>OU343218.1:98637014-98673136 GCA_910596185.1 Chrysanthemum makinoi | reverse complement strand
TGAGTGTAGCCACCGGAGGCTGGAAAAACTCGAAATAAGGGTGTGGACCACCACAAGTTTCACAACTCTTGTTCACGACATTTACTAGTTGATTAGTATTCATTTGACTCATTTTAAGCACAGCGGCGGATATTTCTTCCATCTTTTTGGTGAGAGTGGTGTATTCTGAAGATGGAAAAGTGGTAGATCTCACTGATTCACTCCTCTCGGCTGAGGAATCCCAATAATTGTGGTGGGCAGTCATGTTTTCGATGAGATCATAGCACTCTGCAGGTCTCTTTTTCATAAAGGTACCACCGACAGCAGCATTGATCGTGTCACGATGTCTCAATGTTAACCCGTTATAGAATGTATCTATTTGGGTGACAAGCAACATGTTGTGGTTCGGACATCGATCAATCGAAAGCTTATAGCGTTCCCATGCCTCAAATAAGGACTCATCGGGTTGCTGCCTGAAGTTATTGATTTCATTCCTTAGTTTCGTCACCATCGATGGTGGAAAGTATTTCGCCAAGAATTTGGAGATCATTTCATCGAAACTATGGATTGAGTTCTTGGGAATACGATCAAAACATGTGGTGGCATGAAGCGTCAAGGAATAAGGAAAGAGGTATAAGCGAAGGGCGTCATCGGTGACCCCATTTTGCTTCATACTTTGGGTGACGGTGAGAAATTTATCGAGATGCTTGTTGGCATCGTCACCCGGTGATCCGTGAAATTGGCAAAAGCTTTGGCTTTGTTGTATCATGTGATGCTTAAGTCCAAAGTCCGTGGCTTCGATGTTAATCGGGGCAATTGGACCGCCCCGTCCATCCATTGTGGGTTGGCAAAGCTCCTCCATCGTTCGGAGATCGGGAGCTTGATTTCGTGGACCGGGTACTTGGACTTGAGGTCCGTTCCCTTGGTTTTGTGCCATGGTGGGTTGTTCAACTACATATATCGGCACGCTTTGCTTGGTTACATTCGCCTACGAAGCTTGCGAACGAGTGCACATGCACTTCCAAAAACAACACTTTCAATTAAAACAAGACCGAGGCAAAACACAGTGAACTTAAACCAATAATCCCACGTGAAATGATCACTTCTATAAGTAAAACGCACAAAGGAGCGGAGAGACTATTAGGTCAGTAAACTTATTAAAACCCGTCTCTTTTCAGCAATTTAATGCCGGTCCGTCCTTATACCCTCACACGCTTTGTTAAACCGATAAAAGTAAACCAAATCACGAGCGACACAAAGGCAAGTTTTAAATCTTTTGTTCGGGAACTTATAATGATAACACTCAAGTTGAGAAGTGTTATATTGATTGTGTGTTCTATTTTATTTAAAACAACAAGAAAAATCTTTTTGTATTTTTAATCTTTTATATATATACAAAGAAAAGAAAAATATTTTTGTATTTTTGTATTTTTATAAAAACAATAACTTCACGAGGAAGGTTCTTCAAGTGACTAATCACAAAAATCACGATATTGTCGCAACACACCTCCCTGGCAGCGGCGCCAAAATTTGATTCGTTGTTTGTGAGTGTGGTGAAATAAGCACAATATCAATATATCAAATTAACCGTAAAACCCGACAAATCAACCTTTTAGGAAAAGGGTTAACGTGCCGAATCTTACGGGTGTGATAAAAGTGATACCGGAAAAGTGATTTTCCCGGGTCGTGTCCCAACGAGGTGTGAATGGAAGGAGTCGTTGAGTTTTGTGATTTATAACTTGAATTGGTTTTAATGATTTGTTGATTTGAATTACGTTTTCTACAAATTAATTAACGGGAAGGTAATTAAGGCAACGGGAACAAAGTAAACTACAAGTTATCTACTACTAAGTATAAGAAATGATAAAACGTAGCTAAACTAAGTTCTAGGGTGCTAAAACTAAAAAACGTAAAAACCGGCAACCACACGAGCCATAAACGTAAAAGTTTTTCAATTTAAGGGCTACGGGTGTGAAAACAATTTTCCTACGTTCTATTTGACCAAAAATAATTTTAGAAAAAAGCAGGGAATTTTTTCGACTTTTAAAATAATTATTACGAATTAAAATCTAATTTAATCTAATTAAATGATTAAAAATGCTAAAACATTTTTGAAAAATCTGAACATTTTCCTAAAAGTACCTTGAAATCAACTGATCCTAAGAAAAATGAGAAACTAGGTTGTTTCTTTTAGAAATAAACAGAATATAAGCTCTTAAGTGCTTAAAATTAAAAACCATTAAACTACCTTAAAAGATTTCTTGTGCAAGCTAAGACCGAAAGAAGTCCCAAGGGAATTGGATTCCAGGTACCCCTTATCACTCTCAAAGGATGGGAGGTCTCAGGTTCGAGCCTGCCTCCCTCCTTTTTGCTTCTTTTTGATTTTTGCTTTTGAAACTTGAAGATGAGATCAAATTATGAAACTTTTGTGAAAACTTTTTGAAATGAGTAATCTCAATAAGCTGTATGAACAGCTTATCTCAACAGATTTTTAACACTTAACAAACACCTTTGAGAGCAGAATAAGTAGATTACCAAACACCCCTAAAAAGTACTAACAAGTGAGCAATAAGCACTATAATTTAGGGACAAGCAATCTTATTTAGCATTGAACCTTAAAACAGAAACTAAGCTATGCTAGGGGGAAAACGGTTGGCTTAAGCTATTCTAAATGGGGGAGTCCTAGGCTAAAAAAGATTTGAAATAAGCAATTAGAGTATCCTAATAAGCACTAAGGAAAACTAATAAGCCAAATCCTAACTACACTTTATCTAAGCTACCTTGTAATTTCCTAAATAAGCTAGATGTCCTACTGATAAGCTAAAGAAGGAAGAACGAGGGTGACCTGTTGTGCTGAGTTGCAGGCTAAAAGCAAACTGGAAGGCACTTTTTGCAGCTTATTTTTAAGCTGAGAATTGAACTCCACAATAAGGTACAAGCTACAAATATAAAGTTAGCACAAGAGGAATCATAAAACTAATTTATGGGTGAAAAAGAGCATGACAGAAGCTTAAAAGTAAGCTGTTATTAGCTGATGTTGGGCCACTCTTTACTGTTGATGCAGAACATATTCTTTTTTATTTTGCTTAACTGAACTTTGAAAAACCAAATGAAACAGCTTCCAACTTTCAAATTCCACTATTAAACCTCAATGCAAGTTTGACAAAAAAGAGTCAAACCGGGTAAAAATCAATTTTTTAGACCATGATGAAGATTAAACCAAACACCCCTTTAAGGGATGAAAAACACTTTATCTGATTTTCCAGTAACTGATTTGACCCCCCTTTGTTTGGAAATTATTTTGTAACCTCAACTTAGAACTTTTGACACTTTCTAATGAGGATTAGACAAATAACAAAGAAATGCTTGACTTCTTAAGTATGAAACAAGGATATGAAGTAAAAAAATGATTTTCATTAAACTAAACTGAGTACATTTTAACAGAAAAACTAAAACTTTTTTTAGCTAAAAACTAGGGGTTGCCTTATCAATGGCTACATCAAGTCCTATTTATACTACATCTTCCAAGTCTTCAAATGCACATGGTGTGCTTCTTCTGTGAGGAGGATTGAGCTGAAAGATTTTTTTGTGCTTCTTTGGAGCTTATCTGAGCCATCAAACGATCTTGGAAAAATACCCACATGATCACAGCCATCCAAGGCATCTTGGATACATGAGCTCCAATGGGAGATTGTGGGATTGCCAAAGTGGCTTGACCACATGTGAAGGGTGGTTGACTCCCTTTTGCAGCTTCCTATGATGAGAGTGACAAGGGGTAAGGTTAGTGGGTGATGACGAGGAAGTGAGTTGGATTGGGCGGCAAAGGGATTTTGGGTTTTTGGTGTGTTTACTGGTTTTGCGATTTAAGTGAGAAGAAGAGAGAAAGAAAGACAGGGAAGGGTTAAATTGGGAAGGGTTAAAAAGAGGTTAGGTTTATTTTTTTGTAAAAATGGTTTTAAGTAAAAAGTATTTTTGTAGTTTTAAATTTTGTAGATTTTTTTTTTATTTTGAAAATAAAAATTTGTTTTAAGAAAAATAGAATTTTACAAAACGGTTTTTAAGGTTTAAAATGGATTTTGGTTTAAAAGGTGTTTTGGAAATTATCGGTGTCAGGAAAGGGTGAAATGAGATTTTTGGAATCGGGATAGGATTTTGGTTGTTTTTCCCCCTGATCACTCTCAGAACGCGTCTCGGGCTTCAGAAATGTAGAAAATTGCTTCCCGGCTACGTCTTGACTGCACCTTTTCCAATTTCAGCTCGATTTATCCCGTTTTCGCTCTGTTTTCAATCCTTTTGTACCTGAAAGACATAAAACACACTCCAAGGATATTTTTAACATATTTTGAGCGTATTTGGGTGTTTTTAGTCATTTTTTAGGTCTCAGGCGAGTAAAAATGATGAGTGAATAAGCACTCATCACTTATCCATGGTTACGGCGTAATCTGAGATGGGGTTACGCCGTAGCTTTTGTAAATCATGTGCATTTCTTTATTACGGCATAACCTAAGCTGAGGGTTACGTCGTAGTCTTCGTCATTTAGATGTTTATCCGTTGTTACGGCGTAACCTGAGCTGAGGGTTACGCCGTAGTCTTCATAATCTTAGTTACGTCGTAATTTCATCACTTGGTTACGTCGTAGTTAAGAGACAACTCATCCATAGGGCTTGAAAATGTCCAATTACAGATTCCTTACGTAAAATAGGTCCTGAAATGAAATAATAAGGAATAAGGATGTTTTCACTAGCATTTTACTCAAAATGTGATGATAAAGGGGGAAATTAACGCTTAGAAAATCAGGACTATTTGATGTTATCAAATATCCCCCCACTTAAACTCTACTTGCCCTTAAGTAGACCAATTTAGACTGCGAAAGATACATCCTCAAGGAATATGTAGTTTAAGATTTCCATGCTAGAATATTAATAAGAGCCGGACACCTCTTGAAATGGGAACGAAAACATTCTCACTCTCATCCTAATCTAAGTGTTAATTTCGGGGTGATCACTCAATTGCACAGACATAGTAAGTATTCTATCATAAGCTTGGCAATTACATACAACTCCACCACTAGAGCTAAGGTTAAGACAGATTTTAGAAAGCAATGTTGGGTTATAGTGATTCAAAGGCTTAGAGGTAGTGTCATTACTAACGTGTCACGGCGAAGTGGACAAAATCAATGATACATGACTAAATCCATGGCCAAGACATCAAGGATTGCTCGCTGCATCACCTAGACACGCTTCACGACAAAAAGGGTAAGGTAAGGCATGTGATATTTTAATGGGTGAAAAAGAAAACAAATAGTCTTAGCTTAAAACCGAGTTACCATCGCCCCACCGTTAATTCGAGGTTCATCTTCATATGATCAATATATGTCACTGGAATCCATCATTATTCTTTCTTGAACTATTCTTCCAACCTTCGAATGTGATCTAGAAGTTAATTCTCATTGCCAATTTAATTCATATAGTGCTTATAATTTTCCGCACTAATATTAACTGTAACACACACACACACACACACACACACATATATATATATATATATATATATATATATATATATATATATATATATATATATATATATATATATATATATATATATATATATATATATATATATATATATATATATATATATATATATATATATATATATATATATATATAAATAGGGATCCAGTAGAAGTAATTAAAATAAGAAGTGGTAAGAAGTGACCAAAACTACGCATTTGAGATGCAACGACTTGCATTAGATGCATTTCTATTCATATAGATGCAACATCTTGAGTTTCAAAGTTAATATTATGTATAGATGGTGCAAATTGATTTTCATGATTTCGCACGCAGAGGAACAAAAAACATGAGAAATCATGAAATGCATCTAATATACGTATATGCATCTGATTAAAAGTTAGAAAACACACTATGGTGTGTTATAATGCATATAAGATTATAGGGATGCATCTAATTTAGGCTGCATCTCGATTTGCGGTTATAATTATTCTTATTCCTTCTTATTTTAAGTAATCTTCTTATTTGATCCTAACTCTCTCTCTCTCTCTCTATATATATATATATATATATATATATATATATATATATATATATATATATATATATATATGTTTAACGTATGCATCCCCCCACTTGAACTGAGCATAAGGAGATAATTTGGGGGTCTTTGACGATCTTCAATAAGATGTAGATGATTAGGTACGCCTTCCCGAAACTTTTATTCAAACCTCGAACTATAGCGAACAATGACTCCAAGATAAAAAGGTAAGACTACACGCTAAGGTGTAAGGGTGTAACGAAAATAAGGGTTAGAAAATGAAAGAATAGGCTCAAAAAGGTGTAACTAGGGGTATCTTGCACTAAAGGAGAGTGCAATAAAAAGGGTTAATCACGGAGGTCGAAAAGTCAATGAGACTAATCGATAAACACAACAAATGAACACATGTGGGCTATTTGGGTTTAATCCTAAAACATTTAATTTTTTCAAATCGCTTTTTTCAAATGTACCAAGCTAACTTGATACACTACTCGTCTATGGTCTCGAAGTGATGTAAAAGCCAAGTTCTAAAGTTTACAATACTATCAGCACACTCAATATTTGGTAGATTTTGGTAAAATGAGGAAAACGGAAAGGCTAAATCTCACCGGAGACTATGCCTAAACTATTATTTCGCCAAAAAATTTTCCTACTGCTGCATGGATTACGGCGTAACTGACCGAAGGGTTACGCCGTAATTCGCATCACAGAACCAGAACCTGCACAGAATAGATGGAAAATTTTGTACCCAATGGTACAATTGATAACTAAGCATACAAATGTCCTAATAATTCAGTTATTACAGACATATGTTTTAAATTGTTTCAAATTGTTCCAACAAACAGGGGAATCAATCATCCCTGTGAAGATCGTGATCCATGGAGTGAAACTGGGTAGGGTCGAATGGGGTGCTTGTGGTGCTACCAGGAGTGGGCTCGGCCTGCATGAATGCCACTCCTCCTTGGACGCCAATGTCGAGGATGTCGGGCTAGTACACATACCCCGGTCCCTGCCATCTAGGGTGGCTCAAGTGCATGCTCTGGAGCATTTGGCTTGTACGACCTGCACTCCAGTTAAAGAAATCCTGCTGGAGTTGCTGCACTTGATCCATTTTACCTGCAAAACCCTCAAATTGGTTACTTAGACCATATAAACCCACCTCGAGGCTATCAATTTCCTCGTTGAAGTGGGTAGCCATTCCCTCGATCCGCTCATCGATGATCTGCAACCTTTCCGCCACATTAACGTGTGCCCTTCTTCGACCCCTAGGCACATGCTCCTCAGCATCCTCTTGGGCTTCACCACCAGCACCACTACCTTCCCCGACTTTTCTCCTCGGGGCTGTTCCAGCTAACTCAATCACTCTATACACGTCTTGGGTGCAAATACCGAACTCAACTAGCTTATTCAACCCAATCAAGCTAGTCTCCCTACCACGGGACACCCGAGCCAATGCCGCATCGGTCATCAAATCATAGCTCCTAGCCAACCTCCCAATGAAATGAGCCCCCTAAATTGGGCTCTTAGCTGTAAACCCCTTAGCAACACCGCCCATGAACCTTGCCAAATAGTGGGGGACATCGATGTGATTTCCCCCTTCCATCCCTTCCATGAGGTATAAATCATCCATGGTCATTTTTTCCTTGGCATAATGCCTTGCCCGAATAGAGCAAGCAAGGAGTCGGTGCACCAAACGGAGAATGGGGTTCCTCACCATTTTGTAGGTTTGAGGTTACTTAGAATCGTAACCATCCATAATAGCAATCCGGTTGAAATAGGCTGCGGTGTCTTGAGTTTCATCCCTATGCCTCCAACAAGTGTTGTAAAACCTTTGAAAAGCTTCCGACTCCATTTCTTCTTGAGTATACAAGCCCATTCTCTCAGTAAATTTCCTTAGAGTCAATCTCCTTCTCACACCCCAATTGGAAAACAACGACTCCACATCATCATCCTCAATCTCATTTTGGAACTCAACACTAGAAGGGAACTCTCGAACATATTCCGAATGACCGCCTCGTGATCCTAAAAGCCTTATCCAAGCATTGCATGTGAACTCCCCAATGAACATGTGAACTTAATCTTGCAGAATTTTCTCAACTTCCTTCCAGCTTTCCCATTGGCCAAACTATCAAACGCCTTGAAATCCAAGATTTCCGGTTGACTAATGTCTTTCCTCCTCAATTTCTCGTACTCATCAAGGCATAATTGCCTAATTCCTACATCTTGGTATGCCAAAAACCTAACCCATTGAGCGGGGTTGTTTGCGCCTTGGTTTGGAAGTGCTCAAATCTCTTATTTAGGTAAATATGATATACCTTAGATCTTCCATTAACTGCTCCCCGGCAGCGGCGCCAAAAAGCTAATGTGCTATTTCATCCTGTTTTTAATAATTATAAAACTTAGATAATTTAGGATAAACACATGCTAACGGGCAGAGAACCCCGATCAGATGTAGTAAAGCCTTAGGTAAATCCGAGTATTGTCCCAAGAGAGCTGTGACATTGAAAGAACTAAGATGATTAGAAATGATATTGATAATATATTGGTATGACAAGATTGTTATAATTCATCGATACGCTATTATTTCACACACACAAACACCAGAAATTTAGGGTAAAGAGATAGATAAACGAAGCTTAACGAAGAATAAAAATATGAATTGATTCTCGACATGAAGGTTCAATATAGTGGTTAATTATCACCAGACTCCTTTGGTCAATTCGTCATGGCCTATGGTTCTTAGATTCCTCACCAAGATGAACATGTCACCCGGGATCATTCGGCAACCTAATAGCAGTCATTAAGCACCAAATATACTAGATCTAGACGGTGGGAACCCAGCCGTTAGGAACTTAGATTCCCCCTAACCTCTTAAATACCTCCACTTGATAGGTGATCATTTGGTCAGTTCACACACGAAGAGTGGTTGTACTATAGCCAATTCCTCCCATATTTTGCAATCTATCAGACTGGGGTCAGTTGGTCATATATCCCAGCCCTTTAGATACTACCCAGCTTATAATATTACCAAGACTAGCGATCTATGAAAAGATTAGCAAATGTCTACAAAGAATTAAAGAGAATATCAATAACATAAATGCAAACTTCAATTAATAATATGAATTCATAGTATAAGTCCTAGAAAAATATAAAAGGAATTCAAACTCGAATACAATGGAAATCGTAGACGAGGACTTCGTTATTCAGTGCTCCTAAGCCATGCTTCTTCTTCTGTGTTTTGATCTCCCCAAACCCTAGAAGGTTTGGGAAAGGAGAGATGATTAGAACTGGTGAAACCTTCGACTATTTATAGGCTCTGATACTAGTTACGGCTTAACATTATTAGGTAGTTACGCCGTAAATTCTTCAATTTTTGTGCTTATCCATGGTTACGGCGTAACCTGAGATGGGGTTACGCTGTAGCTTTTGTAAATCATGTGCATTTCTTCATTACGGTGTAACCTGGGCTGAGGGTTACGCCGTAGTCTTCGTCATTTAGATGTTTATCCGTTGTTATGGCGTAACCTGAGCTGAGGGTTACGCTGTAGTCTTCATAATCTTAGTTACGTTGTAGTTAAGAGAAAACTCATCCATAGGGCTTGAAAACGTCCAATTACAGCTTCCTTACGTAAAATAGGTCCTGAATTGAAATAATAAGGAATAAGGATGTTTTCACAAGCATTTTACTCAAAATGTGATGATAAAGGGGGAAATTAACGCTTAGAAAATCAGGACTATTTGATGTTATCAGGTATAATGAAGAAATGGCTCACTATTTATAGACAAAATATGCTACTGTTCCACGGATCCCACAGATCCCTTGCTTGAGGGATCGGTCTAGTGTATTCAGAGGGATCCGTGAGACACTCTTCTTTACCCATGGGTTATGGGTCATGGGTCCTAGACTTTTAGATCATAGGTATTCAAGTAGATACAATGTATCTATAAGATGCAATGCATCTACTCAATGAGTTATGGGTTAGCTCCATGGGTCATGGATAATACCCATTATGACTTATGCATGATGTCATGCAATGAGTCATGGGTTATGTATTATGCTCCATGGGTATGGGTCATGGACTCTGGGTTTTACCCAACTACATTTAATATATTAAGTCAATTTGTTAAATACTTAAACTTCTACCCATTCTATTACCCATTATAACACATACTAAGTATGTATATATCTACCCAATATGTAAACACTAGTTGTTATACATATGCATTACTATAGCATGAAAAACACTATTACTTGTCTAGTGATTTATATGAAAAAGTAAGTGTGTTAGTAAACTATTGGCTCAAACCATATACGTATTTTATTTGTTTCGTTAAAATGATTTTACGTTTGTTATCGACAAAACATTTAGAAGATCGTAAAATATAAATAAACGTTTTTACGGTTTATTTGTATTAACAATCTCCCCCTTTTTGTTGATGACAAAACATAAGATTATTTTAAGGAAAAACTAAAATTCGTAAAAGTATGAATTGGAGTTTTTACTCTCTTCTCCCCCTTTTTGTCGAAACAAAAAGAGCGTTGAAAAGAAACTAACACATTGTTTTAAGAAAAACATGTGAAAAGAAAGAAAATATGAAAAATAGAGAGTAAGTGGAGAGAAGTATTCTCGTCTTAGCTCCCCCTTGACGAGTCCATCCCTTTGTGAGGCCTTCAAGTAAGTAGAAATACAAAACTAGTGCATTGCAATTTTGCAAATGGTTTCGTATTTGTGATGAATATGCTCCCCCTTGATGATTGCACCTTTGCAAGGAGGACATCAAGTAATGTAATCCTATGTGAATGATATTGCAAATGATTTTTCAATGTTTTACTTTGACAAAGAACTCCCCCTAGCTAAGGGTGTCAAAGTCTTCATGTGTATATTGAAAATCTACAAAACAAAGGTTAGAAAACAAGTATATAATGCATAATCTCCTGTAAATAAGACTTAAGTTAGTAATAAACAAGTCTTCTATTGCGCGGATCCCACGGTTCCCTCTTTGGAGGGTTCCCTCTAAGCTAAACTGAGATATTCCGTCTGTTTGTAAGCTTAAGACAACAATGGTGATGTAAAAATAGATGTTAACATCAAAATGAGATATGTATTAAGGAACCAAACATATTCTCAAGACAATATGGCATATAACATGTAATTTCATTCAATAAAAATGCTAGAAATGATCTACATATCTCTAAAACTAAGAGAATGATTTAAACATGAAATATGATTCCTAAACTATCTAAGTTAAGCTTAAGACTAGGACACTACTTGAATCCTTAAGCTCAAGGTTGTTTAGGTTTGTTGATCTCGTCGAAACATTCAAGGAGGTGATAAAGCATGAAACGTTGGTCTTCATGTACTTCATGTATCAAGCTTTTAACATGTTGACAATGATAACAATCTTTGTCATGGCTCAGTAATGGTGGTGGTAGAAATGGAATGGCTTGAGATGGAAGGTTTGGTTGAGATTTCACAAAAGAAGGAGGAATTTGTGGAGGAATATTTGGAGGTGATTCAACCAAAGGTGGTGGTGGTGGAATATGTGATGAGGATGGTGGTAGAGAGGTATCTTCTTCCATGTGATGGGGTGGTTGACTTTGATGATTCCTCATAATCCAAACGGGACTATTTGAGGGTGACAGAGAAAAAGATGTTGGTGCTAGTGTCGATTCAACACCTTGATTTTGTTGCGGTATTCTTTCTATTGAAGAGAATGTTGGCAATGGTGGAGGATGAGATGGCCTAGGAGGCAATTCATATAGATTGTATAGGTGTGATGATGAGAGTGGAGTGGTGAATGATATGGCTCTAGGTACTAAGGGTGATGGTTTAGTAGAAATAGGGGTGTTTGGTTTAAGAGGTATGGTGGTGTTTGGCATTGGTAGTTTTGTGGGAACAATCCTTTCGGGGATTGGTTTGATTGGTTAAGTTGGTGGAGGGGAAATTCTAGCTTTTGTGGATTTAACGGGAGATGATTCGTTTGAAGAAATTTCGTGAACAACACGAGCAAGTTTCTTGGGTGGTCATTTGGTGGATGAGTTACCACTAGGAGTTTTCCTCATGATGAGATGATTAAAGATTAGTGATGTAAAGGTTTCTTAAAGGTCTCTAAATGCTGAGAATGAGGTTGTAGATGATGACTTTAGAAGTCCTAACAAGATGGTTTATAAAGAGAAGGATTTGGCAAGTGCATTCAAGACTTAAGCCACTAAGATCCTTTGAAATGTGATGATTTGCATGCACAAGAGTCAACTTCAGAGTTGCACTGATCAAGGAGGTTAATTAAGACAAGATGGAGTGTTCAAGTTAGCAAGAAGAGCTTTGAAATGATTGTTTTAGCTAGAGTTAGCTGAATCTGTCAGCCGGTTCCCACGGTTCCCTACAATAAGGGATCTGTCTAGGCTGATCCTAGGGATCCGACTCTCAGCAGCCAAGAAAAGAGGAAAATGATGTTTGTAAGGTCTAATACCTATACATCTTGAGTGTTTCAGTCTTCCTAAGTGTCTTAAATGAAAGGGACTTAAATGATCAAGGGTAATGAGTGATGGTAACTAATGATTGCCTTTTACGGAAGGAAATGGGACTTTATGAGTACCAATGAATGATCAAAGATGACACTAAAAAATTTGAGAGTGTCAAGTGGTGCTAAATGATCCTAGAGACCAGATAGTAACTTAAGATAATTTTGGAAAAATCCTTAAAAATTATAAGAAATGAAAAACTAGTTTTTGACCCATTTTGGGGTAAGGATGATTAAAATCAATTTGCTAAAATTGAGAGAATTATAAGACTAGATGTGTTAACATGTGAGCAATGATGTATGAGTATTGGAGCGGAAGAGTGATGAGCTTTGGTGAGACGATAAATCAAAAATCACCTTGAGTGTGATCCTAAATGAGCTATGAGTGAGTGTGATGCCTAATAAGCTTGAGGAAGACTTAAGTGGTCCTAAGGCATTCTGTTTAGCTAGTGTGAAGTGGTCTAATGGGCTGGTTTTATGTGTGGAGGTTTGCAACTGCATTTCTGTTTGCCTGGATTCCACGGTTCCCTAAGTTGAGGGATCCATCTAGTACAAAGTGGGGGATCCGTCTCCTGCTAAACAGTACCTTCACATAAGGTATGCAAAATTTGCACAAGGTATCGTATTACAAAGCCAGTGTTTTCTAAAGAATTTGAATAACTATATAAGTGAGACATCAAACGTAAAATGTTTTATTTCATGAGAATGATCACATTACAATGATAAAAGATGAAATCTAAGGATTGAACCTATTAGGAAAGGAAACTAAGTTTCTTGAGCATTCTCGCTAGATGGATCATCAAATGGATGATGAGTATTTGCAGATTCAGGGATGAAGAAACACTTGATGTGAGATGTGTTTAGAGGTTCCATCATCTTATTCACAAGTACGTACAATGGACTTTGAAATTGAGGATGGAAGTACATGATATGATGATAAAAGCGTGTGAGGAACATTCCATAAGGGCTTAGTTTATTCTTGTTGCCTTGAAGGTTTACAATCTGTCTTGCGAAGAAATAGGCGAGATTGTATGGTTGTGGGGTTAGCAAACAATACATTATGTGAGCACAACAAGAGGGAGGGATTTCTCGATTTTCCCTAAGACTCCAAACATTTTCACGTAGGATGACTGCGAGAGGTTTAAACTCATATCGGATATCATGTGTATAGATTATGTTTGGATCAGAGTAATAGGGTCGAGGTTTGCATAATATGTGAGTTAATTATTGAGGGGAAGGTATGTGTGAACAATATGGACTATTTTCTTCACGATGGTTGAAGAGAGAATCAAGAGACCAATCTTCAGTGAAGGCACATTGTCCATGATTTGGAATTCGGAGAATGTGAGCAAATTGCCCAAGGGTTAAGAAAAACTTTTGGTTTTTGATCCAAAACCAAAGAGATAGAGATCGATCCTCATTACGAACGAGTTCAACTTGACGGAAGAATTCCAATACAAACCGTGGACAGATTTTCTCGTTAATTCCGAGAAGGCCTTCTAATCCTATGGTTCAGAAAGAGGTATTGATACCTTCTTCGTATAGTAGAGGTGTGATGACAATATGTCCTTCATGGAAGTGACGAGTTTTGAGATTATTGAACCCACAAACATGATTGTCAAGTGTGTTGGGCTCAAGAGAGATATTAGGAATGTAGACATGAGTGAGTTGAAAGTCTAATTCATACTTATGAGTCATGACGAGACCTATGGAAGTGAAAAGTTAATATGATGAGATGCATCAAAGCAAAAAAATGATCTCCTAGCGTTTTTACTAGATTTCTATTAATAATGACAATTAACTTACTTAGTACTTAACATTCTAGTGGGATTTTTCCTTTTGCGATGGATTTTTATGAAATGGTTTTTATGTTGCATGAGATTCTGTTTTCCAGTTCCACGGTTCTCATGGTTCCTTCCCAAGAGAGATCCGGCTAGTTAAACTTTAGGGATCCGTGGATCTGTAATGACAGAAAAATGATCTTGACGTAAAATAGATTTTTGCAACCTTTTGGTTTATAAAGGAAGTGTATTTTAGCCAATATTTACTTAGTTAAGCATGCATTGTAGGTTTCTAAGGTATGTCAAGACCAAATGTACGAATGACAAAAATAAAAGAAATGACAAATACATTATGAAAAATAAACAAGATAAACTAAGACATTAGTAATATTTCATTTCAATGCTAAGAGCGATACAAAGGATTGGATATATAACACCAATGTAAATTAACAAATCAAAGTACATGTCTCCGTGAGAAAACTTGATCATGGGGTACACAAGAGCGATGAGTGTTAAGACGATGATCACGAAGGCAATATAAACCATGATGATGAACTTCTTTCTTGGTTTTGATTTGAGATGAGATGAGAAGAGAGGGAAGATGAAGTTTGAATGAGAGATAATTTTTGAAAGTGGAAAATTTGAAAAATGAGGTTTTGGTGGAGTTGACGATCGGAAGGAGTTTTATGGGGAAGGAGGAATTTTTGAGATTTGTGTTTTGTTTTATTATTAGAGAGATTTGATTTAAAAATAAAATAAAAACACATGTTTATAAAACTAGATTATAGACGGAAGAGAAACACGTATGCAAGAAAAGTTTCCTAACGAAACCATGTATAATACATGAGCATATGAAAATATAATCATATTAGTTTCTATGCAAGCATAACTTTTCTAAGCTAATGTTATTTAGATATGAGTCAGAAAGACATACCTCTAATGTACTTATGAGTGTCTTTTTCTTTTGACAAAAAATGTCAATAGACAACTCCGGTTCCTTTGTGATCTAGATGGTAATAAAGATACCTTCTTAGGAAAGGTAATCTTGTTATCAAGGAATTCCTATGGCTTGATTAAAGTGAGCTTTAACTAAACAAAATGAAAAGAGGGGTTAGTGTAATTTAGTAAGATAAAATAAGAAATAAAAATATAATGTTGTCATCCAATCAACATCCTACAAAGGTGTTTTTAAGACAAGGTGTTTGTTTTTGTAAAAGACATTCTTTGTAGTTTTCAATTATAACCGGATCGTGTCAAGTTTTTAAAGTACAATATACTCTAAGAACTTGGTAACGAAGCTCTGGTAACAATTGTGGAAAACTAGAAAGGGGGGGGGGGTGAATAGTTTTACCGATTAAAACTTGGTTTTAAACTATTTAGATCGACCTATGTCAATCTATTTGAAGATGTTGATAGACAAGCATATAGATAAATAAAACTAAGATAAAGAGTAAGAAGCACAAAACCACAACGCGAGTATTTATAGTGGTTCGGCTACAAGGACACCTTCCTTGCCCTACTCCACTCGAGTCACCTACTCGAGAGTTCAGTAATCACTACACAACACCTAACTCCTTGTGGTGGAGAAGCCTTCACAACGTCGCCTACTCTTTTTCCGGTACAAGGCTAGACACCGGTTCTTCCACGAGGTAGAACCAAACCTATCACAACGTCGCCTACACTTTATCCCGTACAAGGCTAGATACCGAGTTCCATTACAAAGGTGGAACTACTACCCAACACTACACAACACCTATCCCAAAGGAGATCCACTCCTTATGACAATAACAACAAGGATATCAATATCCTTTAAACCAATACAAATCTATCTTGTACATCGACACACCATATCGAATGTACACCTTGGGCACCTTTCACTAATGCCTTTGACTCGACTTCTAGTCGCCCTTCACTAATGCCTTTGACTTGACTTCTAGGCATCCTTCACTAATGCCTTCAACACGGACTCTCGGCACCCTTCGCTAATGCCTTTGACACGGATCTTTGGCACCTTTCACTAGTGCCTTCAATATGAATCTTCGACACCTTTCACTAATGTCTTCGTCTTGACCCTTTAGACATCTTTCACCTATGTCTTCGACACAACACTTCTAATGAGAAAGAAAATGACTATCAACAAGATACCATCAGTAGTCTTGATGATGACGAAGCTAGGCAACCCATGGACTTGAGCTTGCTCGACTTCAAGAGGTGGTGATCTCGCCTTTAAGAGGAACCTAGAGAATCACACAAACACAAAACTACATAGAGAGATCCCTTGGATATGAGGTTAGAGAGTTTACAACACTAAGAAAAAATGTGTGTGAAAGGGGTGGGGTATAATGAAGAAATGACTCATTATTTATAGAAAAAATATGCTACTGTTCCACGGATCCCACAGATCCCTTGCTTGAGGGATCGGTCTAGTGTATTCAGAGGGATCCGTGAGACGCTCCTCTTTACCCATGGGTTATGGGTCATGGGTTATGGGTCATGGGTCCTAGACTTTGGATCATGGGTATTTAAGTAGATACAATGTATCTAAAAGATGCAATGCATCTAGTCAATGGGTTATGTGTTAGCTCCATGGGTCATGGATAATACCCATTATGACTTATGCATGATGTCATGCAATGAGTCATGGGTTATGGATTATGCTCCATGGGTATGGGTCATGGACTTTGGGGTTTACCCAACTACATTCAATGTATTAAATCAATGGGTTAAATGCTTAAACTTTTATCCATTCTATTACCCATTATAATACATACTAAGTATGTATATATCTACCCAATATGTAAATACTAGTTGTTATACATATGCATTACTATAGCATGAAAAACACTATTACTTGTTTAGTGATTTATATGAAAATGTAAGTGTGTTAGTAAACTATTGGCTCAAACCATTTACATATTTTATTTGTTTCGTTAAAATGATTTTACGTTTGTTATCGACAAAACATTTAGAAGGTCGTAAAATATAAATAAACGTTTTTACGGTTTATTTGTATTAACACTTCAAAATTTTGACTAACTTTAAGACGAATCTTATTTTTCCATTTGCAGTTGACGGAATCGTAGCTTCTTTTCGCTTCCCCCATTTCCTCCTCAAAGTATGTTACTACTTCCGTCCAAAACCTTTTCGCTTTTTTAGCATTTTCTTCCATGCTATTTTCGACATCGTCTACCCAAGCTTTACACAAAGCTTTCTTCCTCGGGCTCCATATATCATTTGAATCTTTTTCATTCTTCTTTGATGGTTGACGTCTTCTCGTATACTTCCTTTTGATGGGCGCAAAAACATCTTCGACGGGTGAGTCATCTTGAATGGGTTGGGATGGACCTTCCGAAGGTTGAACAAATAACGAATCAAAATCATCATCAAGATCTAAATGGTTAACCTGAGAAAAAGGTTGAGAATGTTGAGATTGCTACGGTGGTGATGCCATGTGTGTATGATACCCGTATTGTTGGTTAAATGCTTGGTGCATTTGATTTTTTTGTTGTTGGTTAAATGATTGTTGCATTTGGTTTTGTTGTTGTTGTAACGGAGGAGAAAACGGATTTTTTGGGTAAATAGAAGGTTGATGCATTGATTGGTATGTGAAACTAGTGGGACGAAAATTAATCGGTGGTTATTGACCGGTGAAGATAAAATTTGGGTCGGTTGTTGTTAGAACATTTTGTCATCGAGATTTTGTTGTTTTGTTGGGAGTTTTGAAAGACATTTTTTGAGTTGAAATAGTTGTAGAATAGAACGTATGAAAAAATGATAAGAGAAATGAGGGGTTTTTAGAGAATAAAGTGGGTTTAATTTTTTGTTTATTTATTTTTTATATACAAATACAAACACCCTAATGGTTTCAAATAAGTAGACAACGACTACTTTCTCCTCATTTCATTCGAGCCAATAGCAGACCAAATCAATTGATTTTGAAAGGGAGAAGAAAGAGAGGGGGACACATTGCATTTAGTTAGGGTAGGTGGGGGACGCGTTGGGAGAGGCTGGACTGACCGAATGTTCTGGTCTTAGATTGCCCACACCAAAGAGGTCGGCGACTGAGGTTGTGTATATGTTTGTGTGTATGTTAATTAATTAAAAAAATATTCGTAGAATATGTTTTTTTGTAGTGTAGGTTGTTTTAATGCGATAAAAATCATGTGTAAATCATTAGAGAAAGAAAGCTAATGCGACAGGTAAAATAAAATCGCTAGAGTCACTGATGTGCCCAACCGTATTACATTCGGTGTAAGAAACGCGTCTCATACTAGACGACATAACCCTTTCTTTTCTAGACCTTGGTCATATGACAACAACTATATATATAAAAATCATCACTCATTGTGTGGACATCATTTTTAAAGTCATATAAAATTCGTTAAACCAACATATATTATTTTAATTTTTATATAAAAAAGAAAATATAATAAGAAAGTGACAACGCGCATAGCCAGATGTAGGAAGAAAGAAGAGATCCATCACCATAAACAAAATCCATTTAACAGTTTTATTGATTTCTGTTATCACCCCAATTCTCTAAATTTAGATTTAGAAACCCTAACCCTAAATCAAATCATGGAGGAAGAACAACAACAGCCGCAAAGACAGAAAATATGGATGCGTGATCCACCGACGGACCGGCCGGTTCGTGTTTACGCCGATGGGATTTACGATCTCTTCCACTTTGGTCACGCTCGGTCCCTTGAACAAGCCAAAAAATCGTATATCTTTTATTCCTTTTCATCATTCTGATTTTTTTTTTTTTTTTTTAAAGTTATGTGACTCGTGTGATTTAAAGGTTTTATTTTGTAATTATTGGATTGGATACGAAATGATATCTTTGTGATACATAATATGTAATAATAGATCACATTCATAATAGGTTCTTAAAAAAGTGGTGATTTTTTTTTTGAGTTTTATCGATGCATATAGGATGATTTGTTGATAAACATCTTCCACAATAGTCCTTTTTAAAATAGCACTCTGCCGTAATATAACTGTTTACTCGACTTAATTGAGAAAGTTTGTTAAACTGTTTGAGTACGTCAAATCAGGATTTTGTGCAACTAGAGAGAATAAGGCTGATTGATCCTTTTGTTTGCAACCCCTTGCTTGGGGATATAGAAAATCTGATTAGCCATTAAATATATATCCAAGTGTCTTTTTGTTTCATGTCAAGTGTAAGTTTGATTCATGAATCATCGCTAGACGTGTTATGTGTTTAAAATAACTCTGTCTGAGGCATATCCAAGATTAGAAATGTTTAAAAATAACTATGTTTTTATATGCATCTCGTTACTTTTTCATGTAGTTAAACGTTGTTATGTGAAACTGTCATTTTTAAATCATGCTAAAGTTAAAAAAACAAGTAAAGTCTATGTATTTATTAACGAACTGTTCCTGTGATTCTTGAAATAGGTTTCCAAATACTTATCTGTTGGTCGGATGCTGCAATGACGAGGTCACCCACAGCCTTAAGGGTAAAACAGTCATGACTGATCAGGAGCGATACGAATCCCTCCGTCATTGCAAGTATGTTTCATGTACTCAGAATCTTGCTTTGTAATTGTTTTAACGATTGTTAATATCATCTGTAAATTTAGCGGATTTCGCAATGGTTTTTGAAAGTTCCCTATATTACTTTTATGCAGGTGGGTTGATGAAGTTATCCCAGATGCCCCTTGGGTTATGAACCAGGAATTCATAGATAAGCATCAGATCGACTATGTGGCTCACGACTCTTTACCGTAAGGTCACCCAAAACTATATTCAATTTGTTTTAAAAAGCCCCATGCCAGTCGTGCTCACGACTCTTTACCGTAAGGTCAGCCAAAACTAGCAATCAGCCGTAAATTGACAGTTGATGCTTTTGTTATCTTCTTCTGCCATTATCCAACACTTAATTAGCATAGACGGTTAACTTAGTTTGGTGGAGCCTTATGGATTAGATCTGATTCATTACAATGCGAGCATATTATGTTCTTGTGACTTATAAAAGACAATAGGACGTGCAGTTCGTTAAGCTTAAACTTAAACCATTAGCATCTTATGCATATGCTTTCCAAGTATCTAATACCCCAATATGCATTACTAGTAACAATAAACTATGAATAATGTGGATTGCTAAATGAAAAATCATTTTATTACAACTTTCTTTTCACATGCTCTGCTTTTAATTATTTATTTATTATTATTTTTTTTTTTCTGAAAAAAGAAGGTGGTGCACAAAAACCAAATTCGCATTTCATCTTGCTACAATTTTCGTCCTAGTCGAATTTATCCTTTATTTGCATAGTGGAAACACTGTGTTTAAGATTTTTCTTTATCTTATTAATGTTTCTACATACTATCTTTATTCGGCTGAATAATCACTACTTTTATAACTAAGTAGTCTGGTCAAATAACTAACTAAAACAACTTAATGTGCTCTCTGTTCAAACTTCCAACAGCTTATTTATGAGTTAAATTGTTTGTTAAGGATTTGAGCTGGATGGGGTTGGTGCTTCCGTTTTTTGTTTTTTATTTTCGTGATAGTTCTAATTAGGGGTGTTGATTAAGATACTTGGAAGGTTCTGCTCATCATACATACATGGTCATGTGCGGCTGATAGGTATAAGTGTATGATAACATACAAACTTACTAAGAAATTAGTGTATTTGCACCTTGATAAAGTGCATACTGTAAGAATATAGTGTCAATGAGGTTTCACTGACATGCTTTACATTAATGAGGGATGTGATGTGATCATTGTGGCAACTTATTGCTGGTTACTTACTGGAATGTGGTTAATGTTTTTTCTTTTTCTGTCTTTGAGTTTGGTGCACTTTAACGGTCACTATATGTTATGTGTTAATTGCTTTTACTTTCTTAAACTTTCAGTTACGCTGATGCAAGTGGCGCAGGAAACGATGTCTACGAATTTGTAAGTTTATTTAATAATTAATGCAGAAAAGGCATGAATCATTGTAACTTCTATCCAAAATAAATTTCATTTCGAACATTTAAAAACAGTACCAAGAAGTGAACTTTCGCAGCTTTGTAATTACCATTACCATTTGATGATGCGAGTTGATTGATCCCACTCCACTTTCAAGATTGGGTGAGTGTTCAAGCCGGACGAGGTCATGAGTAACAGTAGTGGAAGGGAGTTTATGTTTGCATATTCATTTTACTTTGCAAATATATTAGTCTTTCTTCTGAAAATGTTTACTCTTCCGTTGCTTGATGGCCTGGTCTGATATTTTACATATCAAAGTTTATAAAATATAAAGAGAGATTAAAGGGAATATGCATGGTCATCCTGAGGGCTCCAGCAGTCCAACTTTTCTGGGTTAAACCCAGGCAGCGTAAAAATTGATTGTATGTCCTGTCGTCCTGAAGTGTAAAGTTAATCTGTGGTTAAATATAAACATTTTTTTAATTAATCTTGCTTAGGTCAAATCTATTGGACGATTTAAGGAGACAAAACGCACAGAAGGTATCTCCACATCTGATATAATTATGAGAATTGTCAAGGACTATAACAATTATGTGATGCGGAATTTGGACCGTGGCTACTCAAGAAAGGACCTTGGTGTCAGCTATGTGAAGGTATGCTCTTTTTGTAAATTCGCCTTTGGATAGGTTAAAGCTATATTCTTGTCGTGCACCTTGTATTCTAATTTGTGCTCTTATGCTGTTATATGTTAGATATCTGAGTTTTAACTATGTTTTGATGTACCAGGAAAAGAGATTGAGAGTAAACATGAGTTTAAGGAAGCTACATGAAAAAGTGAAGAAGCAACAAGAAAAGGTGGAAGAGAAGGTATGCACTCTTGTTTATTAACTTGCACTCGAAGGTGTTTAGTTGAATGACGCTTGCCACTAGTCAAACGATTTAGCCAACCCTTTAAATGAAGGGGGACAAAAGGTGTTTAGTTGAATGACGCTTGCACTCGAAGGTGTTTAGTTGAATGACGCTTGACTCGTGGGTTGCGTTCTGATGATTATAGTTGTAGTTAAATTACTTTGTACCCTAGTTGGAACTAGTACGTGTAGAAAGTATACAGAAACCATACACCAAATTCAAATGTTCTGTGATTTTTGTGAATTTGTTTTGCCAAGTCTTTCTAATGACACGCAGTAGATGCTCTACCACATCTATCGGAATACCTTGTGACAAATTCATGACTATCACAATAATAGATAAGATGCAAGTCTGCAATGGTTTTCATATACTTACATTTTTTTTAGCTGACATTGATCATTTTTCTATTGTTGGCACTGCAGATCCATATAGTGGCAAAAACTGCAGGGATGAACCATAACCTATGGGTTGAGAATGCTGATCGTTTAGTTGCTGGTTTCCTTGAAATGTTTGAAGAAGGCTGTCATAAAATGGTGAGATAAAATTCTATGTTTCAACCGAGTTTATAATAAGATCCATTGCCATTTTGACTCAACATATTTGCTATGGTGTGTCAGGGTACTGCTATTAGGGATCGTATTCAAGAACAGTTGAAGAAGGGAAACGTCGGAGAACTCACGTATGAAAAAGGTGATTCCGATGATGACGAGGAGGGTGAGTATTATTATGACTACAGCACCGAGGAAGAAGTGTACTCCGACGGAGGAGAAGCTCAAACAGTGTCGCAATGAAATCTGTTATGTTCATGAACGTGTAGCCTTGATTACGATATATGTAAAGGGTTTGACTCGGTAGGTAATGGCTTGGTATTGATGGTGTAGTTTGTGGTACAAGTTTGAAATTCGTTTATGTTTATGTAATAAATATATTATGAAGTTTCCGCATGTGACAGTTTTTGAATGTATGAAGTTTTAGGCCATAAACTGCTGGCTTATGTAGTTATACAAAGTTACATGATACATCTATTTTTGTAGCGTAAAACTCTCTTAGTGTTTGTTAATCTTATATGGCCGTTTTATGCTTCTTTTTCTGTAAACATAGTCCCAATTAGTCTTTTGCAGTCGAAAACAGATCTGCTATTTGTATCGAGCAAAATATCATAAACATACCACACATTGTACATAGGTTATTGTTTGTTGTGTATCGTGTTGCTCATTTTCAAGTTTGGTTTCATGTATTTCTCATGGTGTTGCCACAACTCCCGACTTTTGTGGCCAAGCCCTGTACGGCAGAGTAAATGATTTTGTTGCAAACTTGCAGCAGACATCAGGCACTTTGATCATTCTAGAAACCACAAGCCGTGATGGCACGAGTACAACACAGAAACCAGCCATTACGGATGACAAAACAAACATTTTAGATTGGTTGGGTAACATGTCAGCAATGTGTGATCGAGATGTGGTACCCAGATATACTTCTGCTGTTTTACGCATTGAAGTATACTTTTGGCAACTTTGGCTGGCATTGACCCATTTGCTTTTGAGCTGATTTAATTAATGTTACCATATTAACTCATTAGAGGTAAACCATAAACAATGGCACCCAGTTTATATAAGTACATGAGATAATACTATATGACGTTCCAATTTCTTAGTCAGGAATCCATGTTTGCAAAATGCAAGAAAAACCGTAGTAGCCTTTGCTTATAATTGTTCACACAGTTGACAACAACAAAAAATCTTTACAACAATACTTTTCTTTGATATTACATGTAACTCTATAACATCCAACACTGTCTACTGTCTTACCCGAAGCAAGACAAGCATAAATTGTCATTTCCATTAATTTCCTGCCTCCTTTTGAGCCAAAAATTGTAAATCCTGAGGTGGTCCAGAGGTTCTTGGGTAAAAACTCTTTTTATCCTTTACAGGTTTTGCAAGTTCAACAAATATTACTCTGCCATCAAGATACTGCACAAAAGTGAAATTTAGTTTCTAAAGTCTAAACAAAACACTAACAAACATAACCAGGAGCCAAAGGCAAAGAAAAACCTTCTCATCCATGTTTTCTAGAGCACTTATGGCATCATCTTGATTCGTATACTGGACGAATGCATACCCTTTTGATTTCTTGGAGGTTTCGTCCTTAACAAGCTTAACTATACGGAAAACGAGATGGTATATAGTTCAAGACAGCAAGAAAATGTTTAGAATTAAATTGCAAACTGTCTGTGTGACGAGTGGAGCAGTGATGGAGACAGTTTATTGTCGACAAATATTGTAGGTATAAAAAAAGCTGCATACCTTCAGCTACTTGGCCAAAATTTGAAAATTCTTCCTTTAGTGAGCTTTCACTGGTTGAATAGGATAAATCTGCAATTCAAAACAGTTGGAGTATCTCAAGCTCATAAGACCGATAGTCCAACCAACAGATGAGGAAATAACAAATTCAAACAGAGTTTGCAACTAAACAGCATTAATCTAAACCCATTGAAATACAAGTTAGTAATAGCTTGACACGAGTTGTAGCACGTCAATGAGTTTACTATTCTCCTATTTGTTTCCCTTTTGGTCAGTCTTCCGTGTAGAAGTAGCAGCATATTATTAAAGGTGCACCATTCTATCGTGACCTTTTAACAAAACATCCTTTTGTAAAAAATTAATTAAATAAAATGATCAGCTTGGCTATTGACAGCATTACAAAGAAACTTATCTTGATAAATCCACAAGTTCCCCTACTTTGTTATCCTTGAATGAAATGTATGAGAACCGTCTATAGTTAATTGCTTCTTCAAGCATTGGAATTTTCATAGAATGGAGAGCAAATTTATTTATACTCCTATATTTTTTCACCGTTATTTGGCTACAATGTCTAAACCCAAACGGTTTCACTGTTGATTTCGTATGTTACCTTTGGTCCAAATAAAATGACCCTTTCAACAAGTAATTTCCCCTAAAAGGACCCCACTATTCATATTTCCTTAACTTCTTACGGGGCGTTTGACAATGCATTTTGAAAGTGATTCTCTGATTATTGTGATTTAAAGTCGCGAATAATTTCCAGTGTTTGGGCATCAAATTACATGTTAATCATAAAATACCCAGACATAGCAAAATAATCAAACAACTTGATTACCACACCTTCCAAATACTCTCGTAACAACCCGTTTCGTTACAGGTCATCATCTAGTTGTAAATACTCTATATCACATACTCATTTTCATAACACAAGCCCAAATACCCCCTAAAGCAGCAATATGTTACACCCTATTTTGTAGCTTTCATTTCTTATCTTTTTATTAATTAGCAGCTCTTCCCTTCCTCCAAAGAACATTTCTCCTCAAAACAATCCACATATACTAAAATTCGTTGCAAAATTAAAACACGACAAATATAACTCATTGTATAAGCAAACTTTGATAATTTTAAAAAATTGCATTATAAATTTTCTTTTTTGAACCGCAACTAACCATCTCACAATATTTACATTACAAACTATCTCCACGTCCTAAGCAGGACTTGAACCCACGACAATTTGATTGAGGAGCTTCTCGCGCAACAAAGGGGTACCATTGGGACACTATATATATTGTTGCTAGGTTTATTAAGTTTTGTACATAAATATAAATAACGAAAATAATTGTTGAAAATTGAAAGCAGAGACTTACTTCTGACCATGAGTTTGGTAGCAAGAGGGTATTCAATGAAACAAGCACGAAGCTTGAATGAATTGGGTTTCAAAGAACGAATTGGAACTGATGTTTGGATGGTGGGTTTGAAGAACCATCCTGTTGGTATTGTTGTTGTTAACATTGTCACAATGATTTCAAGAATTAGGATTTTAGGAATTTGACCCTGAAATAGAAGAGGGTTTATGGATTAACTTTTTGCTAAATATTTTAGGGGTTGTTTGGATGTTTTTTTTTTTTTTTTTTTAGTTAAAAAAAACTTCCTTTCGGCAATTAAGAAGTTAGAACAGAGATCTCCCCAAACTACTTAATCTATATTACATAAATGGAAAACAAATAAAAAAGTTAAAACAAAACTTTAATTCAAATAGAGAATATATTTATGTAATTAATACTTTATTAAAACATCATATTACTTAAAAGACAATAATTTATTCACATTTACAACCATTAAAGATATCTACCAAATTAAAACAACCAATTAAAACACCTCTTATTAAAAAGTATTAATGAAATTTTCATAATATACAATTTAAACAAGCTACAACATAATTCTAAATATAAAATAATTAAACAAACTAATTAATGTTATTTTTAAAACACCTTAAAATGAAAAGTACATGTTATTATACACATTATACAAATTAATAAAACACACAAAGCTTCATACAAGCTAACAATTTTATGGTACATATAGTTTTAAAAATCAGACCGGACCAACGGTTCAACCTGAAACCTGTCGCCATCTTCGGCTTAACCAAAATACCATCCTGAAACGAACTAGAGAGGACCCGTTAAAACCGATATAAACCTGGTGAATCGTCATCGAGATCTATTTCTCCGGCATAGTCACAGAGACTTCGCCGCGAACGCTGCGTACCTGCTATATTATATATAAAGGAAAAACCAAAATGTAAAAAGTAAAAATTTGAAACTATTAACACATATGAAAACCGGTTGACACAAGACGCTTCAAATCCAAGGTTTACCCCGTTTAATTTGACCCGCTTTTGACCCAACATGTCATATTGACTCGGTTTAAATCGACCGTTTTTCGAGGAACGGTTCAACCTTGAACCACCAATTCTAACCGGCTTCAAAACGTTATATTTAATCCCCAAATCTTCAAAATTTTTTTTATTTTTCGTTTAGAACCCATAAACTTTTTTTTAACACAAAACGATCTGTCGCTATATAAATATATTATCTATAAGTTTTTCTTCAAAAACAATTATAATGTTTTACAATTATGAGAAAATATGTGCCCGTTAGTGCACATCTAACTTTTCAATATGCTAAATACGCTCATTTCATAAAAAAGATGAGCTAAATGTGCCAAAATCTTTCACAAAATAGCCAAAATTAGCCAATTTTTATTTTATTTTGGGCTAATCATATTCACGCTAATTTTAGTCACCATTAATCCCATCCTTAGTTTTACGTAACAAGTAACGTGTTGTTGTTTATTTTTATCCTATAACTAATCTAATGTTTACTTTCATTTTCATTAAATGATTTTATATGTTGTTTGATAGATGTTAAGAATTTTGTCTAGACTTTAATTATCGTATAGTACAACCGTTTGCAATTGCATTTTCATCTGCTCACGCCTATTTTAAACGCTACACAAAACACTCACCACAATATCAAATCATTAATTATCTGACGCTAGAAACAGCTGCTGCTAGGCGCGGGTACTCGTCTAGTTTAATAAACAACTAAAATATTTTAGAACGGGGTTAAAGAAAAGATCAATCTTATATCGACCAAAAAGTTTACAAAACATTTGTCCACACAATCAAATGACAATTGATGTTTGATACATGAGAGAAATTATATTTATGTTTTGAAAAATAAGCTATTTAAGATATAATTTTTGTTTGACAGATAAAATTTATAAAAAACTTATAAAGAATTAATATTTCAAAATTTTAAAAAACTAAATAATACTTCAAACCCTGTAGATTAGTAGGCTTAAAGATCCAACAAAAAAAAAAGTTTCGTTATAAATGAATTTCAAACAGCCTCTAAATTACTAATATATATATATATATATATATATATATATATATATGGGAGAGTTAATGTGAGATCAAACTTAAAGTTGTAAAAATAAGATCAAATCTAAAAAACCACTAAAACATTTATAAATAAGAATTTTAGCAATCATACACAAAAAAATAATATTTTAATACAAATTAATATTTTAGCAACTAATAACCAAATGATACATGAGTTTAGATTAGCAATACACCTGATACACATTACACTAATAAATATTCCAAAACCTGATACACATTAAACTTCTAATCAAAGTGTATCACCTAGGTTTCGTAAATTTTAAAAAGAAATCTATCGAAACTTTAACAATTTTAGTTGTAGTAAATAAAAAAATTATTTTTATCAGTGTAAGGAGAGATCTCTTGTCACAAATTTTTTGTTCGATCTCATTTTAACAACTTTAAGTTTGATCTTATTTGATCTAGATTTTATATATATATATATATATATATATATATACACTAGTCTCATGATCCGGTCGATGGCCGGACTAGTTTCAAGTGATATCTTATTAAACACTTTTAATTTATTTAGATAATATTATTATTAGTATGATTTAAATATATTTTTTGTTCATAGAGCTTTGGTATTGAAATAACAACGAACATAAACAGGTTGAATTATATTTTGAAATAAATAATAAGTAATAAGTCAATGATACTATAAACTACTATTCTTAAGTAATAAGTCAATGATAGCATAAACTAATATACTTGTAACTATTAATGTAATAAACGTCTATGCATCGTGGCATCCAATTTTGATGATCTTGAAAAGCGAATGTATTAAGTGATAAGTCAATGTCCATTCCGTGAGCACCTAATAATTATAAAAAAAATGTAAGTAAAAGAAGTTTATGATTGATAACATATGTAATGACAAATGACATAAAAAAAAGTGTAAGTAAAAGAAGGTTATATAATTTGGTTGACATTTATTAACATATTTAACTACAAACAGAATATTCAAATATAAGACAAGAAATTCAAATATATTCTTCAAACGGTAAATGTAATCAACATTACTGACAAAACCAATTTTTTTACTGTGGTTATATTCGTTATTATAAAAATGAAATCGTTCATAGTTTCGTGATACATACATATTCAAATATGAGACACGATATTAGTAATAGCAACTGGCAATAATAAAAAATGTGCAATGACAAACTCAATAATAGAATCTCAAACATGATGTAATAGCATCCGGCCATAGTATTATTAAGTACGTTTTTTCATAAAAATCATAAAGACTGGTAAATAACTTGTAAAATAAAAAAAAACCACAATCCATGGTGATTGGAAAAAACCAATCATCATTATTGATAACAAAAATGAAAGTAAAACTTAAGCACTAAAACATTGAATAGTAGTTTATGCTAGATTTTAATTATTATTACTAACGCTTGACACTTTCAAGCACATTCACGGGTCTTTCTCAACCTTGACCTCTACAAACTTCCTTTTTGTTAGGATTTAGAAAATCCTGGTATTAAAGTGTCGGTCACCTCAAGTATATGTAATCGTTAGAAAGCTCGTAGTCGTAGTTATTTTATGTCAAGTAGTAGTTAGTTAAGTAACACCGTGGAGGACGGACGGGTCTTTACCCACTGATGCCTGATCCACAGCCCGTTGTGTGGCGTTTTATTGTAAGACTATAAATACTCTCTACCTCCCAAGGTAGAGAGTTGGAGTTCATAATAAGAATTTTCTTTCTCTCACTAAAGTTCCCAAACCTCTAACTCTCTAAAACTCATATCTTATACGCCTAAGTATGTTTGTGTTATGATGTGTATGTGAAATCCAATATGATACAATTGGTATCAAGAGCCATGGTTAGATCATCTCTTACATATCTTTGATTTCTAGTGGTTTTTAGGTGGTTTTTGAGTTTGAAAAAGTTTAGTGGTTTTGCATCATTTGGTTGATTTCTAGTGTTAAAGTTTGATTTTGATTGTACTTTTGTGTTTAGAATCATCACAAGTGTTTAGGTTTTGATTTAAGGCTTGAATCATCGGTTGGTCAAGCTTTTGGATTGAAAAGTGTTTTTAAAGTTTTTCTCTAGTTAGCTTAAGCTTAACTTCATTTCTTGGTAGCGACTTGGTTTGTAAAATTGTAGCGAATTGTAGTGTGTTTTGGTAGCGACTTGGTGCTTAGCTTAACTTGTCTATTGAGACAAGCCACAAACAAGACACTTAGTGGATTCTCCACTACGTTTACTTGGTGACGGTAGCGACTTGCTTTCAATTTTGATAGCGACTTGTTCTTTAAGTTTTGTAGCGACTTGGTGCTAGCGATTTGGACCTTAACGAGTTGCTATTTAGCGACTTGATCTCATAGCGACTTGGTGCATAGCTTACTGGGAACTTAGCTTTAATTTTCTTTGTCATTACTTAGCAACTTTGTACTTAGCTTACTTGTTCAAGGATTCATAGCGACTTGGTTGACTTTTGTGTGTAATACTGTTTTCTGGTTTAGTAAAACTCGAAAGATTCTATTTCCGTTTAATCATCGAAGTTATAAAATCCCGTGATTATCTCGTCAACATGTCTACCAACGCATTCTACAATCATCTCCACTGTTGTAGGATGTTCAAGCAAATGGTTCTCGATACCGGCCCACCCATGCTTGATAGAACTGACTACGACTCTTGGGCTCAAAGAATCGATTGTATCGTCTTGGAAAGGAAAATGGGGTCAACATTCTCAAATCGATTGATGAAGGACCGTATCTAGTTGAGACTACTAGATTATAATTGATAACCGAAGATGGAACAATGATCTATGGAATAATGCACCAAAGACGATGATGAGCTCAATGATAAGGAGAAGAAAGAGATTCGACAGCGATATCGGGCTTCTAACATCATATTGCAAGGTCTTCCAAAAGACATCTATAAGCTTATCAATCACAACACCGGCCAAGGTCGTATGGGATAATGTCAAGATGCTTCTCTGGTTCAATTAACTATGGAAGACATAGAATCCCAACTCTATGATGAATTTGAGCACTTTAAGATGAAACCGATGAGAGAGTGTCTATGAGTTATGTAAGATTCCATAAGCTTGTAATGACATGAGAAACATCAAAATGACTATGCTGCCAAACATTCACCGAATCACTGCGTGAAGCAACCAAAGGATTGAATAATACAAACTATGAGCAACTCTATGCCTTCCTTCTTCGGAATGAGAGACATGCTATGTTTGAAAAAGGATTCTTGACCGCCTCAAAACTAACAGGAGAGACAAGCTCATCAAATGATTCAACCGCTTACCAAACATTGGAATTATCACCAAAGCATCTCAAGTTATACCCATGGGTGATGGCAATCACAAACTCATTCCCGATCCTAAGTTCAAACAAGCCGATGTCGATGCATCCTTTGGAAACTTCATTAGTCAACTAGCTCTCATGACGTCAAAATATGAACACTCTCCCACACACCAACAAGCCACCGTCAGAGATGGGGGTTATGGTACCGCCTCAAGAAAGGCAAGATTTATCAGAGAAAGGGTGGAGTGGAGGCTGGTGGAAATCGATCGAGGAAGGATTGGAAATCAAGGACAAACTAAGCCTATCAAATGTTACAACCGTGGTGGTGAGGGACACATTTCAAGGAATTGCACATCTCCAAAACGCCCTCGAATGCCGGAGTACTTCAGTGGATAAGATGTTGCTAGTGCAAGCTCGTGACAATGGAGCAGCTTTGGATGAAGAGGAGTCAAGCTTCGCTGGCGGAATGCCAAGACTTATGATGTCGATGTTGATGAACGTACAATTCAGATAGGTCATAATCATCGAATGCCTTTCAAGTTCAGCGATTGGATGCATTTGATTCGATGTGATGATGAACCTATCGCTCAAACAATCTTCATGGCCGTGATTCACCTATGGTTTCTCCAAAAGTTTCTCCACCACAACAAACCGTCCATCGAAAGACAAGATATCTCGCAGGGTATTAAAACTATATAATGATGTTGATGAGCGAAAGGTGCATAATGAAGTACAATCTCTTGAGACTATGAATCGATATTGATGATGTGGGTAATAGCAATGTTGTCTCATATGATCATAATGTGAAGCAAAATGAAAGTGAGATTGTACAAGTGCATCTTCACAGTCAATAATGACTATGTCTTTCGATGACTAATCGCGATGCCCCCGATGATTCTCGTTGTCTCAACTAAATGCCTATAAAGAACGTGGTTTTATGAACAACGCTAAATTTGAGTTGACCACCCGCGAGAGCAGAAATGGATGACCAAATGCGTACAATCATTAGAAAAAGTAATTTTAGAGAAGAAGTATTAAAACAAGAGTTAAATTCTTTACAAGAAAAGCTTTCTAAAACTAACGCAAAAACAAGAACTTCAAGAAAAAGTGAAAATGCTTAAGCAAGAATTTAATGCTAAGGAATCAAAACTTTTGAAAGATTTTTCTAATTCAAAACTTTGAAAAACAAGCTTGAAAAAAAGTTAATGCATAAAGGAACACCATTCGACCGCCCACATGATCACTAAGCATGTAGTCTTGCTTAGTAAGCATAGCATTCCCTGTTGAGGAACCAAACCGAGGTCATTAAAAGGGCTAGAAATGCTCATAAGGTTCTTTATGATGGCAATGAAATCCTTAAACCTAGATGTAAAACCTAGTTGCGCTGAGTGACCGAGGAAGATAAGAATCGATGAAGTCACTAGGGAAAAGATGAACAAGAAACTAGATGATCCTAAATGTAAAGTGAAGAGAATAACTATCACACCCCATGATTACAAGAAGGAGAATTGAATTTCCTTGAACAAGTTTAAGCCTCAGACGTTGTTAACACCCGAACAAGTGTTCTAGAAAAAGGATTTAGATAAGCAAAAGCAGAGAATTGTTGTAACAACCCCCCTTTAGGAAAATGCCTTCAAAGAATCGTGGTATCCTCCCAATAAACCAATGCATTTAGTTCCTAAGACTATTGCCACTAAAAGCAAGACCTTAATCAATCAATATGTTATTTTTCAACTATTTGTTGATTTTGAGAAAACTTGTAAGAAAAGGATCACACCCACCGGTATAACCAAGGGAAGGGGTTTTGAGCACACTAAAGAATGTTATTTAACTGAAGTCATGCCTTTCTTTAAACAACTAAAAGATCATTTTAAAAGTCTTAAAAAGGGAATGAATTTAGACATTAAAGAAATGGAAAAGGAATTTGATGCAATGATCGTTGAGGTTTACTATGAGCAGAATTAAAATATAATGAGATTGAGAGGAAGAACTTGCATACACCTAATGAGAGAATTGATGAATGTATTGCTCAAGATGTGTTTTTCACTGCTACAAATTGTTCCATTAATGCTTTCAATTTCATGAAATTATCGTTGCTCGAAAGTCTCCCATGAACGTGTCATTGAGCTTGAAAAGATTAATTCTAAATTAAATGAGAAAATTGAACCGATGATCATCAATTTGGTTAAACATTTATCTAAACTAGAGGTTGAGCATTTTAATTTACAACTAAAATATCAACATCTTAAAGAAAATGTCAAAACTTCAAATATCAAGACATCCTTAAATGCTCCAGAGTTTGATGCCAAATAAACAAACGTGATGAACGTATTCAAGCTCATTGTAACATGATCGAAAGTTGAAAGCCCAAATCTCCTCAAAGGGTGAAAAGAACAATGTGACTGGCTCCCAAATGCCTCCTCCTTTAGATTCTAATTCTCAAATTTTCATCTTCAAAACTTGGTAAATGCATTACAAAAGGAAAACGAGAGTTTTCTAGAAGAAAATGAAAAGGTTAAACGCCATTTCAATAAGTTATTTGAATCAATAAAGGTCACTCGTAACAAAAATAACTAACAAATAGCTTCATTGCAAAAGGAAATTGAGAATCAAGAGTCGTAAAAGGAAAATGCCAATGACCAATGGGAGAATGATGGATCAAAGTACTCTTGTAATAAATATGCTTTTGTTCAGAAATATGTTCCTCCTCATCTTAGGAACAATAAACTGTAATTCAAACATATTTTCATCCCTTAAGGATTGCTAGAATGTCTCCGTGAGATTGTGGAAGAGGATAAGTTAGAGAAACCACTTGATAATGCAATTGGGCATGCATGCTTATATGCCAAACGATCTCAAGAAATTCTAGAATGCTTAATCACAATATGCCCTAAGTCCTTAGCGAGAGTTAATCCTTTGATTACGTGTTCTATGCCTAGTGCCAAGTATGAAATCCATTTGATGCCCAATGTTATGAATGTGAACTGTAGTATACCTTCAAGTCAGTTCAACACCTTTAGTGCTAAGAAAGCAACTCTAGTGTGCCTTCTAGAGTACAAATCCCATCTCTTCGGTGTTAAGAAAGTGAAGCCTACAAAGCTCAAACTACGCTTTAAGAAAGTGAACACTAATGTGCCTTCTAGAGTTACATCCGCACATCTAGTTCGGAATGTATTGATCAACCAACTAATGTTCCCCATTCCCTACAGAGTAATCGCGACATTAAAGCAAGTGTCAAAGTCTCAAGACAACACAAGGAATGATAGGACCTCGGCAAGCTAAGAATGCATTGGAAGAGTAGAAGACCAATCTAGGAACTTAAGTTTGAGTGAATAAAATGAATCGTTGATTCTAGTATTAGCCATATGCATCAGTAATTAATTCAATTCGATACTATTTCGCAAACCTTGTAATGATGTCCGCTTGAATTCGCTACTAATCATGAATGTGGTGTATGCTTTGTTACATCGCCGCCCCGCTAATCTTGTTAATGCAAGATATCATGCTAAGAAGGCAAAAAGGCAAAGGCGTAAGAAAGTTAGAAAACAAGTGGAAGCCCACGTGAAGAACATTTAGTAAGATAGGTTATCAATGGACCTATTGGCCATAAAGTTAATCGTGCAACCACTAGAAAATGGATGCCATCGGTAGAACTATTCCTTTAGTGAACATACTTTGAATAGGGAAAATAACACCATACTATCTATTCATAATGATTCCATTGCCTCACTGATACGCTTAATGTTTCTATTTCGACATGTGGTGTTCCAATCATCATATTAACCAAATGGAACCCATTCTTGATGGGGATCCCATTATCCGCTATCCATTCTCCTATTCAATCAACCGCAGACGCTCAAATCGCTCTCGGTACCGGACTCGCTTGCTCAGCGTATATGATCGAGACCTGTCATGCTCATGAACTTCGCGAGCAATTCATCTGATTCGGAATGATCATTTCGTGCAATTGCGGGTTACGGAGATTATATTGTTGGTAAAAGTGTTATCTCCGTGGTATATTATGGAAGGTCTTGGTCATAATCGTTTCTCGCTGGTCAATTCGGCGACTTATCTAGAAGTAGCCTCAGAAAAACATACTTGTTTCGCTAGAGAACTTGATGTAAGGAACTTTTGAACACGGTTCAAATCTATACACCATCTCTATCGAAGATATAATGAAGTCTTCCAATTTGTTTGTTGTCAAGGCTTAAAACAAAGTCATGGTTATGGCATCGCCGCTCAATCACTTGAACCGGCACCATCAATGATCTCCGAAGGACCTAGTTGTAGGTTTACCTAGACTTAAGTATGAAAAGGATCATCTTTGTTCGATGACAATTGGGAAAAGCAGAAGTATGCCCATAAACCAAACCTACAAACTCGATTTAAGTTCTTCATACAATTCACATGGACTTATGTGGACCCCAGGAGAGGAGAATATCTTCTGAAGAAATATGTGTGTAGTTGTAGGTTGATGATTTTCTAGATTCACCGGGTAAAGTTCTTAGGACAAAGGATGAAACTCGATATTATCATCAAACTCATCAAATCATTGCAGGTTCATCTTTAACAAACGGTCAATCATCCCAATGAATAATGGAACCGAAGTTTGAACAAACAACTTAAATAGTTTATGAGAGTATTAAATCACACCGTTAGTGTTCACCAACTCAACGTAGTTGAAAGATGAAATCGAACTTTGTGGAAGCCGCATGACAATGTCGATTACCAAAGGTTCCACATGCTTTCCGGGTGAAGCCATTAACGACGATACGAATTCAAAATCGATCAACATTCACACCTCATGGAAAACTCCATATGAACTTCATTCACAAAGTAAAACCTAATCTCTCATTCGTGTTTGGTGCATTGTGTTACCCAACTAATGATGGTCAAGACTTAGGGTAAAT
>OU343218.1:98492228-98636914 GCA_910596185.1 Chrysanthemum makinoi | reverse complement strand
GTTTTCAATGTGTTCTTTAGAAAAATTATATCTCCATTTCTCTCTAAAAAATTGAAATTTTAAAATCAAAGACTCATAGGCATAATAATTGTGATATATAAGTGACTATATAAGACAATTTAAGGATTCTTTAATGGACATTACTAATTTGCTGAAATAATCCCTCAATATGAGATGTTTAGTACTATTTTTTAGCATGGTTGTCAAGATGGGATCCCTGCAGGAAGTCGTTTCGTCTTTCAGGTGCATTGTGATCGAAGTAAGATAGGATGTCGGGGATCTTAAAAGTCTACTCTAATGTTATTTCTTAATGGTTTATGTATTTTATACAAATCTACAAATTATAATTATTAAAACCACAAAATCTTATGAATGTTTCATATAAATGTTGTCATAATTTATGATTATAAAATGTTTAAAAATATTAACATTTTGTTTTTGAATTCTACAAAAAATAACCACAAATTTGTAGTTTTTAGTTTGTAATCAGAAAAAATAGATCGGATCGGATTATATCTTAAGATCGTATGGTAGAATCCGGGTCCTATAAGATCTTAAAACTGAAAAAATATCATGTAAGGATCCGGATAGATTTCTTTCTGATATCGTTAAATCGTGATTAAGATCGTGATCGGGGATCACGATTATGGTTTTAGTAATCGTTTTGTTTTTTTTATATGTTAAAATTATTGTTGCAAAAGACTGCATTAGAACTATAATATTGTTATTGAAAGTGTACATGTATCTTACCCATTTTCCTCATTGTCAAAGAATATTACGACCCCATAGCATAAATATATGAAAATAAAATATATTCATCATGGGTATGTTATTTTGATTATGTGCTTGATACCACAAGCTTATCTGGAATCGGATCATAATAATATTGGTGCAGTTGCTCTAAACCAGAACCATAAACATTTTATACTTCATACACTACTATTTACTCCTATTTATCTTATACATTTTCATATAACTAATGTATTACTATTATAAAAAAAAATGAAAAACCAGTGTGAACCCAATGTATTAATACCATAGTCTTAAACCTTTGGCTCGAACGAAGTTGTAATCGATGTAGCTCATATATTAGTAGCGAGATGCATAGCATGATGTGGCAGTGCTTTGTGACTATATTTTCTGACAATGTAATGTTATGCAGCTAAACTTTTATTAAACAATTAAATTACAAATAATAATAACTTTAGTTATAACCGTGAAAATAATTCATCTCATGTTAACCGAAGATACCATAAACAAAATCTTGATTCTTTCCAACACAAGCCTGATCGGCCGGTCAATTTTAAGGCCCGTGGACCCTCATGTTGCAATGGTGGCGACTTGGTATTACGTATGGCAACGAGCGAGTCGACCGACGCTGCGAGCGGCTTTTTAATTTTATTTTAAATGTTTGGCTTAGTATTTGATTAGATTGTACATTGTGGTTTAATTGTTGTATATTTTAGAGAAATGGATAAATTAAATAGTGTATTAATTGTATGTGTTAAACAGTGTTTTTTAGTTGCATTTGTGTTTAAAATAGTTTGTACATTGTGTTTTATAAATTATACTTTTTATCAAATGAGTGTTTTAAATATGACATTAATTACAAATGTTGACCAGTCAATGTGTATTGTTTATGCATAAAGTAATTGTACATAAGTGAAAGTGTTCTTTAAAATTTATATATGAAAATCTTAAAAATTGGAAGGGAGAGGGTCTTCCCTTCATTATAAGTAGTATAGATATAACTTCAATAGATTATGTATTTTGCTAAGAAATTATTTTTATCCTATCCCAAAAGTATTCTTAATGACTGAAAACCCATGTATGAACGAGGCTTAAACTAAATAAAACTAGCTAAATTTATACGTTAAAGGATGAAAAACATTATATTCTTAATTTTAACACGACAAGTAAAACTATTTGGGACACGTAAATTTATTTTTATTTTTATCAATAATACATATTATTGAAAATTTAAGAAAAAAGTTGTGCGTGCACGAGTATTATAACTAGTAATTTCCTATGTGAGTCGAGGTTTGAGCTACCATATTAGCTTGAATTCACTTTGTTTACAATCTGAAATAACTCGAGTGAAGATGAAATGAACTTGAACTCATATAGATCTAGAACGTGGTTGCTTTGGCACGCATATTATATTATTATGTTGACATGGTATCATTTGCATTTCTGGTTTCTCCATGTGTTTTGACATGACAAGTGATGAAACTTTTTATATCAAATAGTTTCCACATTTTACTTTATTGTAACATGCTAACCTCAAACAGTGGACTTACACAAATAACGTGTGAATTTAATCAAGAGTATTATTACTTTTAACTGCCAGACAAACTATGTCCAAGCTGGTATCATCTGTCGAAACTAAATCACACTGGTTAAATGACAAATTGACAATAACTAGATAGTTGTATAAGAAAAATACCTTTTCCAATGCCAATAATCTCACCGCAAATATGATTAAGGCGCGTTTTGATTGTTTCACAATCATACTAAAAGCAATACTTCTGTTTTTTTTACGAGTAAAAACACTCATTATGTTATTCAGGTTGCCACTTAGATGAATTAGCAAAAATTACTATATAAATTATTCGAGAATTAACAATGTTTAAGGAAAACGTCAAATCGTGTTAAAAAAAAAAGTCAAATGGTTTGACACTTTTTTTAAAAGGTTTAAATCAAATGGACACGGAGGTTCACCTACGCCGACTCTAAGCTATCCAAAAAAGTAGTTGCCTTCGATTTGTCGGAAATCCAGGTAACAAACAAACAAAAAGATTTGAATCACCGGGAAAACTCCAACTCATGCACCTCTTTTAGGTGCCGTCTGGCCCTTCCCAAGGATGTTGCCCCATACAAAAAAAACCGTTGATTGAAAGATAGTAAGAACACAAATTTCAGGTTTGGTCCCTAAAACTTTGAAAGTGCAATGATAGTCTTTATTTTGAAGTTTGGATTGCATTTTTTGTCCTTGATCGGTATCACGATGCCAAATTACCTTTGTCTTCTAAAATAAGACAAAAGATAGTAATTCTTTTATCAGGGATCAAAATCGTCTAAAAACTGAAATAGTATGATCGTAGAGTTCAGACCATCTGACCAAGCATACTAAAAGTCAAAAACTAGCCCAAGTAGGCAGCACAACAGAGCCACTCAGACCAACTTGTTACTTTTGTTTGTTGTATGTGGTAGAGTATTTTGCAGTTTATATGTATGTAATGGAATTATACAAATTGATCATTTTGTATGTAAACATTAATTTTAAATTTGGTACAATTCTTCTTTGTTTTTGCAATATATATTGTCTTGACCTTTCCAACAAAAATATTAGTTAGCTGTTCATCTCAAATGATATGAATCAACAGAGTACCTGGTAATTTGGTATGTGTTGCTTTCGCTAGAGCCTTGCGAGTTATGACTGACCCTTGCATACATGTCTAGTTCTAGTCCTAAAAGTAAAGGAAGCTGATGAAAGGGTGTTTCATAAAATTTGAACATCATTTATGCATTGAGAAAGAAAATAAAAGGAAATTAAAAACTTATGCTATGTCACAACATTTTTAATTATCTACTTAATTGATTATTTGATCCATAACTTCATAAACACCAGATGTACCAACATCGATTCACAATTATTCGTTTTGAACATTATACACTGTTTTGAACATTATAAGGGGGAGCAAATGGGTAAGCTGACTTTTGATACGGAATTACGAAGCAAAAGACGAAGGAACCTTAAGTTATTATTATGGTAGGATAAGACGTTGCAGCATATAAAAATAAAAAAATCTCAATCTAACAAACAAAAACACAGATACTCCTAATTAAAGGTAAACTATGATATGGTAAGTATTTGTCCAATAATAAACTACTCCTACAGTTCTATAAAATATTAAAAATTCCTGAGAAGAAATCGCCAAACACCACATTCTGGTGATCTCCTTACAATTATATTTGTTTGATGTTATCATGTCCTAAATCCTTACCAAGACAGTAGCATTCTCAACATTCCATAATCTTCGGGATGACATCTATTGCCAGAGGGTTTATCTGCGGAGGTGAGGTGGATTTTCTGCATAAACATACAATGGTCAAACTATCCATGAAACTAAGCATAAATTGAATATATAAACCGATGCTTGCTCTACTCTTTCTAAAATTGATTGTTTTGTAATGTCTAATGTCAGTAGAGTAAATGAAATTTAAGAAATCTATAAGGGAATAGCGGAGCTGGTCAATCTCGTATCATACCACCTAGGCTTTTTGACCCTTATCGCAACGAAGTGCATCACGCTTTTTAAACCAAGGTCAGAACACACATTTTATGATTTCTTACTTTTCATCAAAGAATGTACTCCTTGTTTTGACATGTTATTAACTTACTATATATAAACCATAAATAATCGTTGAACCACGTCATATAATACAATATTGACCGGTTATATTTCCTAAGTTAAATTCACTTTCCCGAAGTCAAGCTTTGCAAATTAGACACCAGCTAGAGCAAGTATTAGTTTGTGTATTTGATTCATGTTCAGTTTCATGTATAATCTGCCAATTGTAAGTATGTTTATACGCAGAAAAACTACCTCACCCCCGCCAGGAAATCCTGTAGGCCACATATGTCATCCCAAAGATTATGAACTGATTGAAATGTTGAGAATGTTATATCCATGTATAATTTTTAGGATATGACAACATCACACAACAACAACAACAACAACATACCCAATCCCGCCAGAAGGTATGGGGAGGTAAAAATAGCAGATCCTACCCTACAGGGGTAAACCCGTGTGTAGGGAGACTGCTTCCAACGAGACCTCCGGCAAGTGCATGTGTGCTAGTGCCATGATCACCCGTGTGTAGGATATGACAACATCAAACGTATTTAATTGTGCCATGATCACCCAGAAGTAGTGTTGGGTAATCTTTGTCTCTAGCATACTCGAAGAGAAAATCATGTTTTCAGTTAGGATCAAGATTAGATGATTACACGATTCCACTCATAGATTCAAACGATACTAATCCAATGACAACCACTACTTGCTTCTTCTTCTTTTTTTTGGTATATGGGTATCTAGGATGTTAGGGTATATGTTTAGTGTATGGGTTCTGGTGATTAGGAGCAGGTTGGTAGTTTAGATAGACCCGTAAAAAGAAATTTGAATGCACAATCAAAGAAATCATTTGTACCAAGAGGGGTTATAAGAATAAAGATTCATATGGACAAGCAGAGGGTAGGATATACCAAACCGTTGTTCTTGAAAAGCAGCAGGTTGTGCTACAGCTGGTTGTGCTGCCACTAGCACTCATCATACACGTGCATATATCTCATGCTGAAAATTGTAGCTCGTATCAATTTGAGAGTAAACTAAACATGAACTCCTAGATGAGAACATATTTAAGACTCGCATATAGCATTAAAACTTGTCGCTGATATCATTTTAGAAACACATGTCCTCATTTATCTCCACTAAGCATTCAAGAAAGTGATTTGCATACTAAAACAGCATTTCAAGTTACACTGATGACGGATGATAGCTAATTTCATGAAGTAATATGCCATCCAATCTAAATAAGATTAACCACACACGAGCAAAGCAAAAATTCAAAGTTAAATCATTCTTCAAAATATACTTACTTGTGGCAAGATATTCATTTTTATGCAAATGAATCATAATCACTGGCTAATAATTGGCAAACATAATCACATAAACACCAAGTAACCAAACTATGTTTACATGTTCTGTTTATTTTAGGTAACCATGGTTTTCGACCTTTTGGCCGACTAATCCACACGCCTGAACCCACCACCACACACTCATACCATTTAAAAGCCCTCCCTTCCGGGAGGTTGGCGTGACCACTTCAGGTTTGTTAGCACTAAGCGTAGTTCTAACTTGAGTCCTCTCACATTTTAGTGATGATAGTCACAAGCTCTTGCCAAGTCGGCCAGCATGGCGGTTTCTAGTTGTAGTTCATTTGCAAATAAATTTACACTCACAAAACACGTAATTGTTAAAATGTATGACCCGTATCTGTCCACACAATAGTTCTCAACATGTGTAGTCATCAGAAGCCAATTAATTTAGGAGGAATAATAATTAAAGTAGTATAATCCATACTCAGGAAGACACCCTCTTAATTATATACTCCATTTGCATATATGATGCAATGTACCACACATCCGACTTATCGTGAAACAAGATAAAACTTACATAAAGCTAAAACAACTAAAATCATAATTGTATCAGGTCTTGTTTTATTTAAACAAAACCATGTATCATAAACATGTATAATCAGTATGGTCAAAACAGAGTTTCAAATATTGTGTTGATGTATTTCTAGGGTCCTATGAACCTGTCATAAATATAACTTGAAAATTTATGCATAAATAAAAACTCCAACCTGAGTTTTACAAGCATGATTTACATAACAATCATCAGAATATGTTATTTTCAGTTCCAAAGTATAGAAAAACAATTAATTTAGCATTAAATAAAAAAATTAACAACAGTATACAAGGAATCATTTCAGTTTCAATCAGGGGTTTGATAATGTGTATTTATATACTTACATACGGGACTGCAAAGGGATTTGGGTTTCGGAAATGTTAATTTGGAGTTTTGGTGGAGGCGGCCCGTTCTGTGCTCGGCAGGGAAAATAAACCTACAAATTTGCTTCATGCACTTTCTTGCTTAAACTTGGACTAGTTAAAAAGGGAGTTGATAGCATTTTTGGTCCTAGTGGTTTGACCAAATTGCATGTTCAGTCCCCATTATTTCGAAAGTGCAACGAACATCCCTGTGTGAAACTTTGGATTGCAAATACAGTACCCTAATCGATGTGAAATGGCTAAATTACTCTCGTATTCTTCCTTTTCTATTTTCTTTTTAGTTTTTTTTTTCTTTTAATATCGAAAAATTTAAGATCTATCACCCCACCACCACCACTGACGACAACCACCATCTGACAACACAATCAAAACATAGAAAGGGTTTGGTAGATCTGAAAACACACCCCATCATAAAGTCCCACATGATTATACTATTTGTGTTTGTAGATCCAAGATATTTACTCGTTTTTTTCACACACACCAACATAATTCTTAAAGATCTATCATCGTAAATATCTTCAATCTACACGGGGTTTTTGTTTTGTTTCTTATCTTTCTTGTTTTTGTTTCCTATTTGTTATCCCATCTCCCGTAACAACAACACACAACAAGCATCAAGATACATCAACCTATTCTAATCCCATCACAGTCATCACACAATCAAGAACTTCAAAAGGAGAAAGGTCAAAGAGAGAAAAACTTAAAAGAAATAGTCAACAATTCTTCCTAACTTGTCAACCAACAAAGATATCATATTTGTTTCATTTCAATAATGGATCTTTAAAGATCTTCATACAAACCTATCATTGATCTTTGTGTGAAACCAAGAAACGAACATAAAAAAGAAACCCTCCTGATACCTCCAAATAGAGATCTAGAAGTCGAGAGACAACATCACCAACATTTGTGTGTAGTTCGGTTTTGTAGCGTAAAAATAACAACAAAGGGTTGTTTTTGTTTGCTACTCGTTTAACACAGCAGTAAGAAGTAACTAAGTTGTGCTTTTTGGTCAGATGTAAGCAGCAAGAACAAATAAGGTATTTGAGTTGTGGGTTAGATCTATAATAAAGAGAGTATAAAGAAAGAGTTGTCTATTCGTGTATTGGTGGTTGCAAGGCAGTGAAAGAAGTGAGAGGTTGCATTTATTTAAGTAGTTTTAGGGTTGTATGTGAAGAGAAATATTATGGGTAACAAGTGGCAGAAGCCCGCCGTGTTGCGACGGGGGTGTTTGCTATATTTTTCAATCATTGTTGCAGTTATTTACAAATTCGAATGTTAGAACAATAGAAATGATTGTAACCAAATCATCTAAATGTTTGAACAAAAGCGGCTATAATCAGGATTATTTTCAACATACTCACTTCCGTTTATCATCGGGATTACTTCGAGAACCTGCTTGAGTAGCGAAGTTGGTTCTTGCAGCGTTGAAAATTAAGGAGCAACATTAATTGACAGACTTGATGATGGCACGCAATCGCAAGAATTCCATGACAGCTTGTTCTCGTCTTTAAGCTCATGTGATCGTCTAATATACTTTTGCTATCTTACAGTTAGAATTCCTCCCATAGTTCAAAATCCTGATGATAATGGGACATGAGAACTAACATATAAATAGTAAATGACTGTCGACACTCAACAATCAATACATATAAATGGATAATAGAATGTTAAAAATGAAAAGACATTGAATCTTCTCTATTGTAAGTGCTTACACTACTCATAGTAGTAAAAACATTGCACGCTTTGCTTTTCTTTATCAAATGGAAGTTTTTTCCTAATTTAGAATTGCATTACCTCAAAATGACAACCCTATGCACAATTGACTTAAACCACTCAGTCCGTCACAGAATTTAAGCAACCAATAAAAGGGAAAGTGTTGTTGATACCTGAGTAGGATCAGCAGAACCCTTTAACAGTGGACTTTGCCATGCACATTCCGACGACGCGCTTTAACATGTACGTGTAAAATGGGTCAAGATTCAGGTATCCCCGATGACCCACCTGACAAAAGTTTCAACTAACACAAATAAAGTTATTTTCATTTAAGATATGAAATTTCCCAAGCCCACTAACCCTAGCCTTTCTACTGTTACAACTACTTACAATATTTGGAGACTTTACGCCGACATCACCAACTGTGCTGCGTGATTCAGCGACTTCCTGGTAAACATTTTCTCCAGAATAGTCGTACCTGTTATAAGAAATTACTATTAGCTTCGGTTGGTAATGTCAGGTATTGTGAACCAAATGATTATTATAACATTACTCACATATTTCATATGGCTTCGGTTTCTGGAGCACTCATATTAAAATTGTAACATGTAGCAGGCGTACTTGATACCCGAAGGCCTGTAATACATAAGTTTCATGTTAAGGGAAACCAATAGTGATAGTGTGAGGTGGAAGATTTTGTAACCAGACTTACCCCCATAAGTCTTCATCAATCGTGAGCTAACCACCATCATCACCGGCTTGTCCAAGTTCTCATAATGCTGCAGAGGAAAATCTTTAGTCGTGTCGTTTCAAAGAGATAACCTAACAGTATTACCCCTGCATAAGGCGTTCCCTTAGGCGTGTCGCATCTTTCAAAGACCTGAAAACATATTCGTTAACGGTTATTCTTACTCTAGATTCTGAATGATGATATCTCGTTCATCACCAACACATTGGATAATGCCAATGTAATCAATCAGTATTGCTTCTCTCTTATATGCTCGCGAGTATAGTTCATTCCATGCAGCGAAACTGAAATGATGGCTTCAGAACCCTGTGTCTGGATATAGTTGGATGTCAGCTATTGTCCCAAACAGCAAAGTGAGGTCCTGCGGCAATGTTTGCATCCATTTTTTTGTTTCTTTGAAACCAAACCCAGTCGTTGCATACGTCTTTTTCATTTCTGGATCCCTATCAAACCGCTTGGTATTATGCACTTCCATATTCGCTTGTATGGCCCCTCCTTGTATCATAGAAAAGCACTATATCATATATTGATGAATATGTCTATATAGTGGACTTTGTAGGAGTATTCTTATCTAATAAAATGTCGTTCGTACCTACTGATCGAGCAACATGCAGCAAAAGTTTGACGGTTTTGAATCTGTGTTGGGTAAAGTCCACTTAAAGTAAACCTTTACATGGATAACTTTATCGAAATCTGTTAGCTTAATTTGTGCAAGGGTGACTGTAACATCCCGATTTTTATAGAAAATAATAGCAGATTTATCTAAATTCCTAGTGGTTACATCTAGTATTTTAGTGGAATAAATATAGAAGCCCCACCTTGACGGTATTAGTAATATAGTTAGTGAGGACTTGATATGTAAATAATATACGACCCAGTTTGCAAAACATCCTAACTATAGGGGATTAATTATATCAAGAGCTTAAGTTAGTGGGAATTACCAAAATACCCTTGGTCCTTATCCTTTTATTTGTTATACATAAGTCGGTTTAGAGGAGAATATATCTCCCTCCTTATCCCACTTAATACAGGTAAAAAGAAGAAGCAGGAGAACATATTTCTTCATCATGAAGAATTCATGGTAAAGTATGATTCTAGCAATTTCTATAACAAGGATTAACAAGAATCAAGCATGGTAACAAAGCTTATAATGTTATCAAGATTTATGGAGCTTTTAATGATACTCTTCAATTTCAAGTAAGTGTCTATTTATAACTTTATTCATGATTTCAAACTAGAGGAAACATGAGGTTGTGTTTAAAGTGATATACATGGTTATATGATGAATTTGTGATTTATGATCTAAGAGGTGATTGAATCATTGTGGGTTTATGATGGGATTATGTTAGTGATCAGGTTATGATATCTAGGAGGTTTTTATGATTTATTTAGAAGCTAATCCAAACACCCCCTTAATGAGATTTTGAGTTATTTGATGCTAAACAAGTTCTTTGAAATTTTCAGCAAGGTTTAGTCGTGTTTGAAAAATCATATAAAATTGATAGAAGCTCGGATTGAATCATGACCGGACTTTCTGGAAAGCCTAAGGTGTCTAATTCAGTTGTTATTAATAAAGTTTTTGGTCATTTAGTAATTAAGTTGGTCTAAAACGTGATTTGGTACAGCAAGGGCTGATCTTAAAATGTGCAGCAAACCAAACTTTAAAAATTCATACCGGATAGACCGTAGCTCCTTTTGGAGGGTGGCATACCTTTTCGGAAAGGGAAAATAGTATAATTTCATGGAAAAATAGCCTCATGACCTGTTTCAGTAGTTAAGTGAGTCAAAATGATGCATTTGCAGGCTCTTTGCAGAAAATCAGCAAACTCGTTGTTAAGTGTTTTGATGATTATGACATGATATGATGTTTTTGCAAGTCCCGGGTGATTATATGTTATGATAGCTTATTTTCTCAGCCTATATGATTATAATCATGTTATGAAAGTATAGAATCAAGTGATAATACTTGGTTAGCTTAACTCGAGTTCGCGAGCATAGTAGTGCATGTTTGGCGAGATTTATCCCATAACTAGTTTATGAGTTTATGCATTACAGTTAGTTTATGTGTGCTTAGTTGCGCTTATAGTTGCATTATCATGTTATATGCATGCCTAGTTGTTATGTGTTAACATTATTCGTGTACATCTATCATGATATAGGTGTTCGAGGCATATTCAGAATCATTCATCTTGCATTATACGGCCCAGGTGAGTAACGGATTTTCAGTTAACATGTTCAGTAGATTAAGCGTGTTTAGTATATAATGCCTTGCTATATCTCAAGTTCTATGCAAGTTATGTATCAAGTTGACCTATTGGGTCATGTTAGTATCATGATGAACCGTGTTGTCATATTCAATATCAAGTTGACCCGTTGGGTCATATTAGTATCATGTTGACATGTGTGGTCATATTCAGTATCATGTCGACCTGTTGGTCATATTAAGTATCATATTAACCCGTGTGGTCATATTAGTATCATGTTGACCCGTTGGGTCATATTAAGTATTATGTTAACATGTTTGGTCATATTAAGTATCATGTTGACATGTTTGGTCATATTAAGTATCGAGTTGACCCGTTGATCATATTAAGCATCAAATTTACCCCAGTTGACCCGTTTGGTCATATTAAGTATCAAGTTGACCCGTTGATCATATTAAGCATTAAGTTTACCCCAGTTGACCCGTTTGGTCATATTAAGTATTAAGTTGACCCGTTGGTCATATTAAGCATCAAGCTGACCTAAGTTGACTCGTTTGGTCATACTAAGCATCAAGCTGACCCAAGTTGACCAGTTTGGTCATATTAAGCATCAAGTTGACTCGTTTGGTCGTATTAAGCATCAAGTTGACCCGTTTGGTCATATTAATTATCATGTGGACCTGTTTGGCCATACTTAGTATTAAGTAGACCCCGATTGGTCTTACTCAGTAGTATGTTGTGGCCCAACCTCAGTATTATTTATAGAAAAAACTTAGCTATGTGTCATAGCGGTCTCAGCATTTTGTTTATAGTAATTCAGCTTTATATTATAGTTCAACTATAGTATCAAGTTATAGCTCATCCTTGGTTTATGTTATAGTACAATTTTAGTAATTAATTCAATTTTAGTATCATGTCTTGGTTTAACCTTGTAACCATATTATTGCTCAGTTTCTATATTCAGCTCAGTCTCAGTTCCAACCCAGCTTAGTATCATGTGATAGTCAAGCGTAAGTATTTAGCTTAACCTTAAATTATATATGAATGTTATATGTATTTAGTAATGTGTGCAAATTGCTTTATGCACTTCTGGCATGCGATCCATTTATATATATGCATGTAAAATTCTATTAGATATATGCTTATGCAGTTTTTAAGGTGCGCCAAGTGGTTTATGCACTAAATTAGTCAGAATGGTACTTTATGCATTACTCAATGTATTTAGTACTATCAATATATAGTCAGTTATGTGATCACACATGTGTTCCAGACAAAGTTGGAACTTAGACCTCCTTAGTGGAGAATTGAGCCTTAGAATAGTGAATGTTCCAAAATCGGAACTCAGACATCCTATGTGGATGATTAACATGCTTATATGGCTCGTCAGTTATGTATTCAGCCAGTATAGTACTATAAGTACTCAGTCAGTATGTGCTTATGCACCGCGGCGATATAGTACTATAAGTACTCAGTCAGTATGTGCTTATGCATTTAGTCAGTATGTGCTTATGCACTTAGTCAGTATGTTCTTATGCACTCAGTCAGTATGTGCTTTACGCACTCACTATGTGCTCATGTACTCAGTCAGTTATGCACTAAGTATGTGCTTATTTATGCAGTTAGTTATGCACTCAGTATACTTATGTACTTGTTCAGTAACATGGTGTATCATGTATTAATCAGTCAGTGTCATGCTTATGCAGTTAGTTAATATTATGATTCATGTAGTCAGAATAGTACTATATATACTTATTCAGCATCATGCTTATGTTCAGTTTATGATTTAATACATTTCCGTTATCTCACTAAGTCTTATAGACTTACCGTTCTCAATTTAAATTTTTGTAGGTATGCAAGATGAGACCATGTACATGCTAAATGGGGCGTAATGGGTTAAAATGGTGTAGCTTGCGGGTTAGGTAACGAGCTTCTCATTTCCATCATTTGTTATCAGTTTGGAATGCCCCTAAATCAAGAACCAGCTTCTTTACCAAGTTTAAAGAGTCATTGTTATGTATTTTGCAAAGTTTAGTATTTTAATGGGATGTTTGGAATAAGCCCGTATGTTGAAAAAAATACGCTTCCGCTAATTTTATCAATGTATATAGTTTACAGATTTTTAAATATATATATATATATATAAATAAATAAAATATGGGCGTTTCAGTGACCGTTTGTGGTTGAGTGATAATAGATTTTCCGGATGATTTTGGTGACATCATCTGTTTAGATCTATCTGAAGGTGTTCTGGTCTCTGAGTGAGTGACAATAGCTTTGCCCGAAGATTTTGGTTATAACATCTCTTCAGGTATGTCTCTGCTATATTCCCGAAAAAATGTTAAGAGAATTACGCCAGCTGTTGTGTTTGCACACGACAAAAGATTGTTTGCGCCAGTAGATTATATTGGTCACTGATAACGGGGAAAAGGTATGACACCTAGCAGTACACATAACACGATATATTGGTTTGGTAAAGTGCGACTGGAACACTAATTAGAACTACGTTATAATGATAATGTTTATCGATTATCATTCACAATATGCAAAATGAATCAACATTATACCCGGGAACTGCATAATAAAAACAAAACTTCATTAAATAGAAAATCGCCATTATAAGACTTACATTTTTGACCGATGTATAAGTATGTTATGTTTTACCTGTGACAGAGATAATCGTTCGATGTCGAGGTTTTTATTAAATCTAAAAAAATCGTACGCTAAAATAAAGTTTCAATTAATTTATCGATAAAACGGAATCCTTTCCAGTTTCATCAACCAAATATTAAAGTCGAACAAATATACCTCTTGACCTCTAACCCATTCTTCTCATTGCCTATTGATAACGTCTGGGCTGGGATAGTACTTCATGTACACACGATAGGCAGATCACGACATTTTATATGTCCTGTAGACATTATATATATTGATCCAATATATGTATGATAAAAACTTTTGGTTCTGCTAAATGATTGGTCCCGAACCGTCAAGTTATATCACTCAAGCCGGCCACTTGTGAATGGCCAACCGTAACAAACTTAAAACTGCTCAGAAACCAATACAATTTAGATCAGAGGAGTATAGTGTATCCCCAGGTCGTTAAGTCCCAACGAGGTGTGAAAACTGTAGTACAACGACTGTGTGTGCTGAAATGATATTTAATATAAAAAAAAACAGGAATCTGATTGACTAACACTAGGAATGTGAATAGTGATAGCTCTGTCACAGCTATGTCGTTAAAAGCGTGTCGGAACCTAAAAGCGTAAAAGATATACAAAGCGTACGTTTAACTTTAATTAAGCGTAGCGTATAAAAATAAAACAATTATAACTATAATAGGGATTTGCATGTCTTAACGACTTAAATGCAAATTAAATATAATTAAAATATTTAACTATAATTTACAAATTTATAAAAGTTAAGAAAATCTAAGAAACTAAAAACATGTAATGCGTGTACGTGATAATTAAATACGTAACAAAATAAAAACTGAATTCGATCCAATACAACTCCCACAAATTTGAAAATCATATTTTTGGAATTCTAAAAAGATAAGAAAATTATGGGAAAATTAAAATAAAATTTTACACTATTAAATTAATTAATATAAATTAAAAATGAATTAAATGTATTTAAAAATGAATTAAATAATAAGAAAATCTAAAATTAACTTAAATAAATGAAATAAAGAATCTGAAAAATCTAAAATATTATAAAATAATTTTTGAAACTAAAATTGTATTTTTACACTTTTTATCTATTTATTATTAATTATTTACTATTATTAAGTATTAAAAACTATTATTGATTTATTAAAAATAATAAATGAATAAAGAAAAATCTGAAACTTTTTACATAATTATTAAATAAATTAAGGAATCTAAGAAAAATATAAAAACTATATGTTATTAACAGAAATAAGCTAATAAGCAAATAAGCTCCTAAATAGAAGCTATCACTTAGCTTAAAAGTGTTTCTTTTTGGTTTTTCTTTTTCTGGATTAATTATACAATGATATTATACATGTTTAATGAAAACAAAACTTTACAAACCTAAAAATAAGCAAATAGTGGGCTTATGAGTCCAACAGTTAAGCTTTTGGCTTGACTGTTGGAACTCAAACTTAAAATAAGCTTGGAAAAAGCTATAAACATGAAACAAATGGTAAAATAAGATATATACAAGTCCAATGGATAAATATAGACAAGAAAATGGACTGTGGCAGTGTGAGCTTATGGTTTAGACAGTTAAGCTTTTTGAGCTTAACTTGGATGGAATGAAAGCTTGCAAAAGCTTGGTATAAGCTCCACACATCAAAGCAAAAGAAAAATAATATGTATACAAGTAATATGAACAAGTTTAAACAAGCATGGTACTAGATTTCATCAAATAAGCTTGAAATAAGCAAATAAGCAATTCCAAATCCAAAGTACTGCTGAACCTCAGCAAGGTACTGCTGACTTGATTGGCAATTTAAGCTGAGAGAATAAGCTAAAAAGCACAAAGTGAAGATTGAAGTAGCAAGCTGGTTGGTTGGCTTTCAATAAGCCAAAGCTTATGCTGTGGGTCCACAGGTGAGCTTTTGAGAAGCTTATGAAGTAGGCTACTGAACCCTCAGTATATACTGATGGAATGGTGATAAGTTCAAGCTACTTGCAGCCCTTATTAACAAGCTGCAAGGTGAAATTTAAGTGCTGGATCAAAGAGTTGGGTAGATGAGCTTCACAAAAAGCTAAAACACACAAGCTCTAAATCACTAATGAGCTTATGAAGAGCTATTAGAAATGGTGTAAGTTCAATGAATTGAACTGTTGGGAATGGGCAAACAACAAGCTCTAAATGACTTATCAAATAAGCTCATAAATGCTCAACCTACTAAACTAGAGATTATGGTTGCTTGGCTTTGTGAAAAGCTAAAGCTCACAACATCCAGCTCAGTGAGGAGCTTTTTAAAAGCTTGTAAAAACAACTCAACTTCACTGTTTGCTTCAGTGAAGTTAGTTTGGTGGGACAAAAAGGTGGGTATGATTAAGCTATCTATATAAGCAAATAAGAGAAAAATAAGCAAACACATAACAACTAGGACACAAGGGCTACACAAAGAATCCCAGTGCACTGGATAGGGGCAACTCCACAAGCTTTTGCAAGCTTATGGTTTTAACGGCTAAAGCCATGGTGCAGGGCAAAAACAGCTAATAAAAAGCTATAAAATAAGCACTTAAACATGGAAAACAAAAATAAACAAAAATACAATAAACAAGATGAGCAACAACACTAAAACATCCTAAAAGCACAGATAATGAAATTCTACATTAAACCCTAGAGAAAATCACCTAGTTTATTCAAAAATGACAAAAATAAAAATTTGACTTTTTACAAGAACACATAAGTTGACTAATATGAATTTAAAACTTAATCTACTGATTAGATAAGTTATATTAAGCTATAAGAACATTAAATTAACAAAGATAAACAACATTTAAACAAGTATGCAAGATTCTAGGATCCAACAACCTCACAGTGCTCATAATGAGATTGTCAAGTGTCAAATTGACTTTCTACCATGCTACACCCTTTGGTTAGTATTCCACTGAGTTACTTAGGCCATATGAAGAGTAAATCAAACAAGAGCAACCACAAACACAGCCTTAAACACAGTTTCATTATCAAATCCAAACAACCCTTTAATGGACTGTTATGAAGTTTTTCAAAGCAAAAGATTATGTAAACCTATTCCATCAAATCCAGAGGTACCAAAGTGTCAAAATGGACCTTTTTCAGCACAAACAAGATGTCAAACAAGTCTAAGCCTATGAACATCAAAAATTGGCATATTGGCAGTCTAAATGCAATATCAAACCACAACCAAATCCAAAACATAACAACCTAAGATTAAGCTATAACATCATTAACAAACAACAAAGAAACACAGAAACATGAAAATTAAAGCATATAAAAGACTAGAACAATAAAATGCAAAAATGGTAAAAAGGGCTTACAAATGAAATCCTGCTTAAAACTGAGAACCATGGCCACAGAACACATCCTAAGGCTTTCCACAAAGCTTCTAAACCAAAGGCAATCCACAATTAACCTTGCTCCATGCAGTTTCACCAAGATCACTTCATTATTTTTGGTTTTTCTTGATTTTTTAGTGTTTTCTGAATTTTAAAGTCTAAGACTGTTTTAAGGTCTCTAAAAGCTTTAAAGCTTTGTCAGGAGCTTATGTGAGCTTATTGAGTCCTTTACACAACTACTTAACAAGAAATTGAAATGACATGGAAATTAAAGGTAATTAAGCAAAACATTGAAACTGAAATTGCATTTGAAATTAAACTGATAATAAAGTTTCATTACACTATTTTAAGGAAAATTACAACATTAAAGCATTAAGATGACTTGAAATTAAAGAAAGCAGTAAACTTAATTAACTACGTGACCTAGGCTAATCCAAAGGTAGTCTTCTCTCTTGCCTCCTCTTGATCTTTATAGTATTCTGAGTTCCCACTAGCTTCCTGGTCAAATCCCACTTTACTTTGTGTCCATTGGATAAGCAGAGATGATCCTAGCCATTTAAAGTACTTTTGGCGCCAAAATTGAGACTAGTGGATTAGAGCAGTTCTGCTGTAATTAAAGAAGCTTGGGGTGTTGTGGAGGTGTAGGGGACACAAAAGGTTAAGTTTCAATGGACTTGGTGTGATGTAGAAGCAAAAACAGGGGATGTGAGTGGAACAGTGAAAGGTCTATGGTGGGGAAGCATTAACTGCAGTTTGTGGGCTATCTCATGAGGTGGAGGATGGTGATGAGTGTATTTGGCAGCTGTGATGAGGTGGAAAACCACCTGGTTTTGGTTATACAGGTGTGGGGGAGAAGGGTGAACAGTGGACGCGGTATTATCTGTTTTAAAATTTGGGCCGGGTTATGGTTTTGGGCTTGGGTTTGGTTTAAATAGGGTCCGGTTTGGTTTGTATCTTAATAATCACAAGGACCTTTTGTGTAATTCCAACAAAGTTAAGGGTTGAACCTGCCAATCTTCCAAAGTTCTTACAAGGACCAAACCTGCCATAAATAAATAGTTCAAGGACCAATAATGATTATTTTCCATTTTTAAAATGTCCAAGGACCATTTTGACAATTTTCAAACTCAGGGACCAGGACTTGTAATTTCTCTCTATACTTATCATAAAGGACCAATTATGCCACAATTGAATAGTACAAGGTGTAGTTTGAATAATTTCCATTTTTAAATTCACCAAGGACTATTTATGACATTTTTCAAAGTTCAGGGACAAAAGTTGTCATTTTGCAAATTTTAACTTTAAAGGGTTAATTTTGACAACTTTTGAATCCCATGGACCTTAAATGACATTTTACAAGTTTTTGAATTACCAGGGACTATTTTTGACAATTTTTGTAACTTGGGGGACTAAAACTGCCAATTATGCAAACTTGATACGTTTTTCACCAGATTTTGATGTTTTGCATTTAAAACATATAAAACACTTGTTTTGTGATATTTTCATCATTTTGAAGCATTTATGAGTGTTTTCAGATGTTTTTGCAGTCTAGATGGTACAAAAATGATGAGTATTTAGACACTCATCAATCCTCCACACTAAGATATTGCTAGTCCCTAGCAATGATTTGAGAAAAATTAATGGATTTCATCTCTTTACCAAAAGCCATTACTTCTGAAGTAGCCAATTGTTTTAGTTCAAGTAAGAACTTTGGTACAATGATAACCAAATGATTTTGAGCAAATCACCAGCTGTAAACGGTTTTGATTTGTCTTTACCAGAAGCCGTTTGCTTCTGGACTAGCCAACTCTTAGATAAATTATCAATATTATCTTTGGTGAGCCGATTACCAATTATGGATTTCCCACTGCCTTTACCACAAGCCATAAACTTGCGGGCTAGCCAACTCTTCACTAATTAAAGATATGGTGAGCTGAATACCATACAATTTTGGGCAAATTGCAAGCCGTCAACGGATTTGATATATCTTTACCAGGAGCCGTTTGCTCCTGGATTAGCTAATCCTTATGTGGGTTAGACATGGTGGACTGATTACCATTTGTTGTGTTTAGTACATAGTACTTCCACTAAAAAAATTTAAAATTTGGCCATTTTGGGGAAAAAGGGACTAAAAGGGTACATTTATGATCAAATTAGCCAGAATTTCCCCCCACACTTAGAAATGAATATTGTCCTCAATATTCAAAGTACCGGCTGTTATGCCGAAACTTAGAACGTAAAAAGATAACATTACTAGCTAAGTGTAGAAACACAACAATTATTCTCTTTTTAATATTTACAATTTTCATTTATTTTTAAGATCTATATACAACATGTGGGGTATCTCCCCCACACTAAGGTGGTACACACGGGTGAAAACCCATGTTTAACTACTGTTTTTGATTACCGAGTCGCTAGCTTGACTCGATCCCCGCATTAATTTGTTCATGGGGAAGTAAATGGAAGAGATAATCTCCATCGGACTTTCATTCAAGATGTTTGTATAAACATTGAAGTACGTGAAAGTTCCACATCGATGAGATATACATAGAACCGGCTCACAAATGATAAATGAAAATGCCGGGATCAAAAATAGTGTCCTCATTCCTGAAGGAGAAAAGGGAACGAGAAACCACACCATCTGTGAAAAATGGAATAAAGATGTGCATCACAATGCAATCCCATTCTTCATCAGTGAGGAGCAAATCACCATTTGTTAAATTTTTAAGCTTAGACTTGAAGCTTGTATGGTGATTGGTAACAAAATTTCTGGGAGGGAGAGCTGGAAACGGTTCTTCAATCAACAGATTTTCAAGAAAGAGGATGTCTCCCTCCGAATCAAAGTAAGTATTGTCAATTCCTGTTGGAATTGACTCATCACTAAGAAAAGCATCGACTTCCTTCCAAAAGTTGTCATCTTCCTCATCTGGAGTGAGAGAAGGAATGGAAGAGTCGGAAATGGGACAAGAAATGAGTGGATGATCATTATATATGAGATTTTTAGTTTCTCCAAGATCGGCTTCGAAATCAAAGAGATCATCGTCACTTTCTGATGAAAGTGGACTGATGTGATTGAGTTCATTGGTGAACTCCTCAAGAAGAGGATCAGACTGTGGGAGTGATGCTTCAACATACTCGATGTCTCCATAAGATTTACAATCATCGCTAAAATCGGAGAAAGTCTCAAAATGATTTTTTGAACACTCAAGAGGGAAAAGAGAATCACACATATGATCAAAAGTTCCATGTGACTCTCTCGGGATTGGGACAAGGTTCTCAACACTAGACTTTATGAATTCGTCCGATTCCTTTTCAGGAACAGTGTCAAGATGCTCATCCCCCATGTTTAGAGAGTGAGTGGGAATATCGGGTGTGATAACAACAGACTGAGGAAGTTGAGAAGGACTAGCATACATATGTTTTATACTTTCCATTTGTTCTTCTGCTAGTAATTCCATCATAGTCTTTTCTCCCTGATTTTTCATGGAAGGAATTTCAACTGATGAACTTGATGAACCTGTACAAAATTGACGAATATCAAGGGTAACTTCATCATCATCGTCATCAGGAATGAAACGGAATCGAGAGCTAGATTTGGCTGCTTTTTCTTTTGCAATTGATTCCCTAATAGATTTTTCAAAGGCAATTTGGGAATTTAATTTAGCAGCTCGCTCTTCAGCTAACAAAACTTCCATGGATTTCTCATTTGGATTATCTTGGGGATGTTTACATTCCTTCAAATCTTTCACTAAATCCAAAAGATCAAGGAGAAGATTTTAATGAAGTGGCTCAGGCTGAGGTGGTGCCTGATTCACTTGGTACTGTAGAGGTTGGTCATGATACGAAGAGTCGTAATTGTTACAAGGAAATGGATTCCTTGTTTGACAATCAGAGCTAGAGTGAGGACCTCCACAATACTCACAACAGTAAAACTGATGTGGCTGTGAGCTATATGTGTTGTAGTCATAATTGTTATCAGGAATCTGCTCATAGACAAGCGTGTTTCCCGATTGACAATCAGAAATATGATTGGTCCCGAACCGTCAAGTTATATCACTCAAGCCGGCCACTTGTGAATGGCCAACCGTAACAAACTTAAAACTGCTCAGAAACCAATACAATTTAGATCAGAGGAGTATAGTGTATCCCCGGGTCGTTAAGTCCCAACGAGGTGTGAAAACTGTAGTACAACGACTGTGTGTGCTGAAATGATATTTAATATAAAAAAAACAGGAATCTGATTGACTAACACTAGGAATGTGAATAGTGATAGCTCTGTCACAGCTATGTCGTTAAAAGCGTGCAATCAGGAACCTAAAAACGTAAAAGATATACAAACGTACGTTTAACTTTAATTAAACGTAAACGTATAAAAATAAAACGATTATAACTATAATAGGGATTTGCATGTCTTAACGACTTAAATGCAAATTAAATATAATTAAAATATTTAACTATAATTTACAAATTTATAAAAGTTAAGAAAATCTAAGAAACTAAAACATGTACGTGTACGTGATAATTACGTAAACGTAACAAAATAAAAACTGAATTCGATCCAATACAACTCCCACAAATGTGAAAATCATATTTTTGGAATTCTAAAAAGATAAGAAAATTATGGGAAAATTAAAATAAATTTTTACACTATTAAATTAATTAATATAAATTAAAAATGAATTAAATGTATTTAAAAATGAATTAAATAATAAGAAAATCTAAAATTAACTTAAATAAATGAAATAAAGAATCTAAAAAATCTAAAATATTATAAAATAATTTTTGAAACTAAAATTGTATTTTTTTACACTTTTTATCTATTTATTATTAATTATTTACTATTATTAAGTATTAAAAACTATTATTGATTTATTAAAAATAATAAATGAATAAAGAAAAATCTGAAACTTTTTGCATAATTATTAAATAAATTAAGGAACCTAAGAAAAATATAAAAACTATATGTTATTAACAGAAATAAGCTAATAAGCAAATAAGCTCCTAAATAGAAGCTATCACTTAGCTTAAAAGTGTTTCTTTTTGGTTTTTCTTTTTCTGGATTAATTATACAATGATATTATACATGTTTAATGAAAACAAAACTTTACAAACCTAAAAATAAGCAAATAGTGGGCTTATGAGTCCAACAGTTAAGCTTTTGGCTTGACTGTTGGAACTCAAGCTTAAAATAAGCTTGGAAAAAGCTATAAACATGAAACAAATGGTAAAATAAGATATATACAAGTCCAATGGATAAATATAGACAAGAAAATGGACTGTGGCAGTGTGAGCTTATGGTTTAGACAATTAAGCTTTTTAAGCTTAACTTGGATGGAATGAAAGCTTGCAAAAGCTTGGTATAAGCTCCACACATCAAAGCAAAAGAAAAATAATATGTATACAAGTAATATGAACAAGTTTAAACAAGCATGGTACTAGATTTCATCAAATAAGCTTGAAATAAGCAAATAAGCAATTCCAAATCAAAGTCTGCTGAACCTCACAAGAGTCTGCTGACTTGATTGGCAATTTAAGCTGAGAGAATAAGCTAAAAAGCACAAAGTGAAGATTGAAGTAGCAAGCTGGGTTGGTTGGCTTTCCAATAAGCCAAAGCTTATGCCGTGGGGTCCACAGATGAGCTTTTGAGAAGCTTATGAAGTAGGCTACTGAACCCTCAGTATATACTGATAGACTCAGTATATACTGATGGAATGGTGATAAGTTCAAGCTACTTGCAGCCCTTATTAACAAGCTGCAAGGTGAAATTTAAGTACTGGATCAAAGAGTTGGGTAGATGAGCTTCACAAAAAGCTAAAACACACAAGCTCTAAATCACTAATGAGCTTATGAAGAGCTATTGGAAATGGTGTAAGTTCAATGAATTGAACTGTTGGGAATGGGCAAACAACAAGCTCTAAATGACTTATCAAATAAGCTCATAAATGCTCAACCTACTAAACTAGAGATTATGGTTGCTTGGCTTTGTGAAAAGCTAAAGCTCACAACATCCAGCTCAGTGAGGAGCTTTTTAAAAGCTTGTAAAAACAACTCAACTTCACTGTTTGCTTCAGTGAAGTTAGTTTGGTGGGACAAAAAGGTGGGTATGATTAAGCTATCTATATAAGCAAATAAGAGAAAAATAAGCAAACACATAACAACTAGGACACAAGGGCTACACAAAGAATCCCAGTGCACTGGATAGGGGCAACTCCACAAGCTTTTGCAAGCTGATGGTTTTAACAGCTAAAGCCATGGTGCAGGGCAAAAACAGCTAATAAAAAGCTATAAAATAAGCACTTAAACATGGAAAACAAAAATAAACAAAAATACAATAAACAAGATGAGCAACAACACTAAAACATCCTAAAAGCACATATAATGAAATTCTACATTAAACCCTAGAGAAAATCACCTAGTTTATTCAAAAATGACAAAAATAAAAATTTGACTTTTTACAAGAACACATAAGTTGACTAATATGAATTTAAAACTTAATCTACTGATTAGATAAGTTATATTAAGCTATAAGAACATTAAATTAACAAAGATAAACAACATTTAAACAAGTATGCAAGATTCTAGGATCCAACAACCTCACAGTGCTCATAATGAGATTGTCAAGTGTCAAATTGACTTTCTACCATGCTACACCCTTTGGTTAGTATTCCACTGAGTTACTTAGGCCATATGAAGAGTAAATCAAACAAGAGCAACCACAAACACAGCCTTAAACACAGTTTCATTATCAAATCCAAACAACCCTTTAATGGATATTATGAAGTTTTTCAAAGCAAAAGATTATGTAAACCTATTCCATCAAATCCAGAGGTACCAAAGTGTCAAAATGGACCTTTTTCAGCACAAACAAGATGTCAAACAAGTCTAAGCCTATGAACATCAAAAATTGGCATAATGGCAGTCTAAATGCAATATCAAACCACAACCAAATCCAAAACATAACAACCTAAGATTAAGCTATAACATCATTAACAAACAGCAAAGAAACACAGAAACATGAAAATTAAAGCATATAAAAGACTAGAACAATAAAATGCAAAAAATGGTAAAAAGGGCTTACAAATGAAATCCTGCTTAAAACTGAGAACCATGGCCACAGAACACATCCTAAGGCTTTCCACAAAGCTTCTAAACCAAAGGCAATCCACAATTAACCTTGCTCCATGTAGTTTCACCAAGATCACTTCATTATTTTTGGTTTTTCATTGTTTTTCTTGATTTTTTAGTGTTTTCTGAATTTTAAAGTCTAAGACTGTTTTAAGGTCTCTAAAAGCTTTAAAGCTTTGTCAGGAGCTTATGTGAGCTTATTGAGTCCTTTACACAACTACTTAACAAGAAATTGAAATGACATGGAAATTAAAGGTAATTAAGCAAAACATTGAAACTGAAATTGCATTTGAAATTAAACTGATAATAAAGTTTCATTACACTATTTTAAGGAAAATTACAACATTAAAGCATTAAGATGACTTGAAATTAAAGAAAGCAGTAAACTTAATTAACTACGTGACCTAGGCTAATCAAAAGGTAGTCTTCTCTCTTGCCTCCTCTTGATCTTTATAGTATTCTGAGTTCCCACTAGCTTCCTGGTCAAATCCCACTTTACTTTGTGTCCATTGGATAAGCAGAGATGATCCTAGCCATTTAAAGTACTTTTGGCACCAAAATTGAGACTAGTGGATTAGAGCAGTTCTGCTGTAATTAAAGAAGCTTGGGGTGTTGTGGAGGTGTAGGGGACACAAAAGGTTAAGTTTCAATGGACTTGGTGTGATGTAGAAGCAAAAACAGGGGATATGAGTGGAACAGTGAAAGGTCTATGGTGGGGAAGCATTAACTGCAGTTTGTGGGCTATCTCATGAGGTGGAGGATGGTGATGAGTGTATTTGGCAGCTGTGATGAGGTGGAGGTGAGGTGGAAAACCACCTGGTTTTGGTTTAACAGGTGGAGAGGAGAAGACGCTACATTGGTGGCGGTATTATCTGTTTTAAAATTTGGGCCGGGTTATGGTTTTGGGCTTGGGTTTGGTTTAAATAGGGTCCGGTTTGGTTTGTATCTTAATAATCACAAGGACCTTTTGTGTAATTCCAACAAAGTTAAGGGTTGAACCTGCCAATCTTCCAAAGTTCTTACAAGGACCAAACCTGCCATAAATAAATAGTTCAAGGACCAATAATGATTATTTTCCATTTTTAAAATGTCCAAGGACCATTTTTGACAATTTTCAAACTCAGGGACGGACTTGTAATTTCTCTCTAAACTTATCATAAAGGACCACTTATGCCACAATTGAATAGTACAAGGTGTAGTTTGAATAATTTCCATTTTTTTAAATTCACCAAGGACTATTTATGACATTTTTCAAAGTTCAGGGACTAAAGTTGTCATTTTGCAAATTTTAACTTTAAAGGGTTAATTTTGACAACTTTTGAATCCATTGGACCTTAAATGACATTTTACAAGTTTTTGAATTACCAGGGGACTATTTTTGACAATTTTGTAACTTGGGGACTAAAACTGCCAATTATGCAAACTTGATACGTTTTTCACCAGATTTTGATGTTTTTGCATTTAAAACATATAAAACACTTGTTTTGTGATATTTTCATCATTTTGAAGCATTTCTGAGTGTTTTCAGATGTTTTTGCAGTCTAGATGGTACAAAAATGATGAGTATTTAGACACTCATCACTAACACTTACCAATGTAGTTATAAAAATATATACCGTCATTAATGAAATTCAAGTATAAATATTGGAAATATTTAATTGAAAGATACTTCAAAACAGTTGGCCTTTTGGGATTATATGAATTATATAACCTATCTGTCATGAAGCTACTCAATCATATAGGTATTAGTCAAGCGGATTCAAAAAGGTTTAAGGAAACATTCAAAGGATAAGTTAAACGTTTGTCTATTTAAAAATGGAATTAGTCGTGATTCTATATACAAAATGAATGGGAGAACACATGGTAGTTTATAAATAACATACATATAGTTTCTGTCAGTTACCTTACTACAGTTGTGCGTTTTCTTGTCTATGCTTTGGCATCATATGCTTACCAATTTCTTCAGTTGTATCGATAGTTGCCCAAGTCTACATGCTTCAACTTAGTTTTTCATTTGTATACTCGAGAAAAAACTACAATGTGCATCTAGTCCTTTGTTATTCGCTCGCGAACTGATGCTACCATTTTCAAGGCTTGCGTCATACCTATAACAACAGGCAATCAGTTAGGGTTAAAATAACTCAAACCATCACTCGTATCCATATGCATCAATCCAACAACATAAAAACAAATGAGTCGGCTTACCTTCATTGACCGAGCGACGTCGTTTGTTATTGGCACCTGAGGGGACGTGATCCGCTCCAGAATAGTCAAGTTTTATCACTCAAGTCTGCCACTTGTGAATGGCAGACCGTAACAAACTTAAAACGGCTCAGGAACGAACGCAATGAAGATCTGAGGAGTATAGGGTCTCCCCGGGTCGTTATGTCCCAGCGAGCTATGCAATGGATTATCAAACGTAAAGTGATCGAGAAATTTGAACGAAAAAGGGATTATGATAGTGATTATAACTACAGAAAAGCCAACAAAGTACAACGGCTTAAATGCAAATTAAAGGAAATTAAAAAGATAAAAAAAATATTAAATAAACGCTATCACTATTTGCAAAATGATGTTTTTGTTTTTATGTTTTTATAAAGCTTAAATAAAAACTACGTGACGTACAAATAAAAACGTGCAACTAAATCAATATTAACCCTAAAAATATGAAAATGACATTTTTACAAACCTAATGATAAGAGAAAATATTTAGAAAAAGAAAATTATTTTTATAACTAATTATCTAATTATTATTAATTAAAAACTATTTTTAACTATTTAATAATAACTTAAAATACAAGAAAATATGAAATAAAGCTTGAAAAATAAAATTTTGACTTAGAAAAACCTAAAATAACAAAATAGAATTTTCAAAACTATTTTTGTATTTTTCTGAATATTTTTGAATTTTCTAGGAATTAAAAACTGTTAAAAACTAATTAAATGGCTTAAAAATACAATTTTAACTAAGAAAAATCTAGAAAAATATTTTTTTGGCTTTTTATATTTATCTAAACTTAAGAAAAATGAAAAATTATTTTTTTGAAGCTTTTCTTAATTTTTTGTATTAAATGCTAATTAAAAATGCTTAAAAACTACTTAAAATAGGGAAAAATACCAAACTGACCTATAAAAATCTAAAAAATTCAAGATAAGCTTAAAATAATGCAATGAATCTAGGAAAAATATAAAAAACAGGGGTTGTGTACAAGAAAATGGGACTGCAAGGCCAAGTGCTTATAAAGAAGCACTTTAAATAAGCCAAATGATCAAAACAAGCCACCAACTGTTAACAGAAGTTCTAATATGCTATAATAATCAAAATGCAACTAAAAACAACAAGCCTTAAACACTGGAATGCAAGATACCAAGATTTGACTTATTTGAGCTAATGAGCTAAAATCAGTGAGAGGGTACCAGGTTTAAGCAGAAAATTAAGCACTCAAATGAGCTAGAAATTAGAAACAATAACTTGGAACCTATACTAGACCTGGGTGAGATCTTGTAAACCAAATTCCAAACCTAAGTGAGCTCTATTGAGCTCTGTGCAACCTTGCAAAGATATGAGAAAACTCAGCTTATGCTGAGTATCTGAACAGGGCAACTAGAGCTTAAAAGAGAAGCTTGTTTGAAGCTTTTAAAAAATCTGTAAAATTCTACAAAAATGACTATAAGAAATGAGACCAGCTTAAGTTTTTAAAACAACAATTCTCACTGAATTTGGTCCAAGGATGAGTCCATGAAAATTCCTTCCATATGGGCTCAAAACTGATTTTGCCAATTGACTTTTGAAGCAGTTGAGTGTAGTTGACTTTTATGAAGTTTGATCTTAATTTCTCAACTGAAAATGATGTTAAGTGATTAAATGAAGATACTGCAAGCTATGTTTATGACTTTTAAACACAAAACAAGTGATTTGCTTTTCAAAAATCCAACAGTGAACCTGTTAAAGGCAAATGATATGGATTTTGACTTTGGTGGATTACAGGCACACAAGTAAGACAGATATGAAGTATTTAGAGCTAAGTAAACTTAAAACAACAAGAGCTAAACACTGAACAAGCCCTGAACACAGATTTAAGCACTGATCCAAACACACCTTTATTTAACTGTTTTGCAATTTAAGTGAGACAACTACTGAGCATACTTGAATTAATGATCAAGCTACATCTATATATCCTAAATACATCTTTTTAAACAGAATAGAACCAGTTTTAACTACAAATTAAGATAATGCAAAGAAACTTGAAATTTACTTACAACAAGTCCTTAGCCACTATGGCTTGAAACAGAACCTAATGAACCTCTAACCTATTCCAACCCCTAACCTAACTCTGATTCAACCCATTTCAAATTCATACCCATTTCCATGCTAAGTTAACTTTCATTGACCAACTTTCAAAACTGCATGAAACTTAAAAGTGAGCTTATCAAAAGCTCTGAGTAGCTGATAAAAGCTTATTAGAACTGAGAACTGAGCTTGTAGAAGCTTAAATGTTTAAAACTTAAACTGAAATATTCAACAGTGGACTCAAAATTATGACTTTGAGATAAACTTTGAAACTGAAGCTTAAAATAGATTATATTGATGATTTAACATGAGTTTGATACAAGACAACAAAAGATTACAGATATTACACTTAATTAAAAACTTTGAGATAAAAACGACATTAACAAAACTTAAAAACTAGTAGACTCTCCTTTTTTCTTCTTCTCTTGCTTCCTTTTTATATCCAAACTCTTTCTCTCTCTATTCTGAGCAGTTCCCAGCAATTGATAGCCATTGGATGGCTTGGACTCATCTTGGCCGTTTAAATGGATTTTGGCGCCAAAAAGAGTTATCCACTGGAAGGGTTGAGTGAAGTGGTAGGAGATGCATTAAATGCATCTTGGATGTTAGTTGAGGTGGAGGGGACATGGAAAGGAGATTGTGAGCTGGGTGGTTGTGTTGGTGGCTGGGTATGGGAGTAGCAGACAGTGGGGAGGGAAATGGGGGAAAGGAGAAGAGGTTTGACCGGGTTTTAATATTAAAAGGCAAGGGTTCAAAACAAGAGGTCCAATTTGGTTGGCAGGGTCACTTGGATTGTGACAAGGGTCACAATGGTTTAAAGGGTTTTAAATATCAAGGATCTCTTTTGTAATTTCTGAAAATGCAAGGACCAATGCTGCCAATTTGCAAATTTGTTTCAAGGGACCACAATTGACAAGTTTCCATAGTACAAGGACTAAACTTGACATTTTCCAATTTTCCAAGGGCCATTTTTGCCAAATTTCAAACTTGAAGGACTAATTTTGTAATTTCTCAAAACTTTTGATATTTTTCACCAAAGGACTAATTTTGACAACTTATGATTTTAAAAGGACCTTTGGTGATTTATCTTTTGAAATTATGTGCTCAGGGGGCTGTTTCGACAACTTTTGAAACTTGGGGGACTGAAACTGCCAATTATGCAAACTTAGCTCATTTTCATCTGATTTTGAACATTTTGCATCTGAAACATATAAAATGTAATTTTGGAATATTTTCAGTATTTTGATGCATTTCTGAGCATTTTTAAACGCTTTGCAGTTCAGATTGACCCAAAAATGATGAGTATTTACACACTCATCAGGACGTAAACCTTTTCTAATATCCATTTGCTATTTATAACAACAGGTTGCAAATACTTGAGGTCACCGATGTTCCATTATACTCCACAACCACAGCCCGTACACGAACGGCTTACATCTGAACCTAACTAAACACAACAATTACGAAAGCAGCACCAAACATTAAGCATAGACTAAATTTAATTCCGTAATAATTTAAAAGTGTATGTGCATTAACGCTGGAAGCTACCTGCGGGAATTCGGTTGAACCTCCTTTGGCTGACAGCATACACATGCTGGTCGTTGGCTGTAACTCGAGAGGTACATGAAATCAGTAACTACTTCAATATTCTTAAACCATTAAAAAAAATACTAAATTTGTTTTAAAAAAAGATTACAAAAAATTTTCATCTTTTCGGTAAAGTTAGATTAACGAATGAAAATTAAAGCGTTAAAGAACACATGTTACATTTTTCAAATTCTGAATCCTATTAGGCTGCTCATCATCATGCGGCTCCAGTGATGCAACTACAATTATTCAATCTTAAAAAAATATATAATATAATAACATCAATATCAACACGTTTTTTAGGGTCTCAAAGGCTTGTTATAGTTTTGACAACAACATGTTCTCCAAAGCGGGTTATACTACATCTACATGTTTATCCTTATAAACTAATCAACTCATAAAGCCTACGTCCCTTAATTTGGACTCGTCATCAGTTTATAAACATAAGTAATGGTTTGAACATATTGAAAGTAACCCACATTTCTGAATATAACAATGCACGATTTTAGCAAACACAAACATCACAGACACAGAAAGAACCGGTGTCAATCTCACCTCAGTAGGCCTCAATCCAACCCGAAGTAATTCCACAAACAAACGAACTCATGTGTCTGCAAACATTCACAAACCAATAAAGATCAGCCATCGAAAGTTGGTTGCAACAGCAGCCCTTTCAAATTCACAACTTGTTAAGAGTGTGTTTTTTTTATAATAACTAATCTCTATAACAACAAAGACATAAATGATATTACCTACTCATTAGCTCTTTGAATCACCTTGAATCAATAATCTCTGATATAAAATCGATTCCTACAAAAAACCCAAACAAATATTGGACTGCATTTTTGACAATAAAACTAATAGAATTCATCTCAAACAACAACTAATTGAACCAACCCTAAATCAAAATTAAGTATTGTATGAAATGTTGCTGCAACTACTACTGCCTTATATGTCTCCAAATAAACTTGGTTTTGATCTATCAATAAGCTTAAGAAGCGTAAGAATGAAGAAGAAAAGGTTCGACAAACACAAAAGAAATCAGAAATTTTCTCCTAAAAAAAAGCATACCTAAAAATTATTTTTTTGATATGAAAGATGAGGATTTGGAAGTGCCTGTATACCGATTTTGATTGTTGTGAAAACAAGGTAAATAAAAAACGATTAGAAGCACATCACTTTTTTTTTTTTTTTTTTTTTAATGAAGAAGGAGGATCTGGAAGTGTCTACCGACGTTGAAGATCATGGTGGCTAGCTTTATTGAGGTGTCAACCGTCCACATGTTTTGGTTTAGAAAATATTATTTTAAAGGATCTTAGAGTATACCGACATTTGAGAGTATAGCGGAAAATATTTGTTTATTACTTTGGGAAAAGAACCTTAGAGAATTGTTATATAAAGAGAATGTGGTAGATAAATGGGTATTTGAGGAAATTATTGCTTGACTCTTAGTTTATATTTATGATTTTAAGGGTGTGTTGTGTTCTTAATGTTCATCTTCTTAGTTTTGATAACTAATTATCCATTCTTGTTTCTTTTAGTCAGTAGATTTGGTTTAGTGTCGTTTTATTGCTTGACTCTTAGTTTATATTTGAGGAAATTATTGCTTGACTCTTAGTTTATATTTATGATTAAACTGTTAAAACATGATTCCAGGAGGTTAATACATATGTTTGTGTTGTTTTATAAATCTGAGTTTAATTAAAAGAAAATAAATATTTATGTCAATATTCAAGGAGAAGAAGACAAATGGTATTTTATTCATCCAACTTTCGAGGGGACTCAACATGCATGTCAAAGTTTAAAACATGGACGTTCAATGTACTTTCAAAAGAATGAGGATCAAACATGTAATTTGGCCAAACCACAAAGACCAAAAATGCAATTTACTCTTAAAGGGGAACTTGTAAATCTTTTGGGGTACAAACATGTCTCCGTTTCACATAAATTTTCAAAAAGTCTTTTATCTCTATTTTTGCATATGCCTTTTTTAAACTTAAAAATTGAGTAATGTTGATTGCCTATAACATCACTTAAACTCAAATGCATAAATGGCTAGTTAGAATATTGTACAACATGTTTCAAAACAAGTTTAAGTCACACGGTTGCTTTATCAATATCAATCTCTACTACTTTTAAAATATCAACTTTTTTAAATGACAAGTTTTTAATATTGGTCAATCTATATGTGTTTATCAATTAAAAAAATACACAGTTTCTCTATCAATATCAATTTACACGGTTGCTCTTGTAAAGAGTAAATGATATTTCTTAAAACTTAATAGCTTAAACTGAGTAATGTTAGTTAACTATTATACTCTTGATTGAAAATGGTAACATCATCTACAAATAAATTAATATTTTAATATTGTTAAATCTTTAAACTTGTACTCCCTCCATCCCAAAATAATTGTCACCTGACAAAAAATATACAGTTTAAGAAAAACATAATTATTGTTTTTTTTCTCTCTTAATTTTTGCAGAATGACAGTTTTACCCTTAGCAAATTAATTAACATCTTTATTAAAGTTTGTAAAATTAATTTCAACCAAGGGGTATTATGGTAAACTCGATAAAACTTCCCTATCTACCTTTAGTACCCAAGAAATTGTACTGTCTGGATCCAGAAATCACATTTGGAAAATTTAGCGTACAATTCTTCATCTTTGAGTAGTCCCAAGACAATTCTAAGATGTTTTGCATGTTTGATAAGGATTTAAAACATAAGTTTTTAGGGGGTCATTTAAGCCTTAAATCGACACATTTTATACCCGTTACTACTTAAAATCGTTCCTTTTCACATTTTAGGTCTTTTGGAAGCAAAATGTTTGAATGAAGCATATTTGGACGAAAAGGAGCAAAACATGAAGAAAACGACAAAGTCAAGACTCAAGCTGTTTCTAAAGCCTGACGGCGTCCCAACTCAAAGGGCGACACCGTCACTTGTTGATGATTTTGATAAAAGTCCAAGCGACGGCTCAAGTGATTTTTTGGTTCTAAAGCGTGACGACGTCAAGTGTTAAATCTGGAGGGCGTCACCATTTGTTTTACACCAGACGACCAAGGAACAAATCCCAGATGACGTCCCTATTGAAGACAGACGGTGTCACACTCATCAACTGACATCCCAGATAGTCTAGAGGAGAGTTACGATTCATAGAATTGGGGAATTTAGCACCGCCCTATGACCAAACGGAATACAACGCACCAATTAAGATTAGGATGTGACAATTCAACCGACCAATAAGAGATAACTAGGAAGTAAGAACATCTAAGTAAACATATTTTTAATCATCAGATACAGATGGAATATGAAGACGAGGAGAAAATAGCCTTCTTCACAGGAAAAGGCGTGTACTGCTACAAAAAGATGCCCTTCGGTCTGAAAAATGCAGGTGCCACCTATCAAAGGCTAGTAGACAAAGCCTTCAGCAAGCAAATAGGGAGGAACCTCGAAGCATACGTAGATGACATGGTCATAAAAAATAGAATAGAGGAAGACCTACTCTCCGACATAAAAGAAACCTTCGATCAGCTTCGCGCCATCACCATGAAGTTAAACCCGAAGAAGTGTTCTTTTGGTGTAGAAGAAGGACAATTCTTGGGACATCTGATTACGAAGAAAGGTATCAAAGCCAACCCTTGATGTGTCTCACGTGTTGCAAGTTTTAAAATCTATAAACACGATTTATCCGGCAATTACTATAAACACATACGAGCAAGTATACTCGTTCGCGATAGCAAAGGTGGGTAAGTCGAGATCGTCCCAAGAGATTTGCGTTTTAATTTGTTTAAAATATTCGAGACAAGAAAGCTTGTCAAGGCTTCCTCAAAGTTGTGGTTTAGTAAAAATCAAATTTAAGAAACATATACTTGTGTGAAGTCTATAGGCGATCATAGAGAGTGTTCATGTAGGCTCAGTGTAAACTCTTGACGCAATGCACAAATCATAAGAAAATGATTTCCAACCCATGGTTTATGTTTTGTAAAATCATTTTAAGAACAAAAACATATAGGTAATCCTTTCGGTCCTTATCCTAATGATTATTCTTTAGAAAATCCATTTGTTTGTAAAAGGTTCTCATTAAACTTGTTCCTACGAATCTTTCGACCCTTTCGTGATGAAAATGTTTCTAGTCTTGTTTCAATAAGTAAACATGGTGAATGTCAATCACCACATCCCCATACTAGTTTGTCACTTAACTTTTTGGAATAAAACATAAGAGAAATCCTTACGGTCCTTTTTCTTAAACATGTTTTACCGAAAAATCAAACAAGACTAGTAGTTTTTCCAACAAACTCATTTAAACAAGATCATTTACATGCATCACATATAAGAACACTCCTACAATTTCCTACATCCTTACACACAAGTATATTCAAGAATTACTCCATGACAATCGTAACATAACACAAGTAGTAACAAGGTAATTCAAATAATTCAAGAGAATAGAAATTCATGACAAGTTCAATAGAATACCTAAGCTTTGGATTACAAGAATTAGAAATTGTGGAATATAGCAACCACACGCCTCCAATCGTCTAGCCTAACCGTACAACTTCGAATGATTACACAATGGATGAGAATTTGTCTCACCATTTTCATGGACGTTTTACAGCAGATACAAGACTTTTGGGATGAATAATAAGGGTTGTTAATTGGATTTGGTGTAAACTATTACTCTTTTGGTTGTGTCACAATAGACTACTAAGTCTAGGTTCATTTTATAGCTAAGAACCCTTAACTATCAGGCTAAAAACGTCCCAAACAAGTTATTAACTGGAAATGATCGGCCTCTAATGATTAATGGAAGTTAAGGCAACAATAAATGACCGAAGTGTAACTCCAGGGTTTGCAGCCGGATCGGTTGCGACGCAGCCGATCCGGTTGCATTTTGTCCATCATCCCAGCCGATCCGGTTGCGGGCTCCGACCGATCGGCTGGGAGCCTTTCGTACACCCAATCTTGACTTTGGTTGACTTTTCTTGATTCGTGCCTTTTTCTTTGCTTTCGATGCTGATTTCCAAGACGAAACTTGATCTTTATCTGATGTAGACACTTAGAAATCATTGCGCTTCCTAATCATTGAGTCCAAGAGCTTCCTTACTTGACTTTCTCCCTCGGGAATTATCCAAATGTGCATGAAATCTTCATTTCTTCACCTTTTGCGATACCTGGCTACATTTACATACAAATACGCTTCTTTTGCACTTTTGCAACAATTATGAGTAAATATAGCCGATTATCATACACAAAACCAACAATAACGCTACTAAAAACATACTCATTTTGAGCGTTATCAACCCTTCGAAAATCAAAGCCATCACATATCTACAGGCTCCTAAATCCCTTAAGGATGTGCAAAGTTTGAACAGAAAGCTAGCAGCCCTCAGCAGATTCCTATCAAAGGGCGCATATAGGTCCTTACCATTCTTCAAAACACTTAAAGGTTGTACACACAAAAAGACATTCTAGTGGATTGTAGAGGCAGAAGTCGCCTTCCAGAAGCTAAAAGAGTTTATGGAGGTTCTACCTATACTTACCGCCCCAATCAAAGGCGAAGTGTTGTTCATGTATATCGCAGCCTCCTTCGAAAGTATCAGTGTTGTATTGTTGGCAGAAATGGAAAAAAAGCAAATCTCTATCTACTTTGTTAGTCGAGTCCTTCAAGGAGCTGAACTAAATTATCCGGAGCTAGAAAAGCTAATCCTAGCCCTGGTTCATGCGGCAAGACGCCTTTGAAGGTACTTCCAAGCTCATCCCATAGCTGTGCTCACTGATAAGCCGATCAAGCAGATATTGTCGAAGCCAGAGAAATCGGGAAGAATAGCCAAATGGGCTATCGAGCTAGGGAAACATGAAATCGAATACAAGGGTAGAAGCTCAGTCAATGGGCAAATACTGGCAGACTTCTTAGCGGAGACACCCTCCGAGCCCAAGCAGGACAACAAAGCTGCTGAAAAGAAACCTGCGAAAGTAAACGAAGGATGGAAGCTTTACACCGATGGGGCTTCTAGCTCCGACGGATCAGGAGCAGGTTTAATGTTAGTCAGCCCAGAAGGAAAGGAGTATACTTATGCACTCCGCTTCGAATTCGATGCTACTAACAATGAGGCGGAATACGAAGCACTGCTAGCAGGCCTCCGACTGGCTAAAGACATGGAGGTACAGGATTTGGCTATCTTTGTTGACTCACAACTGGTGGCAAACCAGATCAAGGGTTCCTACGAAGCAAGACAGCCTGTCATTAAGCAATACCTAGATAAAGCCAAGGAAATGCTCGAAGGATTTAATTCCTACGACATAGAGCACGTTCGAAGAAACTAGAATAAAAAGGCGGATGCACTAAGCAAGTTAGCCTCAATGGCATTCACACATCTCACAAAGGAAGTTCTGGTCGAAGTATTGGCAGAAAGGTCAATCATCAGAAAAGAAGTATCCGATATAATCCTGGAAGAAGAGTCAAGCTGGATGTGTAAAACCAAGAAATTTTGAACATGTGAAATACCCATTGTTCTAAAAGGCTCGCAAAGGCTTCGCAAAGGCGCGAGGCTTGGTCATGCCGTCGCGCCATGCCGCAACACCGCCTTATGGCACATGTTTTTGTAAACTCGATATTTATGAGTTATGATATAAATATATAAATATTTTCATATTTTTTGACGCCTTATGTCACGCCTTATAAACGCAAAAGCTTCGCCTTAGCCGCAAAGGCGTGAGGCTTGGTCATGCCGCCATGCCACGCCTCACGCTATTTATAACCTTGAAAATACCCAAAATGCCCCTCTAATTTTAACTTTTGAAAGACGTTAAATAATTTAAGACATTCCATTACGATCATAACCTAAGTATTAAATCTTTAAGATGTGAACAATACACGTTACACGAATAATAAAAATATTATAAATATATCACGTCTTAAAACCTCATCACACATTCCTTATGTTCCATTGCTAGAACCGAAATTTTATTATGTTTGGTACACGTTTTGAATATTTGATGAGAACAAGTAATTTTGGAAAAGATTGAGGAGAATAATTCTCCCCTAAAAACTCGACATCTCCCTTTATCTCACACATTTGATACTTGTTTTCTTAACTGCACCACACATTTGTTTCACATACAAAACCCTAAGCACAAAAAGGTCGGCAACCCCATCCCTAGGTATGATACAAGAAAATCGAAGAAAGGCAGTCTCTATTGTGATCGTAGGTGGTAGGGCAGCCTACTGTATTGTGATCCTTGTACTTCTTGTTGCCTCGTTATCCAGCCCAACTAGGTAACTACAGATTTTCTTTTATTATTTTTGTGTCACCATAAATCTTATGTATAATATAAACCTAAACTTTTATCCAACTCTAAATACGGTTGTAGCACTTGTATGACTATCTTAATGCACTCTGAACATGGCTACTAATCTGAAAACCTGTCACAAATTTAACGAGAGTATTATAAGGAACTTCAGAGTTATGATTTCATGGGGTTTTGTGTACATACCGGTCTCGTAAATCAGGGTATATATGGGTTGTTTGTGTGTCGTGTGTATGTGTGGTGGTGTCATAGGAACCTAAAAGCTTGTTACTTGTATGCTTAATAGTCATGTATAAGAATGAAGGTTGTGTACGTGATTAATTTTTTCCTCAATTCATCGTGGTCTGGTCTCGCGTTAACATTGCCTCGTGTGAGTTTTGGTCTCAAAATGATAGTTTAACAAGGGCATAAGGCTGTAGTTTATTCCTTGATTCCGTCGCATGCTATAGGATAGTCGAATCATGTCGTGTGGTGTTTTGTATCGTCGTTGTCTCGCTTAGACAAATTGCAAATCATATGTAAAGAATAAGGTGTGCGTGGGAGTGCATGCATGGTTTATGGTGTTAAATTGTTTTACAATGAGTCTACAGATTGTCCTAGAGTTGTGGTTGTATATGGTTTGTGTGTCGAAGGTGTGAGTTCTACAACGAGTCTAAACGTAATTCCTTGCTTAAATCATGTTTTTATGGAGTTTACTCGTTTTGTTCCTCCAACAGGAATGGTAATGTCATGCATGATTAACCATGGTCGAGTATGAGTTAAGTGGAAAGAATAAAAATGTCTCGTTAAAATGGTGTGTGCAAGTACTACTGTATGAAAAATATGTAAGTTTTGGTCTTGTGGAGGGGTAAGTTTAAGGGTGATCGCGGGATCAACGGTCGGGTCGTTTAGTGTTTTGAAAGGGCGTTGGGGTAGTCAAGCCGGGGGTTAATCATAATATATTTTTACTAAGTCGTGAATGTTGATTGTTTGAACCGCGAGCGAGCTTGAATATTAATCGAACATGTATAACGTTAACATTGAATTTGAGAATTCTAAACAAAAATTGAAATATATTAAATATTAAGTTTGTTTTACATTTTAAACCTTAGACTTTGGTCATGAGCGCATGCAAACCTTAAACTTTGGCAAGTTGTCATTTTTGACCCTAATCTTTGGAATCTATCATATTTGACCTCTAAATTTGCTATATTGTCATATTAAACCTTGAAATTTACCATTTATCATTTATAACCCCCTATGTTTTGCTAATTAATAATTATTACCTTAAAATATTTATTTCGGTCCATCACTAAAAATGAGAATACGCTTAATAACTCTAAAAAGAATATTAATACGATTTATATAAGCAATAAATCCGTTATGATTTAAATGAACTAATAAGTATTATACGAACCGTAATCCGTGTAGATTCGTTGAAGAAGGCGTGACGATATTTCTTCATGCTCACTTTTCCATTCGTTTTCATTTGCTAAGGTACAGATATTCTGACCTTTCTCATAAGGTTTCTCATGATCTCTTTGTATCTTTGATCTCTTGCCACTTTGCTATTGAACCTTTGCTATTGAACCTTTGATATTGAATCTTTTCTATTGAACCTGGATATTGAACCTTTGCTATTGAACTTTGATATTGAACTACTGCTATGAACCTCTGAATTGGGAGCTATTGATATTGAACCTTTGATTATGAAGACTTATATATTGCTACACTTTGGACCTTTTGTATTGACCTGTCAGTTTGATACCCGATCCATTAACTAGGCATGGGGGTTCCATGTCCGTGTCATTGATGCACCAATGGCATGACTCCAGTGTGGATGAGTGATGTTCCACACCGTCCCCATATTGTATTGATTATGCGCGCTTCAGATATATTGTATGGCCACTATTGTTCTGCAGGGGGCGTATGGATGCATCCTAGATTTGTACTGTATTGTTATTGATTGATATATTGTATTGGTGATGTGGTGCGTGTGTGCAATACACCCCCTCACAGTCTGAGAGCTAGCTACTCCATTGGTTACTGAGGTCTCCCCTCCTATTGATTTGGTATTCCGAGGTCACCCCTCCGAATACGATGGCTACTATTGGATACTGGGCTAATAATGCCACAATTGATTGTATTGTATTGTATTGTTGGCTTGGGATAGATTTCTGACAACCCTTACACTTTTGATATACCTATATTGTACCTTCTGTATTCCCCAACGCACCATATTCGGTATTGATTGTCCATTACTCAGTACCCTTATGTGACTCACTCTACTACCGTGATATATATTCCATTGCATTGATCTGTCATACTCTTCTTCCGTTACTTTAGACTATCATTCCATTCACGTATCGGGTTATTATATGATTATTGAATTTGATTGTGCTTTTACATGTTTATGTGACTACCGTTTACCTGCTACGATATGATTAATATGCGATTATATGATTCACCTGTTGTCATCTGACTATATGTTATCTTACTGTTATGTGACCCTTTGATTTGTCTGGTGACCATGCTAGTGTGTAATCGATTGTTTTATCTGTTTATCATGTATACTTTCGGTCAGTTGATCTCATGGACTATGATTATCCTCGTATGTATCTTTATCTGCAAATTGTTGACCTGCCATATTCACACTCTTGCTTATGCTACAGTTTGATGATGTAAATGGTTCAGCCTATGTTATCTGTCTAGTTAACGTGTTTAGTTGCCCTGCTATGTCCTTAATTCATTCAATTATAACGTTCATGCTATATTCCTACTTGATACGTGTGGCTACCATGTTTTGATTGCTGATAGTATTTCTGCTGTTATGGTACTTGTTATGTTATTAACTGTGGGATACTTGACTTGTGTGATTGCTATGATCACTTTCTAATTAGTTGCTTCCGCTAGCTTTTAGGTTTCCGTTTGGCTTATATGTATTCTGATTTCCTGAATAATTGTATGCCTAGTTATTTAGATGTGCTTATGTGTATGTCATTGATGCGCTACTTGCTTTGTTCTCCTCTGTTATCTGTTCTTTCTGGATATTTGTTACTATTGTATTATGCAGGTTCCTCATTGCCTCATTGTTTCCTTTCCGTTGTGACCTTGTTATTGTTTCCCTTTGTTTCATTTCGTATTTCTGATTTTGTTTAGCTTTCGTTTTGTTATATCTGTTCACTGGCTTTTTAAGCTCAGCCGCATTTCTTTTCCTGTGGCAGGTTTTAGGTTGGAAGATGGGCTTTGATGGGCTGAGAGTTGGATTATCTGAGTGGACCAACCCTAGTTACCTTAATATTTTTGGGACTTATTTTGAAGAGCCATTGTTTTGATTTCCATTTCATTTGATATATTGGATTTTGTAATCTTCTTTGTAAGTCATTCGTTTATATGACTTGGTATTTCATTTTGTAAGGCTTCCGCTTGTATAAATTTTAGTTGTATGTTCTGATATGACACGAGAATGTGACACTTCTACCCTTTCCGAGTTGGGGTGTTACAGGATAACTCCGATCAGAGAATATTTGATAAGTGGCATCCTGCCAAAGGACCAAAAATTGGCATGAAATGTCCGCATAAAAGCACCACAGTACAGGATCATGGGGAACTATCTATACAGAAGGTCCTTATTGTCTCTATGGCTCTGTTGTGTGGGACCCAAGCAAGCTTCAAACATCATTCAGGAGGTGCACGAAGGATCTTGCGGTTTGCACGCAGGACCTCGCTCCGTCAGGACGCTGTGGTCATAATCCAGAAGTGTGATGCCTATCAGATCCATTCACGAGTTCCAAGGCTACCTAAACAAGATATGACCTCCGTTACATCTGCATGGCCTTTCAGCAAATGGGGGATAGACATAGTTGGTCCTCTACCAATAGCTCCAGGAGGGGTTAAATTTCTGGTCGTAGCCATCGATTACTTTACAAAATGGGTCGAAGCCAAGCCTTTAGCATCAATCACAGGAAAGCACATGGAGAAAGTCATGTGGGAGCACATCATATGCCGATTCGGAGTCCCTCACATCATAATATCAGATAATGGGAAGCAGTTTGCCGAAGGGGTATTTCTCGTGTTTTGCAAATGTCTAAATATAAAGCAATCATTCACCTCCGTCTACCATCCTCAGGGTAACGGGCAGGTGGAAGTCACTAATAGAGATGTCATCCAAGGCATAGAACGAAGGCTCGGTCGCAGCCACCATGGTTGGGTAGACGAGCTACCGGTACTCTGCTCATGAGAGCGCATCGAAGTCCAAATCATGGGAAACACCTTTTAGCGACATACCATACGAAGCTGTAATACCTTCGGAAGTAAGTGCTGAAACGGAACGTGTCATGAATTTCGAAGCAACAGAAAATGTAGAAAGACTCCGTAGCTATCTGGACTTACTTAAAGAAAGAAGGGAAATCGCCTCAATATGGGAGGCTATTCACAAACAGAAGATTGAAAAGTATTACAACAGTAGGGTTCGACCTTTGACATTCAAGCCAGGTGAATACGTCCTCCGACTTAACATTGCAAGCAAAGTTGAGTATCAGGGAAAACTAGGGCCCACATGGGAAGGACCCTACGTCGTAACAAAAGCATATGGAAACGGAGCCTACAAGCTGGAAACCCTTGACAAAGACGTTATTGACAGGACTTGGAATGGCACTACCCTTCGGTAGTTTTACATATAGAACTTACAATGTCTATGGACATTTTTACTTCGCTTTCAATCAATGTATTTGCATTCTTCTCACTTAGGGAAAGAAGCATTAATGGTAGGTGTCCTAGTTTTCATTTTTGTGGAAAACTAGAAGAGGGGGTTGAATAGTTTTACCTATTTAAAACTTCCTTTTAAATATTTAGATCGACTTATGTCAATCTATTTAGGTGTGTATGTTGGACGTTGATAGATAGATATATAAAAGTGTAATGAAAAGTAAAGAGTAAGAAGCACATAACCAAGACACGAGTATTTATAGTGGTTCGGCTACAAGGACACCTTCCTTGCCCTACTCCACTCCCCGAGTCACCTACTCGAGAGTTCGTAATCACTACACGACACCAATCTCCTTATGGCGGAGAAGCCTTCACAACGTCGCCTACTCTTTTTCCGGTACTAGGCTAACCACCGGGTTCTTTCACACCAAGGTGAACCACACCTATCACAACGTCGCCTACCCTTTATCAGGTACTAGGCTAAGTACCTAGTTCCATTACAACGGAGGAACTACTACCAAACACAACACAACACCTAATCCCAAGGAGACCCGCTCCTTATTACAACACAATCAAGGATATCACCATCCTTGGAAACAAACTAATACTATATGTATAACGATGCACCTCATCGATTATATACGACCTTGGCATTCTTCACTAATGCCACTTGATTTGATTCTTAGGCATTCTTCACTAATGCCTTTGACACAACGCTTGGCACCTTTCACTAATGCCTTCGTCTTGACACTTTTAGCATACTTCACTAATGCTTTTGACACAGACGTTAAGCACCTTTCACTAATGCTTTCGTCTTGACTCTTTCGGCATCCTTCACTAATGCCTTCAACACACCACATCTACGGAGGAAGAAAGAACTATCAACAAAAGAACCTCAGTTTTCTTGAAGATGACGAAGCATGGCAACTCATGGACTTGAGCTTGCTCGACTTCAAGAAGTGGTGATCTCGCCTTTAAGAGGAACCTAGAGAATCACACAAAAACAAAAGACAAACTACATAGAAAGATCCCTTGGGATCAGTGGTTAGAGAGTTACAATACTTGGGGAAAGTATGTGTAAGACTGGTGAGCCAAAGGGAAGAAATGGCTCACTATTTATATAGGAGAAATGCTTATTGTTCCCTCCACAAGGGATTCGTCTAGCTAAAGCTAGGGATCCGTGGGACGCTCCTCTTTGCCCATGGGTATTTTGGTTATGGGTCATGGGTTATGGGTTGATCCATGTGTCTTTTACTAGATACAATGTATCTCATGAGTGCAATGTACCTAGTCAAATGGGATGGGTCAATACCATGGGTTATGGATTTTTCCATGGGTTGTAGTTTTTACCCATTTATATAATATACTAGTTGTGTATATATTTTGCCCAATATGTAAACACTAGTTGTTGTACATGTATATTACTAAATCATAAAATCACTTATACTTGTTTTAGTGTTTTATGTGAAAACGTTAAGTGTGTTAGAAAACTATTTGCTCAAACTAATTACGTATTTTACTTGTTTCATTAACATGATTTTACGTTTGTTATCGACAAAACATTAGAAGATTGTAAAATATAAATAAACGTTTTTACGGCTTATTTGTATTAACAATCTCCCCATTTTTGTTGATGACAAAACATAAAATTATTTTAAGGAAAATCTAAAATTCGTAAAAGTTAGAATTGGAGTTTCTACTCTCTTCTCCCCCTTTTTGTCGAAACAAAAAGAGCGTCGAAAAGAAACTAACACATTGTTTTAATAAAAAACATGTAAAAAGAAAAGATGTAAAGAGAGCAAGTGACGGGAATGGTTCTCATCTTAACTCCCCCTTGACGAGTCCATCCCTTTGTGAGGGCATCAAGTAAATATAAACTAACAGGCTAACGAATTGCAATTTTGTTTGCAAATGGTTTCGTCCTTGTGACGAAAATGCTCCCCCTTGAAGATTGCAACGTTGCAATGGGGTGTCATGAAGTATAATCCACATAAGGATTATGTTGCAAATGGTTTTGCAATATGGTTTGACACAAAGCTCCCCTAGCTTTATGGTGTCAAAATCTTCATGTGTATTTTTGAAAATCTACAAAATAAAGGTTATAAAACAAGAGTATAGTGCATAATTTCCTGCAAATAAGACTCAAGTTAGTAGAATTTTGTTCTTCTGTACCACGGATCCCACGGTTCCCTTTGTAGAGGGATCCGTCTAGGCATTTTGGAGGGATCCGTCTGTCTGGTGACAGATGATTCAGCAAAGTTGTTTGTACCAAAAAATGCTGAATATGAAAATGAGATATGTATACAAACAATAAACATATACTCAAATAAATATGGCAAGTAGGTTATCATTTAATAAAACAAAGAGATAATTAACAAATCTCTTAAAACTAAGAGAATTCAAGCCATGTAATACATTTTCTATCTTAATGCTAATGAAGAATCTAAGCTTAAGAGGCAACTACGTTCTTAAGGATGATCAAACATAAAATGGGATTCCAAAACGTTCTAAGTTGAGCTTGAGGCTAGGACACCGTTTTGAGGCTCATGGTTGTTTGGGTTTGTTGACCTCTTCGAAACGTTCGAGGAGGTGATAAAACATGAAACGTGGCTCATCACGTAGTTCATGTATCAATCTTTCAACATGTTGACAATGATAGCAATCCTTGTCATGGTTTTAAGCTTCTTGAAGCGGAAGTTCAAGTGAAGTGGGTTGAGGATCCTCAAATAAAGGAGGAATTGGTGGAGGCTCATTAAGTGGTGGCTCAACAATGTTTGAGGGTGGAGGTAGAGAAGTGTCAACTTCCATGTGGTCGGGTGGTTGACTTTGATGTCTCCTCATAATCCAAAATGGACTATTGGGGGGAAATGGAGAAGTTGATATTGGTGCAAGTGTTTATTCAACACTTTGGTTTTGTTGCACAACCTTTTCAAGTGAATTTGTTGGTAATGGTGGAAGATGAGATGGCCAAGGGGGTAAGTCCTCTAAGTTGTGAGAATGTGGAGATGATTGTGAGGTGTTAAATGATGTGGCTCTAGGCACCAATGATGGTGATTGGGTTGAAAAGGGTGTGTTTGGTTTAGTAGAGTTTGGTGATGATATCCTTGTGGGAACAATCCTCTTGGGAATTAGTTTGATTGGTTTATTTGGTGTAGGGGAAATCCTAGCATTGGTGGACTTAACCGAAGATGATTCGGTTGAGGAAACTTCGTGTATGACCCTAGCAAGTTTCTTGGGTAGTTCTTGGGTGGATGAGCTAGCACTAGGAGCTTTTCTCATGATGAATTGAATAAGGAAGATGTTTCTAATTGCTGACAATTATGTTTGTGTTTGATTACTAAGGAGTTCTAGCAAGATGATTTATAAAGGGAAGAATTTGGCAAGTGCATTTAAGACTTAGGCCATTAAGATTCATGGAAATGTGATGATTAACATGCACAAGATTCAAGTTCAGAGTTTCACTGATCTAGGAACCTAATAAAGATGAGGTGGAGTGTTCAAGTTAGCAAGATGAGCTTGAAATGATTGTTTTGGCTAGATTTGAAATAATCATCACCGGATCCCACGGTTCCCTACTCTGAGGGATCCGTCTAGGCTAATCCTAGGGATCCGGCTCTCAGCAGCTATGAAAGGATAAAAGTGATGTTTCTAAGGTCTAAGATCTATACCATCTTGAGTGTTTCAGTCCTCCTAAGTATCTTAAATGAGGGTGTACTTGAATGATCAAGAGTAATGAATGATATAGCAAATGATTGCTTTTTATGGAAGGAAAATGAGACTAAATGACTACCAATGGATGTTCAAGGATGACACTAAGAGTTTTGATGGTGTCAAGTCATAATAAATGATCCTAAAGACCAGATGTTAGCTTGAGATGGAGTATGAAAAATTCTCAAAGATCAAAAGAATTGAAAAACAAAATTTTGACCCGTTTTGAGATAGAAATGACTAGAAACAATTTCCTAAAATTGTTCAATATGTCCACCTAAGTGTTTTTTAAAAATGAAAAGCAATTTGTGAGTATTGAAGCGGGAATATGGTGAGTTTTGATGTGTTGATAAATCAAAAGGAATCTTGAACTAAGTCCTAGGTGAGCCATGGGTGAGTGTCAAGTTATCAAATGTTAGAAGAAGACTTAGTTGGATCTAAGGTCTTATGTTAGGCTTATTTGAGGTGATCTAGTGAGTTGTTTTGATGTGAGGAGATCTGTATAACTCATCTGCAGTCACGGATCCCACGGTTCCCTTAGAGAAGGGATCCGTCTAGACTAAAACAAGGGATCCGGCATCTGTAGATCAGAACCTTTACAGCAGCTAATGCAGATTTTGCACCAAGCAATATACACATATAACATTTAAACAGCAAAATAAACATATTATCACATACGACATATCATAGATAATTGTAGTAACAATAATATCCAAGAAAACACAAACAAACGTGCTAAAACATAATCATTCATACACAAATCAAATGTCTCAAGACAATCATAATCCTATAGTCTCTTTCGTCAATTCTTTCTTTTCCTCTTTCCCGACTTTGTGACGTGGTAAGCTAGGTTTTGAATCATACCCTTTAATTGTTTGAATTTCGCGGTCTCATTTGGAATATCCGGAAGTTGTTCATAGTAATCAAAGGGTTCCAATTCGATGTTAGCTATGGGGTCGACGTCTTCCTCTTCTTCATCTTCTTCTACTTCTCTGTCCGAGGAGTCCGAGAGAGCTTATGGTTTTCTTCCATTGACCCATGAACCGTTTAGAGGGTTGTTTGGTAAGAGGTACCATTACGTGATCGGCAAAGAAATGATCATCGTTGATAGGAGATGGTTGCAATGCACTAACATACTTACAAAGTCGTGTTAGGAGCATACCATATGGAAGTACCATGTTAGAAACTTTGAATACCCCGACCATTCTCTTCACCATGTAATAGGCGAGATTAAATGGATTTTGGTGGATAAGACAATAGATCATTTGCACAAGACATGCATTTGGATGATCCTTGTTACCAACTAGGCTAATGATGTTTTCCCTAAGGATTTCTTCCCATTTTCTAAACATGGGATGCATTTTGAAAAGTTCCATTTGAAAAGGATCACGGTGAATGAGCTTTTTGTTTCGGTTGAAACGAGATTGGTCGATCCTAACCTTGAAGATAGTATCTCGAATGGTTGCGGGATCATCAAGAGGAGTATTGTAGATAGGTTTAGAATCAAGTGTAAGGTTTTGAGCGTTAATTGCCCAATCTTGAGAATACATACAAATTCCTTCACAAGGAATGCGAAGAATTTGAGAAAATGTGTTGAGAGGTAGAGTGAAGTTTCATTTATTGATGATGAAGGCGATTAAAATGCTATCATCGGTGTTTTGAATGATCCTAATGCTTTTATAGAATTCAAATATGAAAACCGGGCAAATTTGTTCATCAATGTCAAGAAGACAATCAAAGTTGATTACCGAGAAAACTTGACGAGTGTCGGTATCTTCAAGTAAACATTCCTTGATTACACGACCTTCGTGAATGAGTCGTTTTTCAAGTCTTTTGAAGATTTTGCGATCGGTTTTTTATAGCCCTTCTTTCCGATAGTAATGGGTGAGGTAATGGACGGTATCATGGTGGTCTTGTTGAGTGGCTTTAGGCATGATTGGTCCTAGAAACACAAATATTCCAATTAGGTAAAATTAGTTGATATGGGTTTATAGTTTTGATTTGTATTAACAATGTTGTGAACACAATGTAATCCTAACTGTGTTAAAAGCCCCTTTTAATGATTAATTTTGAAAACCCTAATTGAATTAATTGATTAGAAACTATGCAACCATAAACCCTAGGATGAGGATGATGGGAATTAGTGCAAGTTAGTGTAAGTACTTACAATGGTGTTCTAGAGAAGAATACTTGAGGGTATGGAGTCCTATGAGGATGAAATCAGTTCTTGAGTCGTTTTTGTGTTATGTGGGGAGAGGGAAAATGATCAGTGATGTTTTTCAAATGCGTATAGCTGTGTTCGGTTCTACGGTTCCCCCGGATCCCTTGTATTTGGGATCCGGCTAGTACAACTAGAGGGATCCGGCTCCTATGGACAGAAAAAGGGTTGTTTGGCTTTAATTTTGTAGTAGGCTATAAACTAGCTTACGGAACAAAATTAGTTTAAAGGTTTCAAATAAAAAGATGTTTTGGTCGACGGGATTTGATAAGTTAATTATCAAGGATCCATTTGTGACGACGGCGTTAGTTTGATGAAATCAAAAGGAATACTATTCCCGATGATGAGTAAGTCGAGAAAGTGACGAAAGAGAGACTTTTAAGAGACTAGCAATTTATTAAACAAACAAGAGCTATGATATCAACATAATCATGTAAGCTAGCTAATGAAAAAGTAAAAATACCTTTATGCTTCTTGGTTTGGCTTATGAAGACATAATACCAAAAATACTTCATGAGCTCTTAAAGTAATCCTTTGTACTTAGAGTAAGTAGGTTGTGATTACTTTTAGATCCTTTCTCGAAGGTTGACTTCATTATTTTTGAATAGAAATGAAGGTTTTGAAGAGATCCTATCATGAAGATTTCTTGAAACAAATATGTTAGAATGATCTATCAATGTCCAACATGAAAGAGAAAAAGAAAATGTTTTGAAATATTTCCTTCTTTGTAGTTTTCAAACATACACGGATCGTATCAAGTTTTTAAAGTACAACATACTTTAAGAAACTTGGTAACGAAGCTCTGATGCCAATTGTGGAAAACTAGAAGAAGGGTTGAATAGTTTTACCAATTTAAAATTTCATTTTAAATATTTAGATCGACTTATATCAATCTATTTAGGTGTGTATGTTGGACGTTGATAGATAGATATATAAAAGTGTAATGAAAAGTAAATAGTAAGAAGCACATAACCACGACACGAGTATTTATAGTGGTTCGGCTACAAGGACACCTTCCTTGCCCTACTCCACTCCCCGAGTCACCTACTCGAGAGTTCAGTAATCACTACACTCGACACCAATCTCCTTATGAGAAGCCTTCACAACGTCACGTCGCACTACTCTTTTTAGGAACTAGGCTAACCACCAGGTTCTTTCACACCAAGGTGAACCACACCTACACAACGTCGCCTACCCTTTATTAGGTACTAGGGTAAGTACCTAGTTCCATTACAACGGAGGAACTACTACCCAACACAACACAACACAAATCAACGGACTAACTCCCCAAAATCGGAGCACACTGTTCACTCCTTATTAAAACACCATCAAGGATATCACCATCCTTCAGGAAACAAACTAACAAATTTATAGTTATACTATATGTATAACGATGCACCTACGCCGAGCGATATTTACAACCTCGGAGACCCACTATAGACCTTGGCATTCTTCACACCTCATCGATAATGCCACTTGATTTGATTCTTAGGCATTCTTCACCAATGCCTTTGACACAACGCTTGGAACCTTTCACTAATGCCTTCGTCTTGACACCTTTAGCATTCTTCACTAATGCTTTTGACACGGACGTTAAGCACCTTTCACTAATGCTTTCGTCTTGACTCTTTCAACATCTTTCACTAATGCCTTCAACACACCAAATCTACAGAGGAAGAAAGAACTATCAACAAGAGAACCTCAGTTGTCTTGAGGATGACGAAGCATGGCAACTCATGGACTTGAGCTTACTCGACTTCAAAAAGTGGTGATCTCACCTTTAAGAGGAACCTAGAGAATTGATAACATCAAATAGTCCTGAATATTAAGTGTCAATTTCCCCCGATAATGCTCGTTATTTATAACATTTATATGGATTTACGCTTGTTTTCCATTGTTTTCCACTTTGAGGTAAATTATGAGCATTGGAGCTAAAGAGACGCGGAAATGGAAACAACGCGGAAATGGAAACATATCTAAAGATTTATCACAGTATGCTATTTTGAAGAAGTTACGGCGTAACTCATCTCTCACATTATGCCATAACTATTGCGTGACTCAGTATGCCAACTTATCAGAAGGTTACAGCGTAACTACTTCCAGAGGTTACGACGTAACTACATTAGGTCAAAAGAGGTTTCACGCCGCTGATACTTACGCCGAATCGCGCATTACTACGACGTAATCGAGTTTATTGAAGACTATGGCGTAACCACTCATAAGGTTACGCCGTAACCAGCAGATCTAGTGCGTTTTACGAAGAAATAGAAGGTTACGGGGTAGCTCCTATATTGGTTACGCCGTAAACCAGATCTGGCCTATAAATACCCCACAAATTCCAGCATTTTTAATCATCCCATTCCACAAACAACACTCTGAGAACGTTGGAAAAAGCTCAAGGCAGGTCTAGAGGAGCATACGGAGCTGTTTCCATGGGAGAAGTCACTCTATTACGATAAGCATTAGCGTTTTATATTTCTTTTACTTTCAATTCATGTATTTCGTACCTTTGAATATTGAATTGATTTGCATGATTAATATGAGCGGCTAAGCACCTTTTGGTGCTAGCCTAGTTATGATTCCTTAATTGTTTTGTTTACTTTTATCTTTACTTCCGTACAATTATTTCTAAGTGTATGCACGCATAGTTCATTGGTAGTCACCCTTGGTTCGGTAGTTTTGAATGGCCGTAGAGGCCAATTGCCTAGGATATATGACCAACTGACCCTAGGTGAGCGGACTGAGACGGGAAGGGTAAGATATGACCAACTGACGACCCTTTCTACTTGTGCAATTTGACCAACTGATCACCTATCGTTTGAATGAACTTAAGAATTGGGGGGTGTAGTGTCTAAGTTCCCAACGGCCGGGCACTCACTATTATGAATCTAGCATGTAGCGGTACTTAATGACTTGGCTTAGGGGACTAGTAACAACATGACTTATGACGGTGTGCCTGATTTCTCCTGTGGTGGCATCTTTACTGATAGGTTATGGCGAATTGACCAAATGCTGTCCTCTCTATATTGACCCCACCTGAAGTAATTGGAAGTAAGTAGACGTAGACATAACTAGCTAGGATGATTGACTAGGTTAGCACCACTTCTCTCTATTGATTTCCCTTTACCATTTATTTTCTTTATTTTATTCTGCATTAGTAGTTTAATGAATTAAATCCCTATCGAAACCATTATTATTCTGTGACACTAGACTTAGTAAAAATCCAACACACATAGCTCTTGGGACGACCTCGGCTTTACCATTTACTACACTACACGCACTGTGCACCGCCTGTTAGTGCACTAGGGTAGACCATAGGTATTGCTGTGACACTATAAATTTAAGACATGGTCAAGAAACCCGCATCAAGTTTTTGGCCACGCCTGAGTTATATTAGGATTGATATTAAGTCTTTAATTTCGTTTTAAACTTTTCTCACGATCATATTTCAAGTTTTCGGGTACCATGGAAGTTGTTAACATCGATGACCTCACTCTTGAGGAATACTTGGCGTGGACAAGAGCGGAACAAGGTAGGTCTCGTAAGACCCAAGAATTGGAGTGGATGTCCGTTTCGAAATCAAAGACCAATTTATGAGGGAGCTTCGCGCTAACCCTTTCTCAGGAAACAGGGACGGAGATGCATATGAGCACGTTGAAAATGTCTTATACATCGCAAGCCTTTTCAACATTTCGGGCGTGTCTCATGATGCTGTTATGCTAAGGGTATTCCCTATGACTCTCACTAGAGCTGTCAGGAGATGGATCGAAAGATTTCCCGCGGGGGCAATTAATACTTGGGCGCTACTAAAAAAACACTTTATTCAAAGATATTGCCCGCCGTAAAAAATTTCTAACCAGCTTTTAGAGATCCATAATTTCAAACAAGAAGACGACGAAAACGATCAAGCTTGGGACATATACAACGATCTTCTTTACAAGTGTCCTACCAATGATCTGAACAACCAGCAGAAGGTCAATATTTTCTACAAAGGAATTAACGTAACTACAAGGCAAATGTTGGACTATCAAGGACCTATCCCGAACATGACTCCTACTCTTGCAATTGAAGCCATTCAAAAAATGGCAGATCACTCTCAAAAATGGCACGACGGAGGAAGTAAAAGAAACCAAAGTGGAAGTTTTGACGGAATTGCAGCAATCGCCAGTAAAATTGAAAATCTTAGTCGAGATATGCTGAAAGTCGAGGAAACCGTTCATGCCATCCAAGTAGGTTGTGAAAGTTGTGGGGGAGGACATCTTACGAAAAATTGTCCTCATGTGGACGAAGAGAATATTGAAGAAGCTAAGTATGGAGAAAATCGACCATTTTACGGAGATAATCGAAATAGTAATGGTTATCGTAGAAATTACAACCGTGGGCCTTATGGAGAAAGAAAGCACAGTCTTGAAGAAACAATTAATAAGTTCCTGGAAAGTTCAGCCCAAAGACAAAAGGAGCAAGATGAGTGGTTGAAAGAATTCCAGGAAAATACTGACAGGAACCTTTCCAAGCACGACACAACTATGAAAAACCTAGAATCCATGGTGGAGAAACTCAGTGAAAAAGTAAGGAGGAATAACGATAAACCTGAGGGATTGATGCAGGTTTTACTGACCATGTTTTACATTTATAGTAACTCGTCTACCTATGGCCTATCTAATGCACTAACGGGCAGTGTACCCGGTCGCATGTAGTGAGGGAATGGTAAGACCGAGGTCGTCCCAAGAACGGTTGATTCCTAACTGTCTAATTAATTAAATTGGTCAAATAAATAAGTTTTAATGTAAGGATTGATAATATTTAAGGTGTCACGTGATCAATTGGGCTGGTTCTCTGGTAAACAAGCAAATGGAAACGATAGTGATGCAATTCTTAAACCTAGTTCTTCCACAAGTGGTAACAGTCGATAGACTCCTTTGGTCAATTCGCCTACCCTATGGTTCTTAGAATCCTCACCAAGATGAACAGGTCACCCGGGATCATTCGGCAATCTAATAGCAGTCATTAAGAGCCGGTCGTTTACTATCGCAATACATGGGTTCTAAATGTCACTAGATTCTTGTTTCAAGTGGGGTTAAAGTCGAGAGGACATCATTTGGTCAATTCGCCCTAACCTATTAGCAAAGATGCCACCACAGGAGAAATCAGGGGCACCGTCATAAGTCCTGTTGTTCCTGGTCCCCTAAGCCAAGTCATTAAGTTTCGCTACATGCTAGATTTATAATAGTGAGTGCCCGGCCGTTAGGAACTTAGACACTCACCCCCTAATTCTTAAGTTCATCCAAACGGTAGGTGATCCAGTTGGTCAAATCGCACAAGTAGAAAGGGTCGTCAGTTGGTCATATCTTACCCTTCCCGTCTCAGTCCGCTCACCTAGGGTCAGTTGGTCATATCTCCTAGGCAATTGGCCTCTACCGCCATTCAAAACTACCGAAACAATGGTAGCTACCAATAAACTATGCATGCATACACTAGAAACAATTAATTAACGCAAAAGTATTAACAATAAAAGAATCTAAACTAGGCCAAGACCTAATTTCCACATCTCTAAAATACCCTAGTGGGATGACAAATATAATTACCATGTAAAGCAATAAATAAACAAAGACATAACATCAAATAATTAATTGAATAATAATAAATTAATAATCAATTAAATAGAACACAATAAGAATTTATTCGCCAACAATTATATTGATAATCAAGATTAAAATAAATAATAATGAAACCAAAATAATATTTTGAGTCAGAAAATAATTACATATTGTGCCAAGGATAAAGCTATCGATCCCCTAGTTGAGTACCGGGTTTGCCCCACAAAAACCCTCGTACAGTTGCGGCTTTTTCTACTCTTTCGGCTGCTAACTCACGAAAACCAAAAAGATACCAAATGACCTACGAAGACCATGTATATATAATAATGCAATTTTCACTTGAACCTTCAACTATCGACAAATTGCAAATAGACCCTTGTCTTCATATTCTCTTCATTTACACAAATAAATGTGTATTAATATTTATTTAACTTGACGAATTCGGCCCCTCTTCGTACTTCAGCATTTATTCTTCAGTCCTCCAAATGGATAAAATAAATATAAACTTGACACAATTAATCCCTGGACCTCGAAATTTTGCGCCCAAGTAATTAGTTACGGCGTAACCAATTATCCGAGTTACGCCGTAACCCTTTGTTAGCTCATGATTATCCGATCCGAAATAATCTCTACAGCGTAACTAATGGCATGTTACGCCGTAACCCTCATAAAAATAATTACGACGTAACCAAAAGAGATGGTTACGCCGTATCCTTCAAAGCATCCTATTTACGCCGTAACATTATTAGCTAGTTACGACGTAACCTTCACAAATAATTGCCAGGCCTTCGTTGTATTAGTTACGACGTAGTCAAAAGTACCCTTTACGCCGTAACTTATCTTCAGAGTATATTTCTTGGCCTTTTATCACTTCTTTTCCGCTCCAGTTCCTCATTTATCCTGAAATGCAAATATGAACGAATATAGACCAATTAAGTACCATATTAATATAAATGAGGCCATAAACACGGGAATTTGACATATAAAATATCAGGCTAATTTGATGTTATCAAATATCCCCCCACTTGAATCCTACTTGTCCTCAAGTAGACCATTTAAATAATTCTTAAAAAGATATCTCCCAGGATTAATTGGAAAATATGAGTCTACAAATCACCTAAGCTAGAAAATTCCAAACCGAGCACCTCACGAAAAGGGAATTGAAATCACACTCTCTCTCATAATTCACGTGTTTATATTTGGGTGATCACTCAACTGCTCAGTCATGGCGAGTATTCTATCATAGGCTTGGCAAAGATACTAATCTCCACCACTAGAGTCTATAGATGCATCTATTCTAAAAGGCAATGGGTTGACACAACACAGGCTTATGGGGTTATTTTGTCATTACTAACGAGTTACGGCGAAGGGGACAAAACCAATGATACATGACCAAATCCATGGCCAAGACACCAATGATTGCTCGCTTCCTCACCTAAACTCGATTCATGACTAAGGGTAGGATAAGACATGGGAACACATTTAATGGGTGTAAATAAAAAGACACGAAACAAATAGATTCCTAAGTCCACAATCGCCCCACCACTAGTCGCATTCAATCCCATAGCAAAAATCAAGGGTCAAGAGTCAAGGGGTCTTCAATACACGAGTCAATGCATATAAAATGTAGTGTAGTGCCTCATAATCTCCATAAACTAGGCAAATAAGATGCATTAACTCGGCCTTCATCATAATGAAAAAAAAGTATGTGCTATAAAAATTTTAAAATTTGGGTACTTTTAGCACATATTTCAGCCAAAATCAACCATTTCTATCTCTCATCCCCCCACTTGAAATGTACAATGCCCCCATTGTACGAATATTGATTAAAATTTGAAAGGCGAGATAGAAATGTACGGGTTTCTAATTTTATCCGTAAGACAAAACGGATTTGTAAAAATTGCGCCTAGCTGAAACAAGGCGAGAACACTTATCACAATACGACACATAAGCTGATTATAACGATCAGCAATAAACAAACTAATAAACTCTTACTTGCATTCTTTTTTTTTTTTTTGATGCAAGACAAGGTATACATGAATAAAAAAAAATACGAACATATAAAGCATCCCCCCACTTGAGATCAACTATCATCTAAACCCGATTTTCTTCCAAAACCTCTTTATTGAAAACCCGCGACTTTCACTAGTGAACCAAAATTAACCAACAGCGCCCGGACCATGGACATAAGAAACTAGAGGGTAGGCTAGGCGATAGGTGTAATGAAACAATATATATTGGGTGAACAAAATGAAAGGAAAGGCTCTGAAGGGTGTATCTAGGGGTATCTTGCACTAATGGTGAGTGCAAACAAAAAGGGTTTAACAGGGGGATTGACTAATCGATGTGAAAAGTCAATATACACAAACATGTATGGGCTATTTGGGTTAAATCCTAAAATTGCCTTATATCCTAGCTGCACCGATCACACCAAGTTACCTCAGTGTAATGCTCATGATAATGGTCTCAAAATGATATGCAAAGCCAAGTTCTAAAGTATACTACAGCCACCGACACACTCATTTTTATGGAATTATGTATAAGGGGAAAACGGAAGGGCTTATCCTTACACAATGGAAATATAGAGTAGGTGTGCTCAGTCTAGATTAATCCAGTTAAGTAATGAAAAACATGTCAAAATTTTATTAATGAAACACTTTTCATCAAAAACTAGAAACATAAGGGCAAATAAAATCAAATGGGTGTCTATGTCTAATCCCTTCCCCCCACTTAGGTCATACTTAAGCATATAAATGAAAGATAAGAAGGGTTAGAATTGAAACGGAAAACTCCCCTGGATTTGCTCGGTATGAAAAATAATGCATGTTCAAAAACACGCTCCAATTGTGCCTCCACGAGCAACATCCATCAACACACCTTGCAAACACAATAGCACTCAACTAGGACGGATAGAAAGTGTTCCCTTGCAGCCAATCATAGCTCTATAACTCATCAATCTGTATTGCTGCAAGAAAAACTAATACCAAAAAGCATAATTCCGGATAAAAAGCAAAAATAGCACGAAATGTAAAAATAAAAACAAAATGTGGAAAACTAGAAGGGGGGTTGAATAGTTTTACCAATTTAAAACTTCCTTTTAAATATTTAGATCGACTTATGTCAATCTATTTAATTGTTTATGTTGGACGTTGATAGATAGATATATAAACGTGTAATGAAATATAAAGAGTAAGAAACACATCACCACGACACAAGTTATTTATAGTGGTTCGGCTACAAGGACACCTTCCTTGTCCTACTCCACTCTCTGAGTCACCTACTCGAGAGTTCGTAAGCACTACACCAACTCCTTATGGCGGAGAAGCCTTTACAATGTCGCTTAACCTTTTTCCGGTACAAAGCTAAATACGAGTTCTTTCACACCAAGGCGAACCACACCTAACACAACGTCGCCTACCCTTTATACGGTGCTAGGCTAACCACCGAGTTCTTTCACACCTTAGGAGAACTAATCCTATCACAACATCGCCTACCCTTTATTAGGTACTAGGCTAAGCGCCTAGTTCCATTACTATGGAGGAACTACTACCCTTCACGACACAACACCTAATATCAAGGAGATCAATTCCTTGTTACACCTTCATCAAGGATATCACCATCCTTGGAAACAAACAAACATATACTTATATGTATAATGATGCACCTCATCGATTATACGACCTAGGCATTCTTCCCAAATGCGACTTGATTTGATTCTTCGGCATCCTTCACTAATGCCTTTGACACAACGCTTGGCACCCTTCACTAATGCCTTCTTCTTGACACCTTTAACATTCTTCACTAATGCTTTGACACGGATGATGAACATCTTTCACTAATGCTTTCATCTTGACACTTTCGGCATTCTTCACTAATGCCTTCAACCCAACATCTATGGAGAGAGGAAGAACTATCAACAAGAGAACCATAGTTGTCTTGAAGATGACGAAGCATGGCAACTCATGGACTTGAGCTTGCACGTCTTCAAGAAGTGGTGATCTCTCCTTTAAGAGGAACCTAGAAGATCACACAAAAACAAAAGACAAACTACATAGATCACTTAGATCTGAGGTTAGAGGGTTAGAATACTTTGAGGAAGTATGTGTGTAAAGTGATACATAGAAAGGAAGAAATGGTTCTCTATTCATAGAGAAAATTCTCTACTGTTCACCGGATCCCACGGATCCCTTCCACTTGGGATCCGGCTAGCACAAAGCCAGGGATCCGTGGAACGCTCCTCTTTGCCCATGGGTATTTTTGGTTATGGGTCATGGGTCATGGGTTATGGGTTGATCCATGGTTTTCTATCTAGATACAATGAACTTGGTTAAGTGGTATATATAAAACATAGGTTGTGGGTCAATACCATTTGCTAGTTTATTACCCATTTTAGTATTTACATGTTTTTACCCATTTTAGTATTTACATGTTTTTACCCATTTTAGTATACTTAGTTTAAGTATATGTTAACCCAATATGTAAACACTAGTTGTTGTACATATGTATCTAAATCATAAAATCACTTAGGCTTGTTTTAGTGTTTTATGTTAAAGCGTAAGTGTGTTAGAAAACTATTAACTCAAACTATTTACGTACTCTATTTGTTTCGTTAAAATGATTTTACGTTTGTTATCGACAAAACATTAGAAGATCGTAAAATATAAATAAACATTTTTACGGCTTATTTGTATTAACAATCTCCCCTTTTGTTGATGACAAAACATAAAATTATTTTAAGGAAAAGCTAAAATTCGTAAAAAGTTTGAATTTGTAGTTTTTACTTTCTTCTCCCCCTTTTTGTCGAAACAAAAAGTGTTTGAAGGAAGGCAACACATTGTTTTTAAGAAAAACATGTGAAAGAATTAAAAGTAAAAAGAAATAAAGAGCAAATAACGGGAAATGATCTCGTCTTAACTCCCCCTTGACGAGTCCATCCCTTTGAAAGGGCGTCAAGGACATGACGTAAAATAAACTAATTGTGTTTGCAAGTATGTTTGCAATTGGTTCGTCTAAGTGACGAAAAAATGTGCTCCCCCTTGAATATTGCAACGTTGCAATGGGGTGTCATGAAGTGTAATCCAAAATTGGATTAAGTTGCAAATGATTTTGCAATGTTGTTTGACACAAAGCTCCCCCTAGTTTTATGGTGTCAATATCTTCATGTGTATTTTGAATAACTACAAAACAAATGTTAGAAAACAAGAGTATAGAGCATAATTTCCTGCAAATAAGCCTCATGTTAGTACAATTTTGTGCTTCTGTACCACGGATCCCACGGTTCCCTTCTTGGAGGGATCCGTCTAGGTATTTGGGAGGGATCCGGCTATCTGTTGACAGTTTCTTCAGCAGTGAAGAAATGTCAAGGAATGTTATTTGAGGAAATGAGATATATGTACAATATAACAAGCACAACACACAAAATAATCATAGCATATAAGTATTCATTCAATAAAACAAGAGATACACAACCAAATCTCTAAAAACTAAGAGAATGAACTTTAGCCATACAAGTACTACTAATGCTAATCTCAATACTGGACTTAGAATGTGACAATGTGCTTAAGTCTAGGGATGAGTGGACTTGTTGAATTGATCCAACTTTGCAAGAAGATGATTAAACATGAAATGTATCTCATTTCGTACTTCTTGAACAAGTCCTTGAGTTTTTAGACAATTTGGGCAAATATTGTCTTGGTTTGGCCCCGGAGGGAAATGGATGTTTTGAGGGGGCTCAATGTGTGTTTGAGGGTCTTCATTTTGAGAAGTAGGAAGAGGTTCTAAAAATGAGGGTGGTAATGGAACTTCTTCCATATGATTAAGATTGTTCCTTGTCTCCCATGATGGGCTAGTTGGTGTTGTAGGTGGTTCCCGATTCAATGAAAAGGTTGGTGAATGGGACAATGAATATATGTTTGGATGAGGAAGAGGCTCATTCAAGGAGTGTAGTCCATGCTCAATGAATGAAGGTTTTGATGGTTTGCTAGAACTAGCCATGTTTGGTTTATAACTAGATGATCCTTTTTCTAGTTGGAAGGGTTTGATGCTAATCCTTGCGGTTCTCTTAGCTTTTGTTGGATGGGTTTGATGTGGTGGGATTCTAGAGTCATTATCTCTAACGGGAGATGTTTCGGTGGATGAAATTTCATGGATCATTTGACCCTTTCTTTTGGATGATCCTATGTTTGAGGAGTTGTTGCTAAGAGCCATAGTCATGGTGATGAAGATGCTAATGTGAGCTTCTAATTTCTGATTTTTGAAAGGTAATTGAGGATGGTGCCATAAACCTAAGATTGTTTGGTTTATAAAGAATAATTTGAATTTGGGAATTAAATTCTTGACCACTTAGAAGACTAAGCATGCTCTTGGGGTTTTGATCAGCTCTAGGAGGACAATTAATGTATGCTAATAGTGGTTAGAGAACCAAAGGTGGTATGAATTTGAATATAGGAGCTGGTTTATGCTCTCTGCATCTACGGATCCCGCGGATCCCTCTTAGTAGGGATCCGCCTGGTTAAAGACCAGGGATCCGGCTATCAGACAAGGTCTAGGTGAAATCATTATGCTTTTGTAAGGTTTGTTATTAATGGATTTCGGGTGTTTGACTTAATTTTGAAGTCTTTAGCTGTTGGATATCTCAAATCCTTAATCATAACAAGTAATGGTGCTTAATGATGGTTTTGGCCAAGAAAATTTGACCTTGGGTAGTCTAACTATATGTTTGACAATGATTCCATTTAATTTGATGTGGAGAAATGGTGATAACAAGTCCTAGAAGTCAGATGATGTCCTAATAGGAATTTACTAAAATCCTTAAAAATAAGAAGAAATGAAAAACTAATTTTTGACCCTAATTTTGATTAAAAGATGATTGAGATCAATTTGCTAAAATTGAAAGATATACCTAACTAAGTGCTATCAAGCGTGATAGATAATGTGTGAGTGTTGGAGCGGAATTATGGTGAGTTTTGACTAGTAGATAAATAAAAATATTTAAAAAAATGTATCCTAGATAAACCATGGATGAGAGTGAGATTTTCAACTATTTGATAAAGACTTAGTTGGCTCTAGTATCTTATGTTTGTCTTGTTAGAGATGATCTAATGGACTGTTTTGATGTAGCCAAATCTGTATTTCATATCAGATGCTACGGATCCCGCGGTTCCCTTATAGGAGGGATCCGGTCAGTTCAAAAGCTGGGATCCACCTACTGCAGATCAGAGAGCTTTCAGGAAATGTGCATCTTTGCACTTTATATCAAATGCTTTTCCTAGTTGTTTCTACGGGGACTAAATACACTAGCACAACTAGTATAATGTATACAAAGGTATGAAGAGCTAAAATTCCTAGAATGAGTGACGACGACCATTCAAAGGGTCGTAAAATCTCATTTCCCAAGTACCTACGTTAGGATTGTTTAGTGCTATGATATGGCAATACCTACAAACTACAAGCATAATTTAAAATGTTTACAAACCATTGTTTGAAATTGTTCATCACAGGTTTGATTCATCAAACCTTACCTTTCTCCTCCTTCTTCACTTCTTTACCCGTCCTCCACTCTATATCAAACTATCTTCACTTATTCTTCTTCAAGAAATTGGCGAAGCATTTGAGGATTCCCTTGGTTTGTTGCCATTCGGGTGATTCATTAGGGATGTTTGGCAATTGGTTAATGTAGTCTAAGGGGTCAAGATTGATATTTTCGAGTGGGTTGCTACTACTCCCTTCACCTTCTCCTTGCCTCTCCCTTTCGTCCGAGGAATCCGCGGGTGGGTGTGGCCTCTTGCCTTCCACCATAAACCTTGTTGTTCTACCTTCGGTTAATGGTACCATAACTTTATTGCAAAAGCTATGATCAAGGGATTGTGGAGAAGGGTCTAATGCAAAAATAAATTTGGCAAGACGGGTTAGGAGCATAGCATACGGAAGCACCATTTTGTCCATACTTCTTACACTTGCCATTCTCTTGACCATGTAGTAGGCAAGGTTAAATTGAGTATTGGTCACTAGGCAATAGATCATGAAGCTTAGACATGCGTTGGGGTGGTCCTTGTTTCCTACTAAGCACACCACATTTTATCTTATCACATCTTCCCACTTCCTATACAATGCATACATTTCCGAAAGCTCCATTTGAAAAGGATCCCTATGGATCACTTTTGACTTCCTTGTGACTCGTGATGGTGAGGCTCTTGGCATGAACACGGTGTCCCTCACCGTGGTTGCTTCCAGGATCAAAGTGTAGTAAATATCATGATGATCAACCATTGTGTGTAGTTGTTCCAAAGACCATTCATTCGAGTACATGCAAACGCCTTGATATGGAACCCCTATAATTCTTCCAAACTCTATAAGTGAAAGACTAAACTCTCGCTCGTTGATGGTGAATTCAATTGAGATGGACCCATCATCATTTCTAATTATACCCATTGTCTTGTAGAATTCAAGCACAAAGACCTGGCAAATTTGCTCGTTTATATCCAATAAACAATCAAACCCAATAGTTGCAAAAACTTCCCTTACGTCGGTATTTGCAAGAAATGATGGATCAACAACTCTCCCTTCATGAAATAGTCTCCTTTCAAGCAACTTAAATGCCTTTCTATCGTCCGGACTTAGACCATTTTTCCTATGATACATGGGTATGTAGTGGGCGGTGTCTTGGTAATCTTGTTGCTTGTTGCTTGGCATGATTGTTCCTAAACAATGCAACCACAATGTGGTGTTAATTGTGAAAGGTAACCTAGAGGGTTTGATCACAATTTTTCTCAATTCATTTTTATTGAATTCAAGAAATGAGTTTAATTTGTATTAACAATGTTAATTCTTTGATTTGGGTTATCTTAAAATACAATGTGGTAACAAATTATTACAAACCCATTTGAACCCAACCTCTAAAATGAAGAACTTGTAATCCTAGTAATCAAAGAATGAAATCAACAATGTAGTGAAGATTATACTTACACAAGTGATTGTTATGCTTGATAGAGATGATCAAGTTGCTCCTGTGAACAGTAGTTAGGTTTTTGTTCGTGAGTCTTCAAGGGGAAAGTAGTTTGTGGAACATCCACAGTGATCATTCTTTTATTTAAGCTGTCTTCTGTTGCGCGGATCCCACTGTCACACCCCCAAATTACATGTTTTTCAGCGGAATGGAATTCCTGGGGGATGACTGTCATAGCACCACAATCACAGTTATATTGAACGACCTAAAGTGTCGTTTGAAAAGAACATCGTTTGATATATTAAAAACATTCAGAGTTACAAAGATAGGTCCCAAATGAAAATCAACATGTGCGGAAAATAAGTTTGGTACAAGTCAAACGATGTTTTTAAAATGTATAAATCCATGTGTGACGCGTCGTCACCGCGACTCTATGATAAGTCCTCATGCATGCCATGAAGTGTATGCCTTAGTTACTTGAAAATACATTGCTAAAAGTGTCAACACAAAGGTTGAGTGAGTTCATAGAGTTTATGAAAATGTTTAATACGACTACCACAAGTATAGGCCATGTATGACAAATACGTCACATAAAAATGTTACAATTGCTATAAGCACATGACACCGAAGCTGACTATTCATGATGTTCGCTATGAGTGTTTTGCCAAATAACTCAATAATGATAAAGAAATGAAATGCATCCGTTGACCAGTTGGGACTACCAACACGGATGGAGGAGTCACCCTCAATAGATCTATCCACTCACCCTCGCTTCTTCCGAAATTAACGGTTCATGATTTTATGAAATGGGGACATTAAATTGGCAATGAAGTAACTTAAGCAATGTAATGAATTTGATATACTTGGTATCGTAATAAAAACGATGTGCAATGTATTCTCCCCCGTAGGTTTGAAATAATGTATAAACTTGAATAAATCGGGGATATGAAAACTCACCTGGTGCAATGTTTATGATGATATAATGGCAATACTGAAATGAGTACAACCTCGACCGTGGCCTATTATGAATGATATGTTCTAATGTAAATCATGAAACAATGTCGTGCATGCAAACTCATATGAAATCCATACCACTTGTACATTTGAAAATAATGTTTATCGTCGAAATATATTGTTTATGACATCTCGTCATATTATAAAATACTTTACAAGTATTTACGTTGAAACAACCTCCTACGATAGTCGTTTAGTGATTTATCAAGACTTTATAGCTTTTCGCCGCAAAATGATATACTTTGATAATTTGTGAAAGTGACTAAATGACCTCGAAAAGCTAGTTATAAAATAGTGAATATCGAGTGTTAGGAAACAAACTCAATGGTTTTAGAAAGCTTGTAGTATTATCTAAAAGTCTTAGCTTTTAAATTTTCATCATAGAGGTCTCGATCATGGAGAAAAACATAGGTGAAGTAGGGTACTTGTATCCAAAATATTGTTTAAGGGTGGTTTTCGGCAAAGTTTAAGTGACCGTATTTTACTCGTTACAACTCCGTTTGACGAACGGTTGGACATTTTGGAAAATAGGCTAGGCGAACTTACTTTTACTAGAAGACATCATTTTATAAAAAGTATTCCATCAATGTTAAAAATGACCCTCAACTTGGTCATTCGCGGCCGATATGTTTGGCTATTAGAAAAATATATATGTTATACTTATATAAAATAGTTACGACAACTTGTTTAAAATGTGAATAACTTAGTCGTTATAAGTCCGTTTTCTACGTTTTATATATCCTCGGAATCGTGATAATATATACTAATATATTTTTGATAAGTCGACTCATTTAGACAATGTTTAAAACTCGTTTTTGACTCGTAAAAATTCTGGACAGCATGCTATTTTCCGGAAAAATATAGTTTTCGTCGTTAAACTTGAAAATAGCATAACTTCTTCGTTATAACTCCGTTTTAACCCGTTCAAGCGGCCACGTTTTCGTTTTAAAGTATATTTTCTGAATATCTAGCACAAAATATTTTACAAACTGTCAAAATTTCCAGATTTCACAAATAAGATCAGACCCTTAATTATAGTTGTCGAAAATGATTTCTCTCGCGTAATACTTGTTTCAATCACTTCAAATCAACGCCAAAGATATTCTAAACCTACCATACACCTTCTTAGGGTGTCATGGGTTCCTAGACATCATCAAAAGTAATATGTTTCAAGGATTAATTATAGGATGACATATATTAATTTATAGTACTTAAAAACAATTAAAGTGGTATATATAAGCATATAACTTGCATGTTTTTCTCAAGTATGATAAAATGACCATAATATGAATATGAAAGATGAAAATGATCATGAAATGCTTACTAGTTACTTGATGAGGTTTAATGAACAAGGGTTTATCCTAAATACCCTAGGTTTTTATTCCAAAACCTTGCTTAAGAGTATGCTAGGGTTATGAAATTAGCTTGACTTGAAAAAAATTTGATCCTCTTGTGCTTGGTCTCCTATGGCCGGTTGATATAGTGAGATGGAGAAGAGAGTAGTTTTTTTTTTTCCTTAAATAATATGTAGACTATGATATTAGTTAGTATAAAGTAATATAAGTATAAGTGTTATACTAGATATTTAGTACACAAAATGGTTGAGTCACCATACTTGGTCGACATATATAAAAAAAATAAGACTAGATGTGTTTTGTTTTAGTTAAGTACTTGTGTGTATAAGTAGAAGTGTAGTTAGTTAAGAATTATTAGTAACTTGTATATATATTTAAGCATTTAGGGTAGCGTTAGCTAAAAATAAATTTTAACGGATCAAAATAAAATATATTGAAGTCATAAAAATTATAAAAATACTTTTCTTACAAAAATTGAGTGAAATAATAATTATCGAGTTGAATTTACGAAAACCGTCGTAATTATTTATACATAACAATTTATATACAAAATAAATTGAAAAGATCGGGTAAACTAATAATATAATTTTTATAGTCTTAAAATGAGTATAAAAATATATTAGGATTATTTTTGGAAGTGTCGGATCAAATGTTCAAAATAATGATTACGCGATAGCGTTTATTTAATAGGAAAATAAACGTTTAATGAAAAATGCAAAACCATGCATGAACTAATATGATGATGATGTTACTAATGATATGTAGACTAAATCTAGTCTATATGAATGTCCTTGATGATATTCCATGAATACGCAGCTTAACCCTCCAGGTTACGCGTATTTGATACTCGTAAACCTAGTTTACGAAAAATGATGAATAGTAACCGATGAATAGTAAATTCCCGAGATGAATAGTGAAATTTTCAAATTTTGTAAAATGACCTGAAATTACGAGTTGTCACACCCGCGGATCCCTCTCATTTGGGATCCGGCTAGTGTAAGTCCAGGGATCCGGCATGACAGCAAAAATCAGCTCAAGCATTCTTTGATACCTTTGGTTTGGAAGTTCTAAAGCGCCTAGGGTTTTGATGTTTTAGGTTCTAAAACTTGTGGTTGATGTTTTGACGATGTTAAGCTAATCTTATTTAACGTAGTTTCCTTTTAAAGAATCGATCATAATTCTTTGTGAACTATTTTTCAAATATTGTAATAAAATCCCATTTTATCATAATGTAAGAAGTTTCACATAGATTTTTATTGACGTAGATGGAGTGTCAATAAATCCTCTGTGATGAATAATGATAATGGTTATCAAATAACCAAAATGTCATTATTACGAATTCGTAGTGTAGTCTCTACAAATAAATCGAAGAGTACTATTCTTGATGATGACTTTAATATAGATAACTAATAAAGCAATTACTAATGAATCATTCAACTAAGATTTCAATAATAAAATTAAAAGCAAGTGATTAGTAATCATACCTTGGCTAAATATTCTTTTTAAGAAAAGAAGTATTTAGATGTTTTGTGATCTTCTTGGAAATTCCAGATTATGTTGTAAGAATACTAAACATTCTTTTTACGAAAGGAAATATTTAGATAAATTCTTTATGCTCTTCTTGGTAACTCCAAATCCAAGTATGGATAATGCTTAAGAAAAAAATGTTAGAGCATTCTATCATGGTCCAACAATAAACAATATAATGATTTTTAAAATATGAAAAAAGTAATCCTTCTTTGTAGTTTTCAAACATACATGGATCTTATCAAGTTTTTAAAGTACCACATACTCTAAGAAACTTGGTAACGAAGCTCTGATGCCAATTGTGGAAAACTAGAAGGGGGGGGGGTTGAATAGTTTTACCAATTTAAAACTTCCTTTTAAATATTTAGATCGACTTATGTCAATCTATTTGATTGTTTATGTTGGACGTTGATAGATAGATATATAAACGTGTAATGAAATATAAAGAGTAAGAAGCACATCACCACGAGACAAGTTATTTATAGTGGTTCGGCTATAAGGACACCTTCCTTGCCCTACTCCACTCCCCGAGTCACATACTCGAGAGTTCGTAAGCACTACACCAACTCCTTGTGGCGGAGAAGCCTTCACAACGTCGCTTAACCTTTTCCCATACAAAGCTAAATACCGAGTTCTTTCACACCAAGGCGAACCACACCTAACACAACGTCGCCTACCCTTTATACGGTGCTAGGCTAACCACCGAGTTCTTTTCACACCTTAGGAGAACTAATCCTATCACAACAGCGCCTACCCTTTATTAGGTACTAGGCTAAGCACCTAGTTCCATTACTATGGAGGAACTACTACCCTTCACGACACAACACCTAATATCAAGGAGATCAATTCCTTGTTACACCTTCATCAAGGATATCACCATCCTTGGAAACAAACAAACAAATACTTATATGTATAACAATGCACCTCATCGATTATACGACTTAGGCATTCTTCCCAAATGCGACTTGATTTGATTCTTCGGCATCCTTCACTAATGCCTTTGACACAACGCTTGGCACCCTTCACTAATGCCTTTGTCTTGACACCTTTAGCATTCTTCACTAATGCTTTGACACGGATGATGAACATCTTTCACTAATGCTTTCATCTTGACACTTTCGGCATTCTTCACTAATGCCTTCAACCCAACATCTATGGAGAGAGGAAGAACTATCAACAAGAGAACCTTAGTTGTCTTGAAGATGACGAAGCATGGCAACTCATGGACTTGAGCTTGCACGTCTTCAAGAAGTGGTGATCTCTTCTTTAAGAGGAACCTAGAAGATCACACAAAAACAAAAGACAAACTACATAGATCACTTAGATATGAGGTTAGAGGGTTAGAATACTTTGAGGAAGTATGTGTGTAAAGTGATACATAGAAAGGAAGAAATGGTTCTCTATTTATAGAGAAAATTCTCTACTGTTCACCGGATCCTACGGATCCCTTCCACTTGGGATCCGGCTAGCACAAAGCCAGGGATCCGTGGAACGCTCCTCTTTGCTCATGGGTATTTTTGGTTATGGGTCATGGGTCATGGGTTATGGGTTGATCCATGGTTTTCTATCTAGATACAATGAACTTGGTTAAGTGGTATATATAAAACCATGGGTTATGGGTCAATACCATTTGCTAGTTTATTACCCATTTTAGTATTTACATGTTTTTACCCATTTTAGTATTTACATGTTTTTACCCATTTTAGTATACTTAGTTTAAGTATATGTTAACCTAATATGTAAACACTAGTTGCTGTACATATGTATCTAAATCATAAAATCACTTAGGCTTGTTTTAGTGTTTTATGTGAAAGCGTAAGTGTGTTAGAAAACTATTAACTCAAACTATTTACGTACTCTATTTGTTTCGTTAAAATGATTTTACGTTTGTTATCGACAAAACATTAGAAGATCGTAAAATATAAATAAACGTTTTTACGGCTTATTTGTATTAACACAAAAAAAACCTAACTCACTTTCCTAGGAATCACGGTTGCATTTAGCGCATGCAACAAGCCTTTTAAACCCCTCGGTGTCCCGAGTGGACGAGTGAAGTCTCGTGAGGGTTTACAGAGAACACACCCACAAAGTTCATTTAATTACTAATACAAGGTTATGAAAATGTTTTGAAACTGTTTTTATTAAAATTTTCACATCGAGGATAGTTACTGCGTAATCGATCGGCCCGTTACGTAGGTGAGTTGAACTAAAAAAATGTTTACCGGAAAGGGGTTACGGCTTACGGATCGGCCCATTCGCTGCGTAACAAGAAAGCCCTAAGAAAGAAGATACCTGGAACAAAGACATTACGGCGTAACTAGATCGGCCTAGTTACGGCGTAATTATGTAGAAGTGGGCAGATGGCCTTACTGATCGCCTGTTACGGCGTAAATGGATCGGCCCATTACGCCGTAATTAATCACTGATGTTGTAGTGCCCAAAATGTCAACTTCTTCCTATGTGATCAAGAGGAGTTATCGGAACTCCTGTCATCTATCCTTGGTCTTGAAACCTGTAAACAAGATAACAAAACATACCAAACCCAAAACAAAACCAACAAAATACAAAATATCCAAAAAGGTCTAGGAAAAATAAACTCAAAAACTAAATCTAGGATAGGGACGGGTAGTCTCCCGACGAGCACTTTTCTTTATCCTCCCGAGTCTTTAAGTTAGACTCTGCAACAGCCATCAATCGGACGTCTCCAATAATGTCCATCGCTCTCCTAATCTCGGTTTATGATCGCGTCGAGATTCCCTTCACTTGTTCTTCCTGCTCAACCTTCACACTATCACAACCTCGTGCATTAAATGTGTAAAAATAATAAACATGAGCAACAAGTGAGATATAACACATAATTCATAATTTTAAGATGACTCGGAGGATTACGGCGTAAGTCCAATTACTAACTACCCGTAACAGTCTGTGCTAACCGATATAATATAAGAATAGATTACGTCGTAACCATGGCCAAGGTTCGCCGTAATCTCAAGACGAAAGACATAATTGTAGAATAATATTAATCAACAACCAAAATACGAAGACCGTTCACCGGAACCGGCACAAAACTTGATGCGGGGTTTCATGACCGTTTTACATTTATAGTAACTCGTCTACCTATGGCCTACCTAATGCAATAACCGGCGTGTACCGGTCGCATGTAGTGAGGGAATGGTAAGACCGAGGTCGATCCCCAAGAACGGTTGATTCCTAACTGTCTAATTAATTAAATTGGTCAAATAAATAAGCTTTAATGTAAGGATTGATAATATTTAAGGTGTCACATGATCAATTGGGCTGGTTCTCTGGTAAACAAGCAAATGAAAACGATAGTGATGCAATTCTTAAACCTAGTTCTTCCACAAGTGGTAACAGTCGATAGACTCCTTTGGTCAATTCGCCTACCCTATGGTTCTTATAATCCTCACCAAGATGAACAGGTCACCCGGGATCATCCGGCAATCTAATAGCAGTCATTAAGAGCCGGTCGTTTACTATCGCAATACATGGGTTCTAAATGTCACTAGATTCTTGTTTCAAGTGGGGTTAAAGTCGAAAGGACAACATTTGGTCAATTCGCCCTAACCTATCAGCAAAGATGCCACCACAGGAGAAATCAGCCGCACCGTCATAAGTCCTTTGTTCCCTGGTCCCCTAAGCCAAGTCATTAAGTACCGCTGCATGCTAGATTTATAATAGTGAGTGCCCGCGGTTAGGAACTTAGACACGCACCCCCTAATTCTTAAGTTCATCCAAACGGTAGGTGATCAGTTGGTCAAATCTCACAAGTAGAAATGGTCGTCAGTTGGTCATATCTTACCCTTCCCGTCTCAGTCCGCTCACCTAGGGTCAGTTGGTCATATCTCCTAGGCAATTGGCCTCTACCGCCATTCAAAACTACCGAAACAAGGGTAGATACCAATAAACTATGCATGCATACACTAGAAACAATTAATTAACGCAAAAGCATTAACAATAAAAGAATCTAAACTAGGCCAAGACCTAATTTCCACATCTCTAAAATACCCTAGTGGGATGACAAATATAATTACCATGTAAAACAATAAATAAACAAAGAAATAACATCAAATAATTAATTGACTAATAATAAATTAATAATCAATTAAATAGAACACAATAAGAATTTATTCGCCAACAATTATATTGATAATCAAGATTAAAATAAATAATAATGAAACCAAAATAATATTTTGAGTCAGAAAATAATTACATATTGTGCCAAGGATAAAGCTATCGATCCCCTAGTTGAGTACCGAGACAAACCCCAAAAGGTTTGCCCCTCAAAAACCCTCGTACAGTTGCCGCTTTTTCTACTCTTTCGGCTGGTAACTCACGAAAACCAAAAAGATACCAAATGACCTACGAAGGTCATGTATATATAATAATGCAATTTTCACTTGAACCTTCAACTATCGATAAATTGCAAATAGACCCTTGTCTTCATATTCTCTTCATTTACACAAATAAATGTGTATTAATATTTATTTAACTTGACGACTTCGGCCCCTCTTCGTACTTCAGCATTTATTCTTCAGTCCTCCAAATGGATAAAATAAATATAAACTTGACGCAATTAATCCCTGGACCTCGAAACTTTGCGCCCAAGTAATTAGTTACGGCGTAACCAATTATCCGAGTTACGCCGTAACCCTTTGTTAGCTCATGATTATCCGATCCGAAATAATCTCTACGGCGTAACTAATGCCATGTTACGCCGTAACCTTCATAAAAATAATTACGACGTAACCAAAAGAGATGGTTACGCCGTATCCTTCAAAGCATCCTATTTACGCCGTAACATTATTAGCTAGTTATGACGTAACCTTCACAAATAATTGCCAGGCCTTCGTTGTATTAGTTACGACGTAGTCAAAAGTACCCTTTACGCCGTAACTTATCTTCAGAGTATATTTCTTGGCCTTTTATCACTTCTTTTCCGCTCCAGTTCCTCATTTATCCTGAAATGCAAATATGAACAAATATAGACCAATTAAGTACCATATTAATATAAATGAGGCCATAAACACGGGAATTTGACATATAAAATATCAGGCTAATTTGATGTTATCAGGGATCTAAACCAGCTATGGAATGTAAAGTGATTTTTGCTGATGATAACTCGAAAGTTCAGGCCATTGAAACGGGTTCGAGGGATGATTTCGATCGGCAGATCGAGTTACTCTAACCGCCTAATGAGTTACGACGTAACTATGTCTTTGACAACGATAACGGGGTTATGAAGAACACTGAGAATAACGACTCTAGCGAATTACGCAGTAACCAAGAAACTCGATTCTGGCGTAATCGGGATACGTGGCAGAAAAATTCCTTGAAGTAGAAGAATCGAAGAATCAGGAAAGGACCGGTCCCATGACATCAACTTGTGCCCTCTCCGCCCGAATCTAAGAAGAAATATCACACGTGCAAAATGATACCGCTTGCTAAGGAGATTGGTACGATCTTCGGCTTTTGTGACGAGAATGAGGTTTGTGATGGCGGAAGCAATAAGCATAGGATCAACTATAACAAATTTATGTGGCCGGCATATACTGATGATGAAAGACTCGAGAAACTCTCCCTTGAAGATGAAGAAGAGCCACTCATAACTCACTGGTGTACTCCTGTCATCATAACTGAGGAAGAGTCTACACGAGCATGGCCTACATGCAGCCCCTTCCGTGAATATTGCAATGGCGGGGATAGTGAAAGAGAGGAAGAATGGACATGCCCTCATGAGCGTGAAAGACATTGTATAAAGTTCGGTGACTTGGCATTTGCTGACTGGTACGCAATACAATTTGGGGATGCCAAGATTAACCCGAATCTCCTTAAGAAGCTAAAAATCGATTACGAGGAGCACATTTAGAAAAAGGAAGAGGCTAATAATGAAATATACTGCACGGATGAGCATTTAAGTGAAACTGAAAACAAGGAATTACGCAGTCACTGGTGCGAAAAAGTAAAATCTCCGGGGAAATTTTAGGCGTCATGCAACCCGTATGATGATATGTGTAACGGGGGAAGCAGTTATGAGAGAATAGGAAAAGATGAATTCTTTTGGTCCTCAACCAATGATGAGAAGAGAACAAGTTTGCCTTGGCTGGACAACCTTGGATTCGATAGTTGGGTGAAGATTAAGTATGGACATGTGGACACATTAACCAAAGAGAAGATTTGGAAGGAGTACATGGATCAAGAAAATTCAAACAATGAAAGTCTCAATAAAACGAGTGAAATAACGATTGAAAATGACAAAGAGTTGGTTAATGGTGAAAAAGAAGAATGCAAGCGCTTTCTAGTGGAGAATCTGCTCGATGAAGAATGGTTCAAGGTACGACTTCATGATGATGATGATATTGAAGGGATCCTAGACTACCTTGAGTTGCAAGGTAATGAGGAGTTTACTGATCCTGACGACGAAGCTTACGAACAAAGGAGGTGCAAACTTTGGGGATTCCTTACAAAAGACCACCTCTAATTATTGTCGAAAGATATGAATTCACTCGCTACCACCTGGGACCGGAAGAGAAATTTTGTAAAGTCCAAAAATCGAAACCAATGAATACATCCGTACTGCTTCGAATGTCGCCTGGATGAGGCATAACTTGATGAAAGATATTGAAGAAGTCGGGGAAGTCCAAAGGCCCCCATAGAAGCCCCGCGGCTCTGAGTCTAACTTAAAGACCGGTAAATAAAGAAAAATGCTCTTTCGGGAGACAACCCGAATTATCCCTTTCTTTTATTTTATTTCCTTTTCTATTGGGTTTTGTGTTTTCTAACTATTTTTGCAGGAAACGAGGAAGTAATTGTGCCGCTTTGCTTGGCGATCACGCGAGTTATGGCGTAACTCATCTTTGTGATTCGCCGTAACCAACATTTTAGCGCGGAAATTCTTGACGCATACCAATTACGCGTAATACCATCTCGTGGTTACGCAACTTCTCGCTGAGCTCATTCCAGGGTTTTGCCGCTACGGTAACTACCTCAAAAGAGTTACGACGTAACCTTCCTCTGCTTTAATTCTTTCATTTTAAAACACGATAACCTTGTATTAGTATTTTAAATGAACTTTGTGGGTGTGTTCCCTGTAAACTCTCACGAGACTTCACTCATCCACTTGGGACACCAAGTGGTTTAAAAGGCTTGTTGCATGTGCTAAATGCAACCGTGATTCCTACGAAAATGAGTTAGGGTTGTTTTTCGTTTTTCATTATTTCTTTTTAGAATTATGCTTGTCGGTATTGTGATTTCAGGGATTGAAGTTTGTTCATGACGCTTATACGAAGGCACGTATCTCTTTCGTGGGCCTTCTTCTTTATGGAGCAAATTTCAGGGAAGTTCTCGCTCTAATTCTACCTTTCTCTTTACCTTTATTTTAATGCTTAGTACAAAACGGAATTTGTACAATTCTAGTGGGGGGACGGGAGTAGAATTATCTCTTGAACTTTATTTCGCCTTCATTTTTCTAGTTTATTTTGAAAAATTATGCCATTTTTAAAATTTTGACATGTTTTTCTTAACCTAACTGGATTAGACCTTAGCCGAGCACATACAACCCTTGATATTATATGGTGAGATTAGCCTTATCCGTTTCCAACATTTTACCCCATATCCACCAAATTATGAGTGTGCCGGTAGCTTATAAACTTTAGAACTTGGCCTTTGCATCATTTCGAGACCATAGATGAGGTATGTTGAGTTAGCTCGATGTATTTGGACTTTTCAGTTTAGAAGCAGTGATTATAGGATTATCACCCAAACGACCTATCATTGTGAGTCTATCGATTAGTCACCTCGACTTTTCGACCCCCATGTGAAACCCTTTTGTTGCACTCATCTTTAGTGCAAGATACCCCTAGATACACCCTTCTGAGCCATTCATTTCATTTTTTCAACACGATATATTGTTTTGATACACCTATACACCTTAGCCTACCCTGTAGTCTTTATTTGTAATTGGGAAGTCATCATTTGCCTAAGTTCAAGGTTCGAGTGGAAAGGTTCGGAAATCACGCCACTTCAACAAATTTCTGAAGATCATTAAAGACCCCCCGAATTCCCATTGTTCATCTCAAGTGGGGGGATATTATGTTATGTTATTGTTATGTTGAAAAAAAATAAAAAAAAAATAAAAAATAAATAAATAAATAAATAAATTTGTTATGATTATGTTATTGTAAAGTGCGTGGTTATAAGCACTATAGTATGAGCTTTATTGATTTAGTATCGAGGAGGCCACCTCGGTCACATTTGAAGATTGGAGTTGGTAGTTATGCCAACAGTTGGAGAAAAGGTAGTGTGCCCATCACGACGTCCTCTAATGACACATCTACCTTGCATTTCATGATCCGATTTCTTGGCTTCTAAGCTTGAACTTTGGGCGGACGGTAAATGGTGATGACTTGGTTATAGGTTTAGACTACCTGCTTGTTTTTTATTTTACACCAATTATATATCCCATGTCTCATTCTACCCTTTTAGTCATGAAGCGTGTCTAGGTGATGCAGCGAGCAATCTTTGGTGTCTTGGCCATGGATTTGGTCATGTATCATTGATTTTGTCCACTTCGCCGTGACATGTTAGTAATGACGAGTCACCCCTTAACCTTTGTCGTGTCTACCCATATTGCCTTCGAGAATTGTTTAGCCCTTACTCTAGTGGTGGAGATTTGTGTAACCGCCAAGCTTATGATAGAATACATGTTATGACTGTGCGATTGAGTGGTCACCCAAAAATTGACACTTAGAATAGTTGAGAGATTTGAGTGTTTGTTCCCCTTTCGTGAGGTGTTCAGCTTTGTTTTATTCTAGCATAAGGGATTTATAAACTCATATTTTCCAGATTATGGGAGATATCTTATTAGGAATCTATCTAATAAGGTCTACTTGAGGGCAAGTAGAGTTCAAGTGGGGGGATATTTGATAGCATCAAATAGTCCTGAATATTAAGTGTTAATTTCCCCCGATAATGCTCGTTATTTATATCATTTATATGGATTTACGCTTGTTTTCCATTGTTTTTCACTTTCAGGTAAATTATGAGCATTGGAGCTAAAGAGACGCGGAAATAGAAACATATCTAAAGATTTATCACAGTATGCTATTTTGAAGAAGTTACGGCGTAACTCATCTCTCACATTACGCCGTAACTATTGCGTGACTCAGTATGCCAACTTATCAGAAGGTTACGGCGTAACTACTTTCAGAGGTTACGACGTAACTACATTAGGTCAAAAGAGGTTTCACGACGCTGATACTTACGCCATAACTGCTGCATTACTTACGACGTAACTGAGTTTATTGAAGACTACGGCGTAACTACTCATAAGGTTACGCCGTAACCAGCAAATTTAGTGCGTTTTACGAAGAAATAGAAGGTTACGGCGTAACTCCTATATTGGTTACGTCGTAACCCATATCTGGCCTATAAATACCCCACGAATTCCAGCATTTTTAATCATCCCATTCCACACACAACACTCTGAGAACGTGGGAAAAGCTCAAGGCAGGTCTAGAGGAGCATACGGAGCTGTTTCCAAGGGAGAAGTCACCATTTACGATAAGCATTAGCAATTTATATTTCTTTTACTTTCAATTCATGTATTTCGTACCTTTGAATATTGAATTGATTTGCATGATTAATATGAGCGGCTAAGCACCTTTTGGTGCTAGCCTAGTTATGATTCCTTAATTGTTTTGTTTACGTTTACCTTTACTTCCCTACAATTATTTCTAAGTGTATGCATGCATAGTTCATTGGTAGTCACCCTTGGTTCGGTAGTTTTGAATGGCGGTAGAGGCCAATTGCCTAGGAGATATGACCAAACTGACCCTAGGTGGCTTTGGACTGAGCGGGAAGGGTAAGATATGACCAACAGAAGACCCTTTCTACTTGTGCGATTTGACCAACTGATCACCTATCGTTTGGATGAACTTAAGAATTGGGGTGTAGTGTCTAAGTTCCCAACGGCCGGTCACTCACTATTATGAATCTAGCATGTAGCGGTACTTAATGACTTGGCTTAGGGACCAGGAACAACAGGACTTATGACGGTGCGCCTGATTTCTCCTGTGGTGGCATCTTTGCTGATAGGTTAGGGCGAATTGACCAAATGTTGTCCTCTCGAATTTGACCCCACCTGAAGTAATTGGAAGTAAGTAGACGTAGACATAACTAGCTAGGATGATTGACTAGGTTATCACCACTTTTCTCTATTGATTTCCCTTTACCATTTATTTGCTTTATTTTATTCTGCATTAGTAGTTTAATGAATTAAATCCCTATCGAAACCATTATTATTCTGTGACACTTGACTTAGTAAAAATCCAACACACATAGCTCTTGGGACGACCTCGGCTTTACCATTTACTACACTACACGCGACCGGGTACACTGCCCGTTAGTGCACTAGGGTAGACCATAGGTATTGCCAGACACTATAAATTTAAGACCTGGTCAGTAAAACCTGCATCAAGAATCACACAAAAACAAAAGACAAACTACATAGAAAGATCCCTTGGGATCAGTGGTTAGAGAGTTACAATACTTGGGGAAAGTATGTGTAAGAGTGGTGAGCCAAAAGGAAGAAATGGCTCATTATTTATAGAGGAGAAATGCTTACTGTTCCCCGGATCCCATGGATCCCTCCCACAAGGGATCTGTCTAGCGTAAAGCTAGGGATCCGTGGAACGCTCCTCTTTGCCCATGGGTATTTTGGTTATGGGTCATGGGTCATGGGTTATGGGTTATGGGTTTATCCATGGGTCTTTTACTAGATACAATGTATCTCATGAGTGCAATGTACCTAGTCAAATGGGTATGGGTCAATACCATGGGTTATGGATTTTTCCATGGGTTGTAGTTTTTACCCATTTATATAATATATACTAGTTGTGTATATATTTTGCCCAATATGTAAACACCAGTTGTTGTACATGTATATTACTAAATCATAAAATCACTTATACTTGTTTTAGTGTTTTACTTGAAAACGTTAAGTGTGTTAGAAAACTATTAGCTCAAACTAATTACGTATTTTACTTGTTTCGTTAACATGATTTTACGTTTGTTATAGACAAAACATTAGAAGATCGTAAAATATAAATAACGTTTTTACGGCTTATTTGTATTAACAATTTTCTAAAATGATGTAATCCTCCATACCCAATTAACGATACAACATATTTTCCCTCAAATCTCTTGTTTCGTTATAATACAACAAAGATTTGTCAGCCAAGTCGTTTTATAAGTTTCAATGTCGAAGGGATGTAACAAGACAAACAATAAGTCTTGATCATGTGCATAACATCCATCTAAACTTCACATTAACTTTGCTAAGTGGTCTTAAGGTATTCCAAGCCTTATGCTACCCAAAGGATAAAGACGGAGTGGGTCGCGACCCTTTGTCAGCAATTAAATTATACAATTGCTATATTCTTGGTGCAGAATTTACACACAATGAGGCTATGCATCTACCATACGCCTTAGGTTGTAAAATAAGTTACGTGCATATGAAACGTACGAGAAGAATCAAACTTAACCAAAATAAGACAAAGTCTCCAGTAGTAGATATTTCAATTTATGCTAGTTCACCTAGCAAGAGGCCAAAGCCTTAACGATTTGTTCACAAACATTGTCTAACATAAGGCCATCGCCTTAACCAACACACAGTTAATTGTTTCATTAGGCCTCAGCCTAGAAAGAGACATAGGACAATTGTTTTCAAAAAGGTACATACCACCCTGGGGATCAAATTACTACCAAACAGGGTAGCCTTCATCAGACTTTGGAATAAGTGGGATCAGCAGATCTGGGAGATGGAACCTTGGCAGATGAAGTCTTTTTGCTAGGGGACCTTCTTGGTCTTCTTCGACAAGAGATCCTCAATGGATGTTGTGGGATCCTTCGTGGCCTCAGAAAGGAAAGGGAACTCAGCAGTAGACAAGGCATTACCAGCTTCATCATATTCCTTCTCAGCAGTGGATCGGTAATAAGGCACATCCGAAAGCACCACCGGTTTGCCTGTAGCTGCTACCTCCTCAAGAGTGGTACACTTGCCATAGAAGATGGCTGCATTCACCAACCTTCCCACCAATTTACCCACTTCGTTACTGTGGTAGAGCTCCATAGCAATATAAGGAATGACTTTGGACACCAAGTCCACCCTGTCATTCTTCAACATCCTGCAGCGAAGGTCCAGTCCATCGACTTCTTCCCTCAGCTTGATCTCCTGTTCAACAAGCCTAGTTCTCTCCGCTTCATAACCTGCACACTTAGTAGTCAACACAGAAAGTTGTTCCTTATAGCTGGTGACTTTGGTTCTTTCAAGAGTTAGCATGCTGCACTCGGCGTGGCTTTCGGTAAGTTGTCCTTCAAGCTTCTGAACATCTGCTCGGAGATCTTGGACTAGGGGGTTCTTTTCAAAGTCCTCCATGGCTTCCTCACACTTAGCCTACAGATCTGCATACTGTTGGTCTCTTACCTTCTCCCTAGCAAGCATCACATCCATCTCTTCCCTTGCAGTCTTTACAGTACGCAGGATCTCTCTTGTCCGAGTATTTAACTGATTATCAAGCACATATTGCCTTGTGTAACTCTTGTCATGCAGGTCACAAAGCCTCTCCAGGGACATGTTGTCCAACACCCCTTTCCAACCAGGCGGGGTCACTCGCTCCACCAGCAAGTGACACGCCAAGGGGTTCGGAAGCTCCTTCGTGTCAGGCAGACCTGTAGTAGTAATATGATTATCATACTAACAAAATATAAGGAATTTTTTCATAACAGGAATGAAGGCTCACCATGGATGTCTTCGTCACTGGGCCCTTCGATAGCAGGAAACACCCTTTGCTTTACCCTGGGCACTTTTCTGACGATTCATACGAGATGGAGGGGTTGGCAATATTAGCTTCCTCTTAGAGGCAGAACTTTCGCGCTTTAGCACTTGTACCCTTCCTACTTCGGACCCTATCAGCAATGCCGGAGGACCCTACGACCACAAGCTGGTCCTCCGAGGCAGGGTCATCAGAATCCGCAACATTCTCTACAAGTTGGTCCTCTTCCTTAGGCTCTTTCCCTTCGAAGGCTGTGCAGATGAAATGGGCTCAATCCTTTGGGCATCAACGTCATTATTATTTATCGATCTGAGATGGGGAGCCAACACCATAGCTGACCTCCTTAGCCTCCTTAGGAATGAAGCTGACCTCTTTAGCACCACCAGAAACAACAAAGTTGAGGAAAGCCATTCCTGCGACAAGAAAGGAGAAAAGATAAATATCAGCAGATAAGTTCCTAAATCTTAATTTAATTGAAAAAATACATACTTTCTCCATAACAAACTATTTCAGGATGCAACGGAGAACCCTCCCAACTCTTAGCAATATCAGCCATGAACAAGATTGGCTGTGGGAAAGTCTGGCAATCAGCCGGATGACGACACAAGCGCTGATACAAAGGGTCCCTCCTCACTGTCTAGGGCAACGGATCATTAAATCTCTTTTCATCAAATTGAAACTCTAGGTTCAATAATGCAGGGTATTCGGGAGGTACAATGGTGTTCTGGATATAGAAGAACTTCCCTTTCCATTTCCTGATGTTAGTAAAAGGTCTCTCAATCAAATGGGGCACATCATACTCACCTCTCTTGGCTAGAGTCAACCAATCTCCTCCAGGGTATATGTTCAAAAACCCTCTAAGCACAGTTAAGGATGGTTCATACCCATATGCTTTGCACATAACAATGTATGTAGTAAGCTTGGCTAAGCCAAAAGGGTTAAACCTAGATATGTGTACCTCGTAGTATTGAAGGAGATCTAGAAACAATGGATGCAAATTCATCCTTAGATTGGAGGTAGTAAAAGCATGTGTATACAAACCACATAACCTTTTGGTGCATCATAAATGCCCTGCGTCTACTAGGAAGCATTATTTTAAAATGTTTTGGAATAGGGTAGTCTGTGAGGAAGGCCTGAAGCTCTTCCTTCGACAGGGTGCAAGTTTGTTGCATTATGATGAACTTCGAATTAGCACCCATTATGGTTTTATGCAACAAAAAAGTAAGAAAACTTAGCAATGGAGGAGGAATACTTTACCTTTCTGGTCGGAAACTTGATCGGAAGCACAAGGATTGTATGTGTAAAATTTTGGGTGTGGGGTAAAAAGTGATTTAGGGTTCACTATATGACGCATTATATACCCTATCTTGTTTTAAATCCTGGCCTTACGCGTGTCCTTTGGATCACCTAACATCCGGATTTCAAACCCAATTAAAAATTTAAAAAGACGTTTTGGGTTACCGAGAATGGGGTGGTTTGGCTAAGTACTTTTTCATTAAATGCGCACTCAATACATATCCAACTTACGCCTTTCATCCAGTTTTGTGACAAAGGGGGGTTTCGTGTGTATTTTTGAGTCGTAAGCAATATATCCTCGTTCGTACATATCACTTTCGACTAGGGGGTTTGATGACGTACCATCCGATCATGTTGAAGGACTCCCCTTCAGCCTCAGTCGCATCTTCATGACGAAGGACCAAGTCAATCTTCCTAAGTCATCAATGGCGTAAAACCATTCATCATTGACATGGTTACCAATTGGGAAGTCGCCAATCGAAGGCCTAAGCCCTTCGGGGTCTAACCTTGGAAACACTAAGACAAAGGAGAACTTGACTTGGTCTTACCCACATTCCCACTATCTCCTTAGCTTTCCCGCCAAGACAGAGAGAGTGGGGATGAAGCCATAGCGGTTATCATAAATCATGGGACGCCCCCATGATCTCCGAAACATGTGCAAACACTCTCCAAGCTTATTTTTCTACCTATAAATAGGTTGGACGAGTCATTTCAATGGTATGTTCATTCAACACAACATTTCACATTCTTAAACATTACTTACAACACATATCACATACTTACTCACACGCCGGAGGTGGTCCGCAGGGTCCAACCCCTGCGCAATCACTTAACGAAGTGTCTTCTATTTCATATTGCAGATTACACCCCTCATACCCTTCGATCACAATCGAAGGACTGGCCATACGATTTATTGTACAATCAATAGTCCTAATATACCTACTCTTAGGAGAAGTAGGAGAACTGGACTGAACACCATGAACTGCAGTAACCGACGACTGTATAATAAAAGCACCTAACATCAAACAAAAACAGAAAATAAAAAATGATTAACACTTAATTAGACAGTAACATAAAGATAAACATATAAAATTGCTCTAGATAAAATCATATAACAACCACGAATAATAACAACACTGCACTATAACAAAAGGGCTTAAGAAATTACATGTCATTCATATACTCAGTTAAGCATTAACATATAAAATTACAACAATACCTAATAACAACACTACTAAAAGAAAATCACATGTGTTTCATATACTCATTTTCATCAATAACGTATAAAACTACGACACTACCTAATAACAACACCACCAAAAGAAAATCACATGTGATTCTTCATTAAAAAACTAACAAAACGTAAAAACCACCCAAAAAACAATCAAAAAAGCAAAATAACTAAACAAATCATCATCACTAAACAAAAATAAGTAAAAATAACATGCAAATAAAAACTCATTAACAATAAAAAAAACGAAATAACAAAACACATTACATGAATCTACTCATTATATTTTAAATAAAATAAGATGAACAAACAAAAATGTATACCAATATTGTCATTTCGAGTCTTATTTTGATCACCGAGTGCCGATAAAGACGATTGGAGCAATGACCCACTTTTAGATAGTGCTATCTCATGTCGTAAGTCCATTGAAAAGAAATAATTTAGATCAATAGCATTTGGGGGTTAGGGTTTGCAAAATAGTGAAGATGTGAGGTTGGATGAGAGTGTGTGTAAATGAGGGGAAAAGATTCTCTCAAGTTATATGTAACTTGATGGATCAAGTTGCAAGTATCAACCATTGGATTAAATCCAATAGCTCAAATCATCTCATGTTCTTTTGATTTGAGCCATTGGATTTAATCCAATGGTTGATAATTGCTTAACTTGATCCATTAAGTTATTTATAACTTGAGAGGATCCTATCCCGTAAATGAGTGGGTGAGAATGTAAATGAGACGCGTGTTATAAAATTACACAACTATCCCTGCAATTAAATAAATGAGGCGGGATGTAAATAAATGCAACTATCGGATGAAAGTTAGATCGACGGCTGAGATGTAACTATTCGTTCTTTATGTAATTTTTGTTTCGAACTTTCAGTCAACGGCTGATATGTAACTATTTGTTCTTTATTAATAACATCCTACATTATTAACTTCGTAAAAATACACCAAAGTTTCTACCCAGTCCATCACAAAACCCTCTCATAACACATCCCAAAATCACACATCTCTTTCATCCCAAAAGAAACACAATGGAGAACATGAAGTACACAGAACAACTCATCCGAGAATACCTTTTCTTCAGAGGCTTCACAAACACTTTAAACTCATTCGAAAAAGAATTACAAACAGACATTGCTAAATCATACCACAAAGACAAAATCTTTGACCTTATTTTCTCATCTTACATTCCTAAATTCCAGCCTCAAAATCTCATATCTTTAACATCTTTTTTTAAACAATCTTTTTCATCAGATGAAACCCTTTTGTTAGACACTTTAAATAAGCTGGAAACATCTCTTCTAAGATACTATATTGTTTCATGTGTTCAGTTGGGGAGGGTTGATAAGGTTGTTGACTTTTTTAAGGATTTTGGTGATGATTTGATGCATAAAGATCATGATTGGATGTATTGGTTTGGTGGGTTATCTTAAAGATTGGATTTTGGAAGTGGGTTTGTCATGGTTTTGGATTTTCATGTGTTTTTTTTTTGTGTTTTGTAGGGATTTCGTACGTTAAGAACCCGAGTTTGGATCCGATTTTTCGGGTTTATTTTACGAAGGAGTGGTTTGAAGGGTTGAATCTTTCTGTTAGGAATTTCTTGAGTGAAGTATTTAATGGAACTCATATCCTTATTAAGTAGGCGAATTATATGTTTTGTCGTGAATTTCATGTGTAGTGATATGCTTATTTGAGTGCTTATATGTTTATCGTGTTTTTGTGAACAGACGAGTGTTTGGATGATATCCGCTTGTCTGCTTATTTTAATGTTCTGTCGTGGATTTACATTGTTATAGTCTATGCTATAAAATGATATAAAAAATTATCGATTTTTTAATGGAATCTTAATGGAACTCGTAGCTTAAACACATGGTTAGAGTGTATGTTAAGGTGTGTTTGGATTGCTAAATTACGGTTTTGTCCCGAATTAAGATAGTTAGTTAGTTACAGTGTATGTTATGGTGAAATTAAGATTCTAGGTTTATTAAATGTGCTGATGTTTATATATCTTACGAGTATCCGGATCCGGGCTGCAATACGCATTTGTGATTTAATTGTTGCGTTTACTGCTTATGGTTTTGAATTTCTTATGTTATTGCTATTCCTGGATTGGAGAACAATGTGGATTTTCCTTAACCAATCTGTCTAATCCACGCATTCCTGCGTTGCTGAAAATCAGTTCGGAAAAACATAATGTGAATAGTCTTAAGAATGACATAAAGCATCTTAATACTAGACTGTCACAACTTCAGGCTTTGTTGGAGGAGAAGGAGGCTCAATTAAGTCAGTCTAGGAGGTGAGATTGTTTCTTATTTATCTGTTTAGGTCCAAAGATGGTTTTTGTATTGACTGTATTTTACAAAATTGCAGTAATATATTAACACCGCGCCAATCAAGTTATGGTGGCAAAAATGAATCTGTGTCCTCCACACCGGAGACTCGATCAAGCAGTTTACCTAAAGAACCCAGTGTATCATTTAGTGGGAGGCAGTCCTTGGATAAGGATTCTAGTCTACCAGGGGCTAATGTTGCATGCCCTGCAACAGACAGTTATGGTGGATACAGTGATGGGAAGGAAAGTTCTTCTGTTGGTAAGAAATCGTAGCTCTTGTTTCTCTTGCATGTTGTGTGCTTTTTTTTTGAGTTAAAAATAGTTGGGGCATTTACATACATCCCCGCTCAAACTTCAATAATTACATATTTCCCCAAAGCATGCTTTAATAGCATTGTACATCATGCATTAGAAACTTGTGTTTTGGGGAAATATGTAATTTTTGAAGTTTCCTTGGGTATATATGAAATTCCCCCAAAATAGTTTAGTATTTGTTGCAACTTCTGAACCTATGGTTACTCAAGTTTCAAATACTTTTAGCTTGATTGACATATAAGCATATTTGTAGTGTAACAAAAATGGTTGGCTTGAGGATTGATGGAATATCTAGGGAACTCAAACTCCTGATAGAAACTTTGTACTCAAATTTAGTTAGATAGTTACCTAGGAACTTTGCCAGGTCGTGGTCTCGTTTATATGGGCTGCTGTTATAGCGTGCGACTTTGTTAGAATTTGTGGATCCGCATTCTAGTAGAAAGTATTAGTAGTATTGTTATAGATTAGGATTAGTATTAGTATTTTAACAAGTTAGGAAACTTAACCAGAGACTCATAAATGATGGGACTAGGAAACTTTTTTTTATTATGCCGTAATTTAATTTATAGACATGAAGAATTAAACTTCTCACTATGGGAACACCGTCCGACTTCTTGATCACCAGGGAAACCTTTTTTGTTCCTCATGTAGTGTTTTTGTTATATAAACGTGCTTGGTAGTTAGACAGGTTGGGTAGCCTATGTCTAGAAATCAGCATCATGGTAACATACAATGATCTCTACACCCGGCCTTATGTTGTAATTCATGGTATGTTTGTTGAATTTTCTGGATGTGCTCAAATGATTTCAATGATTTTAGGTGTTGCAGTAACCTTTGTAATGACCTTAATTTGCTGATAACAGTTCTCACAAATTGAACTTTTTCAATGTCAATGTGACTTATAAGATCCTGCTATGGCTTGTTGAGTTCATACAGTTTATACAAAGGGCGTAGGACCTATAATTTAGGCATATTATTTGAATTTTCTCACAGAACTGTGGTATTTTCAGTATGCATGAAATGTCAATATGTCGTTATTCAGTTTAGGTCTAAAAGGTATAATCCGATGATTTGATTTTAGGCATGTGTTTTGTGTTTCCTTGTGACGATTATTGTGATTTTTCAAGTAATTGTCGACTACGTGGTTACAGATAATGATGAACTTCAGCAAGAAGAAGATTTTCCAGAAGTAAAAGTAGACTTCCAGGTAAGATCGAGTATTTGTTGTCATAATTGATTTCTTTTCCGTACTAATTCAGACCTTCTATACACACTTTTATTTGCAAGATGTCTTGTGATTCTTGCTAACTTCCACTATAATCTTGTCGTTATCTTAAAAACCAGGAGACGTTTTTGGGTCACACAAGTCCAATTAGTTGTTGCAGGTTTTCTACATCTGGGGACAACATTGCAAGTGCTTCTGTTGATGGCACAGTCAGGTATATCCCTTCAAAAGCAATTTGTCTTTTTAATAAGAGTGACTTCAAAGTATTATTTTTTCTTAATGTAGGATATGGACATATGACTCGTCAACTTCAACATCAAGTAATGCAACCATCTATTGTGGGGCCGAGATCATGTCCCTCGAATGAGAATACAAATCTGACCGCTTGGTATACTAATTTAAGCCAATGCTATTTTAAAATTTTCAAGTTTGTGTATGATCATAATGGAAGTGAAATTTTATCCTCTGCTTATAAATTGCTATCGAACTTTCTTAGAGCAAATAGAACCAACTGAATACATCTCAGAATGCACAAATATACTCATAATATAAAAGTGAAAGCTATATGTCTATATAATTATTGTGTTTTGGAGGTTGTGAATGTTGGATACGAGGAAGTAATGGTCCTACATTTGATTTTCCATTTTGACAAAGCTTCTAATAGGCACTGCTGATGGAGGTATAAAAGCATGGAATGTTGATGCAAAGAGAGTTGTTTGTGATCTCAGTACAACTGATGCATTTCCAAGGTTACTTTCATATCTGTTGTAGCATTTATACTTCGTTTTGTTCCCTGAAAAGGTTTTTGTCGTTTACTCAGTGTGTGTGTTTGTTTTCCAGTGTTCTGGACATAAAATGCAGCCCCGTTGAACCAATTTTCGTGTCTGCAGCAGCATCCAAAGGGTACTATCTCCCAGATATATTGTTCATATTAGGTATCAAAAAGGTTTTATTTTTTGCATCTTTGCAGTTTTTGAGAACTTGTTTTTCTTTGCAGGCATGGCACAAGTTATATTGATAAATTGGGATTTGCATCACTAACTGTGTAGAACATGAGAACATGGAAGGCGATGGTACGTGCTTCTAAAAACTTGTGTCTAATAATAATAGAATCCTAAGAGAGCTCCCAAATCCCAAGTCTTACTTTTTGAATTCCATTGAAGACAGTCCTTCCTCTTGGTAATGATCCACCTGCTATCACATCACTATGCTTTAACCACAACGGGAAGATTCTAGCAGCAGCTGCAATTGATGGAATGATTCACATATTCGGTATCCTTCAAAAAGTTATTACTTGTTAGTTAAAGTAGTACCCATAATTAAAAAAAATCTGTATTCACCTTAACAATACTTAGATATGTCAGCGGGCTTGCAAATCACAGGGTGGCCAGCCCATGATTCTGCTATCAGTTCTGTTCTTTTTGGCCCTGATGAAACTAGCATCTTTAGCTTGGGTATAGATGGAAAGGCGAGTTCTTTACTTATAGTTGATGCATTGACCACTTATGACTTTTTTTTACTTCCATGATAAATTTAAAACGATTTGATTTATGGTTGATGCAGGTAATTGAGTGGAGCTTGCAAAATCAGGGAAAGATTCTCTGGTCGAGAAATTGCAACAGGTATGCAGTTTTCTGCCCTATAAAATGGTAAAAACAATTATATAAATGATTGATTTGAGTGTGGCTCATTATGTAGGTTTTGTAATCCTGAGAAATCCCCATATTATAGACACGAAATGGCTTTAGATGCAAATGGTAAACGACTTCTGGTGACATCTGATTCAGTCAGGGCACCAATATATCAGGTCAAGACTTGTATCTAGTTATACTAAATGTTGTAACCGAGCTATTTTATCCTTACTCTCAATTCTGATGCGATCAGGTTCAAGATCATATGAATGGGATGAAAACGCTTCCTCATAGTGCAGCCATATCAACTGTAGATTGGCACCCGACCTTGCCTATCTTCTTAACAGGATCAATAGATAACTCGGTCAGGGTCACATCCATCTTATGACGGGCTTCGGTTTAATTTCTTTCATTGTCTTCAGGTGATTGTTTTATTGGTCAAGATAAGAATAGGTTTCGATTTGTGTGTTGTCTATTATAGAGAAGCATATTTTTTTAAAATATAAATATAGAGGTATTATCAGGCCTGCGGGAACACGCCATGTTTGTAAAAGTTATATGTCAAAATAGATCAACACATGTTGTTAGACTCTTGGTGTCATGACTCGACAGTTCGTGTAATTACTCCATTTTTTTTTCTCTCCTCGGAAAGCAATAGTTAGTATACAGATAGCAAACTAACAGAATGTTCAATACAACGACACTCAAATGACAAACGACCCTAAAGATTACAAGAAGATGCACCAATGATTTTTGACCACACGACCCTAAAGCTACAATGATCATAATTTCACATGAGTTTGTCATGTTATGCTTCCTTTTAATATACACTAGTATAGAAATAACAACATCAACAGTAAGGTCTAGACGGATCCTTTTAAGAGTCAACTTTAACCAAAGGAACATATAATATAAGAGAGTTAATGTCATAAAATAGCAACGTACTTTACAGGATTTTTTATTTTTATTTTGGTAATTAAACTTTGTTTTGATCCACATTGGTTATTGTACTTTCATGTATAAGTCATAATGGTTAACATTTTTTGAAATTTTCAACCGATAGTTGTGATAACCTTTCAAAATGTCTAACATGTCATATGTCATACTCAAATATTGAAAAGTTTTAATGTGTTAACCGATGTGTTAAGGGGACGAGGCAAAAATAAAAATTACAATAATATAATTTTTTTTATTTCTCCTAACACGTCACCAGAAATTGACTAAACATTGTAAGTATAACTTATGTAACATAATGATTTTTACTGGTTATTTCAATCATTCGCTGAAAATTCTTGAAAATAATAATTATTATGACTTACACATGAAAGTATAATAACCAAAATGAATTAAGAAAAAAATTAGTTACTAAAATGGATGATTACATAAAATACGTTGTTATGTTATGACATTAACTTATAATATAATGTTGTGTACTTGTGATTCTAAATGCTTATATTTTTAGAGTAAATTGCACAAATTGTGCCGGGTTTCCTTGATAGTTATATTTTCGTATTTGGCACCCACATAGACGTTTCCTAATATTAACCCGCATAGACGTTTCCCTTCAAAGATTACAATGCATTTATTTTGAATGTTGATAAACATTTTTCTAAAGACCTAGTACATTCTCAACACATTTAGTCTATCTCAAAAACTTATTTGACTAGTTAACTGAATATTTACGATAAAAAAAATGATACCACGGGTCAATGACATATGGTACCCACAGAGACTTTTTATGTAATTTACTTTAAATATGTACAAGTGAAGTTGTCAAATATGACAATGATTTTATTAGAGATTTGTTTTAATATGCTATTTTTGGATGCAAGACATGCGAAGAAATAGATCCAATCTAGAGATATCGCCATATGGGTGTGCACACGCATTTATATATGCATCTATTTATTGTCTTAACAAAACGTTATACTTTTTTACGTAAGATGAAGAACACAAAAGGTTCAATAAAGTCAAACACTCAGCAATTTAGATATATTTTCTTAACACATTTACGTTAATCAACGGATTTTTGTAATATTTACTTTGTTTTTCCACAAAATCCCTTATATTGTGAAAGAAATAACTGGATATGTTATTTATTATCATTGAAACCGACATTCAAGAATCCTCAAAAGTCCATAGTAGATATATCTAACAGATGCTAATTCAACGTGATTTATGGAGTGTCTTGGGTGCAAGTTTCAAATATGATTGCTACAACTTCAGTAACTCAGACCAATAGATCATTTCACATTTTGATAGATTTAAATGAATGAACGCGGCACAACATCTTTTTTTAGCAGAACAAAAATAAATAACACAAAACATGTGTTTTATCTATAGTAGACTAGCTTCATAGCCCGCCCGAATGGGCGGGCTAGCTTCATAATAATACATATTGAATTCTAAATGTATGTAAAACAATAGTGAAGTAGCGTTGAAAAGCTTAAAAAATGGGGCAATATTGCCGATATACATATCATGTAACAAAATCTATACAAAAGCAATGATGTCGTTTGAATTCAAAAAGATAATGAAGCTGTATATCATAATAAAAAAGTATGCTGCCTATTCAAATACAAAACAAAGCTTCTTTATAAATGACGTTTATTGTCGAGTTTGAGTAGTTGTCGTCTTTGTCGCAAACAGAGAACCTTCAATCCTTTCTTGGATAGTCATAGCGAAACAAACCGAGACATAAACTGTCTCCCGTTTAATTTGAATGGCATACAAATATTTTTAATAACCATGAAATCTACTTAGAGCATATCATTGGGTAGTGATACAAAAGTTACCGTTACTACAGCCTCGACATCACCTCCTCCAGTGCAGAAAGAAAAGTGTTCTGGATTGTTATTGATATCTATGATAATTTTACCCGAAGCATTGTGAACATGAACATCGTGGCTTCCTTCATTCACAAGATATACTCCAAAACTTGAGTGAGTAACCGCAGTCGATTCCTGAAAACCGCAAGCAAATGATAAAAGGGTAGAATTTAACAATATGAATATACACAAATGTAATAATTTAATTAGACATCACACCTTTTTTACACTCATCCACAAGAGGCTCAACTGGAAGAAGAGAAGGCACATATATAATCAACCCTTTGATGAAATCCTCAGGGCACTCATCATCTAGAAGCTCACCTACAACTAAAGGAGCATTCCATGGGTTGACCTATAAGACAATAGCATAAGCAGTTAGATTCACAAGCTTTTAGATATATTGGTAGTGTCTGCTATGTTGATTAACAGAGGAAATTAAATGGTACAGTAAACACATTTTGTTTTGCTAGATGGAACAGGTAATATTTGCACATAGGTGATTCCTTACATTTAATTAGTACTTGTTTCATGGCTTATATGTTTTCTCATTCCATCATTTAAGAGATGGAATGAAGAATACACGGCAAGGCAAATGTATCATTTAATATTAATAACTTTAATTTTTTTAAAATACTTCAACACTTCATTTAAACTACTATTTTCTTTTCTTTTTTCATAAACAAATGAATAAATGTACTTTTTTTATAAAATCTTATTCGAGGTTTGAAGACGCTTTTATAACATTCAATTTGCATAAACTGCTTAAGATAATCAGATTTTGAATGAATAAAGTATGACATGTTGATAGAATTATACCCTGTATATATAACAGACCGTTACAGAATTAAATCAAATATCACATACCTTCTGAACATAGCCTTCATTATACCGGAGCATGTTGTTGGTATAGAGATAATGTGTGAGATCTGGGACAAATCCAAAAGGGTCACACACATTGATCAATGGTCAGGAAGCTTGGCCTTCTCAACATCATAAAAGTTAGATTCTCTTGTTACACGCTCAACCTCCTTGATATGTCATGTCTTTGCATATGATCCACACTAAGAGATTTGTCATGTCCTTAATTTCGTCAAGTGGATCCACAGTGTGGATCATATGCAAAGACATGACAAATCAGATAGAACCAGATAAATGAGCAGGGGATCGAACCACATATTAAGGAGATAAATGAGCAGGGGATCGAACCAGATATGAAGTAGGATGTTGGTTCATGAAGTGTTGTTGGTATGAGTTGAAGCGGGCTGAGGGAATATGTCGGTCGTTACTCATATGTTGCGAAGCTGGTAGAACTGGAACTGAGTGATCATGTTGGCGCTGATTCTACCAAAGAAATATACATTAGTAAGAAGTCAAAATATGAAAAACTCAAAATTTAACATACTCTTACTTGAGAACTCATCATATGTGACATTTGAGGGCAGTCCATTGAAGCCGCTCTAAACTCCAACATGTTATAAGCATAACAAATGGATTGAAGTGAGACTAATTTTTTTACCAGAATTGAAAGAAGTTGTAGGCATTTAATTATACAACAAAATTGAACATATAACTCTGTCTAAAAATATTAACCCCGACATGTAAACAAATCACAAGATAGTCTAGAGGTGGCAAAATCTTTTCATGTTGAAACATGGTATTCCCTTAATCCATTATAAATACATCTTTAATAGTTAACTAACACTTCAAATTTGTATAAAAAGAGGATATTGTATGTGATGTTACTCTTGAGTTTCTTTGAAGTTATTTTATAGTTTCAAAAATTTACAGTGTGTTAATGAATTGAGAACAAGCATAAGTTTATACAGAGTAATGATATAACATCCTAACTTATGTTTCATTTAAACAATTTATATAAAACAGTATACATTGGAATAAAAAAATGAATAGAATTAATGTCCAGTTTCCTTCGAGAAACAAAAAACTTAGTAGGACACTAATTTGGTTACTGAAGAAAAAATAGAGACCACCTTTGACTTTTTTGAGTCAAATTTGCAACTTTTTTATTAGTTAAAATTGATAAAATTTGGAGACTTTTTCTTGGAGTGAATTGATATAACATGGCTAATGAGTTGCATAACTTATCTATCAGATAAGCACATGTTACTATCAATTTATGTAAAAGAAGTATTTAAACAGCAACATACAAACTTCACCTCTCAAGGCCTTGTTTGACACCTTCGGAAGTAACCTCGGTGTAAAATGCATTTGCAGTCTTTGGCAGAGTTGGTTGCATCTTCCTAGATGTATATAGCCCGATGGTCGTTCTACACAGTTGATAAATAAAAAAAGAAACAAATTAATAAGAAATTAGAAGCGAAAGTAAAATAACCATTAACTTTGCGTCTTTGCTACATGATAATAATTAACATAGGCATTAGGCGAATTCAACAACTTATTTAATAAAATTCAGTAAGTTAAGAGAATAAGAGACATATTGATATAAACGATTTACCTTTGAAGCAAAATCTACTTGAGATATGACATTCTTGCTCTTTTTGCTTCATTTGTTTTTGCTTTCTTCGCCTACGTCCACCATTAACCAAAAGATTAATTATATATTAACTTATTCTCAATTTGAAAAATACATAATAAACAATAAAGAGATAACCTTCTGATTTTGAGGGTCAAGGGTCCTCCGAGATGGTGAAGGTGCTTGTGGTAGAGACACATGATTTTTTATTGGACTTATAACATTTGAATGAAATAGGTAGAACCTGATCAATTAGAGTAAATTATGCCAAAACACTTTCATGATTTTCGATGTGCTTTTTAAGACATGAATGAAATCAAATAATAATGTGTATAGAATTAAAAGAACCTGGTTTTGATTAGTATCTTCTACTTTCCAAGTTCCACTATATAAAATTTGTATGCTCTAATCATGATCTCAAACGATTAAAAATATGATCAACTCATTGTTGCATATAAAGACCTTAAACGATTAAACTTACAAGCACACAACAAATAATCATGTTAAGGTCTCAAAGAACTGAATAAATAAACATGCATGTTAGTGAAAAAGTTAATGATAGTAAACGGAAGACGAAACTCACAGCTATCTTTGTATTAACTTTGAGCTCATGAATCTTGCTGTGAATGGAACAGGCTCTGAGAAGATTAGAATTGGCTTGTTGTGTGAATGGCTATTTTAAATTTTTACACCTCCTCTTATCGAATATGCATTTAATATGGCTACAATTATGGGATTTTGAAACTGATTGATTTGAGTTGCCATAATTAAGAGCCGAATGAGTAGGTTTTTTGATAAGATGTAATATGGTTTTTTTATTTTGTTTTTGAGTACCAATTAAGAATGAAGATCTTGTATCACAATATGTGGTGTGCTCCACTGGTTGAGGCCTTCATGTGTAAACATCTAGACCAAAGTTCGAACCTTGCAATGTACCATTTTTTTACTTGTGTAACCGGATCTTGTGCCAAGTCACTATTTCCACATCATCATAATGCTCCATGTCATCATTAATGTGCCTAGTAAGCATTAGTGATGTGTCATGCTTAGTCCCATATATATGTATAGATTTGTTTATTTATTATTATTTTTTAAAACTACTTCCATGTTATATAACGAGATGGAAAAACCCGTCGCGTTGCGGCGAGGTGTCTGCTGTTTTTTTTTGATGTTTTAGGATAATAATTACAAACATTATGCCTGCGCTTGTTTATCAAAAATGGCATGTTCCCAGCCAGACTTTACAGCCTAACAGGTACACATTCGAGTTATTCTACAGATCACTGTACATTTTTCATTACGGTTACTGTACATATTCGTTAGGAGTATGCATTATGGCAGCTGCGCACGTATTATTTCAAAAGCGGATGCCATTTCGATTGACATTGTTGATGTAGAAACCCAAGTGCTGCTTTCCTTCCGCAAGTGATATGCTTGTTAAAGAACCATGGTTTTGGTGCGTCTATCCTTAGTATAACGGCTTAGGTTGTAAACCACAAATTCTGCATTAAGTAGCTCATATTTAGAGATATTTGTCATTTGAAATGGGTATGCGTAAAGAAGATATCTAGTACCTTGTAGTATTCCGGATTTGCTTCAAAATCAGTGTTCAGCTGAACTTAATGAATACACTACCAGGCAGAAGAATGACACACTCATTGTTAAAAGTGTTTCTCGGAGTTTGTTTGAAATCTCCTCGAGATTGCGTTTAATCTTAAATAGTAAAAAGTAAAGTAGCAAAGAGAAATGGGTCATACATGTAAAAAGTCACCCAATATTAAATTTTAAAATAGACAACATCATAAATAACTTTCCAGACGAACCTGTTATGACTCAGTAGCCAACCCGCCAACTCACTCTGTGGAAAACTAGAAAAGGGGGGGGGGGTTGAATAGTTTTGCCGATTTTTAGTTAGTTTCTAAAAACTTTAGATTCGATGTTATGTGAAATCGTATGGATGAAGATAAAGTATAGATCTAAGAGTAATGCAAGTAAAGAAAGTAAAGTATGGGAAAGAAATGACACAACCGATTTATAGTGGTTCGGCTACAAGGACACCTTCGGATAGTGATGACGAGGAGTATGCCATGGCGGTAAGGGACTTCAAAAAGTTCTTTAGAAGGAAGGGAAGATACGTCAAACAACCATATGACGACAAGAAAGGATTCCGGAAAAGCAAAGAGGACGAGAAGCCAAGGGATGATCGCGCTTGCTTTAAATGTGGGGACCCAAACCACTTTATTAGTAAGTGTCCCAAAAGTGATGATCAAAAGGCATTCGTGAGCGGTTCGTGGGGAATGAGCGAGGAGGAGGATGAAGAAATTTGTCTCATGGCAAATGACTAGGTGTGCTTAAAGGTCGACCTAGATCCGGATGAGTGGATCAAGGATAGCGGGTGCACGAGGCACATGACCGACAATAAAGATTTATTCTCCACATATGAATCCTTCAATGGAGGAAATGTGGTATTTGGAAATAGCAAAAGCAAAATCATCGGTAAAGGTACGATTAACAAATTTCTAACCATTAACGATGTGTGTCACGTAGAAAACCTAAACTTTAACCTCTTAAGTATAGGACAAATATGTGATAAAAAGTGCAACGTATTTTTTAACGACACCGGTAGTAAGATATTAAAAAACAGTATCACCATAGGTAGAGGAATTAGGAAACATGGAGTCTATGTTATTAAAATTGGTAATGAACTTAAAGACAAACTTTGTCTTACTTCTATGGATGATACTTCGACCTTATGGCATCGAAGATTGGGTCATGCCAATATGCGACTTCTTCAATCGCTATCATCCAAAGATCTAGTAAGATATCTACCTAAATTAAAATATGAACATCACTTTTGTGATGCTTGTAACATAGGAAAACAAGTCCATTCTAGTCACAAAGCTAAAAACATAGTGTCTACAACTAAGTGTCTAGAGTTACTACACATGGATTTATTTGGTCCATCCGCTATCCAAAGTTATGGAGGCAACTACTACACTTTGGTTATAGTGGATGATTACTCTAGGTACACATGGACTAAATTTTTAAAGAACAAAACTGAAACGTTCAATTACTTTGAAATATTAAGTAAGAAAATCTAAAGACAACTAGGAAGTCCTATAGTGTCTATTAGAACGGATCTTGGTAGGGAATTCGATAATGAAGTGTAATTTGGAGCCTTTTGTGACGCTAATGGTATTACTCACAACTTCTCGGCTCCTCACACTCCACAATCGAATGAGGTAGTTGAAAGAAAGAATAGAACCCTACAAGAAATGAGTCGCACCATGCTAAATGAGCAATCCATACTTCAAAAGTTTTGGTGCAATGCCTTTGATACCTAAACGTACATACTTAATAGAGTCTTAATTAGACCATTTTTAGGTAAAACTCCATACGAGTTACTTCGAGGCAAAAAGCCTACGTTAGATCACTTTAGATTCTTTTGTAGCAAATGTTTTCTACTTAACACTAAAGATTACCTTACAAAATTTGATCCTAAATAAGCGGAAGGTATCTTTTTAGGTTACTATCCTAATAGCAAAGCTTACGTCATATTAAATAAAGAAACAATGAAGGTTGAAGAGTCATTAAACGTAAAATTTGATGAAAGTCCACCCAAACCTACTCAACCTCTTGTCGATGATGAGATTGTCGAAAGTGAAGCTATTGTAATAAAGAAAAAGACAAACGAAGAAGAAGAACCTTTAAATGATGAAATCATAAATATTAAAGAGTCCAAAGATAACCCCGTAGATAAGGTCATTAGAAAGCTAAACGAAAGAACCTTCAGGTCTCAAGTTCAAAACCAAAGTAGCTTATTTTGTTTTGTCTCAACTATAGAACCTAAGAATACACAAGAAGCCATAAAAGATGAAAGTTGGGTAATGGCTATGCAAGAAGAGTTAAATCAATTTGTTTCTAACGATGTTTGGACACTCGTCCCCCCACCTAGTAATCAAACCATAATAGGAACCAAATGGGTATATAAAAACAAGTTAGATGCAAACGGTATAGTGTCTAGAAACAAAGCTAGACTCGTTGCCCAAGGGTATAATCAACAAGAAGGAATAGACTTTTATGAGACCTATGCCCCCATGGCTAGATTAGAGTCTATAAGAATACTTCTTGCTTATGCTTGTGCTAATGATCTTAAGCTTTATCAAATGGATGTCAAAAGTGTTTTTCTAAATGGTTTTATTAATGAAGAAGTATATGTAGCTCAACCTCCGGGCTTCATCGATTTTGAAAAACCTAAACATGTGTATAAGTTAAAGAAAGCCCTTTACGGTCTTAAACAAGCTCCAAAAGCTTGGTATGATAGACTCAAGTCATTCTTAATCAAACACAACTACACCATGGGGTTAGTTGATAACACACTTTTTACTAAGAAAAGAGAGTCACATATAATCATTGTTTAAATATATGTAGATGATATTATATTCGGATCTACTTGTCAAGACATGTGTGATGATTTCTCTAAAATCATGCATGACGAGTTCGAGATGAGTATGATGGGAGAACTTAGTTTCTTTCTTGGTCTACAAATCAAACAAATAGAAGATGGTATCTTCTTTAATCAATCTAAATACATAAAGGAGATGTTAAAGAAATTCGGTTTAGAAGAGTCAAAACCCATTAGGACACCAATGTCATCCGACACTAAACTCACTAAAGATGAAGACGGTGAATCCGTTGATAACACAAAATATTGTGGTATGATTGGTAGTCTTCTCTACCTCATGGCTAGTCTGCCGTATATCATGTTTAGTGTTTGTCTATGTGCTAGGTTTCAAGAAGATCCTAAAACATCACATCTAGAAGCCGTCAAAAGGATATTTAGATACATCAAGGGTACAACTCAGTTAGGATTGTGGTATCCTAAGGGTACGGGGGTAGAAACAATTGTATATGCAGATTTTGACCATGCAGGTGATTATGTTGACTGAAGTGGGGTATGTACTTTTATGGGATGTTGCTTAACATCTTGGTTCTTAAAGAAGCAAACGGCATTGGGCATATCAACAACCGAAGCCGAATATGTCTCCGCCGGCAAAGCATGCCAACAAGCACTATGGATGAAACAAGCGTTAGTTGACTACGACATTCATCTAAGTGACATAGCCATTCTATGTGACAACAAAGGTGCCATCGACTTATGCAAGAATCCAGTATTGCATTCTCGCACAAAGCATATAGAGATTCGTAATCACTTCTTAAGAGATAATGTTCAAAAGGAGAACATCTCTATTGAGAAGGTAGCATCCGAAGACAACATAACCGACGTCATCACCAAACCGTTGAAGCGTGAACAATTCAACCTACTTCGTCTTGGTCTTGGTCTCATGGAACAATCGTCGTAATTAGCTTTTAAACTCTACAAGGTATGCAAACACTAGTCTTCTTCTTTCTGAGTCTAGGATTTCTATTTCACGCACAACTCACAAACAATACGGGAATTTTCAAAACCCAAGATAAGTTTTTACTTATAACTCATAGTTTTCTCTTATTTTTCAAGATAAATACCTTTTGCAGACACGTAATTGCATACATATTTTTTTTCAAAGAATAAACGATTTATTCACACATAGAAATCTCTTTTCAATATGCTTTCTAAAAGGATACCTCTTCCCGTATCACTTTCATAAAAGCCATTTCTCACGTCTAGGATAAATCGCTTTTGCATTATTAATACAAAGTAAAAACCCGTTTTCATTGCATCTCATGTCTTTTGAATGCTAAAGAGAACACATAACTAATATGTGTTTTCGGTTACATTCATTTAAGCAACAATGAATTAGGAGCACTCGGGTTATCTCACATAATAATGTGCTTTTTCACTTCTATTTTATTTTTCTTTTCTTTTTAGGAGTCGAGATAACCGCAACTCTAAATGGTTTGCATATAGGCACACACTAGGCACAAATGTTTCCATAAGGAAAATTTTGAGCTGCCTGAATCACCAGTACCACGGATCCCAGCCTTAATGCTGGACGGATCCCTCAAGGGAAGGATCCGTGGGATCCGTGAGACAGAAGCTAATTTTATCTTCTATTTTTCTCACTTTGGATGAAAACTTCAATAGTTTCATCATTTCTTTTATTTTATTTTAGAGTATGCTATTTAATGCTTGTGTTATCATGATCACATGCCTTAAATTCGTATCTAATCATTAGATTTTAATCCATATTTTAGGTCAAGCATTCATTACAATGCATTATTTTTCTATAAATAGGATTCCCAAAATGCTTGCATATTCATCACTCTCAACCTCGCAAACAAACATCATCATGTCACCCAAAAGATCTTCCAACATAGAAGAATCACCTAGTGCAAACAACCCCTTTCAACAAATCCAAAACTTTGTCCTCCCACCTTCCAAAGTACCACCACCCAAATCTAGAAAAACCGCACGGATTAGCATCCGGCCTTGTTGCTTAGCAAAACCATCTTCAAATGGTTCATCACCAACCACTCATTTACCACAAGATGCTTCCATTGTAGCACCTCCTTCATCACCAACTAGTACACTAACTTCATCACCCATCAAATCCCCACCTAAGGTCACTCTTTTGGAACTCCTTAAGACTTCAACAAGATCTCAACAAACCAAGCAAAAAGAACTAGTCTTTTTGACACCCCAACTTCTCCAAACACAATTTTCAAAGACCTTGAAACTTCACCACCTTTAGCTCCCATTATGTTACAAGAACATCTAGGTTCTTTTCCACCACCACTTTCAAACATTCTGGACTTTGATCCACTTTTTCCAACTTTTCCACCACAACTTCTGCATCTCACAAATCAAAGTCACCCGGAAAACTTCCGCACTCATTACCCACATCACTTACATTGTGAACATTGCCAATCCATTAGGGATATTGCAATAGAGATTAGGGAAGAAATGCGAGTCATACTTAACCTCATCCTTGATCGCATCAAAATCATTACTCACCAAAACTTCCATCCATAACCTTATGCAAGCACGGACGGAATCATCTTTATTACTTTTAGTATTTTTCCTTTTAGTAATTTTTTTAAGAACAAATCTTGTTCTTACTTTTACATGCTTGTATGTGGCATAAATACCACTACATTTTGTTGTTTTATTACAAGGCCTTGTTTACATACCTTGACTCCCAATCTTGATTCTCGTCAATCACAAGATTATTTATGCATGTTACTACTAACCCTTTCTTTGTAGGATTTTTTTTATTTTTCTCACTTGACGCCCCATTCTAGGGGGAGCTACTGATCTGTGCCAAACCGTCAAGTTTTATCACTCAAGCCGGCCACTTGTGAATGGCCGACCGTAACAAACTTAAAACAGTTCAAGCACAAACTCAATGAAGATCTGGGGAGTATAGTGTTTCCCCAGGTCGTTATGTCCCAGCGAGCTATGCAATGGATCACCAAACGTATAGTGATCGAGAGATTTGAACGGAAAAAGGGATTGAGAATGATTATTATAACTACAGAAAAAGTCTATAAATTACAACGGCTTAAATGCAAATTAAAGAAAGTTAAAAAGATAAAAAAAAATTAAATAAACGCTATCACTATATTTAAAATCTAATGTTTTTGATTTTATGTTTATAGAACTGAATTAAAAACTACGTAACGTACAAATAAAAATGTGAAACTTAGACAATATTAATCCTAAAAATATGAAAATGATATTTTTACAAACCTACTGATAAAAGAAAATTTATAGAAAAAGAAAATTATTTTTATAACTAATTATCTAATTGTTATTAATTAAAAACTAATTTTAACTATTTAATATTAGCCTAAAATACAAGAAAATATGAAATAAAGCTAGAAAAATAAAATTAAGACTTAGAAAAATCTAAAATATCAAAAGATAATTTTCAAAACTATTTTTGTATTTTTCTGAATATTTTTGTATTTTCTAGGAATTAAAAACTATTTAAAACTACTTAAATTGCTTAAAAATATAAATTTAACTAAGAAAAATTTGGAAAAATATTTTTTTGGCTTTTTATATTTATCTTAACTTAATAAAAATGAAAAATTATTTTTTTGAAGCTTTTCTTAATTAATTGTATTTAAAGCTAATTAAAAATGCTTAAAAACTAATTAAAATGTAGAAAAATAGCAAACAGGCTTGGAAAAATCTAAAAAATTCAAGATAAGCTTAAAATAATATGAGGAATCTAGGAAAAATGGAAAAACAGAAAGTTGTGTGGAGGAAAATGAGGCTGCAGTGGAATGTGCTTAAGAATAAGCACTTGAGATAAGCAAATGAGAACCAAAAGCTACCAAACTGAAACAAAAGCTAAAATATGCTATAACTACTTAAAAGCAACTAAAAACAACTACTCTAAACCTCTTAAGTGGCCACTACCATGATTAGATGATTTGAGCTTAAGAGTCAAGAAACAGTTTTAGGTGCTACATTTAAGCTTAAGAATAAGCTCCTAAATAAGCTGGAAACTGGAAAACAGAAATGGAAGCCTAAACTAGACCTGGGTGAGAGCTTGTAAACCAAAAAGGAGACCTTGGGAAGCTCAACTGAGCTTGTGGCAGGCCTTGCAACACCCCTGTGCAGACTCAGTGTTAACTGAGTCAGTTGCACAGGGGAATTGAGTCCCAATTGACAAGCCCATTTGAGGCTTAAACAAAATTAACAAAAATCCACAAAAATCACCATAAGAAATTAGACCAATGGAAGTTTTTAAAACCACAAGATTCACTTGATTTGGCCCAGAAATAAACTCAAGAAAATTCATCCCATTTGGGCTAAAAACTGGTTTTTCAAGGATTTGACTTTTGATAAAGAAATGGAAAGTTGACTTATATGAGTTTTGAAGCCAATTCAAGGACTGAATATGATGTATATTGATGAAATTAAGCTACTACAAGTTGTATCTATGAATTATAAACACATAACAAGTTTTTGGCTTTTGAAAATTATAACAGATAAGCAGTTAAGACATATGAGGATGGATTTTGACTTTTGAGCTTTTGTAGATGCAACATTAAGACAACATTGAGTATATAAAAGTTAAACAAACCTAAAGCAACAATAATCTACCACTGCACTAACCTAAATCACAGATGAAACAGCAAATCCAAACACACCTTAATTGACTGATATGATCTTTAATCTACTCTAACTACTGAACCACCATGTAACAATGACCAAACTGAGTTCACATGACCTAAATACAACTATATAAATAAGTTTACACTAATGATGACCACAGATACACAGACAATCATAAAATGCAAAATGGATTGAAATTGAAAAATGACATATAAACTCACATAGGTTCAGCTGTTATGCAGGCTAAAACCAAACCTCAAGACCACTATACTAAACCATTTCCAACCCAAATCCAAGTCCTGCATCAACCATATCCAATTTCTTCACCACTTTGACCCAGTTTGACTTTTGTTGACCATAAACCAACTTTGCTTGAAAATGAAATGTAAGCTTACTCAAAGCTTATAAAGAGCTTAAACAAACTTAGTAAAGCTTAAAATAAGACACTAACAACTTGGACAATAGAATTTGAAACTGAAAATTGTAACAGTAAACTTGAAAATATGAACTTGTATGAAACCTTGATATTGAAGATTAAAAGTAAATTAGAATGATAAGGTGACTTGAGTTTAATACATTTAAAGCTTAAAATTACATTTTAGAACACTAATTAAGATAACTAAAAAAAAACGACATACAAAGAAATATAAAAACTAACTACCCTTTTTTCTTCTCTCTTCATCCTCTTTTTATACTCCAACTCTGCTTCTTGTCTCTCTCTGAGCTAATCCCACACATAATCAGGGCCATTGGATTGATTGAATTCATCTTGGCCACTCATTTGGTTTTTGGCGGGAAAAAGTTTTATACCAGTTGGAGGAGATTGAGTGTTTGGGGAGGGGATGCAATTAATGTATCTTGGATTGTTATGTTTGGAGTGATAAGGTGGGTGGAAAAATGAGCTGGAGGAGGGGGGTTGAGTGGGTGGTTTTGCAGGCATAGGGGTGATGATGGGGGAGAGGTAGAGGGTAACCCGTGAGCGGTTTTCTTTCTTTTTAAACTGTGGGTTTGGGTTGGATGGGTAACGGGTTTTATTATTGGACCGGGTTGGGTTATTGAATGGACTGGGTAGGGGATTGGGTAAAATTTTGGATTGGGCTTGTGATTGTGGTTAGTTTAATACAAGGGTCCGGTTTGTATTTGGGATATAAATAACACAAGGACCAAAGGTGTAAAATTTGAAATTCCAGGGACCAAACTGTAATTTATGAAGATGTAGTCCAAGGGTTGGTCTTGCCAATCTTTATTAGACCAAGGGCCAATTTTGACACTTTTGAAATTCCAAGGATCAATTTTGTAATTTTCTCAAACTTTTTATATTTTTCACCAAAGGACTAATTTTGACAAGTTATGATTTTAAAAGGACCTTTGGTGATTTTTCTTTTGAAATTAAGTACTCAGGGACTGTTTCTGACAATTTTAGAAACTTGGGGGACTGAAACTGCCAATTATGCAAACTTTGCTCATTTTTCATCTGATTTTAAACATTTTGCATCTGAAACATATAAAATGCAATTTTGAGATATTTTCAGTATTTTGATGCATTTCTGAGCATTTTTAAACGTTTTGCAGTTCAGATTTAACTAAAAATGATGAGTATTTACACACTCATCAGCTACCGTCAAGGGGGAGTTAGAGATACGTGGACTATTTTTTCACATTTTTCTTCGGTCGGGTAACTTTTTGTTTCGACAAAAAGGGGGAGAAGAAGTAAAACTAAGGCTTTCAAAACATACATCTAATCTTAAGTTTTACTCATCATAACATTATGTTTTGTCATCAACAAAAATGGGAAGATTGTTAATACAAATAAACCGTAAAAACGTTTATTAATATTTAGCAATCTCTTTGTGTTTTGTTGATAACAAATATAATGTTATCATAAGTAAAATTATAAGGATACATGTTATTTTTGTAAAGCATTTACACATAGTCATTTAATACAAATTGTTGTATTAAATCATTTGTTGTAATAGTTTATTAGGATGGGTAAAAACCACAACCTATGGAGCATATCCATAACCTATGGTATTAACCCATATCCATTTGACTAGATGCATTGCATCTATTAGATATCTTGTATCTAAATGAAATACCCATGGACCAACCCATAACCCATGACCCATGACCCATAACCAAAAAACCCAGGGGCAAAGAGGAGCGTCCCACGGATCCCTAGAGTTACACTAGACGGATCCCTTAAGCAAGAGATCCGTGGGATCCGTGCAACAGTGGCAAGATTTTTCTTGTAAATAGAGAGCCATTTCTTAATTTCTCCTCACCTCTCTTCTTACTAATTCTCTCATATATTCTTACACTCTTCTAACAAAAGATCACTTGATCTAGAGAGTTGTTCTTCTTTCTTCTATTGTGATTCTCATATTGGTCCTTCTCTAAGGCGAGATCACGAGCTTTCTACAAGTCATCCAAGCAAGGGGTCCTTGATTGATTTGTTCCTCCACAAGATTTCTGTAGCAAAGATCTTGTACTTGATATTTCACATATTTGTTGTGTAATAGTCGTGTTGGTTTGGTCCTCCGTGTTACGGACTCGGTATTTAGCTTTGTACCGGAAAAAGGTGTAAGTAACGTTGTGAAGGCTTCTCCGCCAAGTTGAAGGAGTTTGTTGACATAGTGCTTGAACTCTCGAGTAGGTGACTCGGGGAGTGGAGTAGGGCAAGGAAGGTGTCCTTGTAGCCGAACCACTATAAATCGGTTGTGTCATTTCTTTCCCTTACTTTACTTTCTTTACTTGCATTCCTCTTAGATCTATACTTTATCTTCATCCATACGATTTCACATAACATCGAATCTAAAGTTTTTAGAAACTAACTAAAAATCGGCAAAACTATTCAACCCCCCTTCTAGTTTTCCACAATTGGCATCAAGAGCTAAGTTTATAAAAGTTTTAAAGTAAACCATATTTTAAAAACTTTTCGATCACTATGGGTTCTGAAAACAAGGAAGGGCAATCCATGCAATGACCTCCACTACTTGAAACTAATGGTTTTATATATTGGAAAAATAGATTCGAAACTTATGTGAAGTCTAAAGATATTGATCTTTGGTACATCATTGTTGAAGGCGATTTTCAAGTCACTGCAAAAGATGAAAATGGAATTTTAGTTAACATACCTCATGATAAACTCATCGATGAAATTAAGAAAAAGCTTTCCAAAAATAGTGAAGCTAAAATGGTTTTATATAATGCTTTACCCAAAAAGGAATTCGAAAGAATCTCCATGCTTAAAACCTCTAAAGAAATTTGGAATTATTTAGTTGTAACTCATCAAGGTAATCAACAAGTGAAAAACAATAAAATAGATCTATTTGTTCAACAATATGAACAATTTTCAATATCGGATGAGGAAACTATAGATCATTCTTTTGCTAACTTTAATGCTATAATTACATCTTTACAAGCACTTGATGAATCTTTCTCTAGCCGTAACCATGTTAGGAAATATCTAAGGGCACTTCCATCCAAGTGGAGATCTAAGGTGACGGAAATCGAAGAATAAAAAGATTTGACAATCCTCACCCTTGATGAACTCATAGGCAACTTAAAGGTCTATGAGCTTGTCCTTGCTAAAGATTCTGAAGCCTCAAAAGTGAAAGAGAAGCACAAATCTCTTGCCCTTAAAGCCAAGAAGGTCTCAAGCGATGAAAAGGACTCCTCTTCGGATAGTGAGGACGAGGAGTATGCCATGGCGGTAAGGGACTTCAAAAAGTTCTTTAGAAGGAAGGGAAGATACGTTAAACAACCATATGACAACAAGAAAGGATTCCGGAAAAGCAAAGAGGACGAGAAGCCAAGGGATGATCGCGCTTTCTTTAAATGTGAGGACCCAAACCACTTTATTAGTAAGTCATGCGATGATCAAAAGGAATTCGTGAGCGGTTCGTGGGGAATGAGCGAGGAGGAGGATGAAGAAATGGCTCTGTATTTATAGGCAAAATTTTGCCACTGTTGCACGGATCCCACAGATCCCTTGCTTAAGGGAGCCGTCTAGTGTAACTCTAGGGATCCGTGGGACGCTCCTCTTTGCCCATGGGTTTTTTGGTTATGGGTCATGGGTCATGGGTTATTGGTTGGTCCATGGGTATTTCATTTAGATACAATGTATCTAATAGATGCAATGCATCTAGTCAAATGGATATGGGTTAATACCATGGGTTATGGATATGCTCCATGGGTTGTGGTTTTTACCCATCATAATAAACTATTACAACAAATGATTTATTACAAAAATTTGTATTAAATGACTATGTGTAAATGCTTTACAAAAATAACATGTATCCTTATAATTTTACTTATGATAACATTATATTTGTTATCAACAAAACACAAAGAGATCGCTAAATATTAACAAACGTTTTTACGGTTTATTTGTATTAACACACTCATCTTGTGTCGTCTGCTTATGCTACTCTATATTCTTCCAGGAGTAAGTAATAGATAAAAATATGTATTTAGCATATTGGTTGTTACAATATTCAGAAGAAACCGAAGCTACAGGGTCAACCCAACCACACACAAAGTCGTTTGACCCATTTCAAAACCACTCTCATTTTTACGCGATACATATCCTACGAACAGATTTGACACAAACCATTGCCTTCACTAAGGCTATATTCCATAAAAGTGAACACTCGTAAGATAAACCCGAATCAAAGACCTTACAATTACAGCAACCTCCTATCAACTCGAATGCCTTAATTTATTGCAGCACAAAACATTCATACAGCTTCGCCAGAGTTCTTGTCGACCAACTGTTAAAAAGGAAGCATGAAATGACGACAGTTAAGCGTTTAAACATGAGTATGATGTATCTGTACTTTTAAATGCTACACATACCAGCCTCACACCTATTAAGTAATTAACTTATGTCCAACTTGACACCTTCGTATCAATTATTAAATAATACATTTTTTTGCTCATCAAAGTATGACAGTTGGTTAATATGTGTAAGCGAATGTAGGAAAAATACAATTGTTTTGGCCAATAACTTACCTAGAACATGCAACATCAGACGTTCCTTTTTTTTAACTTCATTGCAGTGTTCCTGCTGAAGTTGTAAGCGATTGTCATTCCCGAAAACATTGGTAAAGTATTGAAACATTAAATTGGGAGGTGTATTTGACAAATATCTAAACACCACAAATCCTAACCCGCCAGTTTTATTACCAAAACCTGTTTTGACCCGTTACCTAATTTGACCAACCCGTTTATTTTGTAACGTAATATAAAATATAAGCAAAGAAACACATACCTGTAAAACCAAAATATTACCGCAACCTATTTTGACAACAAAACGCAGTTGTACTCAACCATTTTTTACAACAAATACAAACTGTGAACATAAGTTTCATAGAAAATGGAACCTCACCTCGAGCTCCTCCGATATTCAGTATATCTTGTGCAATTTCTTATCAGAATGACACAACCCTTTACGCCATCATCTTTTTCTTCAGGTCTCCATGTAGAGAGTTGGTCTTCGGGGTATTGAACTTGAGCTTTGAAATCAAGAAGAGCCTGTCTCTCCTTTTTGATGCATGTTTGTTATTTACTTGTTGTCATGTGAGAAATGTTTTGTTATTTACTGCTGCATCAATGTTATTCCTTTGAGCCCAAACGACGTGAAGGTCACCAAATATTTTGGTTTGTTTTTTAAATCCTAAAAATTTCAACACCAAATAAGTTGATGTGCAACGTTTTTTTTCAAGAAATAAGGTAATAAAGATGTGTTCAGTTCCATACCTCAGAAGGTTTACCAATAATCTTCTAAAATAAAGGTCGGTCTCTGGAACTACAATTGCTAGAGGTAACGACTCTGCTCCACAGGGATTCGTTGGAACATAAACCTGAAAGCAATAAATATATTTTTAGAACCTCAATCAACAGCAATACGCATAAACTATCATTAGCAAAGAAAAAAGGAATTGAAAAACAGTGCGCCGTAGGAAGTTCAGGTGTATTAGAAGAACCAAGATTTTTAGGAAAACTGCGATCTTGATGATCCCCGTGCTTTTAAAATGGTGAAAGAAAGCTTGGATGTAAATCAATCTGAAAAAGTATAATAGTTAACGTAATGTCGTAATGGATGGTCATATCTACAATATAAGTGTTAGCGGACATTTAAAATCAAACTACCTTAGTAAAAGAAAGGTAAGGAAATGAAACACCTAGAAAATATCCTAAGATCATTCCCATGATTGCAGTTAAAACAATTCCCCCGTAATCATTTGACTTCTTTAAAAAGGCACTGCATACAAGAAAATTGATAAATTAGATACACGACCGAAAAGAAACTGAACCAAGTTTTAGCATAAGTAGCTTACTAACCTGCGCACATACTTTTCATTCATCCAAATAGTGCCCAACTACAAAAGTCAAGCACTAGGTCGAACAAATTATTCAAATACATTCGCACCTTCAGGTTTACGTTCTTCAAATATAATTGCCTAAACTACTTGCTATTAAGCCTTAAATAATTAATAACAAACAACACTGTCATGGCATAGAATGATAAACGACACTCAAATGCAATAAAATACATTTAAAATGAATAATTTTTCATAGAACAATAAACGACACTGTTAGGCAAATGACCTCGGAATGTTTAACGCGTAACAATTTTATCCGATACAATTTCTCAACATCGCTGTTTAATTCTTGTTGATCAGTTGCTATGCTAGACTCCTTGTAAAGGATACGATGACCCCATTTGTTGAAATGTAGTTGGGCCAATTTGGTGGACGTGCGATGGTATGCTAAAACTGGTGTGGTATTTATGATGTTGCTTCCTTCTTTCATATCTGTCAAATCATGCATGCATAAAAACAGAAAGTCAGTGCAACCCATCAAAATGCCCAAAGAAATAGAAGAATAAACTAATTAGAGATAGATAATAGTTTTTAACATGTTATTAATGGATTAACCATATGTTAAGTAATGATACATACTTTGTCGAGATGAAATGAGAGAAAATATTAGTCCGAAACACCTTTTCAAATCTCCTCGGTGATCTCTACCAACGAATATAAATTAGTATAATACTGCACGGCCGTAAGGTTTGCTAAGATATCCACCATTCCATATTTTTCAATCAACTCGTCAACAACATTCTTACAATGTTTTTCATACCGAAGATCCGTAGGTATGGCAATATGATCACCCCAACGTTCCGTTTTTAAACCTTCTGTTATGGTTGCGATGGAAAGCGAATCCTTGTCATCCTAAAATACAAAACCCAAAAAATGCACTTTAGTCATAACCACTTACACTCATGTGTGTGCTAAAGAGCACGAAACAACTCACTTAGATTGACATAAACACATGTAATTATCACATTCTGACCAGATGATGAGAAAACCCATCAAAGTAGTATGTGATGTTAGAATTTATTCTTTGGCAGCCTAATTACACCCTTACTACTTTGTGAAAGAAGATATTCTATCAGCTAACGACTTACTACATTAACTACTTGTAAAAGGAGATATTCTATAGGTATACCCTAGTCACTACGAAGAACCTTCACTATACCGCCTAGAAAACAACCGTGGTATAAAGGGCCTGAACTTGGCGTCGACGTACTTAATTTCTCTTCCTCCAAAAATAAAGCGTTACAATGCAGACATACGCAACTGTACAGGCCAAATGATTTGCATTCACTTGGCGGTCTTGTAAGCCGGTTACCAATCGTTAAACGCAAGCCTTCAATAATAAACATTATAACACAAATGTAAGATCTATTAAGTAAATGTAAAATATGTCAGAGTGTACCAACCTGTCCTTATTGGCGTATCCCTCCTATCGCTAATCTAATGGGGGGCCTGCCGACCGTAGCTACCTGTCATAATGTTAAAGCAAAAAGTAAGACTTAGCTAGATACCTCAACTGTGAGATACGATAACTGCCTATCTTATCACGTACCTTCATGAAATTACTGCCTGGATCTCTTGTGTGGGGCAAAAGTAGTATAATGTTCATGAAGTACTTGTGCGAAAGAATAAAATCACTACATTACAGTCGCCACAAATACCTCGTATGCACTCTTATGTGCACAAACCCTTTGTTTCAAATGATTAGTGTAACTCACCGTTCGACATCTTCTTACTTTTGATGGATACAAGATGTAGAGCAATGGTAGGCGCACTGGTGGATGCTGAGTTGCTGCCATTATTTCAGATAACACCCAATTCAAAGTCTAAGACAACAGGCGCTTTCGGGAGGCCTGCAAGCAAGAACAAAGTAAGTCGCCGTATGTTTGAGACAACTAATAAGACCTATTGTAATTTGGTGGAATGATAAGATATCAAAAGAGAATGGTCAAATGTGTCGTTAGCCAAGCAGCCAAACAGTTACCACCACTTACACCCCAGTCTATGCCGCCACCAACAACTCGATTAGCGTAAGCATGACTACCGTTTGCAACTCCTGCAAACTCAAAAAAAACAAATTTTATTAAATAAATTCACAAGATCAAGCATTCTAAAAAAGAACTCTGGTAGTGCAGTTCTTTTAAAATCGATATTCACGTCTTTTATCCAAAATCTTGTGAACATACACCGAGGTTGCGACTTAGATTTAAAATCACATTCAAAATGTTGTTTAGGAAAATAGTTTACAGAATTGTTGCATTAAACAATAATGTCATCTAACGTTTATTAATGACTATCCAAAATGACTCATAATCTTTATCCGCGTCCAGCCCTTGGATTTTACAAAAAGAAGGAAACGAAAATGTTTGTTGCATCTGTAGGTCTCAGAAAGGAGCCAATGTACTAAATAAAGACGGCCTCGTTCATGTACCATATTAGGCTTAAAGAAACTATCCCATATCATATAATGTAAACCGAAACTATATTATAGTAGATAAAAACTTACCCAAAACCATAGGTTCAAGCACATGAAGCTTATCCGCCACATCAAACATATTCACCCTCGCAGTTCCAAACCTCAAAAAAAATCGCACATGCAAAATTAAAAACTCTCAATATTTTATATAAAATCTCGAAAGGAAACTAACTTAAAGTCAAAGTATTAAAACCCCAATTCATTTCTAATGATCAAATAATTTAACCCCAACTCGTTAAAAACTTTAAAAAAGATATGATTAGACTTACTATTGGTGATAAGAGTGAAGATGACGCGACAAGGTTTCCCGGAAAAACCAAAGACATGTCGGAAGATGAAAACTGCAAAGGGAACCGTCGTCTACTTCTTTCTTCATAACCTTGAGTATTAGCAACAAAGGGTTGCTTCACGATAAAGCTGGATGTTAGCTGGAAGGCGGTGTAGAAGATTGGGGAAGAGGAAGTGAAGAACGGTCTAGAATTGAGGGGGTTATGCTTATCGAATGGGCTAACTGGACCGGAACAACAAACGAGCTAGAACAAAGGCTAACAAATCTACGGGCCAAATAACGATTATTTTATTGAATGACGAATATTTTATCTGTGGCTCAATATAATACTATTAAAAAAGAATAAAAAAAGGTCACCGACGTTTGGTTTTAGTATATAGATAGAATGAGGAGATGAGTGTAAACAGGCTACCCCCAATGGGTCGGTCGATCATGTGGTCACTGGGGATCGTCACCATTTTGAGCTAAAGGTCCTAGTGGGTCAGCTAGTGGTTTTTTGGAGACCAAGGTCAGGGTAACGACCGAGTTTTTGTGCTTGTTTGTGCGTGTAATTTAAAGAAAATATATTTTTCTGGGGTATGTTTTTTTATAGCGTAAGTCGTTTTACTGTGTTTAAAAGGTCGCATGTATGTCAAATGAGAGAGAACTAAAATGACAGGAAAATAGAGAGTCGCTGATGGTCATTGCTGGGGTAGCGTGAGCGTTTCTTGAATCATATATTATTCATTGGGATACAAGATCGTCCTCAATGAGTTTGGGCTTAGCTTGGCATGGGAAGCCCGTTGTTGGTGCATTTGGATCGACATAGAGGATCTCTAGGTGAGCATGCCGAGCAAACTATCATATTAATTTCGTTTTACTTTCCAACGAATTTAAACTCTTTTTTCCATAATAATCCTTCTATAAGTACATTTTATCGTCAACGAAATCACACATTGTTCTATCTCTTTTCTTATCTCAAATATTCTTTTCTTTGAATAAAAAACAACTAAGATGAATTCTTCTATTTCAAAACATCTCATCAAAATGTCACTGGATGCTTCTACTTCCAATCGAGATATCAAATTTGAGAAAAGAAAAATATCTAAAGTGACTCTAGATAGACTTATAAAAAAAAGACTAAAATACACCGTTGGTCCCTGAAGTTGGCACGACGCATCGCGATGGGACGAAACACGCCCCTTTCATCGTGGGGGGTCCCTATTTCAAGGTTTTCACTCGCTACAAGTCCTTTGACCATTTTGCCGTTAGTCAAGGACATCTCAAGGCGTTACATTTGTCTTTTGTCCAAGGGCAATTTTGACATTTCCATATTTCAATTAAAAATTTCTTAATTATTGCCACATGTAATGTAACCCTCTTCCCGCCCCAATAAACACATAGTCTGTATTATCATTAGTCCCAGAACTTTCGTTACAAGAATTATCAGAATTCACAAACCCTAATTGCATGTCACAAAACCCCTGTTTATCAATCATAAAACCGAAACATGGACTTTACCCTATGGAAAGTAAGAAGACAGTCAGGTTATCCAGTTGATGATACCGTCCTATACGACTCTGCTAAGAAGAAATACGGTACTGTTTTTTTTGTTGATTACAGTCATTGGAATTTGTAATTGTGGTATTTATTGTTTCCCAATTAAGTTTATAGAATGCTTTAAACATATATTGACATGTTTTCAGGTGGTAGATCTAATATGTTTAGTATGAGGGTTCATCACAATGGTGTCTTTAAATACTGGCCTGGTAGAATATACGTTGGAGGTATGGAAAGTTTAGTTGATTTGGTTGATGTTGATAGTGTGTCAATTAAAGAGTTGGATGTGCTTATGTATGAATTGGGTTATGAGCTCGGTTCAAAAAATTACTATTACTTTGTTAAGCCTGGTAGTAATTTAGATGATGGTTTGTATAGCTTAAGTGAGAGTGCTAATTTAGAAATATTGAAAGATCTTGTTGATGAGCATAAGATGATAGAGGTTTATGTTGAAAATGGTAAGACAACATTGGACGTTGATCAAATGTCACCAAAGTCTATTAGGACAGTTATTGCTGATGTGGATGCAACAAAGAAAAAGGCAGCTCTTGCTATTGTTCCATATTGCTCAAAGAAATTGTTCTTAGAAAACATTGTTAATAAGTCTGTGGTAGAGGACTTATGTGAGGTTACAGATCAACCTTTGGAAGTCAATACTTTGGTACAATCTAGTCAGATGCCAGAAACACAACCCTTGTTTCCAGCTGTAGAGGTCTGTCATACTGAAGATGTTGCAGGTGATGTCAACCAGCATATAGATAAACATGTTGAGCATATCCAAATAGATAGTCCTGAAGAGGTATCTCAAAATGATCAAGAGTTAGGTCATCATGAGGAGGCCACATGTAATCCTGTGGATCATATCCAAAAAGGTAAATCTGTGCAGGTTAATGAAATCGATGAAGCTGTAAGTGATGACAATGTGAGTGAGACAGACTATATGAGTGACGATGATGATATTGAGAACAATGGTGATGGAAACACAGTTGTCGATGAGGCTAATACTTTTGAGGAGCCTGATTTTGATGTTAATCTGTTCAAAGTGACCGAGACTACAGATTTACCATCTATAGGTACCACCAGCCAGCTATCACATGATTTTTTTAAGAAAAATGAGTTGGATCTGTTAGATGATAATGATTTTGCAAGTGGTTCTGAGAATGAGGATGAGTATGTTATTAGGAGGAACAAATTGAGGGCATATAAGAAACAAAAGTTAAGTGAGGCAGCACAAACAGAGGACGAAATATTTTTTTTTCTGTGATCAAAGTTTTGTAACTGCAAAAGAAGTGAAAGATAGGATCTAAATGCTTTCAATAAAGACTAGGAGGAAATTGCAACTAATTAAGAATGACAAACAGAGAATTAGGGTTAGGTGTCTCGGACAAATACCTGTTTGTGGAATAACCGAAGGTTCAGGGCTGGGAAAAGCCCCAAAGAGGAAAAATGGTCCGATAACTAGAGGCCTCGGTAGGGATGTGTATTTGAAAAAGCGCAAGGAGCAAGCAACAGAGTGTCCATGGTTGTTGTATGTAGCTAAAAATACAGATAAAGATGTATGGATTGTTCGAACTTTCAAGGATGAACACAAATGTTTGCAATCAAGAGACATTAAAGCTTGTGACTACAAGTTTCTTTCGAAGCAAATAGTTGACCAAGTTCAAGTCAATCCAGATATTCCAATCAGGGCTGTTCAAGATCAGCTCAGTAAACAGTTTGAAGTTCAGGTGTCTATGCAAAAAGCATTAAGGGCAAAAAACAAGGCAGAAAATGAGATTAGGGGTGATCATAAGCAGCAGTACACCCTTTTAAGAGACTATGTTGAAGAGTTGCAGAAAACTAACCCAGATACAACAGTTAGGATAAGTGTACAAACTGCAACAGATGCAACAAGTCCAACCAGAGTTTTCAAGAGAATGTATGTATGCTTAGGCGCTTTGAAGGAAGGATACAAAGCTTGTCAAAGAGAGTTGTTGGGGTTAGATGGTGCTTTTATGAGGGGTCCTTTTCCTGGCCAGCTTCTTACAGCAGTCGGTATAGACAGCAACAATGGAATATACCCTGTAGCATACGCGGTTGCAGAAGCTGAAAGCAAAGACTCATGGATTTGGTTTCTTGAATGTCTAAGAGATGATCTTGACTTGCAACGAAACTCAAACTACACTTTTATCAGCGACAGGCAAAAGGTGATTTTACCATTTAATTGATTAGAATCACTTGTATTTTCGTTAAATGCAAATTGTATTAGTAAGGAATTGATGTTTATTTGTGCAGGGTGTCATTCCAGCGTTAGCAGAAGTATTCCCTAGTGCTGAACACATATATTGTTTGAAGCACATCCATGATAATATGAAATTGCAATGGAATGCTAAAGCATACAAGGAACATTTGTGGATATGTGTAGCAGCAAAAACCGTCCAACAATTTGAGGCAGCCATGCTGGCATTCAAGAGTTTTAGCGAACCTGCCCATGCTTGGTTAAGTAAGATACCACCAACTCATTGGTCAAGGTCGCATTTTTCAGGTACCTAACCAAATCTATGTCTACTTGTACATCTTTTGTTCTACGACATTTTTTTAGGAACCTAACCAAACAAGTTGTAGGGAGGGCTCATTCTGATGTGCTACTTAATAACATGTGTAAGGTGTTCAATGGGAAACTAGTGGGAGGTAGGCACCAACCGATCATTACTGCTTTGGAATACATTAGAGAGTACTGTATGAAAAGAATAGTGAACGTTGTGAATGTGATTCAAAAGTGTGCCAGACCATTAACACCAAAGGCAACACTCATGTTAGATGCAATCAAGAAAGAGGCTTATAAGTACACTGCTTTAAGGGTTGAAGGAGAAAAGTATGAGGTCAGTGGATGGGGAGACAAGTGTACAATGAATGTTGAAGCTAGGGCTTGTACATGTAGAAGATGGGAGCTTACATGTATGCCATGTAAACATGTTGTTGCTACCCACCGGTGTATGAGGTTGAATGGAATGCAAATAGGGTCTGTTGAATCATGGGTTCATCCATGTTACTTGCTTAAGACTTGGGAAGAAACTTACAAACACCACATCCAGCCAATAAACGGTTATGAGTATTGGTATAAGTCACAGGTGCCTACAACCATACTTCCACCTAAACATCATAAACCATTAGGTAGGCCACAAAAGAAAAGAACCAGGGCTTTTACTGAAAATGATAATTGTGAAAAAACTAGTAACTTGTCATAGTATAGTAAGAGTGTGGTTTGTGGTATTTGTGGAAATGCTGGTCACAACAAGAAAACATGTCTTGGGCAAGGAGGTGCTACAGGAAGTCAAGGCACTACACAACAGTCTCAAAAAACAGGTTCATCCCAGCCAAAAGTTACATCAAAGAAGAAGGCAAAGGTTACAGGTGACAACTATGCAAGTAATGATCAACCAAGTGTGGTCCAGTCTCAATCTGGAAGTCAAGTTGATGCTGCTTCTGGTGGGTCTCCAAAGCAATTTTGGACTAAGACCAAGATTATAGCAGCAAAGCTTTCTTCACCACAAAAAAATGCTAGTTAAGCATATGAAAGCCAATGTTATCCATCGAACATGTATTCCCCTAAACAATATTTGCTGTGTTTAAACAATGTATGTTTCTGAACTTTGTAGACTCCAAAATTTTATGCATTTGGAAATATATCCATTTGCGTTATGTATGAAATCATGTCATTTTAGTGTATGGGTTTAATTGTGTTTTTATTGTATTGTTTTTAGAGTCTTCATACATATGTGTTTTGAGTTGGTTACTGTTATTGTATTATCACAAACACTAATGAAGGATCAAAGATGGATGAACAACACCATATGGAGTTTATGTTCATACTCAAAAGTGGTGTCTGGTCATCCATCCTTGAGATATGTCTATGGTTCTTGGATCTGTTGAACTTGGATTTGTGTTTTGAGTTTGGTTATTGTTATTGTATTATCACAAACACCAATGAAGGATCAAAGATGGATGAAAAATACCATATCAAGTTTATGTTGATACTCATAAATGGTGTCTGTTCATCCATCACTGATCATTCATCCATCTTTGATACTTGGATCTGGGTTTCGAGTTGGATACGGTTATTCTATCATCACAAACAGGAATGAAGGATGAAAGATGGATGAACAACACCATACATCAAGTTTATGTTGATACTCGAAAGTGGTGTCTGTTCATCCATCTCTCATCATTCATCCATCTTTGAAACTCGTATCTCTGTTATGAGTTTGACCATTTGTGTGGCAAGTGATATATAAATTCTTGGGGCAAAGGACCTACTAGCAAAGGCAGCACAGTATAAGGACCAAAGCATAAAAGAAATATATTAACACTGTACAAGGACCAAACATTATACACCAAAAGACTATTCTTAGTCAACGTACTCTAAAACTTCTTAAACACAACTACACCATCTACCACCGATTCAAAACACTAAAACCAGTACCTATCTAAACCCTATAGAAGAACCATAGAAAAACCAAGAAGATGACCATCCAAGACAACACACAAAAGTTCCTGAGACGGCAAACTTTCTCCTTCTCAACAAGGAGATCGGCCAAGGCTGCTTGGTGAGCAGCCTCTAGCTCGTTTGCCCGGTCACCAGCGTTGACCGCCTCCATAGTCTCAGAAACGAGGGCGGCTTCGTATTCTTGTAATGCCGCCTCATTCCTGTAGATTGTTCTCTGCAAGTAGATGATCACATCTCTTGCTCTCCTTTGGATGGGTGGATCGTACCACCCTATGAATGGACATGTTGTAGCCTATAATTGATAATCAATATGTAAGCATCTGCTTGCCTCATAAACACAAACTAAACCTACTTGTATAAAATCACAATTATAATAAACCAGATAGACTATCATAATCAACACATTTTAAGGTAAACCACTGCATGCAAACTTTAATACAGTATGAAATAAAATTAAGTGTCCCAACCTGTCTTGGACAGGCATAGAACCTCCTGCCGGGGTTCGTTGTGTTCCAGCATGTTCTAATCACGGCCCTTCTGTTGAATGAACACACCACCATTTTTCAGATTTTACCTTCGGTGAAGAAGATAGGATTTTAGTTGTTAGAAAAGATAAAGGATGAGTGGTGGTAAAATGTTCCTTTTATTAGAGAGGTTTTACTGTAGTGACGCTGGTTAAACAAGTGGGCTGACACGGTAATTAATGGACAGTGGTAAAATGTCAAAGGACTTGTAGCGAGTGAAAACCTTGAAATAGGGACCCCCCACGATGAAAGGGGCGAGTTTCTTCCCATCGCGATGCGTCGTGCCAACTTTAGGGACCAACGGTGTATTTTAGTCTAAAAAAAACTTGTAATGTTTTTTGCTTTAAACAATAAGATGTTGATTAATTACATGATTCTTACAAAAAGTCTTATTCATTTGGAAGGAGATGAATTCCAAGTTAATGCAAAAAATTGTAGAATGGGACGATAAAAAAAATTGTAAACATTTGTTTTTATGTTTTATGATGTTTAAGTTTTAGTTAATTGAAGGCGGTTTAGTTCAGTTGTATCACTAATTAAAGAAATAATAATGGTTAGCCAATTATTGTGAAGCAAAACTGATAATGAGAAAACAATTAAACATTAACGTAACAACTATGGTTGATGATCGCTCTTATTCCTATGGGAGGAAATTCTATTTTTGGCAACAAAACAAAAAAAGAAAAAAGAAAATTGTTGGATGCCTAAAAAAATCTGGTTTCCATTTTAGAATTTAGAATTTGGTGACCTAGAAGGAGACTCCATTTAATCTATAACAAGTGTCTCATGCAAATAGAATGTAGTGTAAGACTTTTGTAAGAGGTGTGTAAGTTACTATGGTAATTAATCTCTTGAGCGACCGACGACCTTTGTACTTTGACGACTTTTTTTTTGTCTTTTAGTGAAAAAAGTCAAACTTAAAAAAATAATAAAATATTCAAAATGACGGATACAAAAGTTGCGCAACTGACGACTTTTATTTATTTTTTTGGTTGACCGGTAGTTGAGAAGTATAATGATGCGAAATGGTTATACCACAGCAAATTTTACAACCCTTTTAGGAATAGTACCTAACCGTCGTAATGTAGTATATGCAAGACTCGGTGCATTGATCATTCTCTAAAGGAAAAGTGAGGTAGGTTCGAAATATACGTCGGATTAAGTCTAACGGTTGAGGGAAGATTATTTTGGGTCTTTTATATTTTATTGAAAAGCAAGTAAAATCTCGGATACTTTAGGAGGTGGTTTTAACTAATACTAATTAAACTAAACTAAACTAAACTAAACTAAACTAAGTGCGATAAAAATATATGACAAAAAGAGTAAAGTGGTGGTGAAATTCTTATATAAGAAAAATAAACTTTTGTCAAGCTCACTCAATAACTAACGTACACAATAAATACTCGCCCAATTAATAACTTAAGACATAAGTAATAAATTAGTCACGTTTTAGTGGACGTTCAAGCTAGTCTAGTTTTCCATAGCTAGTTTTCCAATTCCTAACGCACACACCATTAAACAAGAAACGACAACAAAACAATCAATAACTAGGTTTCATGCAATCCTAATTAAATACTAAGTAAATTAGCCGAGCATAGTAATAAAAAGTGAGGCAAATAAACAAATCAAACAATAACACATAGACATTATTGAATGATTGATTAAATAACTTATCTCAATAATACATGAGTTCTTCAATGGCCAAAAAGGCCTAAAAAGCTGCTAAAAACCGACCCTAGCTCGGTGATATAAATTCCTCCAAAGTTGCACACCCCATAATGAAAACAATGCTATAATATTTATAGTTTTTGTGTTGTGAAGGCATCATCTTATGGTTGTGACGCCGTAAGCTTGCCGCCCATTAAGGTTTCATTCTTGCACTGACTTAGTTGTGACAACGTCACTTTGTAGTTGTGACGCCTTCGGTCTCTTCTGACGCCGTCTCCACAGGCCGTCTCCACTCACTGTATAATCAGCACCCTCACGCGACAGCGTTACGTTGTAGCTTGTGACGTTGTCACATGACCTTGTCATGTGGCCTTTGTCGTTTTCTTCGTTTTTCCATTTAATCGAGCCAAAAATGTGTCCTTTTCCAGCAAATGCATCCCGAGTACCTAGAACTCAAAAAGAAACAATTTAGGGAAATATATGATCAAAATGGGTCATGGACTTTGGATCATGAATACCCAACAAGATACATTACACCTAGTCAATGGGTTATGGATCTTGGGTCACGGATCATGGACTTTGGGTCATGAATCATGGATAATATCCAACATGACTTCATGCATGACATTATACAATGGGTCATGGGTTATGGATCATGCTCTATGGTATGGGTTATGGACTTTGGTTTTTACCCAACAAGATACATTGTACCTAGTCAATGCATCATGGGTCTTGGGTCATGGGTTATGGACTTTGGATTTTACCTAACATTTACCCATTACAAGTTATACTAAGCACATATACATTTTTATAAAATATAAGCAAACAACATTACTTGTAAGTGTTTTATAAAAATGGTTTTGGTTTAATATAAATTATTTAAGTAAACATGTTTTGATGGTTTATATGTTTAGTAAAAGTGTGTTCCTAAAGACTAAAAGCAAAACCCTAACACCGATCTAACCTCTGGCGATTTTCGACGATCACATCTAACCCTAACATTCCGATCTTTCTATTCCTATTCTCAATTACCTGTGACCTTGATCTGTTCTACTTAACAAACCATGCGTGGGGAGTTAATTGGTTCTGATTAAGCGAATAAGTCTTGTTTTTAGGGGTCGATCTATCGTTTTTTAGGGTTTACTTTTCTAATCGCCGCTACTGTTTTTTATCGAACCTGTTATCATGATTGATGTTGGTTAGTATCTTGCGCTTTAATCATGCCTTAGTGTAACTAAGATTATCGTGACTGAAGATTGACGTGGATCTTCTTGCTCTCTTGGTGTTTCGTTTTTCTTAGGGTTTTTCTTAGGGTTTCGGTTCTACTTTCTGGTTTTCGGTTTTTAGGGTTGCTTTACTTTCTTGTTTATTGTTATGGACAAGGTTGATGATTTTAACAATGATGAACCTACTGTTAGTCCTGGTGAGTCGATTCTTCAATCGACAATGAACCCTAATAGTAGGAATGATGAGCTTGCTGATAATGCTTCTGATTCTCGTTCAGATGGACAAGTGGAGCCGGTTTCACTTGGTTCAAGCCCTAGCCATGACGCACCTAGTCATGCCACGCCTGAGGGTCATGATACTTTATTGAAAATTCGTGCTATTGAAAAACAAATCTTTGATGGAAAACTGGTTCTTGTGGGTGAAGATGGGCAACCATTAAAACCAGCTGTGACAGTGGATACTACTACTTCTACTGGGGCTCATCCATTTGAGCATCTTAAGGTGCCGCAGTCACAGAAGGAGTTTGAGGAGATGCTTACTGCTATTGGTTATTATTCAAAATCTCCTCAAGATAAGAGTGGTCCTATGGCTTCTAATGCTAATGCTAAGGTTGATACGAATGCACATGGGGCTGTAGGTAGTGAGAAGGTTGGTGTTTTGAAACAACCTTCTTCATCGTATGCTGGTGTTACTTCTACTGAACCACAGAAACACACGTCAAACTTTCGTAGGTTGAAGTGTAGTACGAACGCTTATGGTGTGGATCTTTCTGTCCCAATGAAAGTGGTTGAAGAGGTGAACACTAGGTTTGAGAATACTTTGTATGGGTATTTCCTTGGTCAACGCCTTGCTTTTCCTGTTGTTGATTACTTTGTACGCAATGCGTGGGCTAAGTTTGGTATACAAAAGGTAATGATGAATGCAAAGGGGTTCTTCTTCTTTAAGTTCAATTCAAAGAAAGGTGTTGATGATGTGCTTGAAAACGGTCCGTGGTTGATTAGAAATGTTCCTATTATTCTTAAACCATGGACCTTGAACACTAACTTACTTAAAGAGGATTTGACCAACATCCCGGTGTGGGTTAAATTCCATGATGTTCCTCTGGCTATGTTTTCTGATGATGGCCTTAGTCTCCTTGCCACATTGATAGGCACGCCTAAAAGGTTAGATGCCTTTACTAGCCAAATGTGCAAGGACTCGTGGGGCCGTAGTAGTTTTGCAAGATGCATGATTGAAGTGAAGTCGGATGAGGTGCTTCGGGACAGCCTTACTGTTGAGATACCGTTACTTGATGGATCGGGTTCGACTATTGAGAAGATACGGGTTGAATACGAGTGGAAACCACCTCATTGTGATAAATGTAAGATTTTTGGTCATACTCTTATTGAATGTCCGAAAGTTGTTGAACCTACTGCTCAGCCTACTATGCGTGTTAATGATGGTTTCAAGACGGTCAATAATAAGAAGAAGGGAAAGCAAGGTGGTTCTACTATTCCGGGCCAAGGAGGGTTTACTAAACCTGTTGTGGGTAAGCAGTTTTAATATCAACCCAAAAAGGCTCCTCCTGAACCGAAGAAAGTGGAAGTCACTAAGAAGAATGCTTCTGATGTGGCTACTTCGAGTGGAACTAAGATCTATACATCTAACAAGTTTGATGCTCTTAATATGGAATCTACGGATGTCTTTGGCACTCCTACTAATGACACCAACAAGGATGTGGATTCTGGTCGTACAATGGAAGCTAATGAAGATAAGTCTACTAAGACAGGTACTGCATCACAAGAACCCCCTGTGAGTGATTTGAAAGAGATGGAGTCGGATGTGGCTCCTAATACTAGTGATTCTTCTATTCCGCCCGCCTCTTCTACTAAGAGAGTTAACCCCTTTTCTAAAGTGGGAGATATCGTGGTATCTGATTCTGAAGATGAGGTGATTGCTAACCCATTTGATGAGTCTGCTAATCTATTCGGGGGTGGCCAAGAGTATGAAGATGAGTATGATGACTATGACTATGATGACTATGCGAAGCAGGTTTCTGATCTTCCGGGGAATTTGGATGCCTTTAATGCCATGTATGGCACCAAGCTTCAAGGACCTAGGAAGTAATTTGTTTTTGTTATGTCCTATGTTATCATCTGAGTAGTGGTTTCTTTGTTTGTTTTCTTGTTTAGAAAATAGGTAGTATCCTGTTATGTAAGCTTTATGCCTATGTAACGGGCTGAGATATGGGATTTCACTCATATCCATTGTACTTAAACGTATTTTTTGGTTAATATATTTACCAGGGTGCATGATTACTCCCCTTTACCCAAAAAAAAAAAGTATGTTACTAAACTATTGGCTCAAAGATTTTATGTATTTTATTTAGTTCGTTAAAATGATTTTACGTTTGTTATCGACATAACATTAGAAGATCGTAAAATATAAATTACCATTTTATGGTTTATTTGTATTAACAATCTGCCCCTTTTTGTTGCTAACAAAACATAAAATTATTTTAAGTAAAAAATAAAATTCGTAAAATTTTGAATTGGAGTTTTTACTCTCTTCTCCCCCTTTTTGTCGAAACAAAAAGAGCATCGAAAGAAACTAACACATAGTAGAAGAGAAAATTTTAGAAAGACTTTTAAGAAAAAATTATAGAAGGTAAGAATTTTAGAGGAGAAGATTTAGAGAAAAAAGTGTGGAGAGAAGAAGTAGTAAGGTAAGAAAAAGGATCTCGTTTTAGCTCCCCCTTGACGGATGCTTCCCTTTGGTGAGGGCGTCAAGTAATTAGGAAGACTAAATGAGTGTATTTCAAGTACTTTACAACGTTTTTGCTTTGACGAAAAGCTCCCTGATTGGCTTCCAAACGGTCAAGTTTAATCACACAAGCTGACCACTTGTGAATGGTCAACCGTAATAAACTTAAAACAGCTCAGAAAGCAAATGCAATTAAGATCAGAGGAATATAGTGGATTCCTGGGTCGTTAAGTCCCACGGAGGATGAATGGTGTTTGACACAGACAGATGTCGAATAATCACTAAGGATAGTGATTAGTAAGGATTTTGAGTTATTTATACCTAAAGAAAAGTTTTGTAAATTACAGGGGCTTAAATGCAAATTAAAGAAAATTAAAAAGCTAAAATATATTAAATAAACGCTATCACTATTTTTACAATGATGTTTTTGTGATTTATAAAATAAAATAACTTAAATAAACTATTTTAGTTAAAACGTAAACTTAAATTATCTAAAAACGTAACTTAAAATGAAAACGTGCGTTATTTATAAAAATTACGCGAGTGCGCAAGCAAAAACGTAAAATATATGAAATAAAAGACCTACAAGTGTAGAAACAATTTTCTTACGTACTATATGATAAAAGAAAATTTTAGAAAAAAGATTTATATATTTTTTTAACTTTTATATTTTTTATTATGAATTAATTACTATTTTAGACTAAATAAATGATTAAAAATACTAAAACTATTCAGAAAATTATGAAACTTTTTTTATAAAATACTTTATACTAATACAAAGTTAAGAAAAATACAAAAGTTGAAAAAACTTGTTTTAATAAGCTAGAAATAAGCTAACTAGTTCGAATAAGCTAATAATGGAAACAAGGCTTATGTATTAGATAATGTAAAGAAAAACAGAAAAAGACCCAAGGGCGAGTGGTAGTGTGTGTGTGTGGTGAGCTGGGTGGCCAGGGTTCGAATCCCAGCAACTGCTTTTTGCAACTATTTTATTTATTTATTTTTTTTACAAACTTATTAAGCTAACTGAGATAAACAATTTTCACAACTAGAGCTTTTTCTAAGAATCACTAATAAGCTCAATATTGAGCTTATAATCTCAACAGTAGGCAACAAAATGAAATAAGCACAAAATTTAGCTAAATGGCTAATAAGCTAATGAAATAAGCAAAGGATGAATTGAAAATAAGCTAAATACTGATAATAAGCTAATATAGCAACTGAATAAGCACAATAACTTGAAAATAAGCACTGATTAAGCCAAAATAAGCACTAGTTAACTGTATGCACATGACACTTTTTTGAATCACTAGGCACTTTATGGCTTAATTTTAAGCATTGAGATAAGCTAGAAACTTAAAACAAACACTTGGACTAACTAGATGACCAACTCAGCTTTCCAAAAAGCTAAAGTTCTCACAGTGTTGTCCACTAGAGAGCTTTTAATGAGCTTATTAAAAAGTGGAAAACCACTGAGTTATTTCTGAGTAAAATGGACAGAAATAAAAGCTAAGTGCAGCCTACTCAAATAAGCTACAAAGTGGAAAACAAGCTTTGGATTAGAGAGTCAGCTAGGTGAGCTTCTCAAAAAGCTAAGTTGCACAAGCTAAAGCTAATTTATAAGCTCTGTGTGAGCTTGTGAAAGTAGATGGCTCACTGGTGCACAGGGCACTATTTTGACTTTTTATTAAACTGAAAGTTGACTTTTATGAGATTTTAACTGATTCTATGGACTGAATAAGTTGTAATAAGCTACAATGAGATTGGTTTAAGCTAAAATACTAAGTTTCAAGCTACTATGATGTAATTTGTATCCCAAGTTCTTAACAGTAAACACTTAAGATAAGTTTAAAACTTATTTTGACTTTTTGCTTAAACAAGGACTAAATTTTATTCTTGAACTGAGCTATTAGATGATAACATGACTTAAAGCAACCATAAACAATAACAAGCATACACTGAAATGTCACTTAATCAGCAAATCCAAACACTCTTTTATATGACTGATTTGAAGCTTTTCAAAAGGATTCACAGATTAAAACCATGCATTTGATTCAGGACTTTATATTATCAATTAATAAGACTAATGAAGCATTAAACAAGAACAATAACAACATAAAACTACGAATTGACAATTATACTATTATCACTGTTAAACTAAAATTTTAACAACTACAAATTTTTAATAAACAAGCAACTTGATTTAATGTGTAATTTAACTTAACTACAACTGTGAAACATAAAGATACACAGATTTAAGCTAAGAAATGACTTAAACAATGAAATGCTAAAATGAGTAAAAATCTTACAAAATGGATTCCAAGCTGAGAAACCATGAACTAGATATCAAGGACCATCCTACTACCTCCCATGAGGTTCTAAACCATCTTTTATTCCATATTCAACATTGCTACTGCTGTCTTGATTCCTTGTGCTTGATTTTTTTTATTTTTTTACCCAATTTATCCTATTTTTTTGTATTTTTGAGTTTTAAGTTTAAACTGGATTTACAAGTTCCTAAAGCTTATAAAAGCTTTATAAGAGCTTATGTGAGCTCTTTTCAATCCTTAGCAACTACTAAAAAACACATTTGAACTTATTGAGATTTTTAACAAAATAATGCATAAACTGAATTCATAAACACAAACTGAAATTGAAACTGAGAATAAGTTTAAAATACACTGAAATTCGATTACAAAACACTTGAAATCTTAAATTTGCACTGGAAAACTTAAAAAACTTAAAACGACATACAAAAAGTAAAATTACTCTAGATATTTTATTACATTGCTTCAAACTTGTATATAAAGATCTTTTTGGAGCTTGTCGACATCTCTGAACATATCCCACTTAACCTCAGCCATTGGATTCATCCAGATCATCATAATTGCCATTTGGCAATTTTGGCGCCAAAATAAGTCAAGAGCAGGTTTTGCTAATTAAAGCTTCTTGGATGATTGTAGAGGTGGAGGGGGGTTGGTATACAGCTGGGAAGACAGGTGGAAAGGGCAAGTGGAGAAAAAACCACTCTGGTATTGGGATTACAGAGATGGAGAAGGAGATGAACAGTGTTGGTGGTTTGGGCGCGCGTTGACCGGATTTGACTTGTGGATATTATAAGCGGGGGTCCAAAATGGGGGGTCAAGGGTGTTGGCTGGGGGTTCTTTTGGGTTTTGGCAGGGGTCTAAATATAAAAGGGGGCCATTTGGTTTTTTTTTAATATTACAAGGACCATTTGTGTAATTCGGCCAAACATGAGGGACCAAACCTGTAATTTCTCCAATGTTATCAAAAGGACCAAACTTGACAAACTTAAATAGTACAAGGACTATAGTGCATAAAATTCCATTTTTAATAAATCCAAGGACTATTTTTGTCATTTTCAAAACTTGAGGGACTAAAGTTGTAATTTTTGCAATTTTTGATTTTAAGGACCAATTTTGACAACTCATGAATCCCTAAGGACTTAAAATGATATTTTTCTTTATTTTGATTTACCAGGGACTGTTTTTGACAACTTTTTAAACTTGGGGGACTAAAACTGCCAATTATGCAAACTTGATACGTTTTCATCTGATTTTGATATTTTTGCATTTAAAACACATAAAACACTTATTTGTGATATTTTCATCATTTTGATGCATTTCTGAGTGTTTTCAGATGTTTTTGGCATTCTAAACAGTATAAAAATGATGAGTATTTAGACACTCATCAATCCCCCACACTAAGATATTGCTAGTCCCTAGCAATGATTTGAGAAAAATTTATGGATTTCATCTCTTTACCAAAAGCCATTACTTCTGGAGTAGCCAATTGTTTCAGTTCAAGTAAGAACCTTGGTACAATGATAACCAAATGATTTTGAGCAAATCACCAGCTGTAAACGGTTTTGATTTGTCTTTACCAGAAGCCGTTTGCTTCTGGACTAGCCAACTTTTCACTAGTTTAAAGATATGGTGAGCTGAACACCATACAATTTTGGGCAAATTGCAAGCCATAAACGGATTTGAGATATCTTTACCAAGAGCCGTTTGCTCCTGGATTAGCCAATCCTTATGTGGGTTAGACATGGCGGACTGATTACCATTTGCTGAGTAAGTGAAAAACACTTACTCCAAAAAAAAATTTTGGCCAAAAACGGGGGAATTGGGTGGAATAATTACATGATAAAATTCGTGAGAATTCCCCCCCACACTTAGAAATGAATATTGCCCTCAATATTCAAAGTACCGGCGGTTATGCCGAAACATAGAACATAAAAGGGAAATACTACGGCCATTATTTTATTTTTGATATATACACATTTTTTTTTTAATACAACAGCGGGGGGCAACTCCCCCACACTAGGGTGGTAGAACAGAGAAAGAAGATAGAATTATGGGTGAAAACCCATATGGTATGTGCTACTGTTTTTGATTATCGAGTCGCTAGCTTGACTCGATCCCCGCATTCATTGGTTCATGGGGAAAGTTTGTAGATCCGGGACAATCACAGGTGGAATGTCCTCTCCAAAGTAGTGCTTTAATCGATGACCATTCACTTTAAAATTTGGACCATCAGGCTGAGATAACTCAATGGTACCATAAGGATAAACCTTAGCAATAGTAAATGGACCAGACCAACGGGACTTGAGCTTTCCCGAGAATATCTTCAATCTTGAATTGAAAAGAAGGACTCGATCACCGACGTTGAAAACGCGGTTCTTGATTTTGGAGTCATGAATCTTCTTTTTCTTTTGTTTGTAGATCAAAGAGTTCTCGTATGCTTGATCACGGAGTTCATTTAATTCATTCATTTGAACTTTTCTGTGATCACCAGCTGTCTGAATATCGAAGTTTGCATGTTTTAAGGCCCAGTAAGCCTTGTGCTCAAGCTCAATCGGAAGATGACATGCCTTTCCGTACACTAGCTTGTATGGAGTACACCCGATGGGTGTTTTGTAAGCTGTACGGAAGGCCCAGAGTGCGTCATCCAGTTTATCCGACCAGGATGCACGATGTTCGCCTACTGTCCTTTCCAAAATTCTTTTAATACCACGGTTGGAAACTTCCACTTGCCCACTTGTTTGAGGGTGGTATGCAGTAGATAGACGGTGGGTTACACCATACTTTTGCATGACACGATCAAATTGGTCATTGCAAAAATGCGTACCACGATCACTAATTATAGCTCGCGGAGTTCCAAACCTAGCAAAAAGAGATTTTAAAAATTTCACAACAACTCGGGCATCATTGGTAGGTAAAGCTTTCGCTTCAACCCATTTTGACAAATAGTCAACAGCCACGAGTATGTATTTGTTGCCTCGAGATGATGGAAATGGCCCCATAAAATCAATACCCCATATGTCAAAGATCTCACAAACTTGAATGGCATTTTGTGGCATTTCATTTCTTTGAGAGATATTTCCGTGACGTTGACAAGCGTCACAGGCTTTGACAAAATCGTGGGCATCCTTATAGATAGTGGGCCAATAAAACCCGGAATCAAACACCTTTTTGGCAGTGTAGTTTGGACTATGATGGCCCCCGGTGGGTCCAGCATGGCAAGCGTTGAGAATGTCAAGAGCTTCTTGTCCATAAACACACCGTCGGATGACTTGATCCGCACAGATTTTGAATAAGTAGGGGTCGTCCCAGAAGTAATGTTTAACATCCTTGAAGAATTTGTTCTTCTGTTGGGTCGACATCCCTTTCACTATGAAGTTACCCGCATGGTAATTTGCGAAGTCAGCAAACCATGGGGTGGTAGAGTTTCCACGAAAAGAAACCGCATTGAGTGTCTCGAGAGGAAATGTTTCATTTATTTCCTTTTTCTCGAAAACATCTTGGTGAGGGTTCTCTAATCGGGACAGATGATCAGCAGCCAGGTTCTCAGCTCCTTTTTTATCACGTATAATGATATCAAATTCCTGGAGGAGGAGAACCCAACGGAGCAATCTCGGCTTTGCATCTTGTTTTGCAAAGAGATATTTGAGAGCCGAGTGATCCGTATACACCACGCATTTGGTCAAGATTAAGTACGGCCGAAACTTCTCAAATGCATACACCACGGCTAATAGCTCTTTTTCTGTGGTGGTGTAATGAGTTTGAGCTTCAGTCATAGTTTTGCTTGCGTAGTGGATAGGCTGAAAATGCTTGCTTCTACGTTGCCCTAAGACTGCACCGATAGCAAAATCACTTGCATCGCACATGAGCTCAAAAGGCAAGTCCCAGTCGGGAGCAACGAGAATGGGTGCTTCAGTAAGCTTTTTCTTTAATGTTTCAAAAGCTTCGATGCACTAAGGTGAGAAGATAAAAGGAGCCTCTTTTTCAAGAAGATGGGTCATAGGCCGGGCGATTTTAGAAAAATCTTGTATGAATCTGCGATAGAAACCGGCATGACCTAAAAAACTCCTAATACCTTTGACGGTAGTAGGATGAGGCAGTTTAGCAATAACATCGACTTTTGCTCTATCAACCTCAATCCCATTTTTGGAAATCTTATGGCCAAGGACTATGCCTTCTTTGACCATAAAGTGACTCTTCTCCCAATTTAGACAAAGATTGGTGTCTTCACACCTTTTGAGCATTTTTTCTAAATGAGAGAGACATGTTTGAAATGAGTCCCCAATGACCGAGAAGTCATCCATAAACACCTCCATCGTTTCCCCGATCATGTCGTGGAATATGGCCATCATACATCGTTGAAACGTGCCAGGAGCATTACATAAGCCAAAAGGCATACGTCTATAGGCAAAAGTTCCGTATGGGCAGGTGAATGTGGTCTTCTCTTGATCCTGTGGATCAATGGGGATCTGAAAATAACCTGAGAAACCATCAAGGAAACAATAGTATTCATTCCCTGCTAATCTCTCAAGCATTTGGTCCATGAAGGGTAGAGGAAAATGGTCTTTACGAGTGGCGTCATTCAACTTACGATAGTCAATGCAAACACGCCATCCCGTAACCAGCCGAGTTGGAATTAACTCGTTATCTTCATTTGTGACAACAGTAATGCCACCCTTTTTAGGAACACAATGAATTGGGCTAACCCAAGGACTATCTGAGATTGGGTAAATCAATCCTGCATCAAGAAGTTTGATAACCTCCTGTTTGATAACATCATGGATTTTAGGATTCACCCTTCTCTGATGTTGAACTGCTGGCTTGAAGTCATCCTCCATCATGATTTTGTGAGTACAAAACTCAGGGTTGATACCCTTAATGTCGGAGAGTTTCCAAGCAATTGCTTGCTTGTGTGACTTCAAGATCTTTATGAGAGCAGACTTTTCATCTTTACTCAAATCTCGAGCAATAATGACGGGTAATTTATCATCACCCTCAAGAAATGCATACTCGAGATGAGGTGGTAAGTCCTTAAGTTCGACTTCAGGAAATTCTTCAGTTTTCTCAACTGACTTGACTTCCTTGTTATGAAGTTCGACGGGAGGGAGTGATGATGGATCATCATTAAGCAACTTCTCAATGAGAAGTATGTCCCCCTCAATGTCGATGGGAGCGTGATCAATTTCCCATGGAACAGAATCACTAGACAAGTAGGCTTCAATCTCTTCCAAGATGAAGTCACTTTCCTCAAACGGAGTGAGAGAAGGAGTAGAATTGGCAATGATGGGTTGAGAAGATGTGGTGGGATCCCCACTCACAGAATTATGAGAATAACCAAGAACTTCTTGAGAGTACTCTTCAGAAGCAACATCAATGATATCTATTCGGTTAACCGACCCAGAATCATAGTTTGCGGAGTACCTCGAAGTTTGATCAAGGTTAAAAGTGACAGCTTCATTACCCACACGTAATGTGATTTCTTGATCAAATACATAAATGAGAGCACGGCCCGTTCTCAGGAATCCTCGTCCAACAATGAGAGGAACCCGTGAATCAACATCGAAATCAACAACTACAAAGTCAGCTGGAAAATGGAACTTTCCTACTTTCACAAATACGTCCTCGGCAATGCCAAGAGGACGGGATATTGTACGATCTGCAAGCTCGAGAGTCATGCATGTAGGAATAATTTCCGGAAGAGAAAGTTTCTTCCATACTGAATAAGGCATCAGATTGATGCTTGCACCAAGATCTGCTAAGGCAAAGCATTCAACCATTCCTGGAAATACACAAGGTAAGAGAAATTTTCCAGGATCTCCAAGCTTTTCTGGAAGCTTCTTCAAGATAACTGCAGAGCAGTTCTCGTTCAAAGGAGTTTTTGCCATCTCAAACAGTTTTTCCTTGTTGCTTAACATGTGTTTGAGAGTTGATGCAAACTTGGGCATCAGCATGATAGCATCCGCAAAGCTTATGTCAAAATGTAGTTCTTGGAAAATTTGAAAAAATTTGTCCATTTGATGACTGGCTTTTTCACGGAGCTTTTGCTCATTCAAACGTGATGGGTAAGGAATAGAAGATTTGGATTTGGGGTTCTCAACAGGAGCTACAGGAGGTTCAAAAACAACTCCTGGATTTGATTTGGGTTTCTGGACAACTTGAGGTTGGACTACCGAAGGTGGGACGTGTGCGGTACTTTGTGGGCTAGAAAAATGCACCTTGTCCGTTGTATCCTTGGTAACTTGACTCATTGCTCCTAGTGGAGGAGGCATTGGAGTCGAAGGTCCATTGTGTGTCTTAGGTTCACTTTCTACTACCTTAGGGAGAGAAGAAGAAGAGGTAGTAGGAATAGCAGGTCCATCATATGAAACACCACTTCTGGTTGTGATCGCCTTTGCATCGCCCCTCGGGTTAGCGATCGTGTTGCTCGGAAGTTTTCCTGAGCTCGAGGGTTGATCATTTAAAGACTTTTTAAGATCAGCGATCTGACTGACCAACAACCTGTTCATTTCATCTTGGGATTTCATGAATTGCTTCAATAACTCATCAGATGATGGTACTGGAGGAACTGGAGGGAAATTTTGAGGTCGGATGTTTTGATTATGACCTTGTTGTTGAAAATTCCCTTGGTTAGGAATCACATTCCCCTGAAATTGATTCCCTCGATTGAAATTGTTTTGATTAAGGTTTCCTTGATGTTGGAAACCTTGATTAGGTCCGGGATAGAAATTACCTTGGTTTTGATAACCTTGGTTCATTCTAGGTTGGTTCTGATTCCGGTTTTGTATGTTAGGATTCTGGTTAAAACCGGGTGGTGCCTGATAAGTGTTAGCACGGTAGTTTGGTTCATTTTGAGGACGGTATTGATTACCTCCCTGATTTGAAGTACCGGCTATAGCATTAGCTTCAAACGGACTACCATCGGTGGCAGTACAGTTGTAGTATGCATGAGGGCCACCACAAGTAACACAAACTTCAACTTTCTTCACTTCACCATGTGATGGTGTCTGTGTGAAAGTGACTTTCTTTTGGTTAGCAAGAACCAAAGCCTGAACAATATCCGTGAGTTTGTCAATCTTAGCATCGGTGCTAGATGTACTCACGGGAGATGAAGTAGAAGGTCCAGCATTAGACTGAGATTGATATGTCTTTGTGCGGAAAGGGCGGACCTGGGACTTGTTTTCAATGATTTGCAAGGCTTCTTTTGTGGTCTTGCTCAGGAAATTACCTCCCGCGGAGGCATTTAAAGAGTCTTGGTCACCTTGGTGCAGACCATTGTAGAAAGTATCCATTTGCATTAACTCGGTAAAACCATGATGCGGACACTTGCGGAGCAGCTCTTTGTAACGATCCCATGCCTCCCCGAATGATTCATCAAATCTTTGAGAAAATTTCATTATCTCATTCTTAAGACTTGTAGTTCGGGATGGAGGATAGAATTCGTTAACAAACTTGGTGACTAGATCTTCCCATGTCTCAATGGAACGAGGGGGTTGTTTCTCAAGCCAATTCCGGGCTTGTCCCTCTAGAGAGAATGGGAACAGAAGAAGCTTAATTGCTTCATGTGGGACATTCTTGTATTTGATGGTAAATGCAATCTTGTTAAACCATCGAATGTGTGCATGAGGATCATCCCGCTCAAATCCATAAAATTGGCTTTGGGTTACAAGATTAAGCAACCCGGTTTTGAGCTCAAAGGTATCAGCCACGATGGCTGGAACAACAATGGCATCTCCGTAACCCTCGATGGGTGCTTGGAGAAGCTCATTCATCGGCTTATCTTCTGCCATTACGACAGGGGGTGGTGGTGGTAGACGTTCCTCAGTCATAGCTGAAGGAGCAGAACGTCCTCTACGCCTACGAGGAATATTTGCAAGCTCAGAAAGTGGACTTGTAGAGCTGGAAGAACGAGTGCGCATGCACTAAGTTTAAAAATCAATTTCCAAAACAAATGCGAGGCAAAACGACAAGTAAACTTAACCAATAATCACAAATGAAATGGCTTCTTTGAAAAAGGTACACCAAATCACAAGGACACACAGGCAAGTTTTAAATCTGATGTTCGGGAACTTATTATGGTCACACCCCAGTTGGTAGGTGTACTGCCTTGATTTGCGGTGGTTGATTTTTATGTATTTAAGTACCACTGAAAAGACGTAGGTATGGATATGTGCTAAGGGTTTTAAAAACTTTTGGACAATATTTTTGGTATCGTCTCGTTTAACCAAATCGTATCTCTTCAAGAATCACCTTAAAGAAAATACAAGATAGAAAACGTTCCGATTGTTTTGTTGTTTTATATTGTTTTTGGTGTTTTTAACACTTTAGGAAAAGTGTTAATGACTTTTTGATAATTTGATAACTTTACAAAAAACTGTTTACAAACGGTGGTATATGTGCAAGTACGGGTCTGAAAACTGCTTAAAACACGCTTACAGCCTCCCCGGCAGCGGCGCCAAAATTTGATTGGCTTCCAAACGGTCAAGTTTAATCACACAAGCTGACCACTTGTGAATGGTCAACCGTAATAAACTTAAAACAGCTCAGAAAGCAAATGCAATTAAGATCAGAGGAATATAGTGGATTCCTGGGTCGTTAAGTCCCACGGAGGATGAATGGTGTTTGACACAGACAGATGTCTAATAATCACTAAGGATAGTGATCAGTAAGGATTTTGAGTTATTTATACCTAAAGAAAAGTTTTGTAAATTACAGGGGCTTAAATGCAAATTAAAGAAAATTAAAAAGCTAAAATATATTAAATAAACGCTATCACTATTTTTACAATGATGTTTTTGTGATTTATAAAATAAAATAACTTAAATAAACTATTTTAGTTAAAACGTAAACTTAAATTATCTAAAAACGTAACTTAAAATGAAAACGTGCGTTATTTAAAAAAATTACGCGAAAACAGAGTGCGCAAGCAAAAACATAAAATTTATGAAATAAAAGACCTACAAGTGTAAAAACAATTTTCTTACGTACTATATGATAAAAGAAAATTTTAGAAAAAAGATTTATATATTTTTTTAACTTTTATATTTTTTATTATGAATTAATTACTATTTTAGACTAAATAAATGATTAAAAATACTAAAACTATTCAGAAAATTCTGAAACTTTTTTATAAAATACTTTATACTAATACAAAGTTAAGAAAAATACAAAAGTTGAAAAAACTTGTTTTAATAAGCTAGAAATAAGCTAACTAGTTCGAATAAGCTAATAATGGAAACAAGGCTTATGTATTAGATAATGTAAAGAAAAACAGAAAAAGACCCAAGGGCGAGTGGTAGTGTGTGTGTGTGGTGAGCTGGGTGGCCAGGGTTCGAATCCCAGCAACTTTTTGCAACTATTTTATTTTTTTATTTTTATTTTACAAACTTATTAAGCTAAGCGAGATAAACAATTTTCACAACTAGAGCTTTTTCTAAGAATCACTAATAAGCTCAGTATTGAGCTTATAATCTCAACAGTAGGCAATAAAATGAAATAAGCACAAAATTTAGCTAAATGGCTAATAAGCTAATGAAATAAGCAAAGGATGAATTGAAAATAAGCTAAATACTGATAATAAGCTAATATAGCAACTGAATAAGCACAATAACTTGAAAATAAGCACTGATTAAGCCAAAATAAGCACTAGTTAACTGTATGCACATGACACTTTTTTTTGAATCACTAGGCACTTTATGGCTTAATTTTAAGCACTGAGATAAGCTAGAAACTTAAAACAAACACTTGGACTAACTAGATGACCAACTCAGCTTTCCAAAAAGCTAAAGTTCTCACAGTGTTGTCCACTAGAGAGCTTTTAATGAGCTTATTAAAAAGTGGAAAACCACTGAGTTATTTCTGAGTAAAATGGACAGAAATAAAAGCTAAGTGCTGCCTACTCAAATAAGCTACAAAGTGGAAAACAAGCTTTGGATTAGAGAGTCAGCTAGGTGAGCTTCTCAAACAGCTAAGTTGCACAAGCTAAAGCTAATTTATAAGCTCTGTGTGAGCTTGTGAAAGTAGATGGCTCACTGGTGCACAGGGCACTATTTTGACTTTTTTATTAAACTGAAAGTTGACTTTTATGAGATTTTAACTGATTCTATGGACTGAATAAGTTGTAATAAGCTACAATGAGATTGGTTTAAGCTAAAATACTAAGTTTCAAGCTACTATGATGTAATTTGTATCCCAAGTTCTTAACAGTAAACACTTAAGATAAGTTTAAAACTTATTTTGACTTTTTGCTTAAACAAGGACTAAATTTTATTCTTGAACTGAGCTATTAGATGATAACATGACTTAAAGCAACCATAAACAATAACAAGCATACACTGAAATGTCACTTAATCAGCAAATCCAAACACTCTTTTATATGACTGATTTGAAGCTTTTCAAAAGGATTCACAGATTAAAACCATGCATTTGATTCAGGACTTTATATTATCAATTAATAAGACTAATGAAGCATTAAACAAGAACAATAACAACATAAAACTACGAATTGACAATTATACTATTATCACTGTTAAACTAAAATTTTAACAACTACAAATTTTTAATAAACAAGCAACTTGATTTAATGTGTAATTTAACTTAACTACAACTGTGAAACATAAAGATACACAGATTTAAGCTAAGAAATGACTTAAACAATGAAATGCTAAAATGAGTAAAAATCTTACAAAATGGATTCCAAGCTGAGAAACCATGAACTAGATATCAAGGACCATCCTACTACCTCCCATGAGGTTCTAAACCATCTTTTATTCCATATTCAACATTGCTACTGCTGTCTTGATTCCTTGTGCTTGATTTTTTTTTTACCCAATTTATCCTATTTTTTTGTATTTTTGAGTTTTAAGTTTAAACTGGATTTACAAGTTCCTAAAGCTTATAAAAGCTTTATAAGAGCTTATGTGAGCTCTTTTCAATCCTTAGCAACTACTAAAAAACACATTTGAACTTATTGAGATTTTTAACAAAATAATGCATAAACTGATTCATAAACACAACTGAAATTGAAACTGAGAATAAGTTTAAAATACACTGAAATTCGATTACAAAACACTTGAAATCTTAAATTTGCACTGGAAAACTTAAAAAACTTAAAACGACATACAAAAAGTAAAATTACTCTAGATATTTTATTACATTGCTTCAAACTTGTATATAAAGATCTTTTTGGAGCTTGTCGACATCTCTGAACATATCCCACTTAACCTCAGCCATTGGATTCATCCAGATCATCATAATTGCCATTTGGCAATTTTGGCGCCAAAATAAGTCAAGAGCAGGTTTTGCTAATTAAAGCTTCTTGGATGATTGTAGAGGTGGAGGGGGGTTGGTATACAGCTTGGAAGACAGGTGGAAAGGGCAAGTGGAGAAAAAAACCACTGGTATTGGGATTACAGAGATGGAGAAGGAGATGAACAGTGTTGGTGGTTTTGGGCGCGCGTTGACCGGATTTGACTTGTGGATATTATAAGCGGGGGTCCAAAATGGGGGGTCAAGGGTGTTGGCTGGGGGTTCTTTTGGGTTTTGGCAGGGGTCTAAATATAAAAGGGGGCCATTTGTTTTTTTTTTTAATATTACAAGGACCATTTGTGTAATTCGGCCAAACATGAGGGACCAAACCTGTAATTTCTCCAATGTTATCAAAAGGACCAAACTTGACAAACTTAAATAGTACAAGGACTATAGTGCATAAAATTCCATTTTTAATAAATCCAAGGACTATTTTTGTCATTTTCAAAACTTGAGGGACTAAAGTTGTAATTTTTGCAATTTTTGATTTTAAGGACCAATTTTGACAACTCATGAATCCCTAAGGACTTAAAATGATATTTTTCTTTATTTTGATTTACCAGGGACTGTTTTTGACAACTTTTTAAACTAGGGGGACTAAAACTGCCAATTATGCAAACTTGATACGTTTTTCATCTGATTTTGATATTTTTGCATTTAAAACACATAAAACACTTATTTGTGATATTTTCATCATTTTGAGGCATTTCTGAGTGTTTTCAGATGTTTTTGGCATTCTAAACAGTATAAAAATGATGAGTATTTAGACACTCATCACTCCCCTTTGACGAATGCTCCCTTTTGGTGAGGGCGTCAAGTAGTTAGGAAGACTAAGTGAATGTATTGCAAGTATTTTGCAATGTTTTGCTTTGATGAAAAACTCCCCCTTGTTGAGGGCGTCAAAGTCTTCATGTATTTTGAAAATCTACAAAACAAAGGTTAGAAACAAGTATATGGTGCATTGTTTCCTGCAAATGAGCTTTAAATTTAGCTCAAAAAGTGTTTTTGTTCACCCGGTTCTGCCGGATCCTTCACTTGAGGGTAGGGGTGAGCATACGACCCGAACGGACCGGACCGACCGAGACCGGACTGGACCGGATCGACCACATTCGGTCCGGTCTGCGGTCTCGGCTTTGGGACTAATTCGGTCTTCGGTCCGGTCCGGTCCGGACCAAAACCGGCTAATTTGGCCTTGTTGGACCGGACCGACCGAAGGACCGACCGGACCAACCCGGACCGAGACCAGACCGATCACATTCGGTCCGGTCTCGGTCTAAGCTTTTTGCCGAAAACGGGTCTCGGTCCGGTCCGGTCTTGGTCGGTCTGGTCTGGTTTTTGGACCGTGCACACCCCTACTTGAGGGATCCGTCAAGACCAATTTGAGGGATCCGGGTACCTGCAACTTACTAGCAGCAATGTAGACAAAACGACCAAGTAAGTCATGGATTGTTGCACCAAACATGTTCACATAACTATATAATGTACAAACATGTAGTTTCATTTAATAAAATGAGAGAAATGATACGCATATCTCAATTCTCTAAAACTAAGAAAATGATACACACATGTAATAAAATAAAAAGAATCCTAACAGCCTAAGTTGCGCCTAAGACTAGAAAGAACACTACTTGTTCTTGCATTCCAAGCTTTAGGGACGGTTAGGTTTGTTGACTTCATCAAAACGTTCAAGAAGGTGATAGAACATGAAACGTGCTTCATCACGTACTTCATGGACTAACTCTTGGACATGTTGACAATGATAGCAATCATTGTCATGACTAGGAAATGGTGGTGGTAAGAATGGAGAAGTTTGTGGAGGTAAGTTTGATGAAGACGGTGGAGGTTCCACAAAGGATGAAGAATTTTGTGGAGGTAAGTTTGATGAAGGAGGTGGTGGTTCCACAAGGGATGAAGGTGGTAGCATATGTGTTGGTGATGGAGGAAAAGAAGTATCAACATCCATATGATCCAGTTGTTGAGGTTGGAAATTCCTCATAATCCAAAATGGACCATTTGAGGGTGAAGGAGAGAAAGACACGGGTGCTATTGAAGTTCCAACACCAAGGTTTTGATGAGAAGGTTGTTGTGGTACCATTTTCTCAATTGATGAGAATGTGAGCAATGGTGGTGGATGAGAGGGCCTAGGTGGCAAATCTTCTAGATAGTATAGGTTTGGAGATGAGTGAGGTGTGGTGAAGGAGAGAACTTTAGGTTCTAGAGGTGAAGGTTTGTTGTTTTAGTGGAGATGAGAGTGTTTGGTTTTGAAGGTATGCTGGTGTTTGGCAAAGGTTGTTTGGTGGGAACAAGTCTCTGAGGAGTTGGTTTGATTGGTAGAGTTTTTTGGGGAGGAACTCTATCATTTGGAACTTTGTTGGGTGATGACTCAGCTGATAAGATTTCATGGACAACACGAGAAATTTTCTTTGGAGGGCCTTTGTTTGTTGAGTTTGCACTAGGTGCTTTTCTCATGATGAAATGGTAAAAAGTAAGAATTGAAAGAGGAAGTTTAGCTACTGAGAATGAGTGTTTGAATGGTGGTTTGGAAGTACGAATACAAGTGGTTTATAAAGGGAGAAATTAGGCAAGTGAATTAAAGCCTAAACCACTAAAGTTCTTCAAATTGTAATGATTTGCATGCACAAAGGTCAACTACAAATTTGCTTTGTTCTAGGGAGTCATTTAAGACAATATCGAGCGTTTAGATTAACAAAGAGGGTTTGAAATGATTATACCAAGTGATAATAACCTTTCTTTGTAACCGGTTCCAACGGATCCCTCCCTTGAATGATCCGGCTAGCTTTAAGCTAAGTATGCAGCTATCAGTAGCTAAGAAAAGGAATGATTGAGTTCTAGCAAGGTCTAGTACCTACATATTCTGAGTGATTTGGTCCACTAAGTTGTCTTAAATGGTAGAAGACTTAAATGACCAAGTATAATGAGTTAGAATAGCCAATGATGACTTTTATGGAGATAATGGAGTTTTAGAAACACCAATGAGTGATTATGTATGACACTAAGAGTTTTGAAGATGGTAAATGGTTGTAGAAACCAGATGGTGATTAAAGAAAAATTTAGAAAATTCCTTAAAAATCACAAGAAATGAAAAAAAAGATTTTAAAGCATTTTAAGGTAAAAATGAGTAAAATCAATTTGTTAAAAATGAGAAAAATATTAAACTATGTGTTTTGAGATGATAGAAACAATGTGTAAACATTGGAGCAGAAAGATGGTGAGTTTTGAAGTAATGATAAATCAAAAACACCTTGAATGTGATCATAAGTCATTTATGAGTGAATGTGGGATCAACTGAGCCTAAGAAAAACTAAAGTGATCCCAATGTAGCATGTTCAACTAGTCCAATAAGGTCTGGAAGGTTGTGTTAATACAAATAAACCGTAAAAACATTTATTCATATTTAGCGATCTCGTTGTGTTTTTTTGATAACAAATATAAAGTTATCATAAGTAAAATAATAAGAATACATGTTATTTTTGTAAAGTATATACATTTGGTCATTCAAATAAAATGTTGTAATAATTCATTTGTTGTAATAGTTTATGTAATAGGATGGGTAATATCCAAGACCCATGACCCATACCCATGAAGCTAATCCAAAACCCATGACCCATTGCATGACATCATGCATGAAATCATGTTGGGTATTATCCATGACCCATGACCCATGACCCAATGTCCACAACTCATGACCCAAGACCCTTGACCCATTGTCTAGATACAGTGTATCTTGTTGGGTACCCATGGCTCATACCCAAAACCCATAACCCGGTTTGCAACCTAAAATCCGAACTGGTACAACCCAGTTTGCTGGATCCCTAGGATTGTACTGGACGGATCCCCCAAGTGAGGGATCCGTCGGAACCGGACTACAGTAAGGTTTTGTGCCTATAAATAGCGAGTCATTTCTTCATTGTTTCTCATCCTTCTTCTTACAACTCTCTCATATATTATCTCACTCTTCTAACCTCTGATCACTTGATCAATCTAGTAGTTCTTCTTTCTTTTGTTGTGATTCTCATATAGGTCCTTCTCAAAGGCGAGATCACGATATACTACAAGTCATCCAAGAAAAGGGTCCTTGATTGATTTATCCATCCACAAGATTTCTGTAGCAAGATCTTGTATTTCATATTTCACATAGTTGTTGTGTAATAGTTGTGTTGGTTTGGTCCGCCGTGCTAAGGACTCGGTATTTAGCTTTGTACCGGAAAAAGTGTAAGCGACGTTGTGAGGCTTCTCCGCCGTGTTGAAGGAGCTTGTTGACATAGTGCTTGAACTCTCGAGTGGGGAACTCGGGGAGTGGAGTAGGGCAAGGAAGGTGTCCTTGTAGCTGAACCACTATAAATCACTTGTGTCGCTATTCTTTATCCTTTACTTTAATTGCTTTCATTATTTACTTTACTTATTGCTTTATACTATCTATCCATCAATACGAATTCACTTAAGATCGAATCTAAATCTTTGAAACTTAAATTAAAATCGGCAAAACTATTCAACCCCCCCTTCTAGTTTTCCACAATTGGCATCAAGAGCAAGGTTTTCAAAAGTTTTAAAGTAAATTGTATTTTAAAAACTTTTCGATCACAGTTTTGAAATTATAGAGAAGGGCAATCTATGCAACAACCTCCACTACTTGAAACAAATGGTTTTATTTATTGGAAAAATAGATTTGAAACTTATGTGAAATCAAAAGATGATCTTTAGTACATTATTGTTGAAGGTGACTTTCAAGCCACTACAAAAGATGATAAAACCGGCAACGAAACAAACAGCCCTCATGATCGTCTCTCCGACGACCAAAAGAAAAAGCTTTTCAAAAATAGTGAGGCAAAAATGGTTTTATATAATGCCTTACCTAAAAAGGAATTTGAAAGAATTTCATGCTTAAAACCTCTAAAGAAATTTAGAATTCTTCAGTTGTAACTCACCAAGGAAATCAACAAGTTAAAAACAACAAAATTGATTTATTTGTTCAACAATATGAACAATTTTCAATATCGGATGAGGATAGTATAGATAATTATTTTGCTAACTTTAATACTATTATTACTTCATTACATGCACTTGATGAGTCTTTTTCTAGTCGTAATCATATCAGGAGATTTCTAAAGGCGCTTCCATCAAAGTGGAGACCAAAGGTGACGACCATCAAAGAATCCAAAGACTTGTCAATCCGCACTCTCAATGAACTCATAGGCAACCTAAAGGTCTATGAGCTCGTCCTCGCTAAAGACTTCGAAGCCTCAAAAGAAAAGAAAGAGAAGCAAAAATCTCTTGCCTTAAAAGCCAAGAAGGTCTCAAGCGATGAAGAAACCTCATCTTCGTAAAGTGATGACGAAGAGTATGCAAGGCGGTACGGGATTTCAAGAAGTTCTTTCGGAGAAAAGGAAGATATGTCAAGCAACCATATGACGACAAGAATGAGTTTCGGAAAGGCAAAGACAACAAGAAAGTAAAGGACAAACGCACATGTTTTAAATGTGGGGATCCTAATCACTTCATTAGTGAGTGTCCCAAACGTGACGAACAAAAGGCGTTCGTAAGTGGTTCGTGGGGAATGAGTGAGGAGGAGAACGAAGAAATTTGTCTCATGGCAAAAGACTCAAACGAGGTATGTTCTGAATCTCTTTATTATAGTAGCCCATCATTAGATGATGAATCCTTACATCGTGAATATGATAAACTTTGCAAAATTAGTCTAAAAGTAATTAACAAAAATAAGATTTTGAAAAACAAAAATGAATGTTTAGAAAAGGAAGTTCTTGAGCTAAAAGATAAATTAAAACGTTTAGAAAAGGGAAAGGAAGTAGATAGTGAATGTGAGCTTTTTGTTCAACTTCAAACGTTAGTTGACCATCTTGATTCCAAGATTGCTAGAATAAGTACTAATACTCTTGATAAAATACTTGAGAGTGTTAAAACGGGAAATAATCAAAAGGGTTTAGGTGTTCAGGAACACATTGCGTCAACTAGCGAGATTAAAGAAACACAATTCGTTAAAGCAATTGAAAAACAGGCTATTGTAGTCACGGATCCCTTGAAAAAGGAACCGTCTAGTATAAATCCAGGGATCCGTGGGTCTGTACCTGAAAACAGTAAAAATAATGCAACTACATCATCTAGAACCGACTTTGTTATTGTTAACAAGAAGAAACCAACCAATGCCGCTGTTAGAAATGTCAAAGAACCACCTCCACTAAAACAAAATCAAAGTTTTATGAAAAAAAGGTCCATAATTTTCTAAACCAAACACAATTATAAGAAGACCAAATAATGTTTATCCGAGAATTAACCACCATCAAATGGGATGGAATCCTAATGCACAAAACGGTTTTCCATTTCAAAACTTTACACCTTGAAATGCTTTCTCACCTTTTTCATATATGCCTCATATGAATGAAATGTATAACACCAATGGACCCATGAACAAATGGGGACCAAACTTTTGAGTGAATTGTTTTCTTAGATGTGCCTAAAGGTTGAATTAGATCCAGATGAATGGATCAAGGATAGCAGGTGCACGAGGCATATGACCGGTAACAAAGATTTGTTTTCCACGTACGAATCCTTCAATGGAGGAAATGTGGTGTTCGGAAATAGCAAGAGCAAAATCATTTGTAAAGTACAATCTCTCACAAATCTTTGACCATTAACGATGTATGTCACGTAGAAAACCTAAACTTCAATCTACTAAGTATAGGACAAATATGTGATAATTAGTGCAACATACTTTTTAGTGAAACCGGTAGTAAAATATTGAAAAATGGTTTTACTATATGAAGAGGCATTAGAAAACATGGACATTAAAATCGGTAATGAACCAAAAGACAAACTTTGTCTTACCTCTATGGATGATACTTCGACCTTATGGCATCGAAGAGTGGGTCACGCCAATATGTGACTTATTCAATCGCTATCATCCAAAGAACTAGTAAGAAATCTGTCACACCCCCAAATTACCTGTTTTGCAGCGGAATGGAATTCCTGAGGATTGACTATCATAGCATCACAATCACAGTTATATTGAATGACCTAAAGTGCCGTTTGGAAAATACATCGCTTGATTTAATAAAACAATCAGAGTTTACAAGTATAGGTCCCAAATGAAAATCAACTTGTGCGGAAATAAATTTGTTACAATTCAAACGATGTTTTAAAGTTCATAAAACCCAAGTGAGACGCGTCGTCACCGCGACTCTATGATATGTCCACATGCATGCCATGAAGTGAATGCCTTAGTTACCTGAAAATACATTGCTAAAAGTGTCAACACAAAGGTTGAGTGAGTTCAAGATTTTATGTATATGTTTATACGACTACCCACAGTATAAGTTATGTATGACAATGATGTCACAAAAAAAATGATACAATTGCTTAAGCACATGACACCGAAGCTTGACTGATGTTAGCCTAGCAGAGGTTTTGCCAAACAACTCAAATAATGACAATGAAATGAAATGCATCGTCGGTTGGAATCCACCAACCCGGATGGAGGTGTCACCCCGATAGATCTATCCACTCACCCTGCTTATATGAAATAGCGGTTCATGATATGAAATGGGGACATATAACTGGCAATGAGGTAACTTAAGCAATGTAATGAATTTGATATACTTGGTATCGTAATAAAAATGATGTGCCAAGGTTTCTCTCCGTAGGTTTGAAATAAAATAAAAACTTGAATAAATCGGGGCTATGAAAACTCACATGTTGCAATGATAATGTTGATATAATGGCAATATTGAAAT
>OU343218.1:98270222-98492128 GCA_910596185.1 Chrysanthemum makinoi | reverse complement strand
CTGCCAGAGCCGGAGGGATCTACCCAGGGACAATCCACTAGATAGTGTAGAAGTCCTTAGGTATGATGTAAAAAGGAGAAAAAAGTGAGATATGGGAAGAGTCTTGGTGAGGTGAGCTAGTCTTGGAATAAACCCAACAAGGTTCTAGTTATGAAGTCTCGTGAAGCGAAGGGTTGAAGAATGAAAAATTGAATGAGAAAGGGTGAAAACAAATAGCCCTCCATTATTCAACCTTAGAAGCGGAAGGGTTCAATTCATATACTACTTGGTGTTACCAAGGTAACATGCTCGGTATTGAAGACAAGGCGTCATGGACGGTGAAGCATACTTGCACTTCAACTTTCCAAACCTCAAGTTCTTCTTAAAAGGACTTGTTTCATTCATGAGGCAGGCATAATCTATCGACTTTCTCTTAGAGATTGTTGATATTGAAGAAGGAGACCCTCTCCTAGTCTCCGGCATAGGAACCAAATATGCACAATTGAGTCTAGAGCCACGAGATCATCATATAATCTCTTTAGGACACTTTCAATGAAGACTCTCTGTTTCACACAATGTGGAAAGAGAGATTATATCTTATGAGTCCTACGCATTATCCTTGTGGTATTGCCAGAACATCTGAGTAGTATGCCAACATACTCACAATGAAGATGGAAAACCTTCTGGAGCCAACATCAAACAAGCTCCTGGTAGGTGGCATGTGAGATCTATTCAATATATCGACCATGTGACAACTGACAGCCGAGCAAGGGCGATTCAATCTTTTGAATCAATCACAGTTCGGTGATTGGCGGATTCCTTTGAAAAACTGTCGTTGTGCTTAAAAACTCTTTTCTTTAGCACATTTGTGTATATTTCTCAAAATAAAAGGTGTTTATGATTGATAATTGATTTTCATTAAAACCTTGCAAAACAATTTCTATTGAGCGATTACGATTGTTTTTCAAATCTCTTTTCATCAATCGGTGAATCTCATTTCTTTGGTTCAGCTCACTCGTGTTGTCTTCATTGAGGCGTTCGGTTTGAGAACAACTAGAGCAGTGCGAAACCACGTCAGGAAATTCTTGAATTATACACGATCCGCGAGGCGGTACTTGTCTTGATCAGCGGGAACCGTGGGCGTGTACCTCATTCAACGAAAGTGATCAAAGACACTTTCGTGCGCTTTAATACTAACTTGTTTTATCACGTACACCCCAACGTTTGTAGGCGTCGAATGAAGCGGTCAATCCATAGCAATGCTCACTACATTCATATCTAAAGAAATCATGATTAGTGCATCAATGAATCGATATTTTCACTCCATGCTTACCTTTCTGGCTGCGCCAATATCATGAATCAATGAAAGCTTCTTACTCTGATAAGAATATATCATGATCCAGAATGTGAGCATGTCGGTCCAAAAGTCACAACATCACATAATACCAACACCACAAAGGATGAGACAGAGATTTAATATGGTGATGATTTCAAAGTGACTCAAATTGATTATCCGTGGATCGGTTAAAGACCTCCACTCAGATTATCCAAACATGCAAAAATGAAGATTCAAAGACTACGAGCTCTGAGAACAAGAACATGAACAAGAATTAAGAACTATCTCAATGATACATCATTTGTATTCTATGTAATTTTAATGTGTGTTTGGTGACCTCCATGGGGGAGATTGTTAGGATTTGGAAAATCCATTAGTTAAAGTGTCGGTCACCTCAAGTATATGTAATCGTTAGAAAGCTCGTAGTCGTAGTTATTTGATGTTAAGTAGTAGTCAGTTAAGTTACACCATGGAGGACGGACGGGTCTTTGTATGCGATCCATAGCCGTCGGTGGCGTTTTGTTGTAAGACTATAAATACTCTCTACCTCCCAAGGTAGAGTTGGAGCTCATAATAAGATTTTTCTTTCTCTCACTAAAGTTCCCAAACCTCTAACTTACTCTCTCTAAAAACCATTTGTTGCATGATGTGTATGTGAAATCCAATATGTTACATATTTCTTTTTCATTCTTCAACCCCTTCAGTGCTTACTGAGACTTCATAACTAGAATCTTGTTGGGTTTATTCAAGCTGTCGCCTCTTCTATTCTCATTTTCTCCTTTTTCATCATACCTAAGGACTTCTACACTATCTAGTGGATTGTCCCTGGGTAGATCCCTACGGCTCTGGCGGGATCGTGGGAACATAAACCTAACCAAACCATCCTTATAACACCATGCATAAAGTAAATTGGTCAGTCTTTTGGTATTGTTCTTTCCTTCTTGTTCCCCTTAATTGTTTTGATCATTTAGAAATGTTCCCCCTCAACATGTGCATATGATTATGAAATTGTTTAGCACATGGAGGCAAGAGTTCTTTTAAAATAATTTCTTTGATCACAATTTTCTTAGAAAAAACCTTTTGATTTTCTTGGTAAATTCTCCCCCTCAATATGTGCGTTGGATATTTCAAAATCATTTTGCACATAGAGGCAAGAGGTTTCAAGTACTTTCACGATTGCCAATAGAAACCATTAGCTCCCCCTCAATATGTGCATCAATATCGAAAGAGTTTAGCACATATTAGAGAACTGCACTTTGAATCAAAGCGATCATCTTTATCAAATTTCAAATTAAATCACAAATTCTCCCCCGATCAAAATATCAAACCCTTTGAGATTTTGGATCCCAAGTGATTTAATAAGGTTTAGAAAACATGGAGAAAATGTGACTGATTTAAAATCTCGTGGTTTTTGGTTAAATGCTCCTCCTCAATCATGTGCATTATGTATTTAAATCGTTTGGCACATGAAGGAAGGAGTGCTTTTGAAATAATCACCCTTTAAAACTGATTTGAGATTTAAATCACGATCTCTCCCCCGATCAAAAATTTCAAACCTTTTGAGATTTGTGATCCCAATTGATTTAAGTTATTTAGAAAATTTTGGGGAAAGACGTGGCAAAATTAAATTTTGAAAAATGATAGATACGGGACAGTTTAAGACATTAAAGATTGTTAGTGTCAGGTATGATTGTTTTAAGAGATCTTTAAGTAAAATAAAACTATTTCACAATCAAACAGAGCGAGAAAAATTTCATTTTGAAAGATCTTTGAGTTTTAAATAAATCATACCATGACATAACATTAAATCTTTAGATCACCACTTTGTTTAAACAAATCGGACTTGATAGATGAAATATCGTTTGAAAATATTTAATTTGAAATCACTCTCCCCAAATCCATGACCGTAGTCGTTGATTGGTGACTTATATTTAAAAAATGAAGTCGGTTGATTTCCAAAATTTAAGTCCAATTTATTTTCAAAACAATATTTTCCATTTTCAAAACAATTTTATCAAATTTTTGAAAAATGGTATTATTCACGACTTGTCCTGCACAAGTTAAGTTAGGTTGGTTAGAAGCTACATTTGTTCTTTGTAGAGGTGGAAGAAAACCATCTGCCGGATGCGATTGAGACCTCTTACGTTGCATTTTATCATGCCAACTCTCCATAGAGATCAAATTAAGCTCCGTTTCTTCATTTGTCAACCAAAGATATAGTTACCCTTTCCTTACGGCATCCGATCATTTTCAATTGTGAGATCCGGATCGGGAACATTCTTATAACCATCTTATCGCATCGTTAGTCAACACGATATATGGTGGTGACAACACCCAACGACAATCGACTAGTAAAAGTCAATTCAACATATCAATGGATCATGTAAAGGCATGGGAATAATGTGTTCCTCAAACTTTAATCATCTAATCCTAACAATCATATCCTAGGCACCTACCCTAGCGTAGGTTAACATCATTTTCGATTAAGCATATAGGATAATTAGATAAGCTGATAGATGATATAAATTTGAAAAACCTCAATCAATGACTCATTTTCTCAAAACTTTAAAAGCGTGAAGTCATTGATTGAGTTTGCAAAATAAACTCTTATTCGATTGATTTTCAAGCAACTCATTTACCACCATTTTTGAAAACAACAAATATTTTTAGAAGAAGAATTTATAGAAGGAAAAACATTTGTTTAGAACAACGGATCCCGACATACTTTTTCAATTTGTTTTTAGGATAAGTGCAATTTTGAAAAATGGTTTAGCCACTTTCCTTTCTTGAAGAGCGGGTTGCTATACGAAATAATAGCAAACCATGGTTTTAGCGGGTTCTGATGAAATAACTGCAAGCCATATTTTGAGACATGTTTTGAAAAGAAATATTTAGACCTCCTGCTCGAACTTCATCTATGGTCCCGTGCCATTATTGTATGACATTTCTAAGACCGTAGATGTTATCGATACCGGAAGACATGTCTTGAAAAACAATTTTTTTTTTAATTTTTTAATTTTTTAAAATGTTTTTGTTTTTTTTTTTTTATTTTTTTTTGATTTTTTATGGGTTTTTGTTGATTTTATATTTTTGTATTTTGCTTTTTGATAAATAATTACAGATAGAGTAATAGTTTAAGAGGTTGATGATACAAGTACCGAGATAAGGAAATCGATCAGCACTTTGTAGAAGATAGAAGTCATCATCTCTTTAAACTTTCACCACCAGCATTGAGGCTCTTGAATCGTCATAAGAGCTTTAGCCTTAAAAAGTGAATCTTTGGCGGCTTCCTCCAAACCGACAATCCTCGAGAAAAGATCATTTCCGAAGAAGAAGAGTGCTAGCAAAGCAGTCTCATTGAATGAAGCTCAACACCCCAAAGAAGACAAGAACACCGAAGTAACAAGATAACACGGATCATCTTTGCGTTTATCAAACCTGGAATAAATGATTAAGCCCCGATCACATGATCTGTTGTGCGTCCCGATGTACACATTACTTGAGTTTGGCGGTTGTCAATTCGGGGAACAATATATCAACATCTTCATTTTACCAAGTGCATTCCAGTTATCTTCCATATAACCAATCAGCCTATAATGTACACAAGTATCCACCGAGTAGAAACGACATCCGATGGCGGGTTGAATCACGATCTTCTCCGTGGATGTCAAATCGAATAAGCGATTAAGCTCGATCATGTGAACATGTTGTGCGTCTTGATGTACACATATCTCTCCCTTGATGGTTGCGATCACATCGGAATCATCATTACATTGTGTACATGAAGCAATAGCCGGAAGCACTACCATAGATCATATAGAAGATGTCGATAAGCCATGTCATCTCACACTCCAAATATTCTTCTCATAATTCATCTAACTGAATGGTGAAGTAACACAAACCAAAAGTCTTCAGAGACCACTTCCCCCCAAATGGTTGGAATAATACATCCTTCCCCTAAATAGTTGGAATAATATATCCTTCTCCCAAATAGTTGGAATAATACACTAAAGGCTATGAGTAAACAGAGTTTCTCTGATTTATGACATTTGTCTTTCCCGGGATTACTTCAATAGAAAAGAAGTATTAGGTTCATCACGTGTACTCGTTGTGTATTTAGATGTATGTCTCCTTCCCCACTTCTGGTTTTGATACCTCGAGATCAACACATTACACCAAATATTCTTAAAAAGAGAGAACAAAAAATTAGCTCATATGAATCTGTGAGAATCACTGCTCTGAAAACTCTCACGACTATCTTTATCAACCCATATGTAGACAAATTGAAGTAACCGACTGACATACCAAACTTGAAGCGGAAGTAGAATATTCCCACGTTGTGACTTATGCTTGCACTGTTGGAAGAGCGGTGTAGAGAATTCATGCATCATGAAAATTTCTAAGTACTCAATACCCAATGAAAGTATGAGACATTAACACCTCTTGCGATTATCCACACCGCCATCTGCGTGTGACAAGTAAAACATAACTCTAATAGTGATAGTTAACCGGTCTTCAACCCCGCTGGCACGGTAACTAGATAAACCAAGTCTTCAACTCAAATTCTTGAGCTCGAGCAAGTTATCAAATAAGAAGCACGCTGTGAAGTCAACTTCAATCTCAAATGAGTGATAAATGATTAACTCTGAAGTAATCAACTTGTGTCAAATGCCCAACACGTGAATAAACATACAATCGGATGTACATTGATCCACTGAATGAACTGGATCAAATGATTCCTCAACATCAATGCCATCTTCCTAAAGATATACATATAGAGACTGATCTGGAAGATTCACCAATAATGTCTTCAAGCGGATGAGGTAGTCATTTTCCTTAATGTTCATGTGGTTGATTTACAGAGTGCACAATAAGAGGAATAATAATCCGTGAAGATTGGCAAAGGAATACCAAAGAGCGGATCATTATTCATGAACAATAATCCGTGAAGATTTGGCAAAGGAATACCAAAGAGCGGATCATTATTCAATAGTGCAACTACAATATCATGATAGTCATTATCAGCGCCTTGTGAAATAACTAGAGATAAGGTTTCTTGAAATTAGAAGTACTTCTTAGATGGTGAACCGGTTGAGTCGTCATAGCGAGCATGAGCTGGATGATCAACATTCGTTGGAGGTTGGAAATACTCATCAAACATATCTTGAAAAACAATGAATCCCAAATAGTAAATCCCAATTATCCTTAGTGAGTGAAGACATTAGGCGTTGGAGAGTCGTATGACCATAACTCAAGCATCCATTAACATGTAGTATATTCACTCTTCTCCTCCTCAAATATTGCAAATGAAGTTTGCCATTTTGAGCAAGTGAATAAGAATATATATACATGAGATCCACTGAGGATTGAATGAACATGGAAAAACATGAAGCTTGTTGATGAAGAATGTCGATGAGAATGGTCATAAAAATGAAGATCTCTTCTTAGAAGATAAAAGCATGAGGCGTACACTTTTTTTCTTTGAGGAGCGGGGCTGAAGAGTTATCTACGAGCGCCATAATGATGAAATCTGAGCTGCGAAATGATGTGAGCAGGCGTCATTGCCGATTGAATATCAAGGTTGAGTTACTTGAACCCGTGAGTTATGAGATATCAATCCTTGTGTTATCCATACTTTAAGTCAGTCCATGTATTGAAGGATCGAAGTATCTGGCAGAGTAAGGACTGCACTCACATTACAAGCTTGATTGCAAATATATTGGTTAGTGACATTAGTATCCAAACCCTTAGGGGTTTCACGATCAACCGATTTTGCCATCGAAACTTGACTTTTGGTAGGAATCCACCTAAGTCCAACATCCTTAAACTTTCTACCAGACGGTATCCACTTATGGCAAGGTCTAGGATTGTTAAGCTTCTTATGTATAGTGGAAGACTTATCGTTGTTCCTAGACTCCAAAGATTTAGCAGTTGGGATCCATCTAGGCGAAATTTTAGGTTTGTTTTGCATCATAACATGTTGAACCTTAGCCATGTTAGTAGCCTTAGTGGAATGTACCTTAGCATGTGAATTAGGAAAATGTTTCTTATTCGGAAAAGACTCAGAATTTCTAGTTTCATTTTCTACATGCTTAGCATTCTTCTTCATATAACTACTCTTAGATGCAAGCCAACCCTTAGTCTTTTGAGTGTTCCTAGGTAATGGTTTACAACTACTAGGTGCTTGAAATATCGGTGGAGTGTATCACTAGCTCTTGCACCTAAAATTCCGTCTTCTGAATCATTGCCTTTTTCCTAGCTTCTTCTAGATAATAGTTCTTCGACAAGTCATGTATATCATATGAATTCAGGTTTTAATGCTTGGTTTTGACACTTTGTTTTCAAACTATTCCTAGAGTCTTTGGGAGTAAAGTAGCTACTTGTTGAGGGTTATGAGCTGAAGCATTATTCTTAGGTAACTCAGGTGAAGTGATTGGTTTTGACAAAACTTGTATCGCATCAACTTGGGAGGCAAGCCTTATCCTTAAAGATTTTGTTCTTCGATATATAAATGCAGATGGCGACCTAACAATAGACGGTCTATAGTGGGATGGCCGAAGCTAAGGTTGATGGTTTTGTAAACTTAGTGTTCACACTTTTCCCTACTGTTTTCTCAGCTCATTCTTTAAGGCAACAATCGCAAAGCTCTTTTCCTGAAGTTGAGCTTTGAGTTCATCAATTTTTGCTATCAAAGATTTTGTTTGTTCCACGGACTTAGTTCTAGTTTCATTGATAGAGTCACTTAGGTCCTTTTGATGCTTTTTCAAAGTCTCATTTTCCTTAAGTAATTTAGCCACATAAATTTCCAATTCATTGTTTCTTGTTTTAATAGCATCGATGTCTTGTTTAGTCATGACTAAGTTACTTTTCAAATTCTGGATAGAGATATGTTTTTTTAGATTGTAAATGGTTGACTCTTTGTCTTGTTTGAGCTTTCAAAGTGTTAATTTCAAAAAGTTCACGAATTGAGGAAGTTCGGATTTTTACATGGTTTGTTAAGTTGAAAACTTTCTTCTTTACTTTGTATCGCAATTTCAAGTGAAATGCATTGTTTTTCAAGATTTGAGAATTTATTTGAAAGTTCATCAAAATCCTTTTTATCAACCATATCTTTTGTTGTGGAACACTTAATCTCGAGACTTCGCCTCGATTACAAAACATTTATCAAAGTCATGTTCGACATCATGATCGGTTTGTTCAAGTACTTTAGCGGATGCACTATGTTGAGCAGTTAAGGTACCTCATTACATGACACCGTTTTTTTTGCGATATCGACATCCATATCATGTGTAACAGAGTCAATGGACCGGCTATGTCAAGCTTATCTATCTCTGAGCCTCGTATTCGTGTCAAGATCCATCATCGGTGCTTTACCCGACTCAACACTACAATCTTTTTGATTGTGCCCGTTCCCCTTTCCTTCGATTCTTGCATCTACTTCTTGTGTGATAGGAGTGGCTGCGGTACGGTGCATTATTTGTTGTCTCGACATACGCATTCGGCAACACCCGATTCTTCAAGCGATACATTACCCAACTCATCACAACTTTCTGCGCACCAGACTCTCTTCCACATTTTCATCTTTCTGAGTAACTTCTTCAATATACTTTTCCACATTATCCATGAGATGGATAAGTGTCTATGTGAACACGCTAATTTCCATTCCAATGTGTCTCTTGAAAGACATTTCAGTCATGTCTTGATCATAATTCGATGTAAATTCCCCGATGAATGGTTGGTTGTGGATCACTTGAAGTCGCAACTTGGAACTATCCTTTTGAACCTTTTCATTATCAAGTTGTTGTTCCAATTGTTCTAAGTTCAATAGTAATGTTCCCGTTAATGTAGATAAATCTTGATGGAAAAGGGCAATACATGTTCGTTCCATCGTTATGGGTAGAAGTAACATGTGGTGAGTAGAAAGTTGATAAGGTTCAATCACCTTTCCTTTTGCATGGCATTACAGCTTTGAGCAGATTGCAAATCTTTCTTATTGGACTCAGAGCATGAAGAAATCAAATCATCATTGATTGATTCCATCATCTGTAACCGTTCAGTATAGCTAATGTTCTCATGGTTGTCTGACATCATCATAGTTTGAGTACTTCGAAATCAATCGGGGGAGTGTAAGACATGATGTTGATGTATACGAGGATTTTACAAGTATGTGATTTAAAGAAATAGAATCTTTGGCGGATTTTACTAAAATCAAGACCAAACCGTATGAGTGACCAATGGACGATGTTAAGATGGCCGATGGATCGACACAATGATAGACAATTGTGTGTTAGGACTTATGATTGTTTGTAGGATTAGCATAGATGTTGTTTGGTTGAGATTTGGATTGGTTTATGCATTTATCAGAAATTTAGGTCTAAAACATAAAAACCTCAATAACACGTTGGTGGATTTAGGCCTCGAAGGTTGAGTTTAGTTCATTCGGCATGCCATTCTCCTCGTTCTCACGATCGTGTTGATGGGTAGAATGCTGAAAATGGAGTTACGGTTCAAAAGTTATGGCCGTTTGAAGTTTTGTCGGGAAAAGTCAACAAAACGCACCCAAGACAACTCGCACCTTAGACAAATCGCAGCCAAGTCAACTCACTTTGATGACAAATCACTTAATAGACAAGTCGCATGAACCACAACTTCATAAACGAACAACTTCGCAAGATACAACTTAAATGCAGCAGACAACTTCGGCAATAGTCCTTCGCATAAAACTCAACTCGCATAATACAACTCGGCTTCAAAAAGCAAGAGACTCAAATCGCTGAATGGACAACTTCGCTTAACGGTCGGGACAACTTCGCTTGGAAGAAAGTCACAAGCGAGGCCTTGACTTCGCATAGTACAAATATTCAAAAACCACCACTTTTCAAAAACAACCCAACCACGATGATTCAAGCCTTCAAAATCAAAACCTAAACACTTATGATGATTCTAAACACAAAAGTACAATCAAAATCCAAACTTTAATACTAGAAATGATCCAAATGATGTAAACTACTCTAAACTCATTCAAACCCAAAAACCTTATGAAAACCACTAGAAATCCAAGAACATGAAAAATGAGTGATCAAACCATGGCTCTTGATACCAATTGTTAGATATTGGATTTCATAAACACATAACAAACACTAGTATGGATCAAATGAGATAGATATTTTAGAGATAGAAAGTAGGATGGGAGCCTTTCTAGAGAGAGAAAGTGATAGAAAACATAGAAGGTTAGATTAAGTGAAAGGTCCAACCCTCTACCTTGGAAGGTAGAGGGGTATCTTTATATTACATCTTCGTCTGTCTTCTTAGGATGTGATGGGCATGGGTAAGACATCCGGTCCTCCACGGTGTTGCTCTAAGCTAAACTAAGCTAATATCTAACTAACAAACATGTAAATAACGATATGTCTACGAGCTAACTTATGCTAGATAATAGTTGGGGTGACCGACTCTTCACTATGGAATTTCTAATTCCTAAAATATATGTTACTTAATGCTTGTGTTCTAATGATCACATGCCTTAAATTCATATCTAATCATTAGATTATAGTCCACATTTTGGTTTTAGCATTCAATGCAATGCATTATTTTCTCTATAAATAAGGTTTCAAAATACTTGCATATCCATCACTCTCAACCTTACAAACAATCATCATCATGTCATCCAAAAGATACTCAAACATTGATGAACCATCTAGTAAGAACAATCCTTTTCAAGAAATCCAAAACTTCATCCTACCACCTTCCGTACTGCCACCACCAACTAAATCTAGGAGAACCGAACGGATTAGCATCCGGCCTTGTTGCTTAGCCAAACCTTTGTCAAAAATCCCATCACCAACTAGCTTCCAACATAAACCCAAAATAACTAGTCTTTTTAACACCCCCAACATCTCCAAACACACTCTACAAAGAGCTTGAAACATCACCACCTCTACCTCCCATTATTTTACAAGAACATCTAGGTTCTTTTCCACTACCACTCACCAACATCATGGACTTTGATCCATATTTTCCAACATTTCCACCACATATTCCGCCCTCCACATATCAAACCTACCCGGAAACCATTCACCAACACCTCCTTCACCATCTCTCATGTACACATTGTCAATCCACTAGGGATCTCGCAATGGAAATAAGGGACGAGATTCGATTCATACTCAACCACATCTTTGATCGCATCAACATTATCACTCACCAAAACTTCCATAATTAACCATATCCAAGCATGGAAGGAATGATAGTACTATTTTCTCTATTTTTTTTAGTCAATTTAAAGAACAAACCTTGTTCTTAGTTTTACATTTTGTATGTGGCATATATACCACTATACTTTGATATTTTATTACAAGGCTTTGTTTACATACCTTGGCTCTCCATCTTGTTTACGTTACCTTGGCTCTACATTTTTTTGTAGGTATTATATTCTCACTTGACGCCCAATTCTAGGGGGAGCTACCTTCAAGGGGGAGCTAGTGCTTTGTGGATCATACTTATTTTTTTCCACACTTTATTTCTTCGTTAGGATAGCTTTTTGTTTCGACAAAAAGAGGGAGAAGAAGTAAAACTTACATATGCTTTCAAAGCATACCTCTAATCTTAAGTTTTACTCATCATAATATTATGTTTTGTCATCAACAAAAAGGAGGAGATTGTTAATACAAATAATCAGTAAAAATGTTTGTCCATATTTAGCGATCTCGTTGTGTTTTGTTGATAACAAATATAAAGTTATCGTAAGTAAAATTATAAGAATACATGATATTTTTGTAAAGTATATAAACATTTGGTCATTCACAGAAAATGTTGTAATAATTCATTTGTTGTAATAGTTTATGTAATAGGATAGGTAATGTCCAAGACCCATGACCCATACCCATGGAGCTAATCCAAAACCCATGACCCATTGTATGACATCATGCATGAAATCATGTTGGGTATTATCCATGACCCATGACCCAATGCCAATAACCCATGACCCAATACCCTTGACCCATTGTCTAGATACATTGTATCTTCTTGGGTACCCATGGCTCATACCCATAACCCATAACCCGGTTTGCAACCCAAAATCTGGTACAACCCATTGGTTTCGGATCCCTAGGATTTTGGACGGACCCCAGTGAGGGATCCGCGGAACCGGGTTCAATAGCTTTGTGCCTATAAATAGTGAGCCATTTCTTCATTGTTTCTCACCCTTCTTCTTACAACTCTCTCATATATTATCTCACTCTTCTAACCTCTGATCACTTGATCAATCTAGTAGTTCTTCTTTATTTTGTTGTGATTCTCATATAGGTCCTTCTTAAAGGCGAGATCACGATATACTACAAGTCAACCAAGCAAATGGTCCTTGATTGATTTGTCCATCCACAAGATTTCTGTAGCAAGATCTTGTATTTCATATTTCACATAGTTGTTGTGTAATAGTTGTGTTGGTTTGTACCAGAAAAAGTGTAAGCGATGTTGTGAGGCTTCTCCGTCGTATTGAAGGAGCTTGTTGACATAGTGCATGAACTCTCGAGTGGGGAACTCGGGAGTGGAGTAGGGCAAGGAAGGTGTCCTTGTAGTCGAACAACTATATTATTTACTTTACTTATTGCTTTATACTATCTATCCATCCATACGAATTCACATAAAATCGAATCTACATATTTGAAACTTAAATTAAAATCGGCAAAACTATTCAACCCCTCCTCTAGTTTTCCACAGGTTGAATTGATGCAAAAAGGCCTAAATCGAGCTTCTGTCTACCCGGATCCCAAGGATCTTTCCTTTAAAGGATCCGGCTAGTTATAGCCAAGAGATCCGGATTCTGAGACAAATTCCTTAACAGAATGGGTGGGGGATTTAGTTCCACTTATCAAATTTTGAAACCAATGATTTCTATAGCAAGCATATATGTATACAAGTAAAACATAGTACGTATGTCATGTAGAAACAACATATGGGCAAGCAAATAAGATAACGACCAACTTTTGATATAAGATCAAAAGTGGTAAAATTTCCTAATTAACTGTTTTTGTTAAACCATTCATGTTTTCATCACACCACGACATTAGTTTAGTTCTATCATACGACAACTACATTGTTTTAACCATACATAACAAGTTTTAGATAGGACCAAGAGTTATACATACAAATTACCTCCCAATCATCCATCTCATCTTCATTTCTTCTTCTTACCCATGAGAAAGTGAGCAATGCACTTGAACATTCCCTTGGTTTGTTGAAATTCTTGTGAAGGACTTGGAACGTCGGGTAGTTGGTCAATGTATGAAATTGGGTCAAGATGATAGTTATGGATAGGGTTGCTAGCTTCACCTACGGTTTCCTCGGATGAGTCGGTAGGAGGATGAGGCCTTTTTCCATCAACCATGAACCTCATTGTTGGTCCCTCGGTGAGAGGTACCATGACATAATTAAAAAGGAACTGGTCATCCGTCATAGGGGAAGGTTGCAAAGCACTCACAAATTTTGCTAGACGGGTGAAAAACATAGCATAAGGAAGCACCATTTTCTCGGTTCTAAAGACACTTGCCATTCTCTTGACCATGTAGTAAGCTAGGTTGAAAGGAGTTTCATTAATGAGACAATAGATCATGTAGACAAGGCATACATTTGGATGATCTTTGTTTTCGACCAAGCAAACAACATTCTCTCTAATGATTTGTTCCCATTTCTTGTACAACAGGAACATCTCAAAGAGTTCCATTTGGAATGGGTCTCGATGGATGACTTTGGAGTTTCGAGTGACACGAGTTTGTGAGGTTCTTTGAATGAAGACGACATCCCTTACCGTGACGGGTTCCTCAAGAGGAGTGAGATAGACATGGTGAGTGTCAACCAAATCATTGAGTTTGGTGAGGGACCAATCACTTGAGTACATACACACACCTTGGCATGGAATGCGAATGATTCGTGCAAACTCGACGAGAGTTAGGATGAAGTTTTGATTGTTGATGACAAAGGAGATAGAGATGGTTCCATCATCATTTCTAATGATACATACACTTTTATAGAATTCGAGGACAAAGACGGGACAAATTTGTTCATTGATGTAAAGTAAGAAATCGAAATTTGATCCTAGAGAAAACTTGAGGGATGTCTGTATCATCGATGAAAGATTGTTCAACAACTCGTCCTTCATGGAAGAAATGTTTTTGAAGCATTTTGAATGTTTTTCGGTCCTTAGGCGTAAGACCTTCCTTACGGTGATGCATTGGAATGTAGTAGGCGGTGTCTTGGTAATCTTGTTGGGTTGAGCTAGGCATGTTTGATCCTAAACAAAAGACCACAATGTGGTGTTAATTTTAAGAAGAAGTCTTTTGAGGTTTATCACAATTTTGCTTGAAACATCCTTCTTTTTTGTTTCATTATAAGTTTTAATTTGTATTAACAATGTTTGTTCCTTGATCAGTTATCTTAGATAGCTAATTAAAACAATGTGATAGCAAATTGTGACAAACCCACTTGAATCAAAACTCTAAGGATGTGAAAATTATATTACAAAGAACTTGAGATTGGAAATCACAATGTAGTGAAGATAAAACTTACACAAGTGATTGGATAGCTTGATTTGATGAAGAGGAATCTCCAGGAACAGTAATGGGGAGTTTAGGGTCGTGTATGAGAGAGAAAAGTGGAATATGAGAATGTACAATGATTACTAAATACATAATCTGTTTGCTGATATGTCGGTTCCGTCGGATCGGGGACATGGCACGTTATAGTCAAGGGATCCGGCTTTTCAGTAAGGTTACAGATTTAGTAAGGTTGATAATTGACGTGAGAATTTTTTATTCTAGTTTCTATCAAAGGTTTACTCTATTCCTTAGAGCTCATCTATTATAGATGTGATACAAGGTTTGACTAGTCTTCATGTTTATGAAACATATTTGGCGAAGCACGTTATGAGTAAACCATGAGACGAGAAAAGCCAAGAAACATATCAACTTCTATTTTAACGTGATACAAAGGATTAGATAGATGATATTAATGTAGATTACTAATGCAACAAACATATCTCTATGATAATAGTAAGAGTAATTGTGGATCAAGACTTTTAGTTAGCAATATTTCTTTTCAAGATGAAAGCGTAGATTGACTAGCTTACAAAGTCTAGGGAAATCAAGGAGGAATACTATTCCCGATGATATGTTGAGATGGAAAGTATTGAAAAGATATTTTTAGAAAAATGTGACTTTGATGTCAAACACATAGTCCATGTATATATACACATAGCATTTAATATACGTAAAATCTTTATAAGGATGCTTATCATAAGAGAGAAACATATATCATCATTTTATCCACAAGCAATTAGCACGTTTTAGACCAACTAATTGTAATTAAGAGAACATACCTTTGCTATATTCCTTTTTTATGGTTTTTAGAAACCATAGACGCGAAATACTTCATGAGCTTTTAAAATACTTAATCGTATTATGGAAAAGAAAGTTGTGGTCACTTTGGATTCTTCTTTGGGTGTTGACTTTATTTTTCTTCGGATAGAACGAAGTCATTGGAAGAATCCTAGCATGAAGATTTCTCAAAAGAAAATGTGTTAGGTCACCATTTATGTAACACAAGCATCAATAGAAGAAATAAGATGAAGATATAGATCGGATGAACACCCAAACACAAAACACGAATATGTGATTAAAAGTTATGCGTAGGAAATGAGTAAGAGTAAACAACCAACCATCTAAGGATGGTTTACATGATGTATTTATAGGAGGGAACTAGGGCAACACACCAAGTTCCCATCCTTTCCTTATTAGGCTTGGGCCTAGGCTTATGGGCCTTCTACATAAGCCTAAGCATAATAACAAACATAAAGGCCTAATTAAGCTAACTATTACAAGTTAATTACTTACACTTATAATCTAGTTTAGGAGTGATTCCAACAATATCCCCCTAAGTGTTGGTGATTAATGATTTGAGTGATAACATTGTAGGAGCTGATGTAATAGTAGCTTTGACGTCTTCTGACATTCTTCTTTCTTGTCAGAAGAAGTGTCTTGATTCGAACAATCTCCCCAATGTAGGGATCTTGTATACTTTGAAGGTTTTCAGCTTTGACGTCTTCATTATCTTTGTTCTTTGATCTTTGTTCATTGTGGTAGTAGTGATAGTATGTTGTAATTGTCTGCATCAGGTCCGCTTCGTTGCTCCAGTGTCTCCACGTCTTTCTCCAACATGCTCACTCACTCTTTGATGTTGGATTTCAGTACTGATGTAGTTCTCTTAGTCCTTAGACTTTGTAGATTCTTTGACTTTGACGAAGAATCATTCTGACTTTGTGTTGCCTTTTGAAAGAACTTCTGTGACAACTGGCAATTTAGGGAGTTTATTTTAGGTAACCGCATTACGTTAAACTAAACTGAGATTTGCCTTTATCACTATATTTATAAACCATGACTTGATTTTATATCGTCTATTGGTTTTTATGGTTTATTTCATTATTAAATGAGTTATCGTATGAGTTTTAACTCTATTTGATAGGCACTATTCGATTCGGCACTAGAAAAGCCTAAAACAAGAATTATTGTAACTTTTAGACCGTAACTCGAAAATTGACAAATAAATAGTCAAAACTCGTGGAAAAACATAAATAACGATGTTGGAAAGTTGAATGAACGTCGTGGGACACTCGGGGGACAATATATGAGCTCGGTAATGGGTAAACGGGGTAGTTACAAAAAATTACAACTCCGACCCCCCAACTATGCCCTAGGCCGGCCACCCCTCCCCCATTTTTATTTATTTATGAGTCCCTTTGTCCAAGTATATAAGGCTCTCACCACCCCTCATTTGATACTTTGGTTTCTCTCACTAGAAAACACACACAACCCACTTTCTCTCTCTAACTCTCTCTCTCCCCAAATAAACCCTAACCCTATATTAATACCACCACCGACAGCCGGCCAAAATCCGGCCACCACCGCCACACGGCGGCGCGTCACCATACACCACCACCACCATCTTGAAGCTCTCTTTCTCCTCTTTCCAACCATATATAACACGCCCCATTTAGACCTCCATAACACCTTCAAATATTTGAATCAAGATTCGTACTTTTAGGGTTTCAAAGGGCTTTTGCAATTGGTGATTAGATAAGGTAATTGGAACAAGTTTTGAGCTTCATTGGGCAATAAAAAGCCACAAATTGGGAATTGGGGTTTCGACCCTATGAACAAATTTGGGGCTTTTGGGGGGAACATGAAGTTAAAGCTAATTAGTGTATCAATAAACAAGTAATTAGTGTTTGGTACATGTGTGGTGTATTAATTTGATGGGTTTGTGCATTTAGGGTTTAGTTTCATATTTTTGGTTAAGATAGATGATGGGTTTTGTGTTTGGTTAGTGTTTGGAGCTTGAATGATTGGATTTGGATGTTGTGGAATTGATTTGGTTGTGTTTGGCGATGAGTTATGGGACGTACGAACCACCATGGTTACGTACGTGGCTCATCGGTTGGTGTACGTGACCCACTTGGGTCATGGGTCCGAGTCGGGTCGATTTGGTAGCTTGTTGGTTGATGTAGTTGAGGTTTGGATGAGAATCGTGGAGCCGAAAAGCTTCTAGAGCTTGTTTGGTTCACGTGGTCTTGACCGCGACCGTGTCATGACCATTAGGGTCATAACATTGGGTTCGAGTATGTTTGGTTGACTGATTGGTTGGCGAGATTGTTTTGAGTTGGTTTGGGATTGAATTGCGATATTGTCACATTTAATTTGGACTTGATATATATATTGTTGACTTTGAGCTACGTCGGTGTCACTTTGACTTTTTAGTCAATAGTTGACCCCGACAAAGCCGTAACATGGACTTTAGTATAATTTGGACTATTGATTGATTAAAATTCGAAAAGTTATGACTTGTGCTTGTGGACTCGAAACGAATAACGATATGAGATTAATAATGGAATTTGGATTTATATATATATATATATATATATATATATATATATATATATATATATATATATATATATATATATATATATATATATATATATATAGAGTGAGGATCAAAAGTGCGATTTTTTAATTCGTGCGGATGTGCGGATAGATCGGACCGCCCATTCCGGATCGATCTTGACTTTTGAAAAAAATCAAGATCTGCGCTTAACTTCACGGTAGCAATTGACCATGTAAACGATTTTTTTAATTTTTTTCCTTTTGAAGGATCGTTACTATTTTTATCTTCTTTCATTTTTTTATTTTTCCAGATTTTTCTGAGCACTTTTTGTTTTTTTGATTATGAGTGCTACCGTGATATTAACGATATTATGAGTCCTACTGTGATATTAAGAAACTTTGATATTATAAAATGGTGATATTATAAAACCAACTGTGATAGTAAGCTTTTTTACATGTAAAAATGACTTGTGATATTAAGAAACATATGATGGTTACTATGATATTAACAATTTTATTAAAAAAACATATGATAGTTACGGTGATATTAACAATTATATTAAAAAAAGAAAAAAAGTTTATGTGATATAAAAAGTAACCGTGATATTAACATTTTTTTATTAAAAAAGTTACGATGATATTAATAATATTAGTAAAAAAACAAAAAAGTACTGTGATATAAAAAAAATAGTGTGATATTAACAATTTGTATTTAAATTTTTTTTTATGTGATATTAAGATCAAATCTTGATTTTTTTACAAAAGTCAAGATCTCATCTTGACTATGTCAAGATCAGATCTTGACTTTTGTAAAAAAGTCAAAATCGACCTTAATATCACAATACCTTTAATCAGGAAAACAATTTTTTTTTGAAAATTTTTTCAGCGATTCTTAATAATTTATCATCCTCTTTCTTTTTTTAATTTTTTCAGATTTTTTTGATTTTTTTTAAAAGCTACTGTGATATTTCCGCACCATCCCTACTTAAAAGCTTATATATATGGTGTATGATCCGTGGGTATATATATGATATATATATATATATATATATATATATATATATATATATATATATATATATATATGAAAATCTAATAAACTATGAAATGGGAATAATAAATGGGCTTTTGTACCAAAAATGTCGATAACAAGTCTTATCTTGTTATTTACTATTTTTAAACGGAAACTAACGACTAAATTGGAAATGTATTGCAATAAATAAGTAATTAATGTTTCGAGTACACGTTTATCAAAAAATGTCAATTGTGGACATTTAATATTGGTTTAATTATTTAATTGCTTACGTTGTGTGCATGAGTTACGGAGAACCTAGCATTAATGGTGTTGATCCACGTGGGTAGCGGACTTATTAGGTTGACGAATCTAATAAGAGCCCGCTAGGTACGTTGGGTAACCCTATTAATGGGTGACTTATCCTTATGACTCTTTAAGGATACGATTGATTTATGGAATAATAAGCGATACGAATGAATAATTGAGTTTATCGAGTTGACGAATTCGATAAGGTCTACTGTTTATTCCGAAACTTATTGGACTATGGAGCTTATCTCTTAGACGTCTCATTGTGTCGCATTGAGTCATGTATTTTGTTGAATGGAGTTGCATATTGTGTTGCGGAGCATAACGTATTGGTTGTTTGAGTGCATTCATAGCATCATATTGAGTCGATACACCCACATGAGGAATACCAAACACCAGGATTAAATGGTGAAACGAGACATTTTTGGAAATAACGAAATGGAATACATTGGGGTAGATGACGTTGATTTTGAGGAATGTATATATTAAGTTTGGTCTACATTAATAGGTTGTACCGAATCGATAGTTGCTATGCTGTGATACCGTTATCTTCTGCTAGTGTTTATTTGTGCGTTGATTGCTTGAGGTGAGTTTCATAGCCCCACTTTTATATACGTTTTAACTACGTTTTGAACTATTTTGGGGTGAGAATCATGCTACTGTTTTTGGACCGTGAAAACTATTTGGATTTGCTTATATGCTTGACTGTTTAGATAGATGTGCGGTAGTTGTTGCCTTAGCCTAGGTTTAACCGTGCCTAGCTAAGAATACACTTCTACATCGACCTAGTTCGGGGTTGGCAATTGTTCTAGATTTTGCCATGACAGTGCTGGACTAGAGTCGCGGGGCCCGAGTAGTCCCTGGATGTGGGATATGATTGAAGATCCAGGTAAGATCAGTGTGTGAAACGGTATTTATCTATCTTAGGTCTTGCATAGCAAATCAACTCCTACAGATCCACTATGATTTTGTTGAACTTAAACCTATGAACTCACCAGCGTAAGTTGACCTTTTAGCATGATTTCTCAGGTATTTGAGAGATGTTTGGATTACTTGATCGGTGGAAGCTTGGTAAGAAGGCGGGGTTCAAGGATCATTTCTGACTCAGATAAACTTTGGGGACCTATCTTAATAAATCATGTTTTGGGCCTATAATTATATTTTGGATTAAATGTTTTGAATACTTAAATTTGGGATTGGTTTTAAATGTTAAATGACTATCTTTTGGCTATACTTGTGTGCGATACCAATCCAAAAGTAACGCCCCAAAAACTTGATTAAGTCTTCATCTGTATCGAGATTTGGGGTGTTACAGATTGGTATCGAGCTCAAGGTTATAGAGAATTAGGTATTTTATAAACCCTAAACTATAACCACTTTTAAGAAAAATGATCCTCGACCGACGACGCTTGCCGAAGCTTCTTATTTGATTATGGTATGAACTGCGAATTGAATAATGAGATGATATGTTAAGGGATATTGTGAACTGATTATGGAAACGTTATTATTGGGAGATATGATTATTGATTTTGGAAACGAGATATGATTATTGGTTTTGGAAAATGAGATGTGATTATCGAGATATTACGGTATTTGATTTGAGTAAATGGTATATTATGATTTTGGAATTTTGAACTCGATTGATTTGATATGGGATTATGTGATGGAACGGAACTTATGTGTTTTATTAAAGGCATGTTTTGAGTAATGCGGTACCTCTACTTTTAAAGCTTTCGTTATGTGATATGTGTTTTGGTTAAGTTGATGCGCTTATTAAAACTAGTTGTTTCGAACACTTATACCTACCCTATGCCGTTGTCACAGACTATGCCTTCACTAGCTTTTGATGTGTCTGAGGAGGTCCTTGCTGTTGCTAGTTCGCCAGCATTGACTCTCATGACGATTGCGCAGGTGATCCTTATGAGATTGCCCGTCACACTAGTTCATCATCATCAGATCGTCCTAGCTCATCTAGGCAGCTCACTTTACATCAGGTTTTAGCGCAAGCATAGACTCCTAGGCTTGCTTATAGCACTGCATGTCCGTGAGACCACCATCATCACCTATCCGTATAGCAGCGTCACCATCTCTTAGGAGGCCTAGATCTCCTAGTGTACCACCTCCGGATTTACTCGACAGAGATTCCGACTCATGGACTCTCCCCTATGGATGAGGGAGGAGCATGAGGTCGAGGAGGAGGATGAGATTGAGGAGAAGTATGTTGATGAGGATGAGGATCCTCAGGAGGAGGATGATGAGGATATCCCAGAAGGGGTACTCCTCCATTGCAGAGTCCTGCACATTCTCCGGACCGGTTCTCCTTTCATGAGCCTGAGTCCCCTGGACAGCCTTTAGACATCGACTCACCACCTTACTCACCTTATATAGGTAGCCCGTTAGGATCTGAGATACCATCAGAGATTGTTTCTGAGCCCGAGGAATATGGTAAGACGGGTTTGATGTGGGAGAGGATTACATCACAGGGTACTAGGCTTAATCAGTTGACGAATCGTTTGATTGGAGTATCTAGGGCTAGTATTGAGGATCTGACAGTTGATATGGGTACTGTAGTCAGGAGGACTAGGGTTTCGCTTGAGGGTATGTCGGAGCTCCAGGAGCAGGTTGGGGACCTGCTGAGAGGGTTCGCGACACTCGTGATGCTGATAGAGCGATTTGGCGTAGGATTGGTGAGTTGGAGAGAGAGGTCGCAGAGCTAAAGAGTGATCGCGACGCTCAACGTGTTGAGTTAGCCTCATTGTGGAGAGAGGTTGACGATGTTAGGAAGTCAGTGAGTGGTATTCGTAGACGTGGCTAGATAGTATTAGATTCATGGTTTTGTACCATCTGGAAACTAAGTAGTACTTGGTTCGAGATGTAGGATTATCCTAGTTGTCTTATTGGTATCGTCGTTAGGATCGTTTTTTATTTCTCCGTATCCTCCCATGTATTTCTACTTTTGATACCTATGATTTATGGTTATGGGAACATGCATCCTTTAGTTATGATGCGGTATCTGATTGTTTTGCTTTGGTAGAGCGTTGTCCTTGTTGACCTTGATGAGGTATTCCGGCGTTATTGGGTGACCCTTGGAACCCAACTCTATTTTAGAACGTGAACTGTGAACTTATGAAACTGTTCTCCTTGCCCCAGAATGGTGGCAACAAGACGAAATTTGATTAGGAACAACCAAGCAGCTCCTGCTGCTGTTGTTGCCCCTGGTCGTCGAGGTCGTCGTCCGGCCCCGACTACACCACATGTTGAGAACCCGAACACTTATAACCCAGCTGTAGAAAACCCGAATGTGAACAACCATGCTGAGAATGGTCCTGTTCCACAAAACCCTCCACTTGTGAACCCAACCCACATTGAACTGCTAGCTGAGGCTAACCTCTCTAACACTTCTAGTGGAACCCCAATACTTAATCGAATTCGAGGTTGTACCTACAAAGAGTTCCGATTCTGTGGTCCCATTGAGTTTGGAGGAACTGAGGGAGTAGTTTACCTGACTAGGTGGTTGGAGAAAACTGAAACTGTGTTTGCTGTGAGTAATTGTGATGAGGATTGTAAGGTTAAGTATGCAACATTCACCTTGAAGGACGAGGCGTTAATCTGGTGGAACAATTACCACAGAGCAGTAGGAATTGATGTAGCTTATAGTATGTCTTGGACTCAATTTAAGGCTCTCCTGATTAAGACTTACTGTCCTAGGAATGAAGTTAAGAAGTTAGAGAGTGAGTTCTGGAACCATAAGGTTAAGGGTACTGATATGGCGACTTATACTCTTCGTTTCCAAGAGTTATCATTGCTTTGCCCTGAAATGGTTCGCACCGAAGAACTTAAGATTGAAAGGTATACTGATGGATTGCCATTGGCTACTCGAAATGATGTCATCGCTGCCAAGCCAGTTAATTTGCAAGGGGCAATTGCTGTGGCTCAGAGTTTGATGGACTCTTGTGTGCTAGAATTAGGAGACAAGGGTAAGAGGAAGAGGAAAGAAGTTGCAAAAGGGAATGGCAACAAACGGCAAGAGACAGCCAGAGTGTTCGCCATAGGAAATGGAGGTAGGAAAGATTACGAAGGTAGTAAGCCTGTGTGTGGTCGTTGTAACCGACACCACCATGGACTATGCCCGAATGTGTGTAGGAAGTGCTCTAAGGTAGGACACTTGGCTAAAGACTGTAGGTCCCGACCACTTGCTGCAGCTCAAACTGCAGAAGGGGCGGACTGGAAGGCCACTGTCACCTGTTTTGGATGTGGAAAGAAGGGACACTTTAAGAATGAGTGCAAAGAGCCGTGGATGAGAGGAAATCCCGGTAATGTAGGAGGATTTGCTAACCGAGGTGTAGCAGGTAATGGCTTAAACCCTGTGAAGCGTGAGGTTGTGGAAAACCAAGGAAACCATGGTGCTAGGAATCAACAGAGAGACATGGGAATAGCGCGTGTTTACGCTATTGGGAAGGAAGCTGGTGAGGACCCTAACGTAGTTACGGGTACGTTCCTTCTCAATAACCGCTATGCTTCCATACTGTTTGATACTGGTGTGGATATGAGTTTCGTATCCACCAATTTTATGCCATTACTAGGAATCTCCCAAACACCTCTAGGGTTTAGTTACGATGTGGAATTAGCGAATGGGAATAGAGAGAAGATAGACACCGTAGTTCGAGGTTGTACCTTAAGTTTCCTAGACCGCCCGTTTAGTATAGACCTATTGCTGGTTACCTTAGGAAGTTTTGACATTATTATCGGAATGGATTGGTTGTCGAAGAACGGTGCACACATCATTTGTGATGAGAAGATTGTGTGTTTACCGTATGACGGAAAAGTTCTGAGCATACAAGGAGATCGGAGAGACTGTGGAAGCCCTTCCCGGTTGAGCATCATCTCTTGTATTAAGGCCCAGAAGTACATCGATAGAGGAGGTTGTCTTTTCTTGGCTCGAATTTCTGAAAGGAAAAGTGAAGAGAAGAGTGAAAGACACCTTAACGATGTACCCGTTGTTAGAGAATTTCCAGATGTGTTTCCCAACGATCTGCCAGGGATTCCACCTGTCCGACAAGTGGAATTCCAAATAGAGTTGATACCCAGTGCGGCACCCGTAGCCCGGGCACCTTATCAACTTGCTCCAAGAGAATTGGAGGAACTGTCAAAACAGTTGGTAGAGTTGTCAGATAAGGGATTCATTCGACCAAGTTCGTCACCGTGTGGAGCACCAGTGTTGTTTGTGAAGAAGAAGGATGGATCATTTCGGATGTGTATTGATTATAGGGAATTGAATAAGTTAACAGTGAAGAACCGATATCCGTTACCTAGAATAGATGATCTATTCGACCAACTCCAAGAAGCTAGTGTCTTTTCTAAGATCGACTTACGATCTGGTTATCACCAGCTTAGAGTTCGAGAAGAGGATATCCCTAAGACTGCGTTTAGGACTCGTTATGGACACTATGAATTCCAAGTGATGTCGTTTGGTCTGACCAATGCGCCAGCGGTTTTCATGGATCTCATGAACCGAGTGTGTAAGCCATACCTTGATAAGTTTGTGATAGTATTCATAGATGACATTTTGATATACTCTAAGAGTAGTGAGGAGCACGAAGAGCATTTGAGGCTCATTTTAGGATTGCTGTGAGAGGAGAAGCTGTATGCCAAATTCTCTAAGTGTGAATTTTGGATTCCGTCCGTGCGATTCTTAAGTCATGTGATAAATAGTCGAGGTGTTCATGTTGACCCAACTAAGATTAAGGCCATTAAGGAATGGGCAGCTCCTAAGAACCCATCAGAAATCCGACAGTTTCTAGGGTTAGCAGGCTATTATAGGAGATTCATTGAGGGATTTTCTAAGATAGCTAATTCGCTGACCAAACTAACTCAGAAGGATGTTAAGTATGAATGGGGATAAACGGAAGAAGAAGCATTCCAACTTCTGAAGGAGAAGTTGTCTAGTGCGCCCATCCTAGCTTTGCCTGAGGGAAGCGAAGACTTTGTCGTGTACTGCGACGCTTCGCATAAAGGCTTAGGTGCCGTTTTGATGCAACGTGAGAAGGTGATTGATTATGCATCCCGAAAACTTAAGAAGCATGAGAAAAACTACACCACCCATGACCTTGAGTTAGGTGCTATAGTGTTTGCTCTTAGGATTTGGAGACATTACCTGTATGGAACCAAGTGTGTAGTATTTACCGACCATAAGAGTTTGAAGCATATCTTAGATAAGAAGGAACTGAACATGAGACAACGTCGTTGGTTGGAATTGCTTAGTGATTATGACTGTGAGATTCGTTATCATCCTAGTAAGGCTAATGTTGTGGCTGATGCACTTAGTCGTAAAGAGGACATTCCACCCCTACTTGTTAGATCCTTAGGAATGACCATTGTTTCGCCCTTACCATCTCAAATTTTAGCCGCCCAAGCAGAGGCATTGACGGAAGAGAACCGTACTTATGAGAATCTTCATGGAATGGTAGAAAGTGAAAACGGCATCTTGAAGTGTTCCGACGGAACACTATGCTTCAAAGACAGAAGCTGGATACCATTTCATGGTGGAATCCGTGAGTTGATTATGCACGAGTCGCATAAATCAAAATACTCTATTCATCCTGGAGCCGATAAGATGTATCAGGATCTTAAGAAACTTTATTGGTGGCCCAATATGAAAGCCGATATAGCTCAGTATGTCAGTAGGTGCTTGACTTGTTCTAAAGTTAAGGCCGAACATCAGAAACCATCAGGACTTTTAGTTCAACCGAACTCCGGAATGGAAATGGGAGCGAATAACCATGGACTTTATCACTAAATTACCGAGAACAGTTAACGGCAATGACACTATCTCGGGTAATAGTTGATCGTTTAACTAAGTCTGCTCACTTCTTAGCTATTAGTGAAACCGATAGCCTTGATAAGCTTGCTCGATTGTATCTTAAGGAGATAGTATCGCGTCATGGAGTACCGATATCTATCATTTTCGATAGGGATAGTCGTTTTACATCCCACTTTTGGAAGTTGTTACGACAGATTAGGAACGAATTTGGATATGAGTACTGCTTACCATCCACAGACCGATGGTCAGAGCGAGAGAACCATTCAGACTTTAGAGGACATGCTTAGAGCATGTGTTATTGATTTCGGCAAAGGATGGGAGAGACACCTCCCTTTGGCCGAATTCTCTTACAACAATAGTTATCACTCTAGCATTAAGGCCGCCCCATTTGAGGCGCTGTATGGCCGAAAATGTCGTTCTCCTGTTTGTTGGGCTGAAGTTGGCGAGAGTCGACTTACAGGTCCCGAACTTGTCTTAGAAACCACTAAGAAGATAGTACATATTCGTAATCGGTTGCAAACCGCTCGTGATAGACAAAAGAGTTATGCCGATAAGAGACGTAAACCTTTAGAATTTCAAGTTGGAGATCGTGTTATGTTGAAAGTTTCTCCTTCGAAAGGAGTGGTTCGTTTTGGGAAACATGGAAAACTCAATCCCTGATATATTGGTCCCTTTCCAATCCTGGAAAGAATCGGAATGGTAGCATAACGTCTGGAGCTACCATCGGAACTGAGTAGTGTACACAATGTCTTTCATGTTAGTAATCTTAAAAAATGCCTTTCGGAGGAAAACATAGTTGTGCCTTTAAGAGATATTCGTATTGATGAGAAATAGAATTTTGTTGAGGAACCAATTGAGATTATGGACCGTGAGATCAAAAGGCTGAAGAATAGCCGTATTCCGATTATTAAGGTTCGTTGGAACTCCCGGCATAGACCGGAGTTCACTTGGGAACGTGAGGACGTTTTCCGTAGGAAGTATCCTAAACTTTTCATGGCATCAAGCAACTTGGAGTGAAACCCGGGACGGGTTTCTTCTGAGGCTGGGAGGCTGTGACAACTGGCAATTTAGGGAGTTTATTTTAGGTAACCGCATTACGTTAAACTAAACTGAGATTTGCCTTTATCACTATATTTATAAACCATGACTTGATTTTACATCGTCTATTGGTTTTTATGGTTTATTTCATTATTAAATGAGTTATCGTATGAGTTTTAACTCTATTTGGTAGGCACTATTTGATTCGGCACTAGAAAAGCCTAAAACAAGAATTATTGTAACTTTTAGACCGTAACTCGAAAATTGACAAATAAATAGTCAAAACTCGTGGAAAAACGTAAATAACGACGTTGGAAAGTTGAATGAACGTCGTGGGACACTCGGGGGACAATATATGAGCTCGGGAATGGGTAAATGGGGTAGTTACGAAAAATTACAACTCCGACCCCCCAACTCTGCCCTAGGCCGGCCACCCCTCCCCCATTTTTATTTATTTACGAGTCCCTTTGTTCAAGTATATAAGGCTCTCACCACCCCTCATTTGATACTTTGGTTTCTCTCACTAGAAAACACACACAACCCACTTTCTCTCTCTAACTCTCTCTCTCCCCAAATAAACCCTAACCCTAGATTAATACCACCACCGGCAGCCGGCCAAAATCCGACCACCACCGCCACACGGCGGCGCGTCACCATACACCACCACCACCATCTTGAAGCTCTCTTTCTCCTCTTTCCAACCATATATAACACGCCCCATTTGGACCTCCATAACACCTTCAAATCTTTGAATCAAGATTCTTACTTTTAGGGTTTCAAAGGGCTTTTGCAATTGGTGATTAGATAAGGTAAATGGAACAAGTTTTGAGCTTGATTGGGCAATAAAAATCCACGAATTGGGAATTAGGGTTTCGACCCTATGAACAAATTTGGGGCTTTTGGGTGGAACATGAAATTAAAGCTAATTAGTGTATAAATAAACAAGTAATTAGTGTTTGGTACATGTGTGGTGTATTAATATGATGGTTTGTACATTTAGGGTTTAGTTGCATATTTTTGGTTAAGATAGATGATGGGTTTTGTGTTTGGTTAGTGTTTGGAGCTTGAATGATTAGATTTGGATGTTGTGGAATTGATTTAGTTGTGTTTGGTGATGAGTTATGGGACGTACGAACCACCATGGTCACGTACGTGGCTCATGGGTTGGTGTACGTGAACCACTTGGGTCATGGGTCCGAGTCGGGTCGATTTGGTAGCTTGTTGGTTGATGTAGTTGAGGTTTGGATGAGACTCGTGGAGCCGAAAAGCTTCTAGAGCTTGTTTGGTTCACGTGGTCTTGACTGCGACCGTGTCATGACCATTAGGGTCATAACATTGGGTTCGAGTATGTTTGGTTGATTGATTGGTTGGCGAGATTGTTTTGAGTTGGTTTGGGATTGAATTGCGATATTGTGACATTTAATTTGGACTTGATATATATATTGTTGACTTTGAGCTACGTCGGTGTCACTTTGACTTTTTAGTCAATAGTTGACCCCGACAAAGCCGTAACATAGACTTTAGTATAATTTGGACTATTGATTGATTAAAAGCCGAGAAGTTGTGACTCGTGCTTGTGGACTCGAAACGAATAACGATATGAGATTAATAATGGAATTTGATATATATATATATATATATATATATATATATATATATATATATATATATATATATATATATATATATATATATATATATATATATATATATATATATATGAAAATGCTAATAAACTATGAAATGGGAATAATAAATGGGCTTTTGTACAAAAAATGTCGATAACAAGTCTTATCTTGTTATTTACTATTTTTAAACGGAAACTAACGACTAAATTGGAAATGTTTTGCAATAAATAAGTAATTAATGTTTCGAGTACACGTTTATCAATAAATGTCATTTGTGGACATTTAATATTGGTTTAAGTATTTAATTACTTACGTTGTGTGCATGGGTTATGGATAACCTAGCATTAATGGTGTTGATCCACGTGGGTAGCGGACTTATTAGGTTGACGAATTTAATAAGAGCCTGCTAGGTACATTGGGTAACCCTATTAATGGGTGACTTATCCTTATGACTCTTTAAGGATACGATTGATTTATGGAATAATAAGTGATACGAATGAATAATTGAGTTTATCGAGTTGACGAATTCGATAAGGTCTACTGTTTATTCCGAAACTTATTAGACTATGGAGCTTATCGCTTAGACGTCTCATTGTGTCGCATTGAGTCATGTATTGTATTGAATGGAGTTGCATATTGTGTTGCGGAGCATAACTTATTGGTTGTTTGAGTGCATTCATAGCATCATATTGAGTCGATACACCCACATGAGGAATACCAAACACTAGGATTAAATGGTGAAATGACACATTTTTGGAAATAACGAAATGGAATACATTGGGGTAGATGACGTTGATTTTGAGGAATGTATATATTAAGTTTGGTCTACATTAATAGGTTGTGCCGAGTCGATAGTTGCTGTGCTGTGATACCGTTATCTTCTGCTAGTGTTTATTTGTGCGTTGATTGCTTGAGGTGAGTTTCATAGCCCCACTTTTATATACGTTATAACTACGTTTTGAACTATTTTGGGGTGAGAATCATGCTACTGTTTTTGGACCGTGAAAACTATTTGTATTTGCTTATATGCTTGACTGTTTAGATAGATGTGCGGTAATTGTTGCCTTAGCCTAGGTTTAACCGTGCCTAGCTAAGAATAGACTTCTACATCGATCTAGTCCGGGGTTGGCAATTGTTCTAGATTTTGCCACGACAGTGCTGGACTAGAGTCGCGGGGCCCGAGTAATCCCTGGATGCGGGATATGATTGAAGATCCGGGTAGGATCAGTGTGTGAAACGATATTTATCTATCTTAGGTCTTGCATAGGAAATCAACTCTTACAGGTCCACTATGATTTTGTTGAACTTAAACCTATGAACTCACCAGCGTAAGCTGACCTTTTAGCATGATTTCTCAGGTATTTGAGAGATGTTTGGATTACTTGATCGGTGGAAGCTTGGCAAGAAGGCGGGGTTCAAGGATCATTTCTGACTCTGATAAACTTTGGGGACCTATCTTAATAAATCATGTTTTGGGCCTAATATTTATATTTTGGATTAAATGTTTTGAATACTTAAATTTGGGATTGGTTTTAAATGTTAAATGACTATCTTTTGGCTATACTTGTGTGCGATACCAATCCAAAAAGTAACGCCCCGAAAACTTGATTAAGTCTTCCGCTGTACCGAGATTTGGGGGTGTTACAGATTGGTATCAGAGCTCAAGATTATAGAGAATTAGGTATTTTATATACCCTAAACTATAACCACTTTTAAGAAAATTGATCCTCGACCGACGCACCCCGCTTGCCAAGCCGAAGCTTCTTATTTGATTATGGTATGAACTGCGAATTGAATAACGAGATGATATGTTAAGGGATATTGTGAACTGATTATGGAAACGTTATTATTGGGAGATATGATTATTGATTTTGGAAACGAGATATGATTATTGGTTTTGGAAAATGAGATGTGATTATCGAGATATTACGGAATTTGATTTGAGTAAATGGTATATTATGATTTTGGAATTTTGAACTCGATTGATTTGATATGGGATTATGTGATGGAACGGAACTTATGTGTTTTATTAAAGGCATGTTTTGAGTAATGCGGTACCTCTACTTTTAAAGCTTTCGTTATGTGATATGTGTTTTGGTTAAGTTGATGCGCTTATTAAAACTAGTTGTTTCGAACACTTATACCTACCCTATGCCGTTGTCATAGACTATGCCTTCACTAGCTTTTGATGTGTCTGAGGAGGTCCTTGCTGTTGCTAGTTCGCCAGCATTGACTCTCATGACGATTGCGCAGGGTGATCCTTATGAGATTGCCCGTCACACTAGTTCATCATCATCTGATCGTCCTAGCTCATCTAGGCAGCTCACTTTACATCAGGTTTTAGCGCGAGCACAGACTCCTAGGCTTGCTTATAGCACTGCCCGCATGTCTGTGAGACCACCATCATCACCTATCCGTTTAGCAGCGTCACCATGTCTTAGGAGGCCTAGATCTCCTAGTGTACCACCTCAGGATTTACCTGCACAGAGACTCCGACTCATGGACTCTCCCCTATGGATGAGGGCGAGGAGGAGCATGAGGTCGAGGAGGAGGATGATATTGAGGAGCAGTATGTTGATGAGGATGAGGATCCTCAGGAGGAGGATGGTGAGGATATCCCAGAAGGGGGTACTCCTCCATTGCAGAGTCATGCACATTCTCAAGGACCAGGTTTTCCTTTTCATGAGCCTGAGTCCCCTGGAAAGCCTTTAGACATCGACTCACCACCTTACTCACCTTATATAGGTAGCCCGTTAGGATCTGAGATACCATCAGAGATTGTTTCTGAGCCCGAGGAGTATGGTGAGACGGGTTTGATGTGGGAGAGGATTACATCACAGGGTACTAGGCTTAGTCAGTTGACGAATCATTTGATTGGAGTATCTAGGGCTAGTATTGAGGATCTGAGAGTTGATATGGGTACTGTAGTCAGGAGGACTAGGGTTTCGCTTGAGGGTATGTCGAAGCTCAGGAGCAGGTTGGGGACCTGCTGAGAGGGTTCGCGACAGCTCGTGATGCTGATAGAGCGATTTGGCGTAGGATTGGTGAGTTGGAGAGAGAGGTCGCAGAGCTTAAGAGTGATCGCGACGCTCGACGTGTTGAGTTAGCCTCATTGTGGAGAGAGGTTGACGATGTTAGGAGGTCAGTGAGTGGTATTCGTAGACGTGGCTAGATAGTATTAGATTCATGGTTTTGTACCATCTGGAAACTAAGTAGTAGTTGGTTTGAGATGTAGGATAGTTAAAGAGTTACATTGTCAGCTTTTAGGTGACAACTAGCTCTAATAACTACCTTGAAGGTGTGGACAAACCTCAAAAGGTTGTCAAACCCGTCAAATTTCATGTCTACCAAGAGTTTCTCGAATGGTACATTCTACTAGGACAAGTCCTTTGCGGGACACGTTTACATCACTAGCGAACTAGCTTGAAATTATTACCCGTCCCGGACAAGTCTTTTCGAGTTACTCACATTTAAGATCGCGTCAATTCATTGGTTAAGTCTTTTTATCACGACGATTCATTTGCAATTCACAACATATTTCTTATCACATAATTTTTCTCCCCCTCAAAAATGACATATGAATGTTATTTTTGACGAAATTTTGATATCAAATATGTCCATTTCGAGGTTTGCGGGAAGATTACCACGAAGAACACTTTTGTGAACAAAGTTTTTAAGCAAATACTCCCCCTCAACAAGTGATATTAACTTTTGAGGTTTTGAAAATCATAAGGGGAAGTACTCGTTCTTTTGAGCAAAACTTTAAAAAATGAAAGTTTTGATTAGTTTTACTCAAAAGTAAGAAGCTTTTGCTCCTTTTATATAATTGTGGCACTGATGCGTACCACAGGGTCCTTTCATTACAAGAACGGGTTGTACACTGTTATGTGTGCACAAGCCATAGTCAAATAAAATCACACATCCAAATAGTTAATGAAAGAAACACATCAAGGGGTACCAGGAGTCTCAGGTAATCCATCAATAATTCCAGGAATGTGTTCTGGACGTTGATAGCCTATGAGAGATATGCTTGGACGACCACCAACGAAGCGCTCCAATGTTCTGATATGATCCCTTCTGAACAACCTTTCATCAATCCGCTTGATGATATTCTTAACATCCCTTCTCTCCCTCGAATTCCATCTCTTTGGCGACCCAATGCCTTCATGTGTCTCCTTTAACCGATAAGCTAAACCGTCCATGACTTTCTTCAGTGTGTGATCCCCAAACTTGTGTAGTTCTTTGCACGCCATGAAGCAATTGTGGTGTAGTTCACTTTTGTAGACTACCCCAAATGGTTTCTTGATTAAGGTGTACTGAGCAAGTTGGTTGATGTCGGGAAGGTCTAGTTGAGGTTTTTTGAGATTGACCCGCTTTTGATAAGATTCAACAGCAAGCTGAATATCCTCTACACGTTCTTGGATCACAATGCTTCTGATGAAGATTAATAATGACTTGATGTTCTCGCGTTGGATAGTTGTGGAGAAATGTCACATTTGACCTTGCACCTTAGCGAGATACATATCTTCAATGTCATTTAGTGACAGTCTTGGAAAATCTGCTTCACAGAAGTCATAATCCTCTTCGTCTTGACGTTTGATCACAATGTTCTTGAGGAATGTGTAGTCCCACTTTGACGACAGAGTAACATGCTTAATTGCAATGATCCGCTTTTCACTAAACACTTCCTTTTTAGACTTGAGAACCTGGCAGCTTCTGTAGAAGATTCTTCGGCGTTCAGGCCAATGATGAATCCCATACATCGCATCAAGGTCATACTTTTCCACTTTGGCAGCAAATATATGTGAGGCTTCTTCCTCGATGGCAGGATTGTTAGAGTAGATTGCAGCTTGGAAAGGAAATGTGAGTGATGTAGCGTACTTCCTTGAAACATCGCTACCGTGTAGAAGAAACTCGAGGTCATTGTTAAAGAAGTAACGGTATGAAATTTGAGGTTGATCTGGTCAGCCAATTGTTGGTGAAGGTTTGGTCCAATCAGTGTAGTAGGGAGCCTTGTCTTGTCCTTTGAAGTCGATGTTAGCTTTGGGGTTGAGCCAATCGATATTGTTCGACATGGCTCGTGCAATGTTGTCGAGATGGTATTCGACTTCAATTGCACTTTCGGAGCTATCTTTAAGCAGTTGGAAGGCATCATTCTTTATTCGCTTTAGCTCAGCCTTAGACATCTTCTTCACTTTAAACTTTTCTTGAATCAGCTTCACATGCTCCATAGTACGGCCATCTACCATTTCTTTACATTTTGGTAATGAGGGAGTAGCATCAACAGGTCTAGAAAACCAGTCGTATTCTTCGGTTGTATCATCATCTAGCCATGAGACAACATTGGTCTTAGTCTTCTTCTTCTTTGGCTTTGATGAGGACTCTGGTTTCTTTGTTGTGGTGGGAGAGGTTGGTTGTTGTTGGGGCTCTGGGATCTCTTCATCGTCACCACCAGTGTATTCAAAATGATCACCAATTTTCTCTGTTGATGGTGGTAACTCAGAGTCCTGAGGTTTCTCAGTAGGAGTCGAACGTGGAGGAGATCTTCTTTCAGTTGGAGTCCTTTGGGGTGGTGGTTGCATAGAGGAGGATTCACCAGACTTCTTGCGTTTAGACTCTTTATCCTTATCTTGCTCATCATCGTCTCTAGGACGCTTAGCCGTTTCAGCTGCCGCTTTGCATGACCTCTTAAGTTGGTAATCCAGCAATGCGTCAAACAGTTTACCTTCGTCAGAGGTAAACGTTGCAGATCGTTTTGACATTTGAAGTACAAGCTTTGAAACCAATTCTAAGTCGGAGAAAGCTGTAGGCTCAGTTAGGTTGATTGTGACTGTTAAAGGCGTTGATCTTATTGTTTGCTTTGCCAACTGCATGAGATTCGGATAGAGTTGTCTGGTGAACATCTCTCTTGTCACACCTGGAACAACATTGAGAAGGAACTTGTGAGTATATTCTCTAGCCGTCTTTTCCATTTCCCTTTGGAAATCTCCTTTTAACAGCTGTTGAAGCTGTTCCCTTTCATCTGAAACCTGGTTAATCACTTTCTGAAGAAGATTGATTCTGTCGGTAAGTTGATTTAGCTTTTGTTGACTACGCCCTTCTTACCTTGCTTGTCTTATAGCTTTAACAATCTTCGTCTTGGCATGTGAAAACCAAGTGTCTGTTGGTTTCTTTACCGATCCGATGCTGATCTTGTAGTGCCTTTGGATGGTGGTGGAGATGAGTGAGAAGATGAGTCTGACGATGATGATTCATGAGGAGGCTCAGGATCCTTTGGCAGCTCAGAAGTTTGTTCCTTGGAGTGTGCGGGACTATCAAGAAGAAAATCATCATAATCAATATCGTCTTCTTTTTTCGATTTAGCCATTTCTTCAACCTTAATCCTGGCCTCTTCTGCTGCTTTTGCTAGAGCATCTTGTTTTGATTTTTCTTTAGCTGCAGCATCAACATCTTTATCAGTAATTTTCTCAGTTGTCTCCTTTTCCGGTACCTCAAAGTCAAAGACGACAGAATCCTCTGGTTGTCGTTGTTGTTGTTCGTGGGTGGTGGTACCAGTTCCCTTATCGGGTTGATTAACCGCATCGAAAACTGGTGTAGATAGTGCACCACCACTTGACCCTCCGGGGTCACGAGTTTGTTCACGGGTGAATTCCTGAGCAACATGTTGGCGTCTGAGATTCTTCAACTTCTTTCTGTAGTCTCTGTCTTCATCCAGTGGCTCTTCGTCTGAGCTTTCTTCTTCTTGCTCAAGCACTTGAGTTTTCCCTTTATCAGTCTTGGGACTTAGAGGTTTGGCTACTGTCAAAGTGTCATCGATTGGAGTTTCAGAGTAGAGAACCTCTTCGTCTATATCAGTGTCCTCCGAGTCCTCGTCCATTAGTGTAGGTTCTGGTTTGGGAATGGGGATAGCTTCCTTTAATGGAACTTTCCTTTTACGTGAAGGAATCCACTTTGGATACTTGAGGGCACTCTCAGTGCTTGTAACACTTCCTGACGCTTCTTCGTCCTCCTCGACAGTGTACCAGAAGATTTTTCATCCATGAACCCCACTTTGCCTAATGCAACTGCTTCAGATAACGTTTGTACGATTGAAGTCCCTTGATAGCAGTAGTAAGAAGGCAATCTGGTAACACTACACCCTGTTTCTTCGTAGTTGATTCCTTAAATCTTACCATATTGAGTGTGGGTTCAAGTAGCACGGAGTGATGTTTGGGGTCATCAAGTCTCAAGGGAATATCAGGATTATTCCCTAGAATCCTTTGGATCAACAATTTCGTGTATCTGATATAAGGGATCTTGGTGCCAGGTTTTTTAAGATAAGACATCATGTCGTCCCAGATCAGAGCTGCAAATTCGATGTGTTTCATGTTGACCATACCCCAAAATATTTGTAGTTCCATGAGCTTGGGATGCTCATAACCACTGTCACGTCCAGACACGGATTTGGCAATCATGATGTAGAGGGTTCTCCATGGTTGAGGAATATTTTTGAGATCTACTGAGGAGTGCTTTGTGATGATCCCAGCAGATTCATCATAGCCAATGTCGACCATGAACTGGAGAACTACCTCTTCTGTAGGAGTAGCAGTGTAATCAGCAGGCTGGATGGATGGAAGAAGAAGAACAACCCTTAAATCTGCAGGAGTGATGGTGACTTGTTTGTTGTTCAGTGTCACTGTCACAACACTTTGACCTTTGACCTTTTGTATTGTGTGCCAGAATTGGTGAACATAGATCTCCGACACTGAAGAAGAGTTTGTGAGCATGTTCTGGTATGGGTGAGTCTTTAGAATATCCACAGCAATCTGACAAGACGACTCAGAACAAGTGAAGTTGTCGAAATCAACTCTGAGGTTATTCTTTCCAATCTTCATTGGGTAACCGTTGGGGAAGATGTCTTCCATAGAGAGAACATTTGGTGCATCAATGTATTCCATTTGGGCGTCCATATCGTGATCTGAAAGATATTTAGCCAAAAGAACCAACATATCGAAAGACATTATGTTAGTCAAAAGCTGATTTTATTGTCTAATTATTAACCATGATATGTTAATGATTGTTACGAGTCCAATGTCACTTGTTAGTCTAATAGTCCAAATAAGTCATGAAAAATTTCGTGAGTAGATTAACTTTGAGTTTTAAAGTCCAAGTTTTTCACTAATTATCACAACATATTAACCATTTAAGCTTATTAATGACATTTTAGTTTCGTGACGTTATGATTTGTTTTTCACAAGTTTGTACGCGCAACAATTCACAATTTTGGTTAAAATAAGGCTTAGGCGTAGGTTTTGCAAGCTTATGCGTAAACAGTGAACCATACGCGTAGGCATAATCTTATGCGTAGGATCTTATCTTATGCGTAAGAAATGTTACGCGTAGGAAAAAGATCCCTTAGCATAAAGCTTACGCGTAAGCGTGTGTTGGAGTTTACGCGTAAGGTCTACTCATAAGGGTAAACCTTATGCGTAAGACTCAAGTTTACGCATATCCTTCACAGGATACGCGTAGTCCCCTTTGTAGAACCTTACGCGTAAAGGTTACGCGTAAGATTTCTCTTACGCATAACATTCTACGCGTAAGGTGATCCTTATGCGTAGAAGCTCAATTAACCTTGATTCTGAATTTTCACGCGTAATAATCCTGAAATAAATTCATCATAACACCATCATTAACACAACATTCAATCCCTTTCAGTTATCACATGATATCTCAATCAGACACAGTTACGCGTAAGATTAGCTTACGCGTAAAACTTAAACCCTAAACATTCAAGATTTATGAATAAGAAATCTAGCCATAGGAAATGCATCAAATCATTTCTGGGATATCTTAGAGGCCATATGACTATGTTGCAACAAGTTTTAACATCAAAAACCTAATGGATCAAAAGTACCCAATTCGTATGAACATAAACCCTAATTCTTAGTTTTCACCAAATTAATGTTTCTGGGTATGTTTCAAGCACGGTTTTGGTAAATTAAACATGTCAAAAACATAACACAACCATCTTTTAAACCAGAAACACTCTCATATGAAAACACCCAAATTACGCGTATAAACCCTAATTTGAAAAATGATTAATACATGTTTTCGTGGATTTGGTTAATGATAATGGTTTAGTTATGATTATTTAAACATTTTAACACCATTTATATCATCACAAACACACAAATGATGATCTTGTGTTCATACACTTATGCGTAGAACACAAGAATCATTCAAACACAATATTTAGCCGTTGGATGTTTATGAAATCAAAAACCATTGTTTGTAAACATGTTAAGATCATGAAACCACTTACAAATCAGAAGTTTTAAGCATGGATTTGAGTATTTGATTTTAGGCGTAGGATTGGTAGATGATGTAATAAATGAGAGAAGTAAATGTGATAGATAGGTAGGTGGAGGAGTTTTGTCAAAAAATAGTTTAAGCTTTTGACAACTTCAGTCCCTCCACCTTAACCATTTTCATCCAACGCCCATAACTTCCATTTTGGTTACGTAAAGAATGATATTTGGAAAGAAACTTGAAGACACTCCCCCTTGACTTAAGAAATAATGAAATTTTATAAATTTGTGTCCGAGGAGTATCAAACCAGAAATGTGACCACCATTATCAAAGAAACAACCGGGATGAGATAACATGCAAGTACAAGGTTTTATGAAATCGAAAAATATTTATTTTCTCCCCCTCAACACTTGACCAAAAAAATACTGAATTTTGAAAGAGTAAAGTGTTGACTGAAGATTTGTACTTGCCATGTTGAAAGAAATTAGGATAGAATAATATTTTCGTATTTTATCAGATTTTATATTTTTGTATTTTGTTTTTGAAGATATTTAAAAAAGAGGTTTTCGTGTTTGACTGGTTTTAAGAATGCTTTAAAAGTTCATCCAGTTCCTCTGGAGTCAAACACCGCATACCAATCTAGTGGACCAACTCATTAAACCTAGCAGAGCTAAGGCTTTGGTGAGAAGATCTGCCAGTTGGTATTCAGTACCCACAAAGTATAATTCAACGGTACCCTTTTCCACGTGCTCCTTGATGAAATGATATCGAAGATCGATGTGCTTTGATTTTGAATGTTGAACAGAGTTGTACGAGATCACAATAGCACTTCTATTGTCGCAGTACATCGGGATTCTGTCAAATACGTAACCATAGTCTTTGAGTTGTGTTCTCATCCAAATGACTTGAGCACAACACGCCAACATGGCTACATATTCTGCTTCTGTGGAAGACAACGATGTACAATCCTGCTTCTTCGATTGCCATGACACCAGTTTATCACCAAGAAATTGTAAGGCTCCAGAAGTACTTTTCCGAGAATCTAAGCAACCTGCATGATCAAGATCGAAAAAGCTATTAGTTCAAAACCGAATCCTTCGGATACCGATCCCCAAGTTAATGGTTCCCTTGATGTATCGGAGGATTCTTTTAGCCTCGAAGAGGTGGGTTTCAGTTGGTCTTGACCGATAACGGAGCAAAGATATACGGCAAAGACAATATCAGGTCTACTGGCTGTTAGATACATGAGGGACCCAATGATACTTCGGTATTTTGTAGGTTTAACCAATTTCCCATGCAAATCAGCGTCCAGTTTCTTGGTGTGTGCCATTGGGGTGGCATAGGTATCACAACTTGTCATTCCATGTTTGTTTAAAATTTCAAGGGCATATTTGGACTGACTCAAGAAAATACCACGGGGTGATTGATGAACTTGAAGTCCTAGAAAGAACGTAAGTTCACCCATCATGGACATTTCAAAATGTTTTTTCATTAGTTTTGAAAAAGCGTTTGAGTACTTAAGATGTGTTGACCCAAAAATGATGTCATCCACATAAATTTGAACGATTAAAATGTGTGCCCCGTGATATTGTATGAAAAGTGTAGGGTCGACCGAACCTTTGATGAAATTATTAGCGATAAGAAAGGATGATAACTTATCATACCACGCCCGAGGGGCTTGTTTGAGACCGTAGAGAGCCTTCTTCAGTTTGTAGACATGATTAGGGAACTCTAGATCAACGAATCCTTCTGGCTGGCTAACATAGACTGTTTATTTCAGTTGTCCATTGAGAAAACCAGTTTTGACATCCATTTGAAAGACCGTGATGTTCATATGAGCCGCAAACGCCAGAAAAATCCGTACAGCCTTAAGACGAGCAACCGGAGCGAATGATTCTTCAAAGTCAATACCCTCTTCGTGTCTATAACCCTTAGCCACCAGACGTGGCTTATTTCTGATTACGGTTCCTTCAAAATCCAATTTGTTTTTCCAAATTCATTTGAGACCAATGACGAAGACCCCTGTTGGTCTTTCAACCAATTCCCATACTTCAAGACGTTTAAATAGATTGAGTTCTTCTTGCATGGATTCAATCCAGTTGTCTTTGTCATTGCATCTTTAATGTTTTTAGGTTCAGATTGGCAGATAGTGAGTGCATAAATGCAATGTTCACGATCGTGTGAAGACGTTGTCTAGTTACGACTGGTTGATTCGGGTTACCAATAATGTTTTCAAGAGGATGGTCTTTCGTCCAACGATGTGTGGAAGGTTGATGTTGATATACATTCTGCAGATTGGGAGGATTCAAATGGATTGTAGATGATTCCGCAACATCAGGTGTGGCAGTTTCATTAGCAAATGAATTGAAGAACGCATTTGGATCAAAATCTGCAGGTGGGGGTACTTCATTGTTCAGAAGATCATCAACTGGTTCAGCGTCGTTGGATGCGGTTTGTTCAACTGTTGTTGTAGAGTCAACTGGTGGTGCTTCCTCAACAGTAGTTGTTGTAGCAGGTGTATAAGGTATTGGAGTTTGATCAGGTTGAGCAGCGGAAACATTGGATACACCTGGTGCACGTTCATCAATATCATCACTAAACAGAGGAGCAAATAGTTGTTCCATTTGAAGTCGAGTTAGTTGTAAACTAGGTTCAGCTGATGATGGGGTTTGAGGGAAGTTTAAACGATTATGACCGGGTTCCAAGCTGTTATGCTCAGAAGCCATTTCTGTAAGCTCATCGAAATGTGCATGAATCGTTTCCATAATCTCCTTTGTAAGACGATTCTAGATCCGGAAACCCTTAGAGTTTTCACAATATCCTACAAAGACTCCAATGTCAGCTTTGGCTTTGAGCTTACCAAAGTCATCACGATCATTATTCGGATAACAAAGGGATCCAAATATATGAAAGTGTTTGAGATTCGGTTTACTGTTGTGGATAAGCTCATAAGGTGTTTTGTTGTGGCGCTTAGTAATCATTGATCGATTCTGAGTGTAGCATGCAGCTGACACGGGTTCAGCCCACAAGTAATCAGGAAGTTTAGCATTAATTAACATTGTTCTTGCAGCTTACACTAACGTACGGTTTCGTCTTTCAACAACTCTGTTTTGTTCTGGTGTACGTGCGATAGATGTTTGATGCTCAATTCCTACTTTCTCATAAAATGCACGAAGAGTTTGATTCACAAATTCATTTCCTTTGTCTGTTCTGATTTGTCTAACTGTGTTCCGGAGCTGAACTTGAATTTTCGTGAGAAAGGTGATGATCATCTGTGGAGCTTGATCTTTACTTCGAAGAAAATAAACCCAAGTCCATCTTGAGTAGTCATCTACAATTACCAAGATGTAGCGTTTGCCATTAATCGTCTGCACGGGCATCGGGCCACACAAATCCATGTGTTCCACCTTTGAAGGAAAGTGTGCACGAGTGCTTTTCCCTTGTTCACAAGCTGAGCAGAGGTGATCTTTATAATATCGGAATCTTGGGAGACCTTCAACAAGTTTGTATCGAGCAAGGTTGGTTATGGTTTGAAAGTTTAAATGTGAGAGACGATGGTGCCATAGCCAAGATTTTGTAGATGTTGCCTTTGAAAGTAGACAGATGGGAGATGAAGCAATCATGTCTTGCATTGAGATTGTGTAAAGACTTGAGTTGCGGGTGCCAGACATAAGATCGTTTCCTTGTAGATCACGAATGAAACAAGTTTTCTCCCGAAAAGCAACTTCCAAATCTCCATCACAGAACTGACCAACAGAGAAGAGATTGTGACCGAGGCCTTCCACATAATAAACCATGCTAATTTCGATGTTGCCATTGATGTAATCTCCATAGCCCATGATAGTTGCGAAGTGATCATTCCCGAATCTCACAGTGCCAATAAACTTTGCAACAAAGTTTGATAACAGTTTGAGGTTGCCTGTCATGTGTCGGGAACATCCGCTATCAACAATCCAAAGGATGGTATGTATATTACACACAGACGACACAGATGGAATAGAAGTAGATGTGGAACCCGAAGAGTTAGAGGGTTCCAAAGCAGTTATAGGAGAAACACACATATCAATGATTTTAGGTATCCATTTAAATCCAAGTGTATTAAGTAGCCATTTCTGCCATCTCCAACTAGTCTTAGCTTTGGTGCACTAGGTGATAAAGTCTTCCTAGGAGGTGAAGGTGGTTCTATGGGTACATCAATGCTCGTAGTTGGAACACTAGAGGGTGGTTTACCTAGCACAGACTTAGAAGCCTTAGTGGGCCTAGAGGTATTCCGTTTACGATTCAAGATAGCCTTAGCAACACATCTATCATGACAACCAGAAAACATGCTTTTACGACAACCAACACAAGAGGCTTCAAACAAAACATTAAGAGTACTTAAAGATTCAGCATTCGTTACATCACTTTGTTCATTACATTTTTCAGACGCAATATCTAAAGTGGGTGCAACTTGAGTTTTATTCAAAGTCCTAGGGTGTTCTTCTACTTCAGCATTCTTTATTGTTCTTTTCATACGTCGTAACTTCCTATTCTTCCTTGTATTGCTCCTAGGCTGTGAAGTGCGGGCGTTGGGAAAAGAGGCAACTATTCATGTTTCAGTAGAGGGAAGCACATTAGTTTCTTGTGGTTTGTCATTCGATGTTCTAGAGTCATTTTGAATCTGTGTAGGTGCAGTTACTATAGTATGACTATCCCTATCTTTTTTAAGTTTCACCAACTCTGCTAGTAGATCATGGATTTTGTGTAACAAATCAAGATTTTTAGAACGAGTGAGACCATTTCGTCGTAAAACATCTTTGGTGTATGCAAGATGATCATCAAGGTCATTTGACGCTTTAGCACGAGTCTTTTTGAGTAAATCAAATATGACACTATATTCCTTTTTAACTTTTGAAATTTCTTGTTCATATTTTGAGATTTGACACTTTAAAGACACATTTTCATCATCCAATTACTCAACTTTTGGAGAAACAGTTTTGGTATGCAACTGGTGGAGTTTGTTTTGCCAAGCGAGTTCACGAGTGTGACAATCTTTTTGACACCATTGAAGACGACGTTTTGCATTTGAAAGCTCATTTAACAATCGCTCATTTTCAACTTTTAAAAGTGTGATTTGTGACACAGTATCAGTATTCTCAACATTTGCAACATAATCAACAGAATCAACAAAGATATAATCAAATGCATATGCAACAGAATGAAGTAACACAACATTATGGATATCAGCACAGATAACATCTTCCAAGAGTCGGTCAACATCTTTTCTCAACATTTTCTTTTTACGTTTAGTATTAGAAATTGATGTTTCTGTTTTCTCGAAAACTGTTTTCATTAGTCCAAGCTCCTTGTGAAAATCCCTTTCCCAATATAGTGCACAATTTTTCAAATTTTTAACATGGGGTAAAAAAAATTTCTGAAAAATATCTCTTTGTTCTCGCGCCAGAGGCGATTGAAAATGTTTAACTTTTATTTTAGAATGAAATTCAATCTCCCGTTCCAAAAGTTTGATGTCGGATAAGAAAAGTTCAAAGTATTTAATAACTTGACAACTTTCGGATTTTGTTTTAACTTCACTAAGTGAAGGTAAAGGACCATTAATTTGTGCACCATTGTGTTGGGGACCAACATTAGAAGACTCAGACATAGGTGTGATAACCCAAGGTGTGTTACAAGTATCCTTTTGTGTGACGAAAGTAACGGCTTTTGAATAGTTAAATGGTTTGTTATAAACAACATTTTCCAATTTTGACCGACTCTCGTCTTCTGCATCTAATTCCTCTTGACGATTATATTCAACAACACTCATAATGGAATCATCAATTCTATGTTCTGCACTGTAAACTTTAGGATTTGGTTTGAATGCTCTATTGGAAAACTTTGGTTTGTAATCAGCAAGATTCGGTCCATATCCATTTGGATTTGGTTTAAAAGTAAACTTTTCAATGGTTGTGATTGACTCACCATGTTTATAAACAACAGTTTTAAACTCTTTGATTTTGTTTTGTAAGTCGACAATTTCTTCAAGATAGTCATCTATTCATTTCATTGAATGCTTTTTGTACTCAGAGAACTGTTTTTGACAAGTTAACAACTCAGACTTGGATTTTTGAGTTTCAAAAGTGAGAGCGTGAAGTTGTTGTTTATGATCATATTTCAGTTGTTCTATTTGAGACAACAAAGCATTCTTGGAAGCGACTAGATCACGTATCTGTCATTCTAATGATTTTTCGTTTTGGTAAGATTTAGAAAAAGCGACTTCAAAACCTTGTTCATGTTTTTCTTGAGTTCAAAAACGTTGATTTGCCTTTATAAGCATTCAATATCCCTGGTTAACAGTGCATTTTTATTTTTTAATTGTTGATTGAGTTCACAACATTGTTCCATTCGGGATTGTTGGTCATTGAGTAAGAGCTCAATATCTGGATTAGGAAAAGGTTCAGTGTGTTCAACGTGAGTCTCAACATGATCATTATTCAGATCCTCAATTATAACCACGGATTCAACTTGATTATCAATGGTAACCATAAGGTCATCTTGATCGTCAAATGTAACTACTGGATCTATTTGAGTATCATCAGAATGAAATGTAGACGGCTCATGTTTAAAATTCTGAGCCTCATCGGATGTAGATGTTGGCTGAGATATCATATAAGTAATGAATATGGTTTGATCCGGTACCTGAGACAAGCCATCAGTGTTATACACTGGGCCTGTGTCACTCATGTAGAGTTCTTGCATGCTTGCCATTAACATCACAGCTGCATTAGCCTACAAGTCCTCCATATCATCATCAGAATCTGTATTGGCCATAAAGCTGTGTTCCTTGTTGGTAAGAGTTCCACTAGCTTCATCCTTGAGAGCCAAGAGTAAAGCCTCTTTGTGATAAGCGTTGCCTCTTGTCCTCGGCTTTGGGCATGCATTAGCCAGATGACCCTTCTCATTACAGCTTATAACAACGAAGACCATTAACCCCATTATGATCATTACCTGTTCAACCACTTGAGCCCTTTGTTATTGTGGAGCACCCATGTTATTTCTTCCCATTGATTAAACCCTTGACCACGCCCATCTAACAAACATTACCCCGATTCTGAACTTCAACACGTCCATTGTTAACAACAGCCTTATTTCTTGTGTTTGATGAGGTACGAATGCGATTGTTGGATTTGTTTGAATATCGGCCGAAGGCTCTAGCAATCATGACAAACCCTTGTTGCAATGTATCGAAAGCTTATGTATCCTCATTGGATTCACTATAAAGTGCTTGATCATTGTTGTTGTTGTATGGAACCAATTGAGTTTCTTGAGATTGTTGCTGTGACGGATCATAAGGTGTTATCGTAGCAGATGGTTGAGCAGTGGGTTGTGGAGGATTTGTGAATACAGTTTGTAATGTCGGGAATTAAGGATAACAAGCTTAAGCCTACAAAGCTAATTGTTGATTATCCGGAAGTGAAGGTGAAACAGTTTGTCCACGGATAACCCTTTCTTTGTCAACTTCTTTTTTATGGGGCTTCAAATAGTCGTACAACAATCCGTATGTAGCATGATGAAGATTCTTTGCTTGACGGATGAAAATGACATACTTCTCCCAATCAGGACCAAGACTACTAAGGAATTTAGTGTTGACAACAATTCTTGGCATGATGATGTTATGTTTGTCCAAATCATTGATGATATCTGAGAATCGATGATGATATGACTCTAATGTCTCTCCTGGTTCAATCATGAAGTGTTCATAAGCCAAGTAGATTTTGGATTCCATGTCCTCTTGATTGAGTTCACTGCCTTCCATGAGAAGATGAATATGTTCCCACATTGCTTTAGCAGTCTTTTGAGCATCAACACTTCGAAGGATCAGATTGGGTAATCCCAAAAGGATGTATTGCATTGCTAGCTCATCGGCTTCAAAATGTAGAATTTCATCAGCAGTGAGGTCAGTAAGACTTGCAATATTGGTGACATCACCTCTTGGTGGATTAGCATTTGGATCTCTGGGTGTAACGACAGTAGGCATCTGAAACGGACCTTCCAGAATGACCTTCTTTAAGAACTTTCCATGTGGCTTCTTTAGATCACAAGACCTAAAGAACCTAATCACCCATTGATCGTAGTTTCCGAGAGTAAGCATTGGAGGTCTATCAAGTGATCCAGCCTCATGAATGGATTGTTGGCTACTTAAAGCTTCACACATCTTTGTAAACCAAGACGGTTCCTTCATAGTATTCCTGGATGGATGTTGATTGTGAAAGTTTGTGTAAGGTTGTACTTGAAGACTAGGTGGTGGTTGAATCATCTGTGGTTGAATTGCTCCTTGAGGAAATTGTTGTTGAAATTGTGGTTGTTGTTGTTGTTGAATTTGTTGATAAAATTGTTGTTGTTGATTGAGTTGTTGTTGAGGATACACATGAGGGGAGTAGTTAGAGTATGGTGGTTGAGACATCTTGAAACTTGTGTTGTAAAATGGATCTTTTTAGTCGAGTGAAACGTTGTTGATGAAGAATCCTTAAGAGTAGAAATCAAGCTTAGGCAAAGAAAACCTTAGGCGTAAAAACACCAACTTACGCGTAAGAGGTGAACTTACGCGTAGGGTTAAGGAACCTTAGCTTATGCGTAAAATAAAATCTTAGTAGTAGAATGCTTAGGCGTAAGATTTGCTTATGCGTAAGACAAGGCTTAGGCGTAAGTAAATGCTTATGCGTAAAGGATTCTACGCGTAAGTTATTGCTTAGGCGTAAAACTAGGGTTTTGCCCAAAAATCCTTTACACTTATACCAGTGTAAAAGATATCCAAAGTTGAAGTGTTTTCAGGCTTATCCAAGCAAGAAAACACTGAGTAAACTAAGAAAACTGAAGATCAAACTTTGAAATGCTTACGCGTAACAACTAGGGTTTTGTTACGCGTAGGTTTTGCCAAAACAGAGATTTCTGTCCAAAAGTGTTTCTAAACTAGATTTTTATGATGAAACAGCTTCAATATCACCAAAATGACACAAAAATGTGAAACTTGATAATCCAAAACTTTTATACACCTTACGCGTATGAATGATAACACGTATAAAATCAAGTTTAAAAACAAAGAAATACACGTAAAGTTTGAAACTTTTTGCCAAAAACTTAAACTTTAACACCTAATAACCTTGAAAGTACAAGAATCTTGGATTTGAAAGTGTAAAAAATGAGTTTTTATGCGTATCAAAGTTTGCAAACCGAGAGTTACGCGTAGTAAAGAAAAGCTCAAAAAATAAATTCGTTCACCCAACTATTTGGCGATTGATACTACTGTTAGGTCACCATTTATGTAACATAAGCATCAATAGAAGAAATAAGATGAAGATATAGATCGGATGAACACCCAAACACAAAACACGAATATGTGAAGAAAAGTTATGCGTATGAAATGAGTAAGAGTGAACAACCAACCATCTAAGGATGGTTTACATGAGGTATTTATAGGAGGGAACTAGGGCAACACACCAAGTTCCCATCCTTTCCTTATTAGGCTTGGGCCTAGGCTTATGGGCCTTCTACATAAGCCTAAGCATAATAACAAACATAAAGGCCTAATTAAGCTAACTATTACAAGTTAATTACTAACACTTATAATCTAGTTTAGGAGTGATTCCAACAAAATGTTAGATTGATTTATCAATATCCAACTTTTTGTTAAAAGTAAAAAAATAATTCTAAAACATGATTATTGTTTTAAGATATTTCTTTCTTTGTAGTTTTCAAACATAAACGGATTGTATCAAGTTTTTAAAGTACAATATACTCTAAGAAACTTGGTAACAAAGCTCTGATTCCAATTGTGGAAAACTAGAAGGGGGTTGAATAGTTCTGCCGATTAAAACTTTGTTTTAAAGTATTTAGATCGACTTATGTCAATCCATTTAGATCGTGTGTTGGATATTGATAGATGGACATATACATAAATAATGCAAAGAGATAAAGAGTAAAGGAACACAAAACCACGACACAAGTATTTATAGTGGTTTGGCTACAAGGACACCTTCCTTGCCCTACTCTACTCCCCGAGTACCCAACTCGAGAGTTTCTAATCACTACACAACACAAGCTCCTTAATGTGGCGGAGAAGCCTTTATAACATCGCCTACACTTTATCCGGTACAAGGCTAGACACCGAGTTCTTCCACGAGGTAGAACCAAACCTATCATAACGTCACCTATACTTTATCCGGTACAAGGCTAGATACCGAGTCCCATTACAAAGGAGGAACTACTACCCAACACTACAACCCAAAGGAGACAAACTCCATTTTTACAACACTTGAAAGGATATCAATATCCTTTAACCTAAACTACAAAAATATACATCGACGCCCCATATCGAATGTACACCTTCGGCACTATACACCAGTGCCTTCAACTTGACACACTAATGGAGGTAGAGAAGAACTATCAAGAAGACGCACTTCAGTGGTCTTAATAATGACAAAGCTTAGCACCTCATGACCTTGAGCTTGCATGTCTACAAGAGGTTGTGATCTCGCCTTTAAGAGGAACCTAGAGAATCATACAAAGAGAAAACTACCTAGAATGATCCTTTGGATCTGAGGTTAGAAAGCTTAGAACATAGAGAGAAGATATGTCTAAAAGGATTGGTGAGCAAGAGAGAAATGACTCACTATTTATAGGAAAAAATTCCTACTATTCCCACAGTTCTGAAGGATCCCTTACCCAAGGGATCCGGCCAGTGCAAACCAAGGGATCTGGCTGCTGGGTCAGATTAGTATGGATTTTGGGTTGCAAACCGGGTTATGGGTAATGGACCATGGGTCATGGACTTTGGATCATGAATATCCAACAAGATACATTGTACCTAGTCAATGGGTTATGGATCTTGGGTCAAGGGTCATGGACTTTGGGTCATGAATCATGGATAATATGCAACATGACTTCATGCATGATGTCATGCAATGGTTCATGGGTTATGGATCATGCTCCATGGGTATGGGTTATGGACTTTGGTTTTTACCCAACAAGATACATTGTACCTAGTCAATTCATCATGGGTCTTGGGTCATGGGTCATGGACTTTGGTTTTTACCCAACATTTACCCATTACAAGTTATACTAAGCACATATACATTTTAATAAAATATAAGCAAACAACATTACTTGTAAGTGTTTTATAAAAATGGTTTTGGTTTTATATAACTTATTTAACTAAACATGTTTTGATGGTTTTATATGTTTAGTAAAAGTGTGTTAGTAAACTATTGGCTCAAAGCTTTTACGTATCTTATTTATTTCGTTAAAATGATTTTACGTTTGTTATCGATAAAATATTAAAAGATCGTAAAATATAAATAAACGTTTGTATGGTTTATTTGTATTAAAATATTCCTTTTATGTTTAAATGTTGTCATCAATTATGTATATTTCTTTCTTAAGCTAAAAGTAAGTCAAAAGATACTAGAGTTCAATGCTTTCTAGGTTGTGTTTGATGTTAAATAGTTGCATATAATGGTCAAACAAGTACCCTTTTAAAAGTACAAATAGTATCAATTTTTAACTTTAGGCTAATAAATCCAATTTGATTAGGCTAACGATAAATATGTTCAGACAGCTCTTCATGTTTGTGAGGTATGATGTTCACAAATTGTATTATGATATAACCTATGACCCTATATTTTTAGTGATATTAGATGCCTCCACTATATTTCCTATTTGCGCTTCTTCATCTGTTTCATCTCAGGCTTGCTAGAACAACTGAGAATCGACTAGTTGACATTTAACCTGGCTCTTGGAAGCATGGCCGAAGTTGAATCAACAAAGTTTCTGCTAAGCTCTCAAAATAATCAGAAATCAAAGGTCAATAATGTATTGCAGAAAATGGTGCAAAACGATTTACAGTTTCTCTAAATGTGCTAAGCTCTATGAATAGGAATTCTACAACACTAGTTATGTTCGATGGTCAGATTTGAGGTTTTGTCAGAAAGGTTTATTGATGAACCAACTGAGCATAGAATCGATGTCGGTCAAAAAAAATTTATCATTGCAGGGAGAAAAGCTTTTGAATATGCTGCTCTTGGTGATCATGAACTCTAAAAGGTTTGTAATTCATTCTTTTTTCATATTTCCATATGTTTGATACAATGTTTTCAGTTATTTTCATGGTGTACGCAGATTGATAAGGAGGGTGTCGGTATAGTTGTTAGATCAAGAATGGGGTAAATGTTAGTATCTGCTAATTGTGTGGAATCTTTCTCAGAAAGTGGTTATGAGAAAATCATAAACCAATGTAAATTTTGTATTAGCAATGATGATATGTATACCATGTTAATTTTGTAGGGTATGAAGAGTTTTAGTGACCACATCTTGACCCACTTCAAATCCCAAAAGACCCGCTACAAATTGTTGATAATGATAATTTTCGCAATATAATGTAAGGTACCTTTTGCAATAACACTTTTGAGTAGTGGATTTGCGTCAACAGAATCCGTGAGACCAACATAAGAGATGACGTAGGATGCAAGAAAATAGTTGGTATCATTGGCATATAGATCAAAAAGTAGATATAAGGGTATGTCAAACGATCTGTTCATTACATCTCCAAATGCTTCTTTACTTAAATTCAATAGCGATCTTGGAAATCCAAGGTACTATTGCCCTTTATTTATCCATATAACATCTTAGATTAGCAAAATATTATCTTGGAGATTAAGTATGCGTTTGTGTAAGCTTATTTAAGCAACATAGGATAGTAAGCAATAAACCATTTAGGTTTGGATGATAAGTGCTTATTGCTTAGTACATAAAATGGGATACAAATAGATATAAATTTTATTGAATATGAAAATATATCACCATGTCATTGTAGCCTTAGTTTATATGAAAATGAATGTACAAAGTAATATTGTATATTATTAATCATGATTTTAACAAGTTAAGACATTGTAAAAGATTTATATCGGATTTTCGCATTTTATTGGATTTTGTATTCGAGGTGGCCGATGTTGCCAAAAGGAGGAATGAAAACATGGTTGTTAATACAAATATCGTCGTTAAACGTTATTTATATTTTATGATCTTTACCTAAGTTTTGTTAATGACAAAAGTAAATTTAATTTTTGTAAAGCATAAAGCTTGTCAAGTTTAATAGATATTAAAACAAGCTTTTCATTAAATAATATCTTCATCACTCAAGTATTTACATTTTAATTAGTCATATATCTATTAACTTTGATATCCCTCTAAACCATAATGTATGTTAACATTTTTAGATCAAGCATGTTTTAGTTTCTTAAAACAAAACATTAGATATGTATTTACATTTAACATATTTCTAAAAATAGAAAACAACATATAACATCATGTGGTGCATCATTGAAATCTCTAGAGGATTTCATAAGATATTTTGTGTGGATTTGGACTCTACATATCTTACATGATCTTGGTTTTATTTGGTTGACTTTGGTAAGATTTTGGTAATCTTGCTGTCAGACCTGGCGGCACCAAAAAGTTACACGGATGGAACCATTTTTATGGTTCCGTGGTCCTTTGTGACAACAGGTTGTTTTGGCTATAAAATAGCAAGCCAACCCAAGTTGTTTTCTCATCGTTTTCTAGCATAATCACATACATTCCTTCTCTCTAACATTTCTAACTCAGTTTCATATCATTATAGTGATCCTCTTTTGTAGCAAAGAAGATCAAGGCATATTCAAGCTTCAACAAATAGTTGAAAGTCTTGTTTGTTTTATTGTTGTATGATCTAGTCTTGTTCATACATCATTGTTGTACCAAACCATCATAAACTTGTGAGTGTGAGTGGTTAGTATTTTAGTCCTTAAAATACATTGTGTGTGGGAGTGGTTGTACCCTTGCAAAAGAACTCGACATCTAGCTTAGTATCGGAAATAGTGTGTAAGCGAAGTGTAAATGTTTCTCTGCCGGTGAAAGGAGCTTGTTGACTAGTGAAGTTAAACTCTCGAGTTGGAGGCTGTTAGGATTTAGAAAATCCGGTAGTTAAAGAGTCGGTCACCTCAAGTATATGTAATTGTTAGAAACCTCGTAGTCGTAGTCACTTAGTGTTAATAAGTAGTTTGTTAAGTAACACCGTGGAGGATGGACGGGTCTTTACCAACTGTATGCCTGATCCACGTACCCGTAAGGCGGTCTTGTAAGAAACTATTAATACCCAAGATTCTTGTACCTCCCAAGGTAGAGGGTTAAATAAGCTTTCAATATCATTTTTCTTTGTCTCACTAAGATCCCTAAACTCTTCATTCTCTCTCTAGAACTCATACTATACTTTGATTAGTGTATTTGTGTGTTATGAAACCAATATGTTACAATTGGTATCGAGAGCCGTTTGATCACTCATCTTTCATGTCCTTGGATTTCTAGTGATTTTCATAAGGTTTTTGGGTTTGAATGAGTTTAGAGTAGTTTTCATCATTTGGATCATTTCTTGTGTTAAAGTTGGAATTTTGATTGTACTTTTGTAAGGTTTTGAATCCTCATTACGCCTAACTTTGTGTTTAGGTTTTGGTTTGGAAGGCTTGAATCATCGTGGTTGGGTGGTTTTTCGATTGAAAAAGTGGTATTTTTGAATATTTCTCGTCTGGATATTTCAACAACGTGTCACGACTACAAAGATCCATCAACACAAGTTTCAAAAAAAAAAATCTATGAGTAAAATTTATTTGTCTCATTTTTAGTCTATGCGATTTGTCCTTTTCTTTTGGATCGTTTATTAAAGTGATTTGTCTTACTCAGGGTGCGATTTGTCAAGTGTGCAATTTGTCTTGAGTGCGATTTGTCTGCTAAGCGATTTGGTAATCTAGGTGCGATTTGTCTTGTACTGCGATTTGTCTTGACCGACTTGTCGAAATTAATCATAAGATCTATTTGTGAGATTGGACAAAGGATTTGTCGAATCTACGATTTATCTGGACTGCGATTTGTCAGGCATGCGATTTGTTAGAACTGCAATTTGTCTTGGTGTGCGATTTGTCTATGGAGACTTGTTGTTTCTTCGTGTTACGTTTTACGGTTTTTCTCTTCATTTAGCAAAATCCCGTGAAAGAATCTATTTCCCGATTTAATCAAAGAGTTGTAAAATCCCGAGAATCTTAATCATGTCAACAATAACTTCTTCAGTTGTGATGATGTTCGCTACAGATCCACACTCGTCCTCCCATGCTGGACATGTAACCGATTATGACTCTTGGGCTCAAAGAATCGATCATTGCTTAGGAAAAGAAAACGGGGTTAACATACTTAAGTCAATTGATGAAGGACCATATCAAATTGAGACTACTAGGGATATTCTCAAAACTGCCTGATGGTTCAATTGTGTTGGGATTAGATAGACCAAAGATGTATGATGAGCTTGATGATAAGGATAAGAAGAGATACGATGCACATTCAGGCTTCTAATATTATACTTCATGGTTTACCTAAGGACATTTACAAGTTGATCAATCACAACACCGGCTAAAGCAAAGATGGGACAATGTTAAGATGCTTCTCCCCGTTCAAACTGACTAAAGAAGACAGGGAATCTTAGATGTATGATGACTTTGAGAATTTTAAGATGAATCCAGGGGAAAGTGTTACCGAATATCATGTGAGATTCCACAAGCTTGTGAATGATATGAGGAATATCAAAATGACAATGCCAAATATTCAGCTCAATTCAAAGTTTGTGAATAACATGAATCCCGAATGGCACAAATTTGTCACTAAGCTTAAACAAAGGTTCGAGGAACACCAATTATGAGCAATTGTATGCTTATTTGCTCCAAAATGAGAAGCATGCTGTGTTTGAACGGATGATCCTGGAAAAGTTTTACAACAATGATGGAAATGCAAGCTCGTCAAATGATTCAACCGCATTCTACACTAATGTGGGAATAACTACCAAAGCATCTCAGGTGATTCCTACTAGAAATGGTAATCACAAACTCATTCTGGATCCAGGGTATAAGCCTCCAGATTCAAACACATTCATGGAACAACTTGTCAATAAACTGGCTTTAATGGTCAAGCAGAACTTGAATTTCACCCCACACACCAACAACCACCTCAGAACTGCATCCAATCTTCACAATCATGCTACGGTTAAAGACGGAAAGGTAGTGGTGCAAAATGTGCAAGAAAGACAGAATGCATACCTTCTACATAATGAGCAAGGGAATGTTGGTGCTGGATATGGGAATGTTGGGGTTGGATATAGGAATGCTGGTGGTGGTGGTGGATATGTAGGTAATCTGAATCGTGGAAGGAACATGGCTCAGGGTCAAGGAAATCCAATCAAGTGCTACAACTGTGGTGGAGAGGGTCACATCGCAAGGAATTGCACTCTTCCAAAACGTCCACAAAATGCAGAGTACTTCAGGGACAAGATGTTGTTGGTGCAAGCTTAAGACAGTGGAGCTGTGTTGAATGAGGAAGAATTGATATTCCTTGCTGAGGGAAATGCCAGAACTTATGATGCTGATGTGGATGAACAGCCAGTGCAGGGTATGGTCAGAACAATCCTAATGCATTTCAAGTTGCAGACTGTGATGCATTCGATTCAGATGTTGATGATGAACCAACTGCCTAGACCATATTCATGGCTAGTATCTCACCAATGGTCTCTCCCACCAATGGTCTATCCAAGGTTTCTTTCACCACAACAGGCCAATCCTTCCAGGGAATCAATCATATCAGAGGTATTAAAACTATATGATGAGGTTGATGTGCAAAAAATGCATGAAAAAGTACAATCTACTGAAATTATTGAATCAGATATTGAAAATATGGGTAATAGCAATGTTGTCCCATATGATCAATATGTGAAGCAAGATGAAAGTAAAACTGTACCAAATAATGCATCTTCTGTAGTCAATGATGACTGCGTTTTTTATGAATACACTGCATGTGCCCCTGATGATTCCATAACTTCTGAACTAAATGTCTATAAGGAACAAGTTGCCATATATGAACAGTGTGCTAAGTTTGAATTGACCAACCGTGAGCAAGAGATGGATAACCAAATACGTACAGTTATTAGAAAAAGTAATTTTAGGGAAGAAATGTTAAAACAAGAGTTAAACTTCTTACTAGAAAAGCTTAATAAAACTATTAAGCCAAAGCAAGAACTTCTAGAAAATGTGAAAGTGCTTAAACAGGAATTTAATGCTAAGGAATCAAAACTTTTGAATGATTTTTCCAACCTAAAAACGTTGAAAAACAAACTTGAAAACAAACTGTACGTACAAGGGAACACCATTCAGACTGCTCACGTGATCACTAAGCATGGAGTTTTAAGTGATAAGCATAGTATTCCCCTTGTAGAGGAACCCAATCCTGAGGTTGGTAAGAAAGCAAAAGCTGCTCATAAGGTAATCTATGATGGCAATGAGATTCTTAAGCCTAGACAAAATCCTACATGTGTTGAGTGCACTGAAAAGGATAGAGAATTAGAAGATGCCTCTAGGGAGAAAATGGATAATAAACTAAAAGATCCTTGGTGCACAAAACATAACATCACATTTAAAACACCTAATTACTCTAAGGAAAACTGGATTGCCTTTAATAAGTTTAGACCTCAGACCCAGCTGACCCCTGAGCAAGTTTTCTAGAAGAAAGATATGGATAAGCAAAAAGCAGATGATCTTGTTGACAAGAATCCCGCTTGTATGAAATTGCCTCCAGCCACTGTGTATCCTCCAAATACACCAATGCATTTAGTGCCTAGAACTCTTCCCACTAATAGCAAGACCCTAATCAGCCTTTATGTAGTTTACCAACTATTTGTTGATTTTGAGAAAACGTGTAAGAAGAGAATCACACCCACTGGGATAACTGAAGGGGAAAAGGGTTTTGAACAAACTAAAGAATGCTATTTAACTGAGGTCATGCCTTTCTTTAAACAACTTAAAGAACAATTTGAGAGTCTTCAAAAGGGAATGGATACAGAGATTAAAGAAATGAAAAAAGATGTTTAATGATATGGAATTCGAGGTTAGTATGAATGAACGTGAACTTAAGAGTAATGAGATTGAGATAAAGAATCTGCACATCATTAATGATAATTTGATCTCTCGATGTGTTGCTCAAGATGTGTTCTACACTGTTACAAATTATTCTATTACTGCGTCTCAATTTCATGAATTATCTGTTGCCTTGAAAGTTTCCCATGATCGTGTAATTGAGCTTGAAACCACAAATTCAAAATTGCATGAGAAAATTGAACAGGATGATCATGATAACTTGGTCAAACATTTTTCTAAATTGGAAGTTGAACATCTTGCTTTGCAATTAAAATATCAACATCTCAAAGAAAATGTTAAAAACTCAAATGTCAAGACATCCTCGGATGCTCCTGAGTTTGATGCAGTTTTTGAAATTAGCAAACGTGATGAACAAATTCGAGCTCATTGCAACATGATCAAAAGATTGAAAACCCAAATCTCACAATTAAAGTGTGAAAAGAATGATGTGACTGGCTCCCAAATGCCTCCTCCTATAGATTCTCAGAACTCTCAGAATTTTCATCTTCAAAACATCATCAATGCATTACAACATGAAAATGAATGTTTTCAAGTAGAGAATGAAAAAGTTAAACAGCATTTCAAATAGTTATATGAATCAATTAAGGTCACTCATGACAAAAACAACGAAAAGATAACTTCTTTGCAAATTGAAATTGAGAATCTAAAGAGTCAGGTAAAAGGGAAAATGCCAATCACAAATTGTGAGAGTACTGCACCAAAGGTTTCTGCTAGCTCTAAATATGATGTGACTGTTAAATATATTCCCCCTCATCTTAGAAACAATGAACTCGCATGTCAAGATTATTTTTGGTACCTTAAGGATAGTCTAGAATGTCTGCGTGAGATTGTTAAAGAGGATAGCCTAAATAAACCACTTGATAGTGATGTTAGGTATGCATGCTTATATACCAAATGATCTCAAGAACTTTTAGAATGCTTAAGAGCAACATGTCCTAAATCCTTTAGTAGGAAAGATGATGTCGTCATGCCCTGTTCTATGCCTAAAGTCAAGCAAGTGACCTTTGATGCGCCTCCTAGTACTTCAGATCCCAGCACTTCTAGACTAGGAATGCAGAAAGTAGCAAAACCAACTAATGTTCCCATCATTCCCTCTACAGGAGTAATCAGTGACACTAAAGCAAGCGGGTCAAAGCCTCCAGGCAATATAAAGCAAGATAGGACCTCGTAAGCTAAGAGTGATCAATGGAAGAAAGTAGAAGACCACTCTAGGGAAAATAAGTTTGTGTTAAATAAGATGAATCGTGTTGATTCTAGTATTAGCTATAAGCGTACTGTAATTAATTTGAATTCTGCTACTATTGGCAAAACATGTAATGAATGCTTGGTTTCTGGTATGAATCACGAATGTGTTGTGAATGATTTGAGTAATGCTGTTAAATCTCCGGTCAAAAATGTTAACATTAGTAAACAGGTTAAGGATGTCAGAAAACCAATGTGGAAGAAGGTTAGAAAACATTAGAAACCAATAGGAAGAAAATTTAGTAATGTAGGCTATCAATGGATACCTACTGGCCGTAAATTCAATCTAAATGTGTTGTGCCCTAAATTATACAGATCAATGCCTATTAGGAAATGGATGCCCACTGGTAGAGTGATAACTTTAAGAAGTGAACACACTTTGAATAGATCTACTGTCATAACTAGTTCTGCATCTACTTCTAATGACATCATTGATTCTGTTTCTAATGTGGATGTTCCAATCTCGTTTTCTAACCAAGTGGAACCCATTATCGCATGGGGATCCAAACTATCCAGTCATCCATACTTGTCTGTGTTCAACTGCAGGTCGTACAAATCGTTCTGTGGTATTTGGACTCAGGCTGTTCCAAGCATATGACTGGAGATCGCTCGCGGCTCATGAACTTCGTGAGTAAATTTATCGGGACTGTTAGATTCGGGAACGACCACTTTGGGGCAATTATGGGTTACAGATATTATGTTGTTGGTGATAGTGTAATTTCCAGGGTATATTATGTTGAAGGTCTTAGTCATAATCTGTTTTCTGTCGGTCAATTCTGTGATTCTGATCTACAAGTGGCCTTTAGAAAACATACTTGTTTCGTTATAGAACTAGATGGTGTGGAACTTTTAAAAGGAACACGTGGAAAAAACTTGTACACCATCTCTATCGAAGATATGATGAAGTCTTCTCCAATCTGCTTGCTGTCAAAGGCTTCCAAAACTAAGTCATGGTTATGGTATCGTCGTCTCAATCACTTGAACTTCGGCACTATAAATGATCTCTCTAGAAAGGACCTCGTTAGAGGCTTGCCCAGATTAAAGTATGAAAAAGATCATCTTTGTTCAGCATGCCAATAGGGAAATAGCAAGAAATATGCCCATAAACCCAAACCTGCAAACTCAGTTATGGAAGTTCTTCATAATCTTCACATGGATTTATGCGGACCCATGAGAGTGCAAACTATAAACGGGAAGAAATATGTGTTAGTCGTAGTTGATGACTACTCTCGGTTTACTTAGGTTAAGTTTTTGAGGTTAAAGGATGGAACTCCAGATGTCATCATCAAAATTATTAAACAGCTGCAGGTTCGACTTAATAAAATAGTCAGAATTATCCGAACAGACAATGGAACTGAGTTTGTTAAGAAGGAACTGAGTCAGTTTTATGAAAGCATTAGAATCAGCCATCAAAGAAGTGTTCCACGTACTCCTCAACAGAACGGTGTAGTTGAAAGACGAAATCGGACTCTTGTCGAAGCTGCAAGGACTATGCTCATCTACTCAAAGGTTCCAATGTTTCACTGGGCTGAAGCCATTGCCACTGCTTGCTACACCCAAAACCGCTCCCTTATTCACACCTCTCATGGAAAAACTCCTTATGAACTTGTCCACAATCGAAAACCAGATCTTTCTTTCCTTCGTGTATATGGTGCATTATGTTATCCAACGAATGATGGTCAAGATTTAGGAAAGCCGAGAGCTAAGGCTGACATAGGAGTTTTTGTTGGTTATGCACCAAACCGGAAGGGTTACAGAATCTACAATAAAAGAACCCGAGATATCATGGAAACAATTTACGTCACGTTCGATGAGCTGTCTAAGCAAATGGCTCCAGGACGATCAAGTTCTAGACCCGCATCTCAAAATTTATCTTGTAGTCTTATCAGTTCCTCTCTTGTACAGAATCGCTCACCTGCAGTTCCATATGTACCTCATTATGAAAAAAAATTGGAGAAACTGTTTGATCTGATGTTTGATGAATACTATGAACCTATTGATAATGATCATTCTACACCATCAATAGTGGCGGCTTCTAATCCAATCAACACAGATAATCCATCTGTCTCAATGTCTCTGTCTCAAGAAGCGCCAGCTGAAGATCACTCATCGTCATCCTCAAATCCTCATTCTTCAGTTGTACATCATGGAAATGTAGCTGCCAATTATGATGGAGATAACCCTTTTGCTACTCCCGAAGATGCTCCATTTGAGAACATATTTGCTCCTGAACCAACTCCAGAACCATCTTCATCAGGAGATCCAAACTCTGCTACTTCAGTTCCTCTACAACAACCACACGATCATATTAGAAAATGGACACATGACCATCCATTGGACAACATCATTGGGAACCCTTCTCGTCCGGTATCCACTCGTAAACAACTTGCAACTGATGCCTTGTGGTGCTTCTTCAACTCCGTACTATCTAAAGTCGAACCAAAAGATGTTAAACAGCAATGACTGAGGATAGCTGGTTCAATGCAATGCAAGAAGAAATTCATGAGTTCGATCGACTAGATGGATGGGAATTAGTACCTGCTCCTGATTGTGCTATGATCATTGATCTCAAATGGATCTTCAAAGAAAAACTTGATGAGCATGGTGATGTACTAAAGAACAAGGCTCGACTAGTTGCAAAAGGATACCCTCAAGAGGAAGGTATTGACTTTGAAGAATCATTTGCTCCAGTTGCACGTATCGAGGCAATCAGAATCTTCTTGGCTAATGCTGCTAGTAGGAACATGGTGGTCAATCAGATGGATGTGAAGACTGCGTTTCTTAATGGAGATCTGAAAGAGGTTGTATACGTCAGTCAGCCTGAAGGTTTTGTGAATCCAGAGCATCCTACTCATGTCTATCGCTTGAAGAAGGCCCTTTATGGTTTGAATCAAGCTCCTAGGGCATGGTACGATACGCTATCAAAGTTTCTTTTATCAAATGGATTCAGCAAAGGAGCCGTTGATCCGACATTGTTCACCAGAAAGTCAGGCAAACACTTAATTCATGTTCAAATCTATGTTGATGATATTATATTTGCCTCGACCGACCCTAATGAATGTGACCGTTTTTCAAAGGAGATGGGATCCAAATTTCAAATGTCAATGATGGGACAAATGTCATTTTTCTTGAGATTACAAATTTCACAAAGTCCCGGAGGCATTTTTATCAATCAATCTAAATATGCAAATGAGATTTTAAAGAAATTTGGATTTGATTCTTGTGACCCTGTTGACACTCCCATGGTGGAACGTACAAAACTGGATGAGGACCACTCAGGGATCATGGTTGATCAAACAAAATTTCGAAGTATGATTGGATCCCTGATGTACCTCACAGCCAGTAGACCATACATTATGTTCGTTGTATGCATGTGTGCTAGATACTAGGCTAAGCCTACCAAAAAGCACCCTTGAAGCGGTTAACGCAAGGTTGTCAAAATCGCGATCCTGCTCATAGGATCGTACGATCCTACGATCCTACACACAAAAAACGATCAGGATCTTAACAAGATCGTAATCCTGGTAGGATCGCAGCAGGATCGTAGGATCGGATCGGATCGTATAGGATCGCCTATTATTACTTTTTTTTCTATTAACTTATTAAGTATAAGCTCATGTCTTAAAGCCCAATGACTAAGAATTTTTTATAAAAATTATTATTTTTGTGCTCTTAATTAATTGTCTCTTGCAAGATTAATAAGTGTAAAATCATTATGTTTTTATGGACTATTTAGAAATAGTTTAGATGTATCTTTTTGGGTTTATTATGAAAAATGATTTCGTGCTTTCTAAAATGTCAGAAGCTTGTTTTTGAAGTAAATATTTTTTTTTTATGTTACATATAAAGTATGAATATTCTAATTTAATTTATTTGGTCATTAACAAAAAAAATTCAGTAATATTATCAGAATATTCTAATTTAATTTATTTGGCCATCAAGAAAAAAAAAATTGTGTTGCCCTCTATTATAAATTATGTCATTTAATTTTCAGATACAATCCTTTTATCTTTTTGCATTAATCTATATATTGTAACAAAAAAGTTACAGAATCACGGGCTAATAAATTAACATTATCTTTTTGCATAAATGTTATCACGAAAAACCTATAATAAAAAAACATTAAAACAAGAAGTAGTTGCACCATGCACGTATGTAGTAACTTTGTGCAAGTATGCATTGCAATATATATAATATTCTACTACTACGGTACTTGAACATATAACTTTTTCTTTTATCATCCATTTAGATTTGTTTATCATATGAAATATTATATAGAAATATAAAACTACAACCCCTATACAAAAATATATATACATTTTCATAGGATCTTACGATCCCCGATCCGATCCTACGATTACGATCTTGCAAAGCCGAAAACGATCTTGGGTAGGATCCCGATCCTGACAACCTTAGTTAAACGGGTCTTCCAGTACCTCCAAGGAATCATCAACATGGGACTTTGGTACCCGAAGGACACCGCTATGTTACTAACAGCCTATGCAGATGCTGACCATGCAGGATGTCAAGATACAGGTCGAAGTACGTCAGGAGGTGCTCAATTTTTGGGTGATAAACTTGTGAGCTGGTCTTCAAAGAAACAAATGAGTACGTCTATATCATCTACAGAGGCGGAATACATAGCCATGTCATCTTGTTGTGCTCAAATCCTATGGATGAGATCACAATTATCTGACTATGGCTATGAATTCAACAAACTCCCTCTGTATTGTGATAACAAAAGTGCCATCGCTCTCTGATGCAACAATGTTCAACATTCAAGAGCAAAGCATATAGACATTCGACATCATTTAATCAGGGAATAAGTGGAGAAAGGTGTGGTGGAACTTTATTTTGTGAGAACTGAATATCAGCTGGCAGATATCTTCACTAAAGCTCTTCCTAGAGAATGTTTTGAGTTTATTCTTCCACGACTTGGACTAAAGAGTCTACAACCGGAAACACTCAAACGTCTTCAAGAGGAAGACGAGGAGTAAAGGCTTTTCTTCATCTATCTCTTGTACATATTTTATCAAAAAGCAAAATACAAAATTATAAAACCCCTAAAAGCAAATAGAAAAATATAAAATTTCAAAATCCATAAAAAATCATAAAATCTTTGAAAAAGCCCAAAAATATTATTTTTCACATCAAAATTCTATTCTTCGATAATATCTACGGACTTTGATCTGTCACTCAAAGAATGGCACGGGTCTTTAGATGAAGTACGATTGTACATAAATTTAAAAAAAAATAAAAAATAAAAAAAAATGGTTGGAGAAAAATGATTGTTTATTGTCATTTCAGGCAGTAACTAGTTTTTAAAAGAAAGAACAGAGCCATGCTTTATCTAATTTTTGAAACCTCATGCTCTGATTATAAAAACAAATATTTGTTTCCTAAGAGACAAATGTTTCCTTCACAAATATTTTTCCTTCTAAATATTCTTCTGAAAAATATTTGTCATCTAATGAAAACAAAATTGCTTTGAAATAACTCGGACTATATTTTTGAAAATCATCTGGACTTATCATTTGTCAAAATCTCTAACACTCAATCAACAACTTATGTCATTGATTGAGAGGGAGAATGATTTCAATCAAATCAAAAAGTTATTTTTTGAAACAATTGGCACGTAATTGAGCTAGGTCTAATTTTGGATAATAAAAAAGAACAATGTTTTTGTACTATTGGATCCAGAACAAGGCTAATGTTGTGTTTTCATAAGATACTTAAGCATGTTTAATAATTGGAGTTTAAAGTCTCAGAATTTGATCCTTATTAGTTAAATGTTTTAAAAGCAAGTCACAATTCTCCACAAAAGCTTTCAAAAACAATTTAAATCAATAGAGATCACATATATCAAAGGATTTGAAAATTGTGATCGGGGGAGAATTTGTGATTTAAATTGGAGATAAACTGATAATTCAATAAGTGGTTTTATAAATATAATAACAAGCACTCCTCCCTACATGTGCCAAACGATTTCAGATTTTCCATGCACATGTTAAGGGGGAGCATCTATCTCAAACCAAAAAGGATTGAAACGTGATTGATTGGTCTCTAAGTGCAGCTTCTCTCTAATATGTGCAAAACACTTTCGAATCTCGATGCACATATTGAGGGGGGCAATCATAAGAAAACCTCATCGTTCCCAAAAAAAAATTTATCCAAAGTATTTAAAATACTAGATTTGATCAGGAAGTGATGATGATCATTTTAGAAATTGTTAATCAAAGATTGGATCTTTAATTCTTAATCTAAGATTTCAAAGTCCTCTTGCCTCCATATGCTAAAACAATTTCTAATACATGAAGCACATGTTGAGGGGGAGCATTTCTAAAATATCAAAAACAATTAAGGTACAAAACGCTTTGATTCTATATCACAAGTATCTTGATTGATTTTTAAATGATTTTCAATTGGTTTCGAGGCGGAATGAACAATACCAAAAGACCTACCAATTTATTTTATGCATGGAGATATAAGGATGGTTAGATTAGGTATTCTTTCCCACGATCCCGCCATATCACTCAGATGTTCTGGCAATACCACAAGGATAATGCGTAGGACTCATAAGATATAATCTCTCTTTCCACATTGTGTGAAACAGAAAGTCTTCATTGACAGTGTCCTAAAGAGATTTATATGATGATCTCGTGGCTCTAGACTCAATTGTGCATATTTGGTTCCTATGTCGAAGACTAGGGAGAGGGTCTCCTTCTTCAATATCAATAATCTCTAAGAGATAGTCGATAGATTATGTCGGTTCCCCGTGAGAATGAAACAAGTCCTTTCAAGAGGAACTTGAGTGGTTTGGAAAGTTGAAGTGCGGTCGTCCTTTGGGTCCATGGCGTCTTGTCTTCAATACGATGTTACCTTGGTAACCACCAGGTAGTATATGAATTGAACCGGTTTACGCCTAAGGTTGAATAAATGGAGGGCTATTTCTTTTTACCCTTTTTCACATTCAATTCTTTTTCATTCTTCAACCCCTTCAGTGCTTACCAAGATTTCATTACTAGAACCTTGTTGGGTTTATTCCAGTACTAGCTCAGTCTCAGTCCGCACTCTTCCCATGTCTCACTTTTCTCCATTTTTTTTCATCATACCTAAGGACTTCTACACTATCTAGTGGATTGTCCCTGCGTAGATCCCTCCGGTTCTGGCGGATCATGGGACCTCAACGTAACCTTATCATCCTTATATCACCATACATAAAGTAAAGTTGGTAGGTCTTTTTGGTATCGTTCATCCGCCATTGGAACCAATTGAAAACCATTTGAAAATCAATCAAGATACTTGTGATATAGAATCAAAGCATTTTGTATCTTAATTGTTTTGATATTTTAGAAATGCTCCCCCTCAACATATGCATAAAATTTAGAAATTGTTTAGCACATGGAGGCAAGAGATCTTTGAAATCGTTAGATTAAGAATGAAAGGTCCAATCTTTTGATTAACATTTTCTAAAATGATCATCATCACTTCCCAATCAATTTGAGTAGAAACAACATTTTGAGGAAGGATGAGGTTTTCACAAGTTTGCTCCCCCTCAATATGTGCCTCGAATTTTGAAATAGTTTTGCACATATTAGAGGAACCTTAGAGACAATTGATGCGTTTGATACTTTGAGGTTTAAAATAGATGCTCCCCCTCAACATGTGCATGGAAAATTTGAAATCGTATGTCACTGCGGGGAGGAAAACATGCTAAACACTTATGAAACCATTTATCGAATTATCAGTTTAAATCCAATTTAAATCACAAATTCTCCCTCGATCACAATTATCAAATCATTTGAGATTTGTGATCTATGTAGATTTAAATTGATTTTGAAAGCTTTTAAGGAGAATTGTGACTTGATTATGAAAGCGTTTTAACTGATAAGGATTGGATTTTGAGACTTTAAACTCCATTGATTAAACATGCATAATTATCTTTTGAAAACATAATAATAACCAAGGTCTGGAACCAATTGTGTAACATTTTGTAAAAACATTTAGAGTAGACCTTACTCATTCAAGTGCAAATTGTTTGAAAAGAACACTTTTTAATTTAAAAATCATTCTCCCCCTCAATCAATGCGAGAGTCGTTGATTGAGGAATTGAGATAATGTCACTTGATAAGTTCTTTTGATGTTCAAAAATAGAGTCTGAAGTGTTTTCAAAACAATTGAGTTTTCATAAGATATCAAATATTTTTCAGAGGAATCTTTAGAAGGAAAAATATTTGAAGTTAAACATTTGTCTTGTTGATGACAAACGTTTGTTTTAGAATCAGAGCATTAGGTTTGAAACATGAGATAAAGCATGGCTCTGTTCTTTCTTTGAAAAGCGGGTTACTGCCTGGAATAACAGTAAACCATTTGTTTTACTTTATCCCAAAAAAAAATTAAATTTTTTTTTTTTAAACATTCGAACAACATCTAAAGTCCCGTGTCACTCTTTGACTGACAGCACAAAGACCGTAGATATATATCGAATCAAGAAAGAAAAGACAAAAGACAATATTTTTGAGATTTTTGAGATTTTTCAGATTTTTATGGATTTTTGAAAGTTTTATATTTTTCTATTTGTTTTTAGAAGATTTTATAATTTTGTATTTTGCTTTTTGGATAAATATATACAAAGATATAGATGAAGGAAAGACATATACTCCTCGTCTTCCTCCGAAGCGTTTGAGTGTTTACGGTTGAAGGCTTTTCAAGCCAAGTAGAATAATAAACTCAAAAGCGTTCTCTCGGAAGAGCTTTGGTGAATATGTCGCTAGCGGTATTCTAACTTCACAAAATAGAGTTCCACCACACCGTTTTCCACTTGCTCCCTGATGAAATGATGTCGGATGTCAGTGTGCTTTGCTCTTGAGTGTTATGCGTTGTTGCATGAGAGAGCAATAGCACTTTCATTTTCACGATCAGAGGGATTTTTGTTGAATTAAAAGCGAGTCGGATAATTGGGATCTCATCCAAAGGATTTGAGCACAACAAGATGACATGGCTATGTATTCAGCCTCTGTAGAGAAATAGAAGTACTCGTTTGCTTCTTTGAAGACCAGCTCACAAGCTTATCACCCAGCGAGCACCTCGATGTACTTTGGCGTGTTTCTTGACATCCTGCATGATCAGCATCTGCATAGGCTGTTAGTGACATACCGGTGTCCTTCCGGTACCATAGTCCCATATTGATGGTTCCTTGGAGATACCGAAAGACCCGTTTAACGCTTCAAGGTGCTTTTTAGTAGGCTTTGCCGATATCTAACACACATGCACACAGCGAACAAGATGTAAGTCGCTAGCTGTGAGGTACATCAAGGATCCAATCATGCTACGATATTTCGTTTGATCTACCATGACCCCTGAGTGGTCCTCATCCGCAAATGCGTTCAATCATGGGAGTGTCAACGGTGTCACATGATTCAAATCCAAATTTCTTTAAAATCTCATTTGCATATTTAGATTGATTTATAAAAATGTGTTGGAATCGCTCCTAACTCGTAAATGGAACGACATTGACGGGATTACTATTTCTATCTTTGTTACCTCAAACACATGGGCTTGTTATGTCAATTACCCATAGATGTATGTGTTTGGGTATATAAACCCCTCCATACTTCCATGGAGGGGTGAGATCTCTTTGTGTAAACTTCACCTTCCTTATTAATAAAACACATAGTTCTCTCCCTTCTCTCTAGTCTCTCTCTCTAACATGATGGAGATGTTCTTCCATCTTCCCCGACCTCCCGATTCACCAAATCATCCATATATTCGATCCTAACATTGGTATCAAGAGCCAGGTCGGTTTTTTTGTTATGGTTGATCTTTGGTGATATTTTTCTTGTCAAAATACTTGTTTTAAAAAGTCTGTATTAACCTTTTAACCGTTCACAAAATTTTTTTGTCAACAGATTTTTTTACAAAGTTTATTGTATCAGTTTTTTTGCCTAAAAAGTCCTATCTTTTCAACATATCTGGTTGGTACAAGTTATGGATTTTTTATGCCTTTAAACTTTCTCGTGAAATATTAGGTGGTTAGTCAAATGGTCATATCCAGGGTAAAAGTAGGTCAAAAGAGTGGTCGTTTACCGTTTTTCTGGTTTATATGAAAATGGGCCGGAAAAGTATTGGTCGGAAATGTAGGAAAAAGTCAACAAATGGTCAAAACCCTATTTTTACATAAGGAGGCGTCTTGATTGATATTTACATAGCGTGAAGTTATGCGTAAAACGATTAAGCGTAAGGTGTTTACGCATAAGCCTATGCTTACGCATAAGCTTTACGCGTAAGACCAATTTTACGCATAAGCTTTGGGCTTTACGCATAAGGGTGTATAAGGCAGCTAAGTTACGCGTAAGATCTACAGAAATAAGATGAAGATGATTAGACCTTTGACCACAAACCCAATACTACTACTCTCGTTGACTTCAGTTAAACATCATTAGTCAAGATCTGAAAACAAAATCATAACTATTGACTGATGTATAAACAACAGCCCTCGACCAAGTCTAAATCCAACAACATACCTATGCTTATCACATCTCATCAATACCCTTACTATCACCCTTCTATCTCTTTCACACAAGACGAACAAAAAAAAATGAATCAAACTATCTCAAAATTATTTTCGTGTTAATTATTGAAATATCAAGACCATCAAGGGTCTAAACACACGAAATAATTTCATCATCGATCTGTAAACTATTCGAAATTAAAGAAAGAACAAAACCTTATGGTTTCATCCTATTCTTTCTTTTGGTATGACACAAATGACGACAACAAATCAAACCCACCTGAGACCCACAAAAAGATCTTAAAGCCTCAATGATGATTTCTTGATTCCGTGTGAGCAGTAGTAAATGACAACATCTAGTATAGTTGAGTTTGTTTTCGTGTTTGGTTGTGTTTAATCTCTAATGGCAGAGATGATATGAGATGAAGATTTTGATTGATTGTTGAGTTTGGTGTGAGATGAGAGAGGCAAGTTTGGTGGTAGGCAGATGTTGTGTTTAGGTCTAATGATGTAAAGAAAAACCTTTTAGGGTAATACTTATGACTTATCTCACCGGTTAAGTAGTATGTTGGATCGGGTTTTATCACTTGTTAAGTGGATTGGATGGCCCGTGTTATAATGTCTAGACCGGGTATGTGTGTTGGGCTGTTATGCTCACTTAGGCCGAGTTGTCTCTATCCGGGTTTAATGGGCCTCATTTTCTGGATAAGACGTTGGATTGCTTATTAATTGGGTTGACATGGTATATCGTTTGGTATATCTTATTATTGCTGATATGTTACATTGTCCTTCAAAATTTTTCATCCGAATTTTTTTTGGATATAAATTTTTAATGATGATTGTTGACAAAGTATGGTATTTTGGTTCACGAAAATTTTCACGGGGATACATTTTTGACAAGATTGGGAAACCATTATCAAAGTTCACTTAAACCGTTAATGAAGGCTAGTTTGAGCATGTAAGTAAAGATGTGACTACGGCGAGAATTCTTTATTATTTACTTGAAGTTGAAGTGGAATATCACGGGTGCGTGTACTTAATATCTGAAGATATCAGGGGTTGGTTGGATGCATGATTTTTTGAGATCCTTGTTCAAGCTTTAGCCGTTTGAATGACAAAGACTTGAGTTATCTAGTTGAACCTGATGTAAGGGGTTACGTTGTTGTGCTCACTGACTTATAACTATCACTTTTAAGGAGTTACGTTGTTGTGCTCAAGTGTCACACTAAGGTGTGGATAATTTGAGAAACTTTAAGTTTACTTTTTTTCGATGGAGTTAAGAAAAAGGGTTCTTCGTGCGACAAAAGTTCAAGTTTAAGTCACAAGTTTGGGTTATTCTACTTCAGTCTCAAGTTCGTCATATTGGGTTTTCTCCATCAGTAGTCACTACAAAAAGTTGTCAGAATGATAATGGGGTCGGTAAAGAGTTAGCTGAGAAGAGTATACACGAGTAGAGAAGTTTTATCAGCAGCTTATTCTCACAAGATATTTATGGTACTTCACACTTGTTCGATTAATTGAACATACATGGTTTCGATGTCTCCAATTTCATCATTAACATACGTGGTGTATGATTACGATTCATTGAAAACATCGAGGGGAAGAAAGTATAGGTGTTCCTTGCTTCTTTGATGTTTTGGATTTTTTGAAAACCGTTTCCCTTCATGAATTTCTTCAATCGGGGAAGAAATGAGAGCGATCTATGGTGAAAATTTCTCAAGTTGGTGTAATCGTCTCACTTTCCACGAGTTATCGTGTGTGAAGTTACCTAAATATGATGTTGTGATGCCTCACACACGGTCATTTTATCGTGTAATTGCAGATTCACTGGTAACTATTATTCCGATAGACCGCAACATTCAGGGGGAAGTCGTTTCATTTAGTCTTTAAATTGGTTTTGTTTGGTGTGAAGCATATATATATGTGAGAAGATCTTGTTGATTTCTTGCATGTTACCCCCGAACGGATTTTTCATAACAAGTCGATTTACCTTGTGTGGTTTTACTGCTCATCTACAAATTCATTTGCGTCTTTGCGAAACGTCAAAAGTTAGAGAAATGTTCACAACATCAAAGTTGAATCTGCTGAAGCGGTTTAATGAGTTTGGGGAAGCTGATTCGAAACTTCGCCAAAAAGGGTGTACGGAGAAGCGCTAAAGACATGCGGCATGAAATGGGGGAAGTTAATCAATTTATGCATATTACATCATTTGCCTACAAGTGAAGAAAACGGTTCTCAAGTCAAGGTACCAGAACAAGACAAAGAGCGTAACCTTTCATCATCCTCAGCTATGAAGACCTTTCTTTATTTGTTTTCTATATTTGTAGTAAATGTTGTAAGTAATCCCTTATGTCGTCCCATTGGGGGAATATTGTTGGAATCGCTCTAACTTCGTAAATGGAGCGACATTTACGGGATTACTATTTCTATCTTTGTTACCTCAAACACATGGGCTTGTTATGTCAATTACCCATAGATGTATGTGTTTGGGTATATAAACCCCTCCATACTTCCATGGAGGGGTGAGATCTCTTTGTGTAAACTTCACCTTCCTTATTAATAAAACACATAGTTCTCTCCCTTCTCTCTAGTCTCTCTCTCTAACATGATGGAGATGTTCTTCCATCTTTCCCGACCTCCCGATTCACCAAATCATCCATATATTCGATCCTAACAAAATGCCTCCGGGACTTTGTGAAATTTGTAATCCCAAGAAAAATGACATTTGTCCCATCATTGACATTTGAAATTTGGAACCCATTTCATTTGAAAAACGATCACATTCATTGGGGTCAGTCGAGGCAAAAGTAATATCATCAACATAAATTTGAACGTGAATTAAATGTTTGCCGACTTAGGGTGAACAATGTAGGATCAACTGCTCCTTCTGAATCCATTGGATAGAAGAAACTTTGACGGCGTATCATACCATGCTCTAGGAGCTTGCTTTAAACCGTAAAGAGCCTTTTCAAGCGATAGACATGAGTAGGATGCTCTGGATTCACAAAACCCTCGGGTGGTCGGCGTAAACCACCTCTTTCAAATCACCATTAAGAATGGTTGTTTTCACATCCATCGATATCGACCATGTTCTTACTAGCGCATTAGCCAAGAAGATTCGATAGCTTCGATCACGAGCAAGCAGGAGCAAAAGATTCTTCAAAGTCAATACCCTCTTCTTGATGGTATCCTTTGGCAACCAATCGAGCCTTGTTCTTTAGGACATCACCATGCTCATCAAGTTTCACTTTAAAGATCCATTTCAGAGCAATGATCATAGCACAATCTGGAGCAGGTACTAACTCCCATACATCAAGTCGATCAAACTCATGAATTTCTTCTTGCATGGCATTGAACCAGCAGTCTTCATTCATGGCGATTTTAATGTCTTTTGGTTCGACCTTAGAGAGTCTGGGAGTTGAAGAAGCACCATAGGGCATCGGTTGCAAGTTGTTTCCGTGTGGATCTTTGGAGGCGAGAGGGTTTCCAATGATGTTGTCAATGGGTGATCATGTGTCCATTTTCTAAGGTGTTCATGTGGTTGTTGTTGTGGGCGGAAGTAGCGAGCGATATCTCACGATGAAGAAGGTTCGATGATGATTCAGAGCAAAGATATTTTCAAATGGAGCATCTTTGAGAGTTGCAAATGGATTAACTTCATCATTGATGCGGACACACTTCCATGATGTACATTTGATGATTGATGATTTGTTGATGAGACAGTGATCGGCAGGACTTGACTTAATGATATTGAGACTGAAGGGTTCACTTCATTCACGGGGATAGGAGCAGCCTCTGTTGATGGAGTTGACATTTCATCGGCATTGGTTCAAAGTGTTTATCAAACATTGGATCAAACAATTTCTTTAAATCATCTTGGATGGAGGTACATATGGAGTTCTTTGGAAATGAGTTTGGAACAAGGGATGAACCAATGGGACTGTATTAAAGTCTTGGCGTCTAGAACTAGATTGTCCAGGAGCCATTTGACCGGTCAGCTCATCGAACGTAACGTGAATTGTTTCCATGATATTTCGGGTTCTCTTGTTGTAGATACGGTAACCTTTCTTGTTTGGTGCATAACCAACAAAAACTCCAATATCTGCCTTTGCTCTTAGTTTACCTAAGTCTTGACCATCATTAGTTGGGTAACACAATGCACCAAACACACGAAGGAATGAGAGATTAGGTTTTCTATTGTGGACAAGTTCATATGAAGTTTTTCCATGAGCAGTGTGGATTAGGGACCGATTTTGAGTATAGCATGCAGTGGCAATGGCTTCAGCCCATAAAAACATTGGAACTTTTGAGTAAATCAGCATTGTTCTTGCGGCTTCCATAAGAGTTCGATTTAGTCTTTCAACTACACCGTTCTGTTGAGGAGTTAGTGGAACACTTCTTTGATGACTGATTCCAACACTTTCATAAAACTCACTAAGTTGTTTATTAACTAACTCAGTTCCATTGTATGCATTGGATGATTCTGCCAGTTTTGTTAAGTCGAACATGTAGGCTGTTTGATAAGTTTGATGATGATATCTGGATTTTCATCCTTTGTCCTGAGGAACTTAACCCAGGTGAATCGAGAGTAATCATCAACCACAACTAACACGTATTTCTTCCCAAAGATATTTTGCACTCTCATGGGTCCACATAAGTCCATGTGAATTGTATGAAGAACTTCAACTGAGAGTTTGTAGGTTTAGGTTTGTGGGCATACTTCTTGCTTTTTCCCAATTGGCATTGAACAAAGATGATCCTTTTCATACTTTAGTCTAGGTAATCCTATAACTAAATCCTTTGGAGAGATCATTGATGGTGCCGAAGTTCAAGTGATTGAGACGACGATGCCATAACCAAGACTTGGTTTTTGAAGCCTTTGACAACAAACAAATTGGAGAGGACTTCATCATATCTTCGATAGAGATGGTGTATAGATTTGAACCACGTGTTCCTCTTAAAAGTTCCTTACCATCAAGTTCTCTGACGAAACAAGTATGTTTTAGAAGGCCACTTCTAGATCAGAATCCAGAATTGTCCGACGAGAGAACAAGTTATGACCAAGACCTTCAAAATAATATACCATGGAGATAACACTATCACCGACAACATAATCTCCATAACCCATAATATCACCGAAATGATCGTTCCCGAATCTAACAGTCCCGATGAATTTGCTCACGAAGTTCATGAGCGCCATGACGGTCTCAGTCATATGCTTGGAACAACTGAGTCCAGTACCACAAAGCGATTTGAGCGATCTGCAGTTGAACACAGACAAGAATGGATAAGCGGATAATTGGGATCCCCATGCAAGAATGGGTTCCACTTGATTAGTAACAGTGATTGGAACACCACATCGAAATAGAAACATCCATATCAGAAATAGAGGCAATGGAATCATTATGAATAGATGCAGTACTAGTGTCCGTATTTAACCTATTCAAAGTATGTTCACTTCTTAAGGGAATAGTTCTACCAGTAGGCATCGATTTTCTAGTGGGCATTGTCTGATTAATCTTATGACCAACGGGTATCCATTGATAACCTAACTTACTAAATGTTCTTCCTGTGGGTTTCCACTATTTTCTAACTTTCTTTCGTTTTTGCCTTCTAGCCTTCTTAGCATGATTTTTTTCATTAATAATGTCAACTGGGCATTTGTGACATTAGACAAATCATTTATACCACATTCAAGATTAGTAATAGAAACCACGCAATCATCATTACATGTTTTGCCAAAAGTAGTAGAATTCGCATTAATTACAGTACGCTTAAAGCTAACACTAGAATCAACACGATTCGTTTTATTCAAATTCTCCCTACGGTGATCTTCTACTTTCTTCCAATGCACATTCTTAGCTTGCGAGGTCCTATCATTCCTTGTATTGTCTTGAGACTTTGACCTTCTCGCTTTAATGTCACTGATTACTCTTGTAGAGGGAATGGAAACATTAGTTGGTTTTGCTACTTTTTGCCTTTCTTGTTTTGATGTGCTGGGATGTGAGCTATTTGAAGGCGTATTGAAGTTCACTTTCTTAACACTAGATGTCTTTGGGATCTGAACTGCTTGAAGGCATACTAAGGTTCACATTCATAACATTGGGCATTGAATGAGTTGCATACTTGGCACTAGGCATGGAACAAGGTATCAAAGGATTGACTTGTTCACCTAAGGTTTTAGGGCATATTGTAATTAGGCATTGTAGAAGTTCTTGAGATCGTTTGGCATATAAGCATGCATGGCCAATTGCATTATCATGTGGTTTCTCTATCTTATCCTCTTCTACAATCTCACGAAGACATTCTAGACTATCCGTAAGGTATGAGAAATATGTTTGAACGGCAAGTTTGTTATTCCTAAGATGAGGTGGAACATATTTCCTGAGACAAAGCATATTTATTACCGACATGCACCTTTGAAGCACCATTCTCTCCATTGGTCATTCGCATTTTCCCTTTGACGACTCTTGATTCTCAATTTCTCTTTGCAGAAGTTATTTTTCATTATTTTTTGTTACGGTGACTTTTATTGACTCAAATAACTCATTGAAATGACGTTTAACCTTTTCATTTTCTTCTAGAAACCTCTCATTTTCCTTTTGTAAAGTATTAACCAAATTTTGAAGATGAAAATTTTGAGAATTCCAGAATCTAAAGGAGGAGGCATTTGGGAGCCAATCACATTGTTCTTTTCACCTTTTAACTAAGAAATTTGGGCTTTCAACTTTACATCGTGTTACGGTGAGCTTGAATCATTCATCACGTTTGTTTATTTCAAAAGCGCATCAAACTCTGGAACATCCGTGGATATCTTGATATTTGAGGTTTTAACATTTTCTTTGAGATGTTGATATTTAAGTTGTAAATCAAAATGTTCAACTTCTAGTTTAGAAAAATGTTTTACCAAAGTATCGTGATCATACTGTTCAATTTTCTCACTTAGTTTAGAGTTTTTGATTTCAAGCTCAATGATACGATCATGGGAGACTTTTAAAGCAACAGATAGTTCATGAAATTGAGAAGCATTAATGGAGCAATTTGTAGCAATGTAAAACACATCTTGAGCAATACATTCAGAAATAAGATTCTCATTCAAGGTATGCAAGTTTTTCCTCTCAATCTCATTATATTTTAATGCTCGCTCATCGTCACTAACCTAAACTATCATTGCATCAAATTCCTTTTCCATTCCTTTAATGTCTGAATATATCCTCTTTTTAAGACTCTCAAAATGATCTTTTAGTTGTTTAAAGAAAGGCATGACCTCAGTTAAATAGCATTCTTTTGTTTGTTCAAAACCCTTTCCCCTGATTATCCCGATTGGGTGTGATCCTTTTCTTACAAGTTTTCTCAAAATCGACAAATAGTTGAAAATTAACATATTGGTGATTAAGGTCTTGCTCTTAGTGGAAATAGTTCTAGGAACTAAATGCATTGGTGTATTTGGAGGATACACAGTCGCTGCAGGCATTTTCCTAAGGGGAGGGTTTGTTTCAACAAGATTTTCAGTTTTTGCTTATCTAAGTCCCTTTTCCAGAAAACTTGTTCGGGTGTTAACAACGTTTGAGGCTTAAATTTGTTTAAGGAGATCCAGTTTTCCTTCTTGTAATCATGGGGTTTGATTGTGATGTTATTCTTTTTACATTCAGGATCTTCTAGCTTCTTATTCATTTTCTCCTAGATGCATCATCTAATTTTCTATCTTCCTCAGTGCACTCAACGCAACTAGGTTTCTGTCTAGGTTTAAGAATCTCATTGCCATCATAAATTACATTTTGAGCTGCTTTTGCAATCTTACCGTACTCAGGGTTAGGTTTATCTATAATGGGAACACTATGCTTATCGCTTAGAACTCTATGCTTAGTGACCATGTGAGCAGTCTGAATGGTATTCCCTTGTACGTACAACTTATTTTCAAGCTTGTTTTTCAAAGTTTTTAGATTAGAAAAATCATTCAAAAGTTTTGATTCCTTAACATGAAATTCTTGCTTAAGCACTTTAACATTTTCTTGAAGTTCTTGTTTTTGCTTAGCAGTTTTAGAAAGCTTTTCTTGTAAGGAGTTTAACTCTTGTTTTAACACTTCTTCTCTAAAATTACTTTTCTAATAATTGTACGCATTTGGTTATCCAACTCCTACTCACGAGTAGTTAGCTCAAACTTAGCACGTTGTTCATAAATGGCAACTCGTTCTTTATAGGCATTAAGTTCAGAGATCACATAATCATCAGGGGCACATGCAGTGTATTCATCAAAAACATAGTCATCGTTGACTGCAGAAGATGCATCACTTGATACGACCTCACCTTCACTTTGTTTCACATATTGATCATATGAGACAACATTGACATTACCCATATTTTCAATATTTGACTCAATAGTTTCAGTTGATTGTACTTTGTCTTGCATCTTTTGCACATCAGCCTCATCGTATAGTTTTAATACCTCAGAGATGATTTTGTCTTTGGATGGACCAGCTTGTGGTGATGAAGCAACTTTAGGAGAGACAATTGGAGAAATGTTAGCCATGAAATGGTTTTGTCGATAGGTTCATCATCAACATCAGAGTCGTATGCATCACAATCGGCTACTTGAAAGGCATTCTGATGATTATGGCCTATCTCCTGAATTGGCTACTCATCCACATCTGCATCATATGTCTTGGCATTTCCCAAGCAAAACAACAACTCTTCTTCATCCAAAGGCGAACCATTATCCGAGCTTGAACAAGCAACATCTTATCCACTGAAGTACTCGCATTCGAGGGCGTTTTGGCGATGTGCAGTTCCTTGCAATGCGTCCCTCACCTCCGCAGTTGTAACATTTGATTGGCTTTGCTTGACCCAGGTTTCCATTCCTTCCCCTATTCTGATTTGCCACATATCCTCTACCGACTCCACCTCTTCCTTGTTCAATATGTCTTTCTTTAACTTGTTGAACCATAACTTTCCCATCTCTGACTAGAGCATGATTGTGAAGATGGATCAGATTCGATCTCATTGTTGGTGTGAAGACTGTTGGTATGTGGACTGAGAGTCAAGTTTTGTTTAACCATAAGCGCCAGTTGAGTAATGAAGTGTCCCACGGCTGCATCAGCATCAGCTTGTTTGAATCTTGGATCGGGAATCAGTTTGTGATTGCCATCCCCCATGGGTATAACTTGAGATGCTTTTGTGGTAATTCCAATGTTTGAGTTGAAAGCAGTTGAATCATTTGATGAGCTTGTCTCTCCATGGTTGGTTTTGAGTGATCAAGAATCTTTTTTCAAACATAGCATGTCTCTCATTCTGAAGAAGGAAAGCATAGAGTTGCTCATAGTTTGTATTCTTCAGTCCTTTGGTTAGCTTCACAGAGGTGACAAACTTATGCCATTCGGGATTCATGTTGCTCACAAACTTTGAGTTAAATTTGAATGTTTGGCATAGTCATTCGGATGTTCCTCATGTCATTAACAAGCTTGTGGAATCTCACGTAATACTCATAGACACTCTCATCTGGTTTCATTTTGAAGTGCTCAAATTCATCATAGAGTTGTGATTCTCTGTCTTCCATAGTTAATTGAGAACCAGAAAGAAGCATCTTGACATTATCCCACACGGCCTTGGCCGGTGTTGTGATTGATAAGCTTGTAGATATCTTTTGGAAGACCTTGAAGTACGATGTTAGAAGCCCTGATATCGACATCGAATCTCTTTTTCTCCTTATCATTAAGTTCATCATACATCTTTGGTGCATCTAATCCATAGATCATAGTTCCATCTGCAGTTGTATCGATTAAGTCTCTTGTAGTCTCAACCTGATAAGGTCCTTCATCGATTGACTTGAGAATGTTGACTCCATTTTCCTTTCCAAGACAGTATAGTCTAATTCTTTGAGCCCAAGAGTCGTAGTCAGTTCTGTCAAGCATGGGTGGACGGGTGTCTGAACCAGCTTCTTGAACATCCTCGGAAACAATGGAGATGATTGTAGGTACGTTGGTAGACATGTTTAAAGATTACACGGGATTTTATAACTCTATGATTAAACCGGGAAATAGATTCTTTCACGGGATTTTACTAAATAAAGAGAAAACCGTATTACAAACAAAAATTAACCAAGTCGCTAAAATCCTTGAATCAAGTCGCTAAAAACCAAGTTGCTAAGACAATTAAGCTAAGTTACCAAATCGCTAAGAATTTTGACAGCAAGTCGCTATGCACCAAGTTAAGCTAAGAAATCAATTAAGCTAAATAGCAACTCGCTCTTGGTCCAAATCGCTAACACCAAGTCGCTCTGAAACTTAAGAACAAGTCGCTATCAAAATTGCAAGCAAGTCGCTACCTTACAAATCACTACGTAGTGGAGAATCCACTAACGAGTACTTTTTGACTTGTCTCTAAAGCAAGTCGCTAGGACCAAATTGCCACAAACAACACGCACTGCTCGCTACAGACTTTCAAAGCAAGTCGCTACCAAGAAAATTACACCGAGAGCTAAGTCGCTAACATGAAAAACTCCCAAAACACACTTTTCAATCCAAAAACAACTCAACCACGATGATTCAAGCCTTCCAAATCAAAACCTAGCACTTGTGATGATCCTAAACACAAAATTACAATCAAAATCCAAACTTTAACACTAGAAATCAACCAAATGATGCAAAAACCACTAAAATTTCTCAAACTCGAAAACGACCTAAAAACCACTAGAAATCCAAAGATATGTAAGAGATGATCTAACCATGGCTCTTGATACCAATTGTAACATATTGGATTTCACATACACATCAAACCACAAACATACTTGGGCGTACAAGAGATGAGTTTTAAAGAGAGAAAGCTAGAGGTTTGGGAACTTTAGTGAGAGAAAGAAAAATCTTATTATGAGCTCCAACTCTCTACCTTGGGAGGGAGAGAGTATTTATAGTACTTACAAAAAATGCCACATGACGGGCTGTGGATCAGGCATACAGTGGGTAAAGACCCGTCCGTCCTCCACGGTGTTACATAACTAAATACTACTTAACATTAAATAACTACGACTACGAGCTTTCTAACGATTACATATACTTGAGGTGACCGACACTTTAACTACTGGATTTTCCAAATCCTAACACAGAACATCCGAGTGATATGTAAAGTATTCACGATGAAGATGGAAATCCTTCTAGAGCCAACATCTAACAAGCTCTTGGTGGGTGACATGTGAGATCTTTCATAAGATCAAGCTTGTGACAACTGGATAGAAACGATGGGGCGATTCAATCTTGAATCAACCTTGGTCCAGGAAATGGATTGACGGATACCTTTGAAAAACTGATCGTTGTGCTCAAATACTCTTTTCTCTAGCACATCGACTGTGTATTATGTTTTCAAAATTAAAAAGGGTATTCATGATTGATAATTGATTTTCTATAAAACCTTCGTTGTATTGAAAAACCATTTATATTAAGCAATACACGATTGTTTTTCAAATCATTTTTTTATCAATCAGTGAATCTCAATTCGCTGGTTCACTCACTCCGTGTTGTCTTCTTTAAGACGTTCCTTTTTGAGAATGACTTGATTAGCTGCGAAACCCTATCAAGGAGATTCTTCGGAATTATACCTGATCACAGGCAGTACTTGTACTAATCAACGGGGAACCGTGGTTCTTGTAACTTCATTTAACGAATGTGATCAAAGACACCTTTGTGCGCTTTATTGCTAACTGTTGTATGCAGGAACACCCGACGGTTGCAGCTGATCAGAACTGAGGCGTCAATCCATAGCCGCATGCTCACACATCACGTTCATCTCAAAGAAATCATGATAAGTGCATATCCTCATCAAGTGACTCTGATATTTCCACTCCATGCTTCTGCTACGCTGTTGTAAATGTCATGAATCAACAAAAGCTTCAGCAACTCTGATGAGAAGATATCATGATCCAGAATGTGAGCATGTCGGTCCAATAGTCACAACATCACATGATGGCAACACTACAAAGGATGAGTCAGAATTTGTTGTAGCTGATGATCTCAAAACTGGCTCAAATAATCACCAACACGTGGATCAGTTAAAGACCTCCACTTGAATTAACAAAACATGCGGAACATGAAGAATCAAAGACTACGGGCTACAAAGCAAAGAACTTAATCAAGAATCCAAGAACAATCAAAATGTAATATATGTTTGTATTCAATGTAAATTGAGGTAACCTCCCTTAGGAGGAGATTGTTAAGATTTAGAAAATCTGATAGTTAAAGAGTTGATCACCTCAAGTCTATATAATTGTTATAAAGCTCGAAGTCGTAGCCACTTAGTGTTAATTAGTAGTTTGTTAAGTAACACCATGGAGGACGGACGGGTCTTTACCCACTGTATGCCTGATCCACAGCCCGTATGAGGCGTGTCTTGTAAGAAATTATTAATACCCTCTACCTCCCAAGGTAGGGGGTTGGAGCTTTCAATATCATTTTTCTTTGTCTCACTAAGATCCCAAAACTCTTCACTTTCTCTCTCTAGAACTAATACTATAAGCCTCTTTGATTAGTGTATTTGTGTGTTTATGAAAACCAATATGTTACAGAGACTCGGGGAGTGGAGTAGGGCAAGGAATAAGAGTCCGTGTAGACCGAACCACTATAAACAACTGGTCATGGTTTTATTGTTTCTTTTCTTATTTACTCTTTATATATTGTTTGCATATTGCTTGTTATATCTTTGATCAATATCAATTGATCATTACAATAAGTTTCAAAACAAAGATTTTAATCGGTAAACTATTCAACCCCCCTTCTAGTTTTCCACAATTGGTACCAGAGCCTCGTTGCTCAAGCATTTCTAAAATATATTGTATTTTATAAACTTGAAACGATCCATGGATTCTGAAAACATTAAAGAAGGGCAATCTATGCAAAGACCACCACTCTTTGAAACCAATAGATTTATCTATTGGAAAAACCGTTTTGAAACATATGTAAAGTCAAAAGATATAGATCTTTGGTTTGTTATCATTAAAGGAGACTTTATTCCTACAACAAAAAATATTTCTAATGATGATAAAAAAAACTAATAGCTAAAAATAATGAAGCTAAAATGATGCTTTATAATGCTTTACCTAGAAAATAATATGAAAGAATTTTATGTGTGAAACCGCAAAAGAGATTTGGGAATCTTTAATTATTATACATCAAGGAAATTCACAATTCAAGGATAACAAAATTGATCTTCTTGTTCAACAATATGAACAATTTGTTATCCCTGAAGATGAAACCATTGATTGTGGATTTGCTCGCTTTAATACTATTATTACTTCTCTTAAAGCACTAGATGAAACTTTTCGTAGTAAGAACTTTGTCAGGAAATTTCTTAGAGCACTCTATCCGAAGTGGAGAGCAAAAGTAACGGCTATTGAGTAATCAAAAGATCTCTCAATAATGTCACTTGATGAGCTAATTGGAAACCTCAAAGTACATGAAATGGTTATGGAGAAAGATTCGGAGATCATCAAAGGAAAAAGAAAGAAAGTCAAATCCGTTGCTCTAAAGGCAAGAACGGAATCTAGTGATGATGATGAATCTTGCTCAGGTAGTGAAGATGAGGAGTATGCTATGGCCGTTAGAGATTTTAAAAAGTTCTTTAGAAGAAGAGGAAAGTTCGTAAGGCAACCCGAGATGAAAAGCCATTCCGAAAAGACCGAGATGACAAAAAGGGAAAAGGTGAAAGGAAGTGCTTTAGATGCGGTGATACAAGTCATCTAATAGGAGACTGTCCCAAGCCAACTAAAAGCAAAACTCAACGAGATTTTGTAAGTGGTGCTTGGAGTGATAGTGAGAATGATGAAGAATCAAGCAAGGATGAGATAGCTCTAATGGCACATGAATCAAATGAGGTACATTCCGACTCATCTTATTCTTCTATTGATGATGACACTTTGCAAAAAAACAATATAATCAATTGTGTGAGCTTAGCTTGAAAATCATAACTAAAAACAAGTTTTTAAAGACAAAAAAGGAATTTTTAGAAAACGAAATTTATGAGTAAAAAGAAAAGGCAAAACGATTAGAAAAGGGGAAAGCAAATGACGATGGTTGCAAATCATGTCAAGAGCTTAGTCTTGAAATAGAAAAGCTAAAACTCACACAAGAAGTTCTCATTGAACATAACTATAAATTTAAAAGGTTTAACAAAAACATTTCTTGTGCCAATGAAATTGTAAGAATTCAAAAAGTACCAGGAAACACAAGTGGATTAGGTTTTAATGAAATACAAATTCCTAATAGTCAAACTAAAACGGCCGAAAAATACAAAAAAAATGTCACATCTGGCTGCGATGCAGCCGCGGACGACGGACCCAAAAATAGGGTTCCGTCCGTTGAAAAAAATGGTGCCGCTTCTTTTGCAGTAGGACAGAATGTTTGCAAAATGGACCGTAGTGAATTTGTCATGGTAACAAAGAAAACCAATGATATTGTTAAACTAAAACCTGCTCTTACATTAGGAGTAGGACTTGCTAGAAATGAATTTAGATCTAAAACTACTCAACAACGGTCTAAAACACCTATTGCCAAACGCCCCTTTCCCAAGAGCAACTACAAAATACAACCCAACTATCAACATACCGATTGGAATCAAAACTACCGTAGACCGTATCAAACTCCAAATTACATGCCATGGAACCCTTACCCATCATTTCCATACATGAACTAAGTAAATGATATGTTTAACCCAAACGGACCCATGGGATATTGGGGACCAAATGTTTGAGTTATTTGTGCCATAGGTATTCTTGAAAGTTGGATTAGAACCTGATGAATGGATAAAAGATAGTGGATGCTCAAGACGCATGACGGGTAACAAAAGCCTCTTCTCAACATACCAAGAGTATGACGGAGGTAATGTCACTTTTGGTAGCAATCTCAAAAGCAAAATCAATGGCAAAGGTACGATCGCTCATAACTCCCTAACTATTGAAAATGTTGCTCATGTTGATATGTTAGGATTTAATCTACCTAGTATTAGCCAACTATGTGATAAAAAGTATAAAGTACTATTTGAAGAAAATGGTAGTAAAATACTAAAAGATGGTATCACCATAGCTAAAGGAGTTAGGAAAAATAATATATATGTCATGAAAATAGATAGAACATCTAAAGACAAACTATGCCTAACAACCTTAGATGATAACTCTACTCTTTGGCATAGACGATTAGGTCACGCTAATAAAAGACTTATCCAAAATCTATCCTCAAAAGAGCTAGATAGAAACCTACCAAAATTGAAATATGATCAACACTTTTGCGACGCTTGCAAAATAGTTAAACAAATTCATAGTATTCATAAAGCTAAAAACATGGTTTCCACATCTAAATGCCTATAGCTTTTGCATATGGACTTGTTTGGTCCATCCGCTATAAAAATCTATGGAGGGAACCTATACACTTTAGTTATAGTAGATGATTACTCAAGGTTCACTTGGACAATGTTTTTGAAAACTAAAAATGAAGCTTTTGATAAATTTGAAATACTTGGTAAGAAAATTCAAAATCAACTAGGTGTTAACATTGTGTCGATCCGAATGGATCATGGTCGTGAGTTCGACAATGAAACACAATTTGGAAACTTTTGTGATACAAATGGTATAACACATAACTTCTCGGCTCCTCGAACACCCCAATCTAATGGAGTTGTAGAACGTAAAAAATAGAACTATTCAAGAAATGAGTAGAACTATGCTTAATGAACAAAACATACCTCAAAAGTTTTGGTGTAACGCCGTTGATACTTCTACATACATTTTAAATAGAGTTTTAATATGTCCTTTCTTAAACAAAACACCATACGAATTAAATAAAAGCAAAAAGCAGACTTTAGGATATTTTAGAGTGTTTGGGTGTAAATGTTTCATTCTTAATACCAAAGACTATCTCACCAAATTTGACCCAAAGTCTTATGAAGGTGTATTTCTTGGTTACTCACAAACTAGCAAAGCATACATAGTTTTAAACAAAGAAATAATGAGAGTCGATGAATTGTTGAACATAACATTCGACGAAAGTCCACCTCCCTCTAAGACATCACCTTTGGTAGATGATGACTTAGTTGAAAGTCAAGAAATAATTGAAAATGACAAGGAAGATGAACCATTAAATAATGAAATTATAAACATCAAAGAATCCAAAAGTCATCCTTTAGAAAAATTCATAGGACAACTAAATCAAAGAACATTAAGATCACAAGCCCAAAATCTAAGTAACTACTTTTGCTTTGTATCGACCATTGAAACAAAAAACATAAACGAAGCAATAAAAGATAAATATTGGGTAATTGCTATGCAAGAAGAGCTAAACCAATTTGCTAGAAATGATGTTTGGAAATTAGTTCCAAAACCTAAAAATCAAACTATAATTGGAACAAAATGGGTTTTTCAAAATAAAAACGGATGAAAACGGTGTAGTGTTTAGAAACAAAGCTAGGCTTGTCGCACAAGGTTATAATCAACAAGAAGGGATTGATTACGACGAAACCTATGCACTGGTAGCTAGGCTCGAGTCTATTAGAATCTTACATGCATATGCATGTGCTCATGACTTTAAATTATTTCAAATGGATGTTAAAAGTGCATTCCTAAATGGGTTCATTAATGAAATAGTATATGTTGCTCAACCTCCCAGTTTTACCAACTTTGAAAAACCACATCATGTCTTCAAACTTAAGAAGGCATTATACGGACTTAAGCAAGCACCAAAAGCTTGGTAAGATCGGCTTAAGACTTTCTTAGTAGATCACAAATACACCATGGGATTAGTAGATAATACTCTCTTTACCAAGAAAAGGGAATCACACATTATCATAGTTCAAATATACATTTGGATCAACTTGTCAAGAGCTATGTGATGATTTTTCTAAAATCATGCACGACGAGTTTGAGATGAGTATGATGGGTGAGTTAAACTTCTTTCTAGGACTTCAAATTAAACAAATAGAAGATGGCATATTCTTTAACCAATCTAAATACATAAAAGATATGCTTAAGAAATTTTGTCTTGAAGACTCAAAACCAACTAAAACACCCATGTCCTTGGACACAAAACTCACCAAGGATGAGAAAGATGAATCGGTAGATAACACTAAATATAGAGGAATGATCGGTAGCCTACTTTATCTCACGGCTAGTAGACTCGACATTATGTTTAGTGTTTGTCTATGTGCTCGCTTTCAAGAAGATCCCAAAGCATCACACTTAGAAGCCTTGAAACGGATATTTAGATACATTAAGGGAACGACATGTTTAGAATTATGGTATCCCAAAGTACGGTGTAGAAACTATAGTATATGCGATTCGGACCATGCGGTGACTATGTCGATAGAAAAAGTACAAGTGGTATTTGTACTTTTGTTGGATATTGTCTCACCTCATGGTTTGCAAAGAAACAAACGGCTCTAGCCATATCAACTACTGAAGTCGAATACGTCTCAGCCGGAAAAGCATGTCAACAAGCTCTTTGGATGAAGCAAGCTCTCGTGGATTATGGAATTCATCTCAACGACATATCTATACTTTGCGACAACAAATGAGCTATTGATCTCAGCAAAAATCCCGTCCAACATGCTCGAACGAAACATATTGAAATTCGTCATCACTTCCTTTGCAACAATGTTCAAAAAGGAAATATCTCAATTGAGAAAGTATCCTCCGAAGATAACATTTCCGACATCCTAACTAAACCTCTTAAGCGAGAACCATTTAATCTTCTTAGACTTAGGTTAGGATTAATGGAACAAAACATGTAGTTAAAACATAGCCTAAACCTTAGAATAACCAAAACAAAACAATTTAGCTTAGTACTGCTACTGTTCCCACGGCACCAAACAACCAAACGGATGGAACCAAAAATTTGGGTCCGTCTGGTCCGTGGTGACAACAGTAGCTAAACTTTTAAATACAAAACATCTTCTTCTCCACAATTCACTTTACCAAAACGAACCACCAACATACCTAACTCATTATTAAGGCTTCTTCTCCCACTAATCACTGAATAAAATATCATTGTAAGTATCCTAACTACATTCTTCTCTTAATTCTGAGTCTAGGGTTCTAATTTATGCACAAGACCATTACATGGGGATTATGTATATTCTTGTACAAAACATGAACTCAATTGGTAAATTGCATAACTAGTTACTGAAATCATGAACTACATTGTCAAATTGCATAAACTAATCATGTTTCCCACTATGTAAAAGATAATTACTATAAGACATTATCCTAATTAAACAAAAACCCCATGTCAAAATTTTGAAAAGCTTCTTACTTGTAGGAAAACAATTTTTCATTGTTAAATACAAATAGAAACGTAATTTTCATCACTTGCATAATGTCTCTTGAATACTAAAGGTAATGCATAACTAATATGCATTCCCGGGTATATTCAAATGAAGCCACATTGAATTAGGAGCGTTTAGGTTATCTCTTGCCTTTTGCCAAACACTACCACTAAAAACCATTTTGTGCATAAAATGAGTCGGGATAACCGCAACTCCAAATTGTTTTCATATAGGCACACACTAGAACAAAAACGCAAAGTTTGTTTTCGTTTTTACTAAAACTTATAAATTCTTGCTCATAGGAACAAACAAGGTAGCAGCAAAATTTTACGATCACAAGGACACTCTTAGCTACATCCCTCAACATCACAAAACCAAGGGCCTCACCAAAGAACAAGCTGAAATCTTTAGGAGTCTAGAGAAAAGGTATTTCCATGAGGGTAGGACCATCCATTCCTCTTTTGTCGACGGAACTAATCTCTGTCAAGAACTAGCCACTATCAACTTCGATTGTCTCCTTGACATCGATGAACCAATTTGTCCTAGGTTTGTCCAAGAATTCTATGCTAGTGTTGTCTCTTTCACAAATTAGGATAATCAAATGGCTCTTAGGTTTAGGATAAATCAAAATGACTGTTACATTTCTCTCAACCAATTTGCTTAAGTGTTAGGAATTCCTTGCCGTGGTACGTATCTTTACTCGGATAAGTGGCCACTCACTATCCTTGATGCTATCCATGACCGCTCTCTTCCCTACCAAACTCCTTTGGTAGACAAGGACGTCATTCGTGAGCACCTCTTTAATGAAAGGGTAGCACCAACCCATGTCACTCGAGCAGGAAAGGAAGTCAACCGAGATCCATACGGTATGGAACTAAATGAGCTCAATCCCGAATTCAAAAAGTGGGAGGAACTCCTTAGAGTCAATGTCATTAGCACCATAGGAAATAGAGACCACATCAATGCCTACCTTTGTCACATGCTCTAAAACTTTTCCACTCATCAACCATTCAACTTAGCTTACTACATTGCTAGGAGAATGGTAGATATCCCTGCTCAAGGCTCTGTTGCTCTTCCATACGGGATGCTACTCACTCGTCTCTATAGAGCTTTTGCACCCATTCCACCAAGTCCAAAAGGGTTGAAACTAGATTATTCTCTCATCCCTCACATATTTGTGCCCTTGAGTGACGAGCGAGTCTCCAAGACTAAGGCAAAAGGTAAAAGGCCAAAACCTCCAACTCCTTCATCATCATCATCAAATAGCTCTGAAGACGGTCTCCCCAACTCTCAACTACAACCTCATGAGTACTATGCCTCTCTTCCCGAGATTGAGAAAAAATCAGCGGAGTTCAAGCAAACCAAAGGGATGTTCAAGTGCCTTGGAAGGATGATGACAAAGATTTACAAAAAGTTGGATAAGTGAGGTTTAAGGGAGTGTTTGGAACAAGACCAGAAACAATGATGTATGATATTATTTGTGTGTTCTCACTTCGTAGGATGATAAACTAACTTAAAACATTGATGTATACTAACCGGTTCATGCAGGGGGATAGCACACGGGTGTTATCAAATTTTATCCATTTTCACTTTTAAGTGAAAATCATTAACCCTTGTTGAAAATTGATGCTCCACTATATTTTTGTATGCGTTATTGACAGTTCCTAAAAAATTTCAGGTTTCGGAAAAGTCCCCGATGGTCAAAAAATGGGTCTGTGAAGATTTCTAGGCACCGCGGATCAGACGGCACCATTTTTTTGGTTCCGTCTGTTGAAAATTTTGGTGCCACCAAACCTGTACAGGCGGACCAGACGGCACCAAAATTTTGGTTCTGTTTGCAGAAATTTTTGGTGTCGTGGATCCCCTAGGTAATTTTCTGAATTTCGCTAATTTCAACATTTCAAATTACCATAATTTGCTTCTAGGATAGTTTTTACTACTTTTTATCCATATTAGAACTAGTTTAACACACTCAGACATATATGATATTCATTTCCCACCAAAATTCAAAAATTTCAAAAATTCACCCAAGAAACCCTTTCTCATAAAGGAAGGAACCAAATTTTGGTTCCTTGTAATCCGTGGGTGATTTGATTCTCAAGATCCTACAATCATTAGAACACATTTATTGCATATCTTTGTCTCTTCACTCCATCCTTCTTGTATGGCTTGACTTAGATGATATGACTAGCATTAAAAACCCTTCCAAATCATTAGAAACCTCATTTCTTCTATGGTTTAATATCAAATCAAACACATTTATCCATAATTTCATAATACTATATATTAAGAGCTTCTAAGATGATCATCTTCACACCTTCCTAATTTCTCTCATATTCTACTAGAACAAGCTCAAGCAAAAATGACTAAGTCATCCACCTCTTCTTCATCAAACAAACCTTGCAAGAAAACGGCTAGAATGAGTTTTAGACCATATTGCTTTGTCAACATTAGCTCATCTTCCGATTCCTCCCCCTAACCATCTCATCTCCCATAAAGGATGAGAACTTTCTCACTTTGACCACTCCTACACCACCTCCGAAATCACCTATTGTAGTCACCACTCCACCACCAACAAAAACTCCCATTGCTAGCTCTCCGCCACCGGCTCTCATCCAAACATCCAAGTCACCATCACCTCCTAAATCTCCAACCATCATACCATTAGAACTATTCTCCACACCACCTACATCTCCAAACCCATTTTTGGAGGACTTGGAGGACTTACCTCCTAGGCCCAATAATCCACCTCCACTACCATCCTTTGGTACAATTGAGCGAATCGCTCATGAGTCTCCACGCCCATCCTTTGACCTAAACGCCCTGTTAGGGCCTCAACCTCGTCTTTTCCATCCTATTCACAATGACATTCATGGACCTTTGTATGGGGACCATGCCCTACCTCCAACATCCTTGTATCCTCATATCGAAGACATCGACGAATCCATGTGAGAAGATCACCCACATTTCCAAAGCGGAGATAGAAGCCGAACTAAACCACCTCCACAACTTCTCTAATATGGTGGATTCACACCTTAGTGAAACTATGCAAATGCAAAATGCTTTGCTCGCCTCCCGAATCACTCCAACCACCAACACCAACAACTCCACCATTCCACCACCACAAAATCATGAGCCCTATTACCCACCTACACACGGTTGCTCAAATTGTGAGCCGACCGCCCACATTAGCGAACGGACCTGGGTGATGGTCCATGAGCTCCAAGATGAAATGAGGTTCATCCTCAACCACATCCTAGAGCGAATCAATGCTCTTGTTCATCCACCGCCTCAATAGGAGGGTCATAGTTTTTCTTTTTAAAAATTCTAAGTAATTTTTCTATTTTCTAGGATTTTCTTTTATTGTTTATTTTTCTATTTTCTAGGATTTTTTTTTATTTTTCTAATTTTTTAGGATTTTCTTTATGTACTAACACATCATTGTGTTCCTTTTCATGATTTTCAAATCATGAAAATTTTAACAAGTGAATGGTGTTTCTTATATTGTTGTTGATTGTTAAATGCTTATATACTTGTGATGATGCTTACTACTAACATCTTTTTTGTAGTTTTTTCACAATTCACGTATCTTTCTCTTAGCACCCAATTTAGGGGGAGCATTGGCCAAGGGGGAGATAATGGCTCGGGCTCATTACATCTTCCGCCTCGCCTCTTCTTTTTGTTTCGACAAAAAAGGGGAGAAATTTTATAGAACTTGGACTTTGACTTTTTAAAAAGTCAACTGTATACTTTGACTTTCTGAAAAGTCAACATTATACTTTGATTTATGAAAAGTCAAAACTGGACAAACTAGTCATAAGATAAAATAAACTTCTTATTATAATCTTTATCTAACTCTCTAATTCTTTCAATTTCTAAAATTAATCTCATATTTTTATAACTCTTGTACAAACTTTACATCTTTTATAAAAATAAAATTTATGTTTTGTCCTCAACAAAAAGGGGGAGATTGTTAATATAAATATCGTCATTAAACGTTATTTATATTTTATGATCTTTACCTAAGTTTTGTTAACGACAAAAGTAAATTTAATTTTTGTAAAGCATAAAGTTTGTCAAGTTTAATAGATATTAAAACAAGCTTTTCCCTAAATAATATCTTCATCACTCAAGCATTTACAATTTAATTAGTCATATATCAATTAACTTTGATATCCCTTTAAACCATAATGTATGTTAACATTTTTAGATCAAGCATATTTTAGTTTCTTAAAACAAAATATTACATATGTATTTACATTTAACATATTTCTAAAAATAGAAAACAACATATGACATCATGTGGTGCATCATTGAAATCTCTAGAGGATTTCATAAGATATTTTGTGTGGATTTGGACTCTACATATCTTACATGATCTTGGTTTGATTTGGTTGACTTTGGTAATCTTGCTGTCAAACCTGGCGGCACCAAAAATTTACACGGGCGGAACCATTTTTATGGTTCAATGGTCCGTCGTGAGAAGCAGGTTGTTTTGGCTATAAATAGCAAGCCAACCCAAGTTGTTTTCTCATCCCTTTCTAGCATAATCACATACATTCCTTCTCTCTAACATTTCTAACCCAGTTTTATATCATTATAGTGATCCTCTTTTGTAGCAAAGAAGATCAAGGCATATTCAAGCTTCAACAAATAGTTGGAAGTCTTGTTTGTTTTATTGTTGTATGATCTAGTCTTGTTCATACATAATTGTTGTACCAAACCATCATAAACTTGTGAGTGTGAGTGGTTAGTATTTTAGTCCTTAAAATACATTGTGTGTAGGAGTGGTTGTACCCTTACAAAAGAACTCGACATCTAGCTTAGTGTCAGAAATAGTGTGTAAGGGAAATGTAAAGGTTTCTCCGCCTGTGAAAGGAGCTTGTTAACTAGTGAAGTTAAACTCTCGAGTTGGAGACTCGGGGAGTGGAGTAGGGCAAGGAAAAAGAGTCCTTGTAGACCGAACCACTATAAACAACTTGTCGTAGTTTGATTGTTTCTTTCCTTATTTACTCTTTATATATTGTTTGCATATTGCTTTATATCTTTGATAAATATCAATTGATCATTATAATAAGTTTCAAAACAAAGATTTTAATCGGTAAACTATTCAATCCCTCTTCTAGTTTTCCACAACGGTGGTTTCCATGGTGATCATGATTTGAATTAAGGGTTTGCTGTAGTGTCTCTAGCTAATTTGGCAAGCATATAGTTTGATCACTCTTGATCTATGCCTGTTTTTATAAGCGTTGATGTTATTTTTTGAAAAATAACTATACTATACTTGGCATTTAATGAATGTTTAGCTAATAGTCTTTGGGGCTACTTGTGATAATAAAAAAATACCTGGTTCTGGTAATATATTGTAACGAGTGTGAGAACCCGCGCGATGCAGCGGGATTGGCTTCAAAGGACTTACTTTGTAGCGACACTTAAACCTTGGGGACTAATTTTGCCAAGTTGCTATAGTTAGAAATTAATTCTACAGGACTTACTTTGCAACGTCGCTTAAACCTTAGGGACTATTTTTGCCAGATTGGTATAGATAGCAATTAATGTTGTAGGACTTATTTTGCGGCTTAAACATCGGGGACTATTTCGCTAACTTGGGAAAGTTTCAATTAATGTTTGCTACTGGGACTTACCACTGCCCGCAAACCTTAGGGACTATTTTTGCCAGTTACTATAGATAGCATTTAATGCTAAAGGACTAATTTTGCAGCGCCACTTAAACCTCAGGGACTATTTTTGCCAAGTTGGGAAAAATTGCATTTAATGCTTGCTTGTTACTGTTTTCTTCCCAGATGGGACTAATTTTCTGTGTAGCAAACTTAAAGCTCCGGGGACTTATTTTTGCCTTAGAGTTGGGAAAGATTGCATTTAATGCTTGCTTGTTACTGTTTTCTTCCCCGATCTTTAGTATATATAGTAATTTCATGTAAGAATACATAATTTTGTTTTTTTAGTAATGATAAGTACTTATTTTTCATACAATAAAAGCTATGAACACAAATTGTCATTGTTGTGTTACGAGTGTAGAATTTAAGTCAAAAGTGCCATTCTAAGTTAATTTGTTGCTTTTTATGCGACAAGGTAAATACTTTATGGACACAAATTTCTGGCCACGACCCTTACTTATCTCAAATGATAGTAGTTACTTTCACTAGCTACCAATTTAGATTAAAAGTACGAATGAATATAAAGTACCAATGGTTATCACTAAAAATACAGTTATTACTGATAAAAAATAATTTTTATTAATATGGTTCTCATGAGTTTTATGTTTATCTTAGCATTTTTTGTATCAATATGATTCTCATGAGTTATGTTTATATTAGCATGATTCTGATAAACCATTAGAATGAAATAAATTTGGTCAGCAGAATGTCCCATCAAATGTGGTCATCAGATAGACTCGTTAGAAATGCTCATCAGAAAGACTCATCAGCAAGAGACCCATAGCAAGACCCATCAGCAAACCAATTTTTCATTAGAAACCTTTACTAAATCATGTAAACAAATTCTTATTTTAATTTAACTTTTAATTTTACATGTATGTAACGATTTACAACAATAAAAAAAAAATCAAAAATTTATATGACAATTTGCGAAAATCTAACAAAAATATATCCCAAAATATCTAAACTATTTATATAAAAGGTAGAATTTAAAATGGTAAATAACAAAATCAAACCCACAACCATGTATTTATGTATAATATAAATAAACTAATCTAACAAAAATCGAACTCAAAATATCATAGGTACACGAAGATTTAAAACTACTAATACGTAATACTAATCCATTCATTTTAAAAACCATATAAAACCAATCAATACCAACCATCAAACCACCATTTGTTACAACATTAAATCAAAACAACCATTTTGTCTCATCTTTTATATACCCAATAATTCCAGGATAAGATGGCCTTTAATGTAATCATAACATAGTTAGTTATACCCAAATATCATAACCACACGAATTCATACATATTTCTTTACTTCTTTTACACTTAAATTAAATTATCACAAATCATAAACCACATCATTTCATATCACAATATATCATGTACTCATAATTCATAAATGATTTAATTACAATTAAAAGTAAATTAAATACTTTTTGTCTCTATCTATATTTATCAACACAACTCCTCACCAACTAAGCAAACAAAACACAACAACTGACAACAAAGATTGTTACTTCTCACCACAAACACTTTGATCTTAAAACAACATCTTAAGATCTACACACACTAAAAAAAACACACACACTTAGAATACAAGAATGATAGAACCAAGTAGTAATCATGAGAGTAATAATAACAGCAGTAGCAATGCATCATCATCACCCCCACCATCACCACCACAAGCACTTTTAGAAAGACTTAAAGATTATGGTCAAGAAGATGCTTTTGCTTTCTGGGATCAACTCTCTTCTAATCAACAAAATTACCTTGTTCAAGAAATTGAGGTGCTTTTTTTCATTAGATCCCTTATAAAAATTTTGTTATATGTGATAAAGATTGGATTTTTTTTACACCCATTTGGTTTTAAGTTATAAAAACATAATCTTTATTGTACAAAGATTGGAATTTTTTAGTACCCATTTGGTTTTTAGTTATAAAAATGTAGTCTTGAGAGTATTAAGGATTGCATTTAAGTGATAAAGATTTTTTTTTTTTTTTTAATACCCATTTGCTTGTTTAGTTATGTGATTAGTTAGATCCTGTGATAATGGTAAAAATTGTGTTTTTTTTACTGTTTTCTTGGAATTAACGTTTTGCTTAATTTGATTTTTTTTTTCTAAAGTTTTTGTTAATACATTGTATATTGTAATGTTTGCATTAATAAAGTTTGTGTTTTTTAAATAAATTTTGCATTTTTATGATACCCATTTGCTTAATTAGTTGCACTGTTCATTATATCCTGTGATAGATGTGATAAAGGTTAAAAAAAAAAAAAAGTGTTTTTTAAGTATATTATTGGAAATAACGTTTTGCTAAGTTTGACAGAAAAATGATTTTTGGAATGTTTGTTGATTGTAAATTGTAATGCTGGCAGAGTTTGGATCTTCCGAGAATAGATCGAATGATTCGGTGTTCGTTTCAGTCACATGGTTAGTAGTTTTGTTATGTGTTTGTGTTTTGTGTAAGGGTATGTTGTGTTTTTTATGGTGTTAGTTTAATGATTGGTTTATTGGGTGGTCAAATAGGGTTGCCGGCAGCGGCGATAGAGCCAGTGCCAGAGGGCTTAGTGTCGACTGTAGAGGATAGGAAACTCGAAGATAGAGAGAGGTGGTGGAATATGGGATTGAAGGCTATTGCAGATGGGAAATTGGCTGTATTGCTTTTATCCGGTGGGCAGGTATGTATTTTGTTTTTGAATACTAATTTCACCTTTTTAGTGTAGGTTGTATTGGAATTGCATTTTGATATCAGACTTGGTTAATCAACTGTAACACAATGGACTAGCTGTTTGAAATTGTGTTTGGACGTGATATGTCATATGTTGTTTAAATTTGATAATCAGCTGTGTTTAAAGATTTACCGTTAAATTATACCGATTTCCCGAAATTGATTGTTGAACCATATATAATCAGATAATTATAGTGGCTTTCGCAATATCCAAACACTAGAAACTGGTTATCTGCCACCTGAAAATGCAATAACTAGATGCCAAACACACGTCGTGATATACAAGATTTATGTTAATTTGAAAACCAAGGATTACTCAGTAATTTATTAGGCAAAGACTTAACAAGTGTGTATAATCAGTTGCAATTTTCATAGACTGGAGGGTAATTATTTTTACCAATTAAAAAGGATGCTTATAAAGGGTACTGAGCTTTTTAGAATATATTCGGAATGATTTTATACAAATGAATCTCTTTTTCTTTTTTTCTAGACTTATCTACTTAATTTGGCTAAACATGCATGAACACGTATAGGGAAATTGCAATTATATGATGTTTCCTTTTGCTTTTTAGCTTCTTAGATGCCCACTAATGACAACTGATAATGAATCCGTGTGCATGATTAAAGGTTGTGAAAAGCAAATTATGCTTTACAAAAGTGCATAGTGAATGAATAGTTGATGTTCAATGTTCATATTAATAAAGTTTCATTATTTGGGTTATGATTTTGTTTTTCACATAATTTACTAGGTATGTGAATGTATAAAAAAAAAGTGTGGGTCAGTAAAATGTATGGCAATGTGATTTGAAGTGAACTTTGCTTACCAGAATATCTATCTATACACATGACATATAACTATATAAGATGATAATCAACGTAAATAATAAGTCACCTTTAATAGAATAAAAGGTAATAAAACGTAAAGGACATTTCATTGCTACATTTGTAATACCTTTCACTCTTTGATAAATGTTCATGATTATATTTATAAGTATCTTCTTTTCTTTTGATTATCATCCTTATGTTTAAGTTGTAAATGCAGGGGACACGGCTTGGAAGTAATGAACCCAAAGGATGTTTTAGTAAGTGTTTTACATGTGATTCATGTTTGTTTTTCTTTCTTGGTGTATTTGCTATAATACCAGTTAACATGGGTAGACTATACTTAATTGATCATTTTTGCTGTATTTTCTATATACATCAAATACCGTTTTGTAATGTCATTGTTTCTGTTCATACTAGATATCGGGCTTCCATCAGGAAAGTCACTTTTTCAAATCCAGGCTGAGCGAATCCACTGTCTTCAAAGATTAGCAGTTCAATCCACAAACGAGGGTGAGTTTGATCATGTAAATTAGTTCAAGCTTACACATCTATTTAATAGTGTCTTAATATGTTTTTCTTTTCTTTTTTTTAATGTTTAAGCAGGTTTTGCTAATGTTGTGCCAATACATTGGTACATAATGACCAGCCCATTTACCGATGGACCCACACGTGACTTTTTCAAATCTCACAAATATTTTGGTCTCGAAGCTGATCAGGCGAGTTATTTTTTATATTTTAAATTTTTTAAAGCTAAATATTTGTTGTTGGACACATATAACATTTACTTATATTTGAAACTTATTTGGTTCAGATTACGTTCTTCTCACAAGGCACAATACCTTGTGTTTCAAAGGACGGTCGATTTATCATGGAAACTCCATTCCAGGTAGCAAAAGCTCCCGACGGGAATGGTGGGGTCTATTCAGGTATATATTTACAAAATAATTATGTAGTGTAATCACTATCTGAATAGTATTATTATTATTAATTTAATAATTTTTTCAGCTTTAAAGTATTCAGGACTATTAGAACATATGTCCTCCAGAGGCATCAAATATTTGGATTGCTACGGAGTTGATAATGCTCTGGTTCGTGTTGGTGATCCTACTTTCTTGGGCTATTTCATTGATAAGGGTGTAGCTTCAGCTGCTAAAGTTGTCCGTAAGGTGAGTTCTTTACACTCATTTGTTAGAAAAATCGGCAAAAATGTAAAATTTTAATTGGTTCATGGCCTAATTACAGGCATACCCTCAAGAGAATGTTGGTGTATTTGTACGGCGTGGTAAAGGAGGACCTGTGACAGTAGTTGAATATAGCGAGTTAGATCAGTCACTCGCTAGTGAAATTAACCAAGGAACTGGCCGACTTCGTTATTGTTGGAGTAATGTATAGTCTACCATGACCCTATACTTTTTTTTTCCCTTTTTTATCAATAACTTCCTCAATTATAATATTATGTAAACTTCTGACTGAAATGCTTTTTGTATATTTCAGGTTTGCCTCCATATGTTCACTTTGGACTTCCTGAACCAAGTTGCAAATAATCTTGAGAAAGACAGCATGTCAGTATATTCATTTATAAAGTCGATTAAACTTTTGAATTGATTATGTTAAATATAAATATGAATAATTGACAGATACCATCTTGCGGAGAAGAAAATTCCCTCAATTCATGGACAAACGGTTGGATACAAACTAGAACAATTCATATTTGATGCATTTCCATATGCACCTTCCACAGCACTATATGAGGTGATCCTTTTTTTCTCCTTTGTTATGAAATAATGGAAGGACAAGTTTTTTTTATCTTTTTCTCTCTTATTAGGTGTTACGCGAAGAAGAATTTGCTCCAGTGAAAAATGCAAATGGGTCAAACTTTGATACTCCAGACAGTGCTCGGCTTCTGGTTCTTCGTCTGCATACACGTTGGGTTGTTGCAGCAGGCGGCTTCTTAACACATTCCGTGCCTTTATATTCAACTGGTAAATAATCAAACATTGTAACTCCTATAATTTATGAAAATAATCACATGTCCCATAAGAATGGATATGCAGCCTACATGAAGTTCAATAATAACACTCCCTTATGTGATGAATTTGGCAGCATTAGTAGATGTCTAAAATACCCTTTTATGACAAAATAGGATAATCTTATGTACCTAAGTCCACAAATATCAATGTGATGTCCTAAATTGTTACAGTTTTTGTGGATAAATGAGAATATATGTGGCTATTAGTCAAATATCTAAAAATATTGAACGAGGATTAATAGCAATTTATATTTATGAGGGTCAGAATATGTGAAGAATGACTTTATGAAGTCTTGGGAGGTTTATTTGTCTAATCTTTATTTTTTTAATGTTGCATTGCGAGCAGGTGTTGAGGTTTCACCACTCGTTTCATACGCTGGAGAAAATCTTGAAGCAATCTGCCGCGGTAGAACATTCCATGCGCCTTGTGAAATCACATTCTAGTCATTCCATCTTTTTATTTTCTTTTTTTGGTTGCTCTTTTGGTATTTTAGTTTCTTGATATCTTACGAGAATTTGTACGAGTATAGTTCTACTGAAATTGAGAGTGTGTGTAACACGGCTTCATTTTTTCTTAATATAAATTACATTCTATTTTCCCTTTTGGTAAACAGCTCGAACGAGTTTTGCAAGTAGATATCTACAGGAATTATGATTAACATTACATCTTTGTAATTGGAACCTTTGTAAACATGCAATCTTGTCAAAACTAAAAGATAAAACATTCCAAATCACTGTGTATAAATAATATATGTTTCTAAACAAACAACTAACTTTTTTGGATTACAAATGCATGTGCAGTGCAAAGCACCTCCTTCCTGAAATCCGCCCATCTACGGTTTACAGGCGAGATCATATATTTCAACTTGTTACACAATTTTACAAACAAAATCCTATATTTTGCTACTTAACTGAAACATATGCCTACAAAAATAGGGCTGAGCTCATCAAGATTCATGGTCACTAGCAGAATGATCTGATACAGTACTTTCTGATGAAATGTCTTGAATCGTCGAATCCAATTGGTTCTTGCCCGAGTCCTCACTCGCTATCTCCTCTGGTTCAGAATCTATTGCCATTGGAGTGGCTTTAGTTGTTTCAGGTTCGAAATCTGGAATTTGTGCTGACTCGGTCATATCTTGGTTGACTGGTGGTGGTGCATTAAGATCCGGTTCAGTCCATGATGGTTCTAATTTTGATTGTAATGTTGGAGGTGCTACCTTACTTCCGGAAGTAGAAGCACCATGTTCACTATCTGGTGGTGGTTGATGGTGGAGCAACCCATGTGAGCTGCTGCTCCTTTTCTTCTTCTTCAAAATCCTGCGAGGATCTTGTGGCGGCAAAGGGAGCATGCCAGGAGCAATAAATGGAGGAATGGTCGGTTTTTCATCTCCGTACAGCAAACGGACCGACTGTGCTATTGCAGAGACGGTAGGTGGCAATTGGGTTTCTGGGGGTCTAGCAGGAACACTTACAGCTTCCCGAAGCCAATGAGGTAGTTTGTTCTCTGAAGAACTACTCCCACTAATCACATCTTTCTCCTTCACGTTGCCCCTGTTTCCTGACTGAGACTCGTTATCAACAAACTTTGGTATTTTGAAACGTTCATTAACATCGTGAACTCCTGACCCATTCAAATCAAGAGACTTCAAGCTCGTGTTCCCAGAAGGATGTGGAGGAACCTGTTCGGTCGATGATTCTCCAGGGAAGTGTGCACGAAACGTGTCACGAATCCATGGTGGGATTGGTGGTAGATTTTCATGATGAACTACACGTGGATCTGGATTTTCCATATGCTGTAAGCTAGATGTGGAAGGACCGTCCATAGCTAATTTCATATCCATCAGATGAGTCGGGAGACTTTGAGGAGCAGCTGTAAATTTACTTCTATGCAATGCCCGTTTCATCATTCCATCAGAAATGTTAGGAAATGAGGGAGATTTCCCAGATTTTGTAACATTTGATTTTTGCTTTTGAGTTGGTATATCCAAAACCTTGAGTTGCTCCTCTTCCCATCTTGCTGCCAAATCTTCAGCAGTCCTAAATCTCAAGAATTTAAGCTTCGGGTCCCGCAGCATGGTCTCCCAACCACCCCGGCCATGTCTACGCACACCAATCCAAAGAAAATCAAGTTCCTCTTCCGACCAGAAATCTTTCACAAGCTTCCTTTTAGGTAAGTTCCCTGATCCCGAACCAGTTCGCATCATTATGTTCTCAAGAACCTTCCTATGGTTTTCAGGAAACGAGGAAAACGAGGGCGGCATCTGACCTAAACCTAACATCTGGAGAGGCATACCTTCCATCTCTTGCTGGGGGAATCTAAAATTTGGCAAGAACGGGATTGCGCTGAAATCTTGAAGGGGTGCACTTGATTCTCCAATCGTTTTTCCTAAAGACAAGCTTGGAAAAAAGTCTGGCTGGAATTGACCAAGGTTTTTTAATGGAAAAGGTAACTTGGACAACAACGATTCATCAAAGGGTAATCTGGAGAACATCATCTTTTCATGAGAATGAGATAAACCATCCCCAGAGTTCTCTGAAGCCTCCACCCCTTTACCATGAACATGCTGCAAGAAGATCAAGATCATTTAATCTAAATAATTAGACCCAAAAAAAAGCTTGAAATTTTCAAATTGGTCAAATGGTGTATGTGCAAAAGAGAGCATACTGAGGTAAATTGAGGAGGTACACGTGTATCAGACAAGGGGTCTATGGTCCCATGAGGTTTGACATCCATATCATTGGAGGTCGTGGAGAAAGGCGCCAGGTGAAAAGGGAATTCAAGTCCTGTCGAGTGCTTGTTTTTTCTGCTAGAAGACTTGGAAGATGAATCCATTAGCTTAGCATTTGGAGCACATAGTCCAAGAACCGCGTTTCTCTGTTGCACCTGCAAATGGGAATTTGGTTGGTCAAAGTGTTTCATAAGAAAATGAGTGACTGTTTATGGTTGGGTACCTTGCTCGTTGATTTGTCATCTGTTGTCTTGTCTTCTATTGGTTGGTCTGATTTGCACATTAGGCCTGAATCTTCTCTATTTAGACTTTTAGCGAGAAGGGCTTCTCTGATAGCTTTCGCCTGAATCAACCTTTGTTTTTGTCTAGCTCGAAGCTTAGTACTGTTATAACAATAGTTTAGAATATTTCAGCATACAATTTCCATTTTGCAAACGGGACCAGTAAATAAAACACTGAGGGGGAGTTTGGATATGCATTTCTAAATATGCTTATGTGATATTGGATAATCTTTATCAGATAAATAGTTGTAGCTTGTAATAATGGGGTTTACAGTGTTTCGACATACTTCTAGTAATCAATAATCACCAAAGGACCTTTGGCCCTGCAATATGTCAATCATTTCCTTTAAAAAGAACTAACCAATAATTCTAAGTTTTGAGTGTTTGGAAAATTCTAGTTATTCAAGGAATACAGGTTGATAGAATTTGAAATAGCACAAACAAAGAGAAGGCAGAAACAAAAGGATTGATAGTGAATAGTTCTTGCTGTAGATGCGTTACTTATTGCGGGCAGTGCCAATATATAAAGATCTAAAGGAATGTTTCTGAATACAAGGGTGCCATGTCATAAATATCACCAATACAAAATGGCATGTAAAGGATGACATGTGTATACAACTACGGTGCTGCCTAATATATATCACAGATCTAAAGGAATGTTTCAAGAAGGGTTGAGACCCTAAATAATCACACAACAGAGTTCAAACTGAAAGACATGAAACTCACTACTTAGTTTTGAGAGCTAGTCCAGCTGGTGTATATTCACGTGCAGGCTCTGGTTCTTGCTCGTCATTGCCACCATTCTGCAATGATAAATAAATAACAGACAGTCATTGTCGAAGCAAAATCTACAAAAGGGGCAATTCAATGCTTTTAGGCTTATCGGTCTTTTACTTGCAATTTGCGACGAGGCTATTTTCCATGACACAAATCGTTCTCACACCTAGAATGTAATAAACTTCACACACCCAATTCTACTAATTCAACAAATAGGCTACCACAGCCAGATGTGAGAGTATTTCAATACTGAAGTGATTGATTTCCACATTTATAACGTAAATCCACATTATGAAAGTATCAATGAGGAAAAGACGAACAAAAACGGAACTGATACACAAACAATATATTGCAAATGAAAAAAAAAAAAAAAAACCAGTTACCTCAGGTGTATCCATAGGCTTGGGGGGATATGCTTCCCTATAAGAAACAGCCTTTCTTTGCCTTTTCCCTCGACCAAGAGCAGCTTCTTCCTCAGTTTGGTATTTTTCCCATCTATAAACCCATAACATAATGGCGTAAGAAACAGTAATAGATCACTAATTATTAGTATAATATGCTCTATTGATTACACCACTTACCTGACTCGAAGAAGCCTGTCCCATTCGTTTTCTTCAGCAACATTTCCTGAATTATCCTCTTTCTTTTCTAAATCCTGGGCAGTGTCATCATCAATTAATTCCACAGGCGACTCCATTACACTTTGTTCTTCGGTTGCTTCATCATTCCAATCCAGAGCCTAGTTGAACACACAACCAAAAAAAAAATAATTAATAAAAATCATTAATAAGATCATAAAATCCAAATAACATATGTATACACAATAAAGACAAAGTGTACCTTCACAGAGCCAAGCATATCGTTTTCTGGATCACCTTCAGTATTTTCAGTTGAAACAGATTCAAGATTTGACCGGTCAAGCAACTTTAGAATAGCAGCTTCATCCCACACGATCATGGAGCTCCCTTCCGTGCACTTATCTTGGTACACATCCCCCAAACCCCCAGTTCGTCTCTTACTCTTGTGTTCTGTACCTACAATTTCTTCCCCTTTGTTGTCATCATTTTCAGTAACATCCTTCCCAGCTTGTGTGGAAGAATCATTAAAAAGCTGTTCGGTTCCCCATCTTAAGATATCCTCGACCTCCTTTTGAGATCCAGATTTGTTTACAAAAAGCTGATCGAGCATCAATTTCTTCTTTGCTAACTGCAAGATTCTTTCTTCAACGCTAGCCCGAACAACAAGTCTGTACACAAGAAGCCTATTTGATTGGCCAATTCGATGGGCACGATTCATTGCCTGTATATCAGCATGTGGATTGAAATCAGAATCATAAATTATGACGGTGTCAGCAGTTGCCAAATTAATGCCAAGTCCACAAGCTCTAGTAGATAACAGGAAGACAAATCGACTTTTATCTGTGTTAAAGCGTTGAATTGCCATTTGCCGATCAGCAATAGAAACTGAACCATCAACTCTCTCAAATGTTTTAGGTCCAAATTCAAAGTTCAGATAATCCTCGAGGATATCTAAAAGTTTTGTCATCTGTGAAAATATGAGGACCCGGTGACCTTCCTTTTTCAAGATCTTAAGCATAGAATGCAACAGATTCAACTTAGCTGATGCCTTGATACGCATATCGTGAAGAAACTCAGCCGACCCAGATTCAGGTTCTGTTCCAGGTATTAAATAAGGATGGTTACAAACTTTCCTCAGTTGCATCACGATATTTAGCATCGACTGCTGAGGAATACCCTTCCCTATGTTTCTCAAAACCTGATAATTCTTTGTCAACATCGCCCGATAATATTCTGCTTGGATAGAGGACAACTCGACAGGAACCATCCGCTCAGTTTTTGGAGGTATATTCTGCATAGCATCTTTTTTAAGCCTCCTAAGCATATGTGGAGCAACGAGTTTTTTCAATTCATCAACCTTTTCAGCGGTCGAAAGATCATTAAATCTATCCTCGAACGATGACAAAGAAGGAAAGGAAGCTGGTTGCAAGAAATTAAGCAAGTTATACATCTCCCCTAAGTTGTTCTGGAGAGGCGTACCCGTCAATAGCACACGATGCTGGAAGGAAAAAGTATTAAGTAAGCTAAAAAGCTTACTACTTGAATTCTTAAGACGATGACCCTCATCAACCACAAGAACTTCCCACGGAACTCCACGTAAATGGGCCGAATCAGCAAGAACCATTTCATATGTAGTTAGAAGAACATTAAACTTGTAACTAGCTGTTTTCTTATTTGAACGAGTATCTGTTGCATGCCATTCAAACTGGCGCATTAATGCACGTGCTCGTGCGCAACCGTGATACTCCACAACGTTTAGGTTTGGGGCCCACAGCGAGAATTCTGACATCCAATTAGGCATTGTAGAAAGTGGAACCAGCACAAGACAAGGCAATCGGGCTTTAAACTCAAAGCACAATGATGATAAAAATGCACTAGCAGATATGGTTTTCCCAAGCCCCATCTCATCAGCAAGTATCACATTTTTTGACCTGTGCCAGCATTTGCGTAACCAGTTCAATGCATCAAGTTGATGCGGGAACAATGAACCTCCTAGCTCTTTAGGCTGCTCGGTGAGAGTAACTACATCACCCTTTCCCTTCAGAACCTCATCACTGATAGCATCTTTTTCAACTGCTCGGGACTCAAACTGATTGTATAAATCAATAAGATGAGAAAATTTTGCAATTATGGGCTCATCAGTTCTTTCCCAAGTACATTCATCATAAGGAAGACCGGTCCACTTTACAAAAGCTTCAGTTGATCCATAGGTTGATGAACGCAGTGCAATCACCCGTTGTGGTACCTTCCATCGTTCTTCAGATATATTTATTAGCATCTTTCCATATTTATAATTGTAGTTGTCGTATTTCTTCTTGGCTAAAACTTTCAACTGAGATTCAGACACCCAACTATTGTGTATATGAGATTTGCCCACCCACTTAATCAAATACTCATATGATGCTCCTATGTTATCGGTTTTTAATGAAGATTTGCTAGAATTTGCTGATTTTTCTAATTCCGGTTTCTCATCATTTATAGTAACATCAATGTTGTCTCCAATTGGAATCTCTTCAGTCGTTTTTGCCAAATCATCTGATTTCGACGGGGAAGAATTTTTTATCCCCCCATTCGTTGTTGCAGAACCAGGATCCTTCGTGTGTTGACTAGTTGAATTCGTGGGGTTGTCTTCAGTACAATCATTGACCACAGACACATTTGTCTTCTCTACTTCTGAATCATTCTCAATAAGAATTTGATCAGAACTGTTTTTAACATTCTCGGTGCCCTCGGCTAGGATTTCAGCATCTTCCACAACAGAAGTTTTTGGGTTCTTCTCAGATACTTCATTTTCATTGTCAATAATCATGAGACTCTCAGAAGCCAGTTTGTCCTCTTTTACAGAATCTGCAGATATTCTTTCGGTTCCTTGAATTCGACAACCCAAAACTCGATCAACCTGAAAAATACACAGATATATAATTTACGTTAATAAGAGTTCTGTGGTCTATGTATAGTACGCATTGGCGTACATTTCGCGTATAGGATCAAGATTCCATTAATCCATGTATAAGTTAAGGTCCCATCCGCTTTCGCCAGTAAACTTTTTTAAATACGCGCGGTCCATTACTTGCAGGCCCCTTTTGGAGTAATTTACCTGTTGCATCCTGTCCTGAGCATGATCTGAATGTTTGACCAAGTCTGCTTTTTGTGCCTTGTGTGATTTATGTGACGATTTTGCTCCCTCTTCAAGTTCCATCTGCTTGTTAGAAAACGCAGTGAGTATTAAAAATCCTACCACGAAAGGTTTAGTCCGGAAAAAGAGCCATTTTGTAATATAGAAACAATTTAAATATAACCACTTTACTTTGATTTAACACTAATTATCAAAACGAACACAACAAATACGATAAGGAAAAAAACTTATTCTTTTAGTACTTTATACCTTATCTTTCGACCGGACATCACGTATCTTATTTCCCATGTCATTTTTTGACAAAGATTTAATCTTTCCATGCTTAACTGACTTCCCCTTTCCTTGAGAACTACTTTTTCCACTAACTTCCAAATTAACTTTATCCCGTTTTTGAGAAATTTCGCCGCCATTCATCTCCTTATCAGTCCGAGACTTCTTTTGGACATCGTCAGAAGGAGCATTGTATTTTCTTTTCTTAGATGCAGCCTCTGAACTAGAAACAACTTTCTTTCCTTTAGATAGATCTCTGTCACGCTTCGTTTTAGGGTTTTTGTCATTTTCCTCCATCTCCGTGACCTTTGATAGAGAGCTCGACTTCGTTTCTTCCAAATCAGTCTGTTCTTCAGTTCTAAGATCCGAAGATGAAGAACTCCTTAGAGGAGATCCATCTATAGTTGATGCCTCCACTTTCGAGACACCCTTATATAACGATTTTGTTTTTCTTGATGACCTTCTACTCCCAAGATCAGTGGTCCTTAAATTTCGAGATACATTATCGGTATTTTCCGATTTGTTTTTACTGCCAGAGTAGCTAATTTTAATTTTCGTTCTTGCTCGTTTTGACGAAGGGTCCACTTTGTTGCTCACTTCAACTGATTTATTTTCTGGACAGCAGTCTGGACATTGCCACTTGCCATTTGGAATTTTCTAAAAATAAGAGAAAAAAGCAAATTGGGTTATAATTTTCAAAATGTTATGTTCCTTTAAAACAACCATCATATAAAAGGCATTGGCACATATGAAATAAACAAACCTCAAGAGGCGGATCGAGGCATGCGATATGATATGTTTTGGGACATCCATCACAGCATAGTAAGTCGCCACCAAGATCACAGACGGCACATTCATAATAGGACTGTCATAAAAACACATTACAAACTTAGCCCGCAAGTAAGTAAAACACAACTTTTTAGCTTAAGAATATAAGGAAGTGAACTCACCCCATCATTTCCTTTCTTTTTGGAAAGAGAGCCATCCGAAGCGTTTTCTTTTTTTAAGTTGCATTTAGACAAAATCTTTGCATCCGAAGAGTTTTCCTTTTTGTTGCCATTGGGCTTGACTGGACCAATATTTTTCCGCTTGCGCTTCAAAACCCAATTTCCATTTATAACATCATTATTTGATGATTCGTTAGTCTTCATCTTGGGATCAGGATGTTCCATTTAACAGCTAGGATTCCTTCATGTGTTTAACCTCCAATTTTCTGCACATATACTTTATTATAACAACGGAAAATATTTTAGACTGAAAATGGAAGGAGTAGTAGGCATAGCACGTCTCAATAACGGAAGTCGTCTAACCTAACACATGTTAACTATATACCTCATTGTTACTTTTAATGATTCAAAAGGTAAGACCGTCATGAATCTAGTTAGCAATTACTCAAACAATACAGCGAGGAACTTGAGACTTCCATTTAAGGTAACTTGACAAACGGTGACCAAAAAGATTGAATATAAATCCATTCAATTCAACTTTATTTTGCAACAACTGAATTTACATGGATGACTTAATACCATGCAACTATTTTATTAAAAAAAAAAAAACACACACACACACACTTTAGGGGCCAAAAGTTCATAAGCAACATAGCTTACTATTGGGAAACATGGTCATTTTTGCTTAAAAGTTTCCAAAATCAAATATTGCAAATGACTTAACATGGAGCATCAAACGCACTAAAGTTAATGTGACGTAAGGGGCGTAAGGCGGTAAAGAGTTTGAGGGTGCGGTGCGGTACAAAAAAGGTAATAAAAAGGAGAATGTAGATAGGTTCATATGCGTTTCTATACTTGATAGGTTCTATGTGACTTCATAATACTACGTCACTAGTAAATAGTCATGTTTCCCATTCTCCCATCCAAAATACATTCACAGGACATAGCAAGTAAACATAATCATGAGTAAGCTACAACCGAACCGAATTATTAACATAAAGGTCCAAAAACGTAAAATGCAGTTTCCGTGACGTAAAAGACCATCATAAACAACTTAAAACTAATAAATCAAGTTCCATCGAATATAAATAGGCGCACATCCGTTTAATACATGTGTTAGTATCTACGTGTATTTGTAATACGTCATTAGTCAATAGTTGTTTCCCATTCTCCCATCCAAATAATTTCTGCGCGACACAAAAACATAACACAAACGTCCAAAAACACGTGTCCGTGACATTGATGAGCATTAACTCCGGACAAATCTGTAAATTCAGCGATAACGGACTTAAATTGAAGCTACATAGAATAAAAACCCGCAACGGCTACTACATTTCCGCATATCCAATCACGTCAACGAAAACATAAAACTTAATATACATCCAGTCAAGCATGGAAACAAATCCAATCCAGCATTAACACATCTCATCAATCAGACACACAAAAACATACCTTATATAACAATCTAACTAAATCCCCAAAATCTAACAGAAAAGTCAAACATTCAACAGTCAAAGCTAATTCAACAAAACTTGATCAAACACATACATTCAAATTCAAAAAGTTACCAATTCATCAATAAAACAACCAAATTAAAAACTAAGACGAAAACAGGTGAAAGTAAACAAATTGAAGCAATTAAACACAACAAAAGTGCAATTAGACTCACTAATAGCAGATCAATGAACAACAATAAGCTCAAATAAACAAGATGGTGGTTAGATTGAAGGATGTGTGTGTGTTGGTTGGTGTGTGAGTTTAGGGGTTGGTTGATGCGGTGAAATAGGGGCAAATGGAATAAATAGAAGAAAGTAAGAGTATGTGACACGTAATCACCCAAAGAAAGCCAAGAGTATGGAAATATAGCTCACATTTATTTATAGGTAAATATATAGATATTGGCATCACGCACTGACTGACACCGTGTTTGTTTGTTGAGGAATTCGTAGATAGAGAAAAAGGGGAGCCAATTGCGTTTGGCCACGTGGGGCCACCAGGACAACTACTGTCCCCATCACATTTCTCTTTTCTTTTTATGCCTCCTCCTCTCTCATGTTGAACTAGTCTTCTTCTTCTTGTGAGGTTTAGGGAAAGAAAGGGAAGAGGAGTGTTCTTCTGTTTCCTTTTTCTGATGATGATCATCATCATCTCAACTGATGAATGCTGTTGCTGCTGCATTTGGTCTCTCTTTTTTATAGTGTTTTTTGCACCAGGCTGTGTTTTTTTATTTATTTATTTTATCTTTTAAAAAACAAAACAATATAAGTTTAATAGTAGTTTATATTTCGTTCCTAAATCAGATTTATCTACCAAACCTATGTTGCGTACTTACATTTCTTGTTAAGGCTGGTCAAAAAGTAAAGTTTATAATTAGAGCATGGCATCACTTTGCTCGGTTTTTGGTCGGCTTTGTTGTTGCAACTTACTCGTGGTGACTCAGAGTAATGAGTCTCGCGGAACCCTCTTTTTATGTCCAAAAACTTTTAAGGGTGGGTAGTGGCTATATTGAGGTAAATGATGTAACTGTAGGAGGGTATAGTGATGTGACACCATATGATAACGGTTGTGGATGCTGATAATGTTGACCATTATAAATGTTATTTAATTTAAAATGACTTTGATAATTACCAGATTTTTAATATCACGCGAATTTTGTATATGAAGGAAACCTGAAATGAGGTACGTTTGACATTATGCAAATTTTGGAGCCTACTAATTGAAAGCTAGACATATATAGCTAAATAATCTTTTCTTAGTATTTTTTTTTAAGTATGTATTTAGAAATGAGTTATATAAGGTCTTGCATAAATAATCTAAGCTGCCTTTTTAATTAAAATGCATTAGGTTCTTTTTGTAAGATCTTTGCATACTGAACATACGAACGTCAAACATTGCTTGATGGTTGGTCAAAGGTTCACAATTTCACATGGACTTCGTGACCAATAAAGGTGATAGCATATTTATTAGGGGTCCAAGCCCATTAAATACATGCACGAATTAAGTCTATTAACAAAACTCATCAATAAACGCCTGATAAGGGCCAGGCTAGAATCCCAGGTCACACTTGGCCTGACGAAACTCATCAGGCTATATTGAACGCATATAATCACTGCTCCTCAACAGTCACTAACTGTTGAGTTCAGTAAATACCCAAACCCCTTAATCTATGATTTGAATAGAAAATAGCTCAAGTGTCTAGTCCGTTAAACACTAACAGGTCACTGAGTGCATAGTCTCTCGGTGAGCCATCTTCGAGATACTCGTACAAGGCAACAAGATAGTCTCTCCACCGGAAGCGAACTTAAAGGGTGAAGACTGAGTCAAGAAGAAGATGATGGATTCGGTGAGTGATGACAATAACTCACTGAATCCCTAAGACTCCTCTCCAACTACTTATCAAAACAAAGCTGAAGTAGAAGACTGAAGGACGTAAAGGCTGAAGAATGGCGGGACAATGCGGGATAAGTTTGAATCGGATAAGGCGAAGTCCTTATCAACCAAAGTCAACTTTCCCCGAATAGCAAAAGATCGGCTCGGTGTCATCACGACTTTAGGAAAGTAGTCTTGTCTCTTACCTAGAATAGCCTTTGTAAACAGAGACAAAATGCATCGATTATTTTGTCTTACGTAAGATGTCGGTTGTCACTTAGGAAAGAGTTAAAACTCATACATGTATAAATAGCATAAGAGATGGAGTGAAAAGGTTAAGCTTGTGAATTGTAAAACACACATACACGCAAGCCATCTTTTCACTCCTCCAAATACAACTTTATCCTGAGATAGCTCGGATGGGTTCTAAGAGTTGTGCTCGGACTTATTTGAGCTTAGAGAGGAGTCACCAACCTTTGTCAATTCAATCCCAAGTGCTATTCCGCAAGTACTTGGGTAACGTATTCTTTTGATTGATTTCTAATAAAGAATATGATGTTGAAAATTATCTAGTGTGTTTTACTTACTTTAATTTCAGTCATTGTTCACTATTAATTTGTTTTATATTTCTAAAGCTGTTTTTAAGCGATAGTGAGCGAGGGAACAACAAGTGGTATCGAGCAGGGTTAATTATAAAACATTTTTAGGCCGCTCTAAAAGTTTTTAAATTAGGATCCTAAATGGCTGAAATTGATGTACCCCAACTAGTCGATAATAAGGGTGGAGCTTATTTTGTTGCTCCTAGACTTGAAGTTGGCAAATTCAACAAATGGAAAAAGCGAATGCTTTGCTATTTGATTGGGATGGAACCTTATTATATCAAGTGTATAAATGAAGGTCCATTTGTCCCAAAGACTATTGAAGGGTTGCCCAAACACGAAGCTCAGTGGACCAGGATGAAAGGAGAGTGGTCAACAAGGATCAAAGACTCAAAAGTATCATAATATCTTGTCTTCTTGGCGATATTATGTAGTGCGTTATAAGCTGTGAGTACTGCTAAGCAAACACTGGATGACCTAGTTCATAGTCATGAAGGACCATCTGATACCAAGGAAAACAGGATAATGGACATGAAACTTGAGTATAACACCTTTAGGGCTAAGGACTCAGAAACTCTCTCTCAAACTTACACCCGGTACAAAACTCTTTTAAATGAACTGTCAAATGATGGTGTTAAGTTGTCCAAACATGAAATCAATGTTGGTTTTGTCAGCAGTCTCCACGAGAAGTGGTTGAATTTCTCTCAGGGACTTAGGAATGCTAATCATATCTAGAATCTTGAGCTTTCTGAAATTTATGGGAAATTTTTCTATGAGGAAAACCTCATCAACAGACGATACCACGACTTAAATAAGTCTCGGGAAGTCAAGAAGTCCCCGACCACCACCTCATCACCAATATCAATGCTTTTATTCTAACAATGTTGTTCAAGATTTTCAAGAAAATTCGATGATGAGCGATGAGAGATCAAGTGAGGAGTACCTAAATGACACGAACACTGAATTTCGGAAAGGGCACTCCTTGCTAACTCTCGAAGGTTTATAAAAGAAACAAAGGTTTTTCAAATGCCAAAGCAAATGAGGACACCGAATGCTTTAAGTGTCACAAAAGAGGTCATTTTGCAAAAGACTTTTTCAAAAACAATTTCTGAACCCTCTTATAAACCATCAGGGTCAAATCGGTCCTCAGGCTTTAGCAAATTTCAACCAAAAATCTATCAGTCTCATCAAATTTTTCAAAACAAATCGATCAAAACAAAAGCTGTTGATTTTGAAGCTAAGTATAAGAAAGTCAAAGCTAAGCTTGCATTGCTCGAGGCAGATCCCCGAAACAACAAAAGTGTTCAATCTGTGCGGGGTAAAACAAAGGCCTTGTTCTTTGAGACCTTCGACGGGATGAAGAGCCGTGTCATCGATGATGAAATGGTGCATGTCAGTGCATTGATGGCCCTCTCAGAAGAGGACAAGCTAGTTGTTGGAAAAAATCATGCTAGGAATGGAGAATGGGTCAATATCACAATGAAGAAGGTAAATATTCTACTTTCTATGGATGATGACTCTGATTGGCACTCTTATATGAATTATCTTAACGTTGACCTTAAGTTCGTAGAGGAGCAAAGACAAAATCTTTTTTCAAAATACAACAAGCTTAGTTTTGAATTAAACAAGTGTAGGGATGAACTGCTTCTTTTAAAACAAGCTAAGCTTGAGGCTATCACTTTGCAAATTCAAAACACTGAACTAGTTAAAAGAAATCAGGCTCTTCAAGACGAACTCAAAAAGGTTCAAGATATTCTTTATAGTTGGATGCTAAGAATCCTGGGTCTTTGATCTGTAGGAGCCCCGTAGCAAGAAGAGAGTCTTAGGTGAAGATCATCTTCCTGACTCTCTCAACAAAGACCAGGGTCCTAAGCCATTTGTGTCCGGTGGTATGATTACCAACATGTTGACTACTCCCAAACCAAGTGATTGGATTGAAAGGGTCAATCACGAGTAAGCTTCAAATTTCGATTACGGAAGGATTCTAGAGCACGAAAGCCAAGCTCTAAAGAGCATGCTTGGACTCCTGATGTGCTAGTAGTCTTGAACACATCTCTGAGTGCGAAGCAGAATCTCAACACCGCTTCCACCACTGAAACCTCTTGGTGATGCACCAAGCTATGAGCTTACTCCATTACAATTCAATCCTCACTCGCCAAAAGAAAGGTGCGGACTTGGTATAACCATCACGAAAAGACCAACAAAACCAACTCAACAAGAGTCTACTCCTACTGAGACTTCATTATCCTTTGTTCCCAACGGTTTGAACCAAATTCGACAACTGGACCGAGCTTGTGAAAGGCGGTGAAAAGATGGAATCCATCGAAAAAGCTCTGAGTCAATCAAGGAAACTAAGTCGACCTCATCTAGCTCATCAAAGTCAAAATCCACCAACAAACCCAGTGTGAGCGTGTCATTACACCCATACCACCGACAATTGCTATCGAATCCTTTTTGCATGATGCGCAAAAGGATGATCACGAAGCTATGACCACCTACGGTATGTCGGTCAAGCAAACTATACCAAAGTTGGTCATCAGTATGCTTCATCCTCCAAAACTACTCCCAAGAATAGAGCAAAACCTTTTCCTCTTTGCCCTCACTGTGGGTTTAATGATCATCATCAGGATGATTGTCTCATGAAAAAATGATGTGATATATGCGGTAATCCAACTCATGAGACTTCCCAACATGACAGTGTCATTCATGCAAGGAGAGGTTCAAAACAACCCAGAGTCACCGAGTCTTCCTCAGTCTCCAAATGCAAAACCTGTGGTAGCACAATGCACTTAACCACTGACCATGAGTCAATCACCAAATTCAAAGAGACCTTGAGACCCAAGCCCACTAGTAAGTGGGTCACTAAGAAAAACTAATTCAGTTTACTACTTGTGCGAGAACACGCTAGGAGCCTATTTGGCATCTAGGCAGTGGATGCTCAAGAAGCATGGCGGTGTGAAGGAGTATCTGCACAAGTATATAGAGGAACGAGGACCCAAGGTTGTGTTTGGTGATAACTCATCATGTCCCACTGAAGGTTATGGTTCAATGAAACTTCAATGGAATAGTTTTCTCTAGGATAGCTTATGTCAATGGTCTAAAATACAATCTCATCAGTGTCAGTCAACTATGTGATGCTAAATACATTGTGCAATTCAATGACAAACAAGGTACCATCTTCAATGCCAACAAGGAGGTTGTGTTGATAGCTCCTAGGAGAGATGATGTTTATGTGTTAGACATGTCAACACTCTCCCAAGATGGAACTTGTCTCTTTGCTAAAGCCACTGAAACTATCAATTGGTTGTGGCATAAGAGACTCTCACACTTAAACTTCAAAAACCTCAACAACATGGCAAAACAAAACAAGGTCCTTGGCTTACCATCACTGGTTTTGCAAAAGACAAACCATGCTCACACTTTGTGAAAAGGTAAACACCATAGAGCATCATTCAAAACCAAACAAAATTTCTCCATCAAAAGCGCCCACCTCACTGCACATGGATCTCTTTGGACTGTCGGTCCCAGATCTATCGGCATGAAGTATACACTTGTCATTGTTGATAAGTTCTCAAGATACACTTGGGTATACTTTCTTTCTAAAAGAGTCGGTGGTGATACAATAATGTCATTCATCGGGAAGATTGAAAACCGAGAATGACATTCTGTTAAACAAATCGAAGCCGACAATGGTGCTGAGTTGAAATCAAGAGCTTGAGAGTTTACGTGATGAAAAGGAATTTCTCAAAATTTCTCATCTCCTTATACCCACGAACAAAATGGGGTCACGAAAGGAAAACAGAACTCTCATTGAGGCTGATAGAACCATGTTAAATGGCTCAGCCCTCTCAAAGCATTTTGGCATACCAAAAGCGCTGTTACACTCAAACAGTCAATCATTGTCAAAAGACATAATAAAACCCCATATGAGATCTTCAAAGGTAGACTTCCCGACATCGGCTATTTTCATGTGTTTGGATGTTCTGTGTTCATTCATAACCACAAGGATCATCTAGGCAAGTTTGATGCAAAAGCCGATGATGGATATTTCTTAGGCTACTCACTGATCTCCAAAGCCTTCGGGGGTTTTAACACGAGGAGACAACAAGTTGAGGAAACCTTTCATGTCACCTTTGATGAAAGTCTTGAAAGCATCAGTTCACCAACACCTCGATGGAGGAAATAGGAATTGATGACTCATCAAGATATCCTCCTCGATGAGTACAACACAATTTAATTCCTCATATCAAGTCGATCTTGACATCTCATTTTATGTCTTACCTCACAACCTTCCCCAACCAACTATCAGTGAATTCATTGATAATCAATCAGTCCCTTCTGGGATAGGTAATCTTGAACCAAATGTTAGGGAACACGTGAATCAAGAAACCCATCCTGAACAAGACATCTCAGCGGATGTTCTTAATGATTGTGGCTCAAGCACGGAACTCACTCTGAGTCTCTAGTGACCTCTTCAAGCTCAGATCCTAGACCACAAAGTAAGTGGACAAAATCTCGGGACATAGAACTTGTAAACATTATTGATGAACCCACTGAGGGCATGCTCACTAGAAGCATGGCTGCTAAGTTAACTACTTGACCAATGAATGTCTATATCGATTACCTATCGGAAATAGAACCCAAAAGTGTCACGAGGCTCTAAAGCACCCAAGCTGGGTTCGAGCTATGCAAGAAGAACTGCAGCAGTTTGATAAAAAAAGGTCATGACCTTGATCAAATGTCCTCAGGATGTAGTAGTCATAGGAATGAAGTGGGTTTTCGAAACAAAGCGATGAAAACGACACGTCATTAAAAACAAAGCCAAACTTGTAGCCAAAGGTTACTGTCAACAAGAAGGCATTGACTATGATGAGACATTTGCTCATGTTGCAGAATGGAAGCCATCAGGATCTTTCTTGCATATGCAACATACATGAACTTCGGGGTCTACCAAATGGATGTTAAAAGTGCATTCTTAAATGGTGATCTCAAGTAAGATGTGTATGTTCAAAGAACCTCCTGGTTTTGAGAGTAGTGAATTCCCTGACTATGTCTGCAAACTTGACAAAGGCCTTTATGGACTTAAACAAGCTCCCAGGGCATGTGATTTGTCCGTTTTCGTACAGATATTTTTTCCGAAGAAATACAAAGGTATGTATTTCCCGGGTCGTTTTCCCAACGAGGGATGAATGGAGTTTGACAACTCACGTCGCGTGATTCGGGATTCGAATGGATTAAAAAGAGATTTAGTGATATTTCTAAACTACGGTGCAAGGAATAATAAAGGAAAACAATTAAAACTACTGGATCTATGATGCAAACAAGTAAATGCAACTAATTATGCAAGTTAAAACTAAAAACACAAAAAACATAATTATGAAAACGTGAATAAAAAGCAAACTACTCTAGTTTAACCCATGAAAATGAAATACTATTTTTCTACAGCTAAAAATGATATTTAAACTTATTTGGAATTTAAATCTATTTTTTGGGGTTTTTCTTGATTTATTTGGAATTAAAAACTAATTTATGACATTTAAAATAGACTTGAAATACTAAAAATTAGGAAAATAAGCTAGAAAATTACAAAAGTATTTTTCAAAAATCTTAAATAACTAAAAAGAATTTTAGAAACTGGAATCACATTTTTTTGATTTTTTCTCAATTTATTATGAATTTAATACTCTTTAAAACTAATTAAAATGCTAGAAAATACTATTTAAACTAAGAAAATTCTGGAAAAATACTTTTTATCACTTTTTGATTTTTCTAAAACTAGGAAAATTGAAATTACATTTTTCTGAACATTTTCTGAATTATTTGGATTAAATGCTAATTAAAAATGCTAGAAAATGACATAAAATGCAGAAAAATAGCAAATGAACAGTGAAAAATATGAAAACTTCCAGAATATTATAAAATAAAATAGAGAACTAGGGAAAATTAACAGAAATGATTTTGGAGCACAAGAACTATGATTTGGGCACACTACTTGAATGAATAAGCACTTAAAATGAGCAATAAGCTATCCAAAAGCTACTATAAGCTACCCTAGCCTTAATCTAACCTAACTTATGCTAATGCAACTGAATGGGACCCTAAAAGCACAGGCTAGAGGTATTTAAGCACTAAAGCATGTTCTAACTCTACTATGCCAAACAGCTCTTAAGTACCAACTTTAAGCACCAAAATAAGCTATCTCGAAAAATCACAAAAATAAGCTAAAATCACCATGTTATCAACAACCTACCAAAGTGCTATAATCCAGAATTTCAGCTTCTAAAGATCTAGAATGAAGAAATTAAAAATCAAAACTATAAGCTATATAGGACAATAAGGGACATATGCAGACATGAAAATGGGAACTGATATGGGATCAAATCAGCACTTAAAACTGGAACTATTCTGATAAAGCTTATCCTACATCTAAACACTTCCTTCTGGTCCTAAAATCTTAAATTCCAACATTAAACTAATGAAACAAATTGAAACAAAAGCTAATTAAGCGGACTTAAAAAACATTTGGAGAAACTTGCAGGCCAACTACACTTCTAAAAACATATAATCCTGATCACAAAAGTAATAAGGCTAAAATCTACACCTAGGCTATCTAATGAATCACAAATCAAGCAATGTTAAGCTAAAATGAGGCTTAAATAGCGACAAAACGATGAATCCACAGTGAAAGTGGAGTAAAATGGGCACTAGTTTAAGCTCTAATGAATACAGGAAATCACCACAGATGCAATAACATAGAGATGAAAAACTTGAACTGAGATCACAATTCTCCTAAAACTTATACTCAAACTGTTTTACTCATTTTAGCACTATTAAAAATCATTTGAACTACAGATTTTAATCAAAACCAAACACCCCTTTAAATCTCTAAAATGCAATAAAACTTTTGAAAACTTGATTAACACCAACTGAGATGCATTAAATTGGATGAGTTAACATTAAAAACAACTTCTTAACACCATGAAATCAGAAATCTGCCAAAAGCTAATTTGACCTTCAATGTTTGACTTTATTTGACTTTTTGCAAAACTTGGAATTAAATCAATATTGAGACAGAGATTAACTCACATAAGCTTAAGAGAGCTTATGTGAGCTAGAATTAACAAAACTTAAAGTTCTTCAAATAGAAACCACTGATTTAGAAATTAAGAGACAATGAACTTGAATTAAAAAATATAACTTGCATTAACTTTTATAAAAATGAGATTACAAAAACTTAACTACATACTAACTGAATTTAAATGACAGGAAAATGAAATTGGTAACATTTCTCTAAGACATGAAAAATGGACGAAAGAACTTGTGAGTGAAGATGGGTTTTTATAGCCGAGCCAGGAGGTTGGGATGCTTCTAGGCTTCTAATCTCGACCCTTGAATCACTATTGCATCATTCCAATCTATCTCATTCGTTGGATCAAGTCTGTGATGTGTTTCACAAAATCAAAACGTTCCCTTTGTCCACGCTGACTATCCAATGAGTGTCACACTCTGACACGTTGTCAGAACGTTCTAGAAGTCACTTAAGTTGGGTAAAAGGAGTGGTGTACGGGGTAATTTTGGGGTTAAAGGTGAAACAGTACAAATGGGTGTTTAACTGTTTTAGGCGCGATGGTTTCAGGGGAAGGGATTTTATTATTTTTCTTTGACTTGTGTGAGTTGGGTGTTGACCGTGGGTGGATAGTGGGTAAACCGGGTTAAAGGGTTTGGGTTAAAACCGGGTAAAGTATAGAACCGGGTGTTGGGCTTTGTTTGGTTCTTTGGGCCAAGGGTTAATATTTGGATTAGGATTTTGGACTAGTGTTAAATCCATGAACAACCATAAGGACTAAAGATGTAACCTCTGAAATTCCAGGGACCATACTGTAAATTCTGAAAATGTCTTTGAAGGATCATTCTTGTCATTCTTTAATAAACCAAGGGCTGATTTTGCAACTTTGAAAATTCCAAGGACTAAACATGACAATTTTGAATCTTCAGAGACTAAAACTGCCGTTTTGAGAATTGATTGTCCAAACTTGCAAATTCTTTTCCCAGCCTCGGTTTTTAGCATTCTTCTTTCTCTCGTGCTCGGTTTTCTTTGGTTTTGGCTTTCTTTTTATGCTGTTTTGTCATATCCAGGTACTGCATGCAAAAACTCAAGAAACACGCAAATGTTAGCAATAAACGGCTCTTTTCTTGGTTATTTTGGGTCAATTTTGATAAACAAAAGATATGTGTTTAAGCACATATCAGCATGGTATGAAACTCTCTCAGCCTTCCTGATTCAAAACAAGTTTGTCCGAGGAAAGATAGACAACACCCTGTTTGTCTATAGGACCAAACAAGATGTGATACTGGTTCAAGTATATGTTGATGACATCATCTTTGGCTCAACAAACTACAAACTTTGCAAACAGTTTGAAAAATTGATGACAAAGAAGTTTGAAATGAGCATGATGGGAGAACTCACATACTTCCGGACTACAAATCGAGCTGATAAAGGAATCTCCATCATCCAAGAGAAGTACACAATCTCTTGAAGAAATATGAGATATCGGACTACTCGATGAGACACCAATGGTCCCTCCTAACAATCTTGGACTGATCTCTTTGGCAAATCATCCAACCAAACCCATTTTAGAGGATTGTTGGCTCACGATGTATCTAAGCGCTACTAGACCGACATACAATTCTCATTCTGTCTAATAGCAAGATATCAGTTCAATCCTAAAGAATCCCACCTCACTGCAGCCAAAAGAATACTCAGGTACCTAAAGGAAACCCTAAACCTTGGACTCTATTATCCAAAGTGCTCAGGGTTTGATCTCAAGGTTACTCGACTCGATTATCTTTGGTTGCAACATGGATAGAAAAAGTGGTCTGTCAATTTCTTGGAGGCGGTTTGTTGGAGTGCTAAAAGCAACAATCGGTGGCTATGTCTTCGGTGCGTAGTATGTGGGCTACTGCGGGGATGTTGTGCCAATGTTTTATGGATGAAAAGTCAACTCAGTGACTATAACATCCATTACAAAATGGTACCCATCTTCTATGACAACACCAGTGCAATTGCAATCTCCAACAACCCCGTCCTTCATCAAAGAACTAAACACATTGATATCGAGACATCACTTCATCGGGGACCACATAATGAAAGGAGACATAGAACTCCATTTCATCCCTACGAATATCAATCTGGTGATATCTTCACCAAACCCTGGATGAACCTACCTTGAGCGAAAGGTGAATTGGGAATGCTTGACATTGAAAGTCGCATCTAAAACCAATCTCAAGTAAGTACTCGAAATGGTTCCTCCTCCCTGAAACGAAACCCAATTCTACCACTCTTGAATGAGTAAGACTCATTCAAGGACCATGACAGTTAAAATTGAGCATTGAATGAGTAACTAAATGATCCAAGTATCAGTTACTTAAATGTCCTAGGTTGGTGACTATGCTAATTTAATATAGGAATATATGTCTCCCTATCTTCATCAACCATATCAAGGGTCCCTCACAAACTTACCTCATCCCCATTTGGCATTAAATGCCTCCTCTCACATGAAATATCTTATTGATATTTTTTTCTTTGCAAAAAGTGCACTTTTATAGTGCCTTTGGCTAATTCCCTTGAAATACTGAGATTTTCTTTGGGGAGTTGTGGGTGGCATTAAATGTGGAATTTCAAACGTTTTTCAAAAACCGTCTTTACATATCCAAGTTTATGCAAAAACCACCCCTCTCACCACTCTATAAATACCCTCTTCAAAACCTCATAAACACAAAGATTTCGCTAACAAAACTCTGTAAAAATCTCTTTAAAACCCGAGAAATCTTTGTGTTCTTCAAAACCTTTTCTGAAAAATCTTCTTTGTAAACCTTTACAAAAGTTTTTCCTCACAACTTAAGAGATTCAAACCTTTGATTGTTCTTGTCAAGTTTTTCTCAAAACCCTAAAAACAATTTCAAAATGGAAATGGCAAGAACTCAATCTCTTGGTATGCACTTGATTAGGCGGAGGATCTTACTAATGTTGAATTTAAAACCAATAATGTCATAGGCAATTTTGAATACCCACAAAATGTCCCAGCCTATAAAGACATTATGAAATTTTTGTTTAACTGTCCCCTAAAAAATGCCTTTGTTCGGTGTCCTCTATTGTTTACCAAAACCTCCTCGGGGAGTTTTGGGCAACAACCGTGGCCTATGACTCGACACACTGCTACTAATGAGACCGACCTCGACCACTAAGGGAGTATCTCATTAAGTTCAGTCTTTTTGATGGGAAACTCAGTCACCCGGATTACAAAAGCGTTTTCCACCTCTTGAGGTTAGACTATAATAAGGGTGTTTATGTCACCCATCCTGAACCCACAACAGTGAAGGATGGGTTAAAACAAATTGCTTTAGAGCCAAACTTTTGGGCGAACCCCGGTCACCAAAAATTCATTCCCCGTGGCTTGGAGGATCTTGTTCACTTTTGTGATTTAGGTCCTTGGCGGGAACCACTCATCGACTTAACAAGTTAATTCTATTATTGATGATGGCTTCTTGTTTGATGAATGGGGTAAATGTTGACATTGGGGAGATCATTTACGGTGATCTTGTAACTAAGCTCTGAGCAAATCTAGGGCAAAATATGTCTCATATCCTAGATTTGTCTCTTTGTGCTACAAGTGTTCTTGGGTTGCAATTATCCTCGGGAAGAAAAATTTGGTGCTTTACGGCGTCTGAGCAAATCAAATTTTCAAAAAGACCCATCCCTAGTCCATAACATTGAATTGACGTCCCATATGGTTCTTTGTAAACAACGGAGGGATCGTGTCTCAAACCTGCTCTAAAAGAGAAAGGGAAGTCTGTTGGGACTAAGACTAAACCCAAGTCTCAGGGCCTGAGGCTTCGGAACACAACCTAAGAAGGCACAAAAAGCCCCGGTGAACAAACACCCATTGGTGACCAGGCAACATCCACCCGTGACAACGAAGGACACCGATACATCACGGTCCGTGCCCTTGGTAACAACCACTACTCCCCAAGATCCGTGAGAGGAAACATACAACCGGCGGTAGGGGCCTTCCAAGCTTCCCACAACGCCCAAGGATGACATTAGCAAATCACGCCTTTGTCCGAGGGCCAACTGAATGATCCCAAAGACTTCGGGGAAACAAACAACCTCGATAGGGATATCAGCGCCCGACTCCCACTAAAGGCACTAGAAAACACTCGCCATTGTCTCGGGGGACAAAGACTCGGAGGGCAGGAACAACCCAGCCGATATGGAACCCAAAACCAATCGACTCCGGATAAGGCATCGAAATGCCCACGTGCGAGGGGTCAACGGGGACAAAGACTTCGAGAGGAAATATACCACCCGATATGGAACCCATCACCAACCCCTTGTTAACCGTTCTTTGATGTTCTTTGGGATACTCTTTTACGAAGATGAACTTGCTGTACGGTGATGATGAAATTTTATCGGCGAGGGGAAGAAGTGGGCGTTGAGGTTCGTGAACAAGAACCTCGGCGATCCACGGGAGCATCTTGAATCACCATTCAAGCCTGACAATGATGACTCCTCTTCCTCTATTGATGAGTTCCAAAGATTTGATAATGTTCTTCCACTCACCGAGAGGCAACTTGTTCGATGGATCACCAAAGCTTCAAGGAGGTTATACTGGGGTCATTTGAAACAACGTGGAACAACACAGCTGAGGCTGCCAGTTATGCAGATCTGAAGGCTGAAGTACAAGCTTATGATGAAAGTGTTCATGAACACCGAGATCTTATGTACCAACACCTTCACATCTTGGATGAAAACACGGTTAAATTTCTCAAGCATCTTAGGACATGTGGGGTTACCATTGATGAAATCGTGGATGTTGTCAAAAGACCCGGCTTCAATGCCAAAACGGAGGCCAGCGGGTGTATGTGAAAAATTCATCTCGTCTCAGGCTGATAGATATGCTCAGTCTGCTAATGTTCGGGGTCTACAAAGTTCAGTACAATCCTTTCAATCATCCGGGTTCACTAAACACTTTCGGTGGCTACCTTGGCTCGGACATCTTCTTCCTTGGCCCGGAATCTTGGGCCCGGGATGACCGCTTTTGAAGTATCTCAAGCAAATTTGGAAGCTAAAGTCACTAGTATTCAAACCGACACCCGGATATCAAGGCTATGATCTCGAAATTTATCGAGCCTTCAAGGGTCAGCGTTCCGGTCCCCACCGGCACCAACACCAACTCTTGCCCTCAGCGGCCTCGCAGCGGTTGAGGGGAGAATATTCTTGAAGAAACTCCTCTTCACTGCGAGGGGGGAGCCAACACCACCGATGTCTGCAGCTCCAATATCATCAACACCACCGGTCTCGGCAATACCCATCTCATCATTACCACCAACAACATCAACAACAACAACAGCCGGTCATAAATACACCACCTATCATAACAACAACACCACCCTTGGTTGCATCATATTCCTCATGCCAGGACAAAGGAAAAGGCATAATGACAACTTGAGCCGAGAAGATTCCCTACAAAATCGGTGACATTGAATACCTTCTCACACCTCAACAGCTAAGTAAGTATCTTGCTAAAGAAGAAAAGAGATTGAAACAAGGCGAGGAAGATAAGAAGAGTAAGGAAGCACTAGTTAAAGTGATTGTCGAGGAAGCTGAAAGCATTGGAATTGATGCTAAGAAACTTGAAAATTCGAGGCAGACGAAGTTCAAGGATGCTCAGGCTGCGAAAAATGGTTGAAATGAAAAGCGAGTTGGAAGAAAGAACAAAAGATCTGCGGCCATCAGGAAAGCAAGAATTGACCATTATAATTAGACAATGACAAGACGCACTGAGAAGATCATCGATGTCAAAATCATCCCAGTGTCTAAACCACTAGCAATGAACGTATACATGGGGTTGATAAAAGGCATTTCGAGGTTCATGATCCCCAAAATTCAGCGACTTTGGGATCAACGAACTCGATGAACTTGGTCCAATAATAGAAAAGAAGTAAAATGCGGTGGTTAAGAGGTGATGAAGATGCTCGGTAAAAGATATGAAGAGGCGAGGGATTCACGGCCTGGCGAAATTGACTGCCTTTAAGCGCACCTCAAGGATCTCAACCACAATCATCCACCTTTGGAAAAAGGAAAAGGGTTGAGTTCTAGCACGAGATAAAAGTGCACGGATTCAATGCAATGAGGCGCAAGAAGGTGTTAAGTTAGTGAAGCTGTTTAGTGATTGAAAAGCCTGAAAGAGGGCTATTTCACATTGATGTCTATGGAAACCTAGCATTTCAAAGATGGAGTGATATTGATCTGGTGTAAAAGCCGCAATGTTGAGCTACATACCGTGGCCTCTCGAATCCAAACCCAAAGCAAACATCGGGTTACGTCAAGACACGAATGCCAAGATAAGAGACCATCGGCTACAGGGAAACAATCATCACCAAGAAAGTCAAGCTTGAAGCACTGGGAATCCATCTGGACTAACATCATTTTGATTTATCTTTTGTACTAGTGATAGGAACCTTGTAATTCAATCAATAAATGATGTATGTTTTGTTAAAATATTATGTGTTCCTTATTGTATTCATTAGTACATTCAGTGTAAGAAGAAGCCATTTGCTCACTTACACTGATCAAACACGTAGGCTATTTGTATATCCAAATAGGGGAAGCTGTTGAATCAAGGTTCAATAAATACCCAAACCCCTTAATCTAGGATTTGAATAGAAAATAGCCCAAGTGTCTAGTCTGTTAAACACTAACAGTCAGTGCATAGTCTCTCGGTGAGCCATCTTCGAGATACTCGAGACGAGGCAACAAGATAGTCTCTCCACTCAGCAGGCTGAACTTAAAGGGTGAAGACGAGTCAAGAAGAAGATGATGGATTCATGAGTGATGACAATAACTCATGAATCCCTAAGACTCCTCTCAACTACTTACCCGAAGACAAAACTAAGTAGAAGACTGAAGGATGTAAAGACTGAAGAATGAGCGGGACAAGGCGGGATAAGTTTGAATCAGATATGGCGAAGTCCTTATCAACCAAAGTCAACTTTCCCTGAATAGCAAAAGATCAGGCTCGGTGTCATCACTGACTTTAGGAAAGTAGTCTTGTCTCTTACCTAGAATAGCCTTTTGCTTGAGACAAAATGCATCGGATTATTTTGTCTTACGTAAGATGTCAGTTTGTCACTTAGGAAAGAGTTAAAACTCATACATGTATAAATAGCATAAGAGATGGAGTGAAAAGGTTAACCTTGTGAATTGTAAAATGTCACACCCCCAAATTACCTGTTTTGCAGCGGAATGGAATTCCTGGGGATTGACTGTCATAGCATCACAGTTACAGATATATTGAACGACCTAAAGTGTCGTTTGGAAAACACATCGTTTGATTTAATAAAGTAATAAGAGTTTACAAAGTATAGGTCCCAAATAAAAATCAATTTGTGCGGAAATAGGTTTGTTACAAGTCAAACGATGTTTTTAAAGTTCATAAAACCCAAGTGAGAGCGTCGTCACCGACTCTATGATGTGTCCACATGCATGCCATGAAGTGAATGCCTTAGATACCTGAGACAAAACATGCTAAAAAGTGTCAACACAAAGGTTAAGTGAGTTCATAGAGTTTGTGTTGAAATGTAAAGCCTTTAAAGAATGTTCATGCAACAAAGGCATTGCAAATCCACTCAGTTCCAAGTTCCGCCCATACAAAACTTGCAACCTGTGTGTTTACAACCCATTGCCAAAATATGCATAGTTTATGTTCAAACGCATGATGTCAAATGAATTCACATAATAGTACATTACTTAATCTATCAATATTCAATCGATATAACACATATGAGTGTTGTTTCAAATAATTCCAAGACTATTAGTTTATGATTATACCAAGACATTTAGTTCAATGATTATACCAAGACATTTAGCTCAATGATAATACCAAGACCTTTAGCTCAATGATTATACCAAGACATTTAGCTCCGTGATAATACCAAGACCTTTAGCTCAATGATTATACCAAGACATTTAGCTCCGTGATAATACCAAGACCTTTAGCTCAATGATTATACCAAGACATTTAGCTCGATGATTATACCAAGACATTTAGCTCCATTGATTTATGATATAGAATATGACCGAACATTGAGTTGAGATAAACATATAGTTTGCAAATAGTCATGAATGTCATAAAAGTAATTGAGCATGTATCTCCTCCAAAGAGTTTAATAAAAGCATTAAAACGATTGAAAATGGGGCTATGGAACTCACACGGTGCAATGTTAATGATGACAAAAGTGAGTACACGAAATGAGCGCAACCTCTGACCGCGACCTATTATGAATGATATGTTCTAGTGTAAATCATGAAACAATGTCATGCATGCAAATCCACATGTAATCTATACCACTTGTATGTTTGAAAATAATGTTTATCGTCGAAATATATGTTTATGACATCTCGTCATATTATAAAATACTTTACAAGTATTTACGTTGAAATGATATCCTACGATAATCATTTAATGATTTATTATGAAATTATAACTTTTCGTAGTAAAATAATGTCATTGAAAATTTCATGAAAGTGACAAAACGGCCTTGAAAAGCTAGTATTAAGTAAAATGGTGCACGTCGAGTGTTAGGAAACGAACTCAACGGTTTTGGGAAGCTTGTATCCTTATCTCAAAGTTTTAGCATTTAAGTTTTCATCCTAGAGGTCTCGATCATAGAGAGAAATGTAGTTAAAGTATGGTACTTGTGTCCAAAATATTGTTTAAGGGTGGTTTTAAACAAAGTTTAAGTGACCGTATTTTATTAGATTTACAACTCCGTTTGACAAACGGTTGGACAATTTGGAAAATAGGCTAGGCGAACTTACTTTTACTAGAAGACATCATGTTACAAAAAGTACTACGTCAATGTTAAAAATGACCCCCAACATGGTCCTTGTGGCGTAATATTTGTCTAATAGAAATATATTAGTTTTTCTTATATAATAAAGTTACTGCAACTTTGTTAAATCGCGTGTAATTTAATCGTTACAAGTCCGTTTTCTACATTTTATATGTCCTCGGAATCGTAATAATATATACTAATATATTTTTGATAAATTCGACACATTTATAACGCAAGACTCATTTTTGACTTGTAAAAAGTCAAGATTACATGCTGAATTTTCCGAAACAAATATTTTCCGTCGTCAAACTTGAAAATAGCATAACTTCTTCGTAATAACTCCGTTTTAACCCATTCAAGCGCCCGCGTTTTAGTTTTAAAGTATATTTTCCAAATATCTAGCCCAAAAATGTTTACAATCTGTCGAAAATTCCAGAATTCAAAAATATGATCAGACCTTTTAATATAGTTGTCGAAATATGAGCTTTTTCTCGCGTAAAACTTATTATAACCACATCAAACCAACGCCCAAGCTATTCTAAACCTACCATACACCTTCTTAGGGTGTCATGGGTTCCTAGACATCATCAAAATGATATGTTTCAAGGGATAATTATAGGATGATATATATATTCATTATAAGAATCTGAAAACAAATAAAGTGGTATAAATACTCATATAACTTGCTTGATTAGTACTAGAAATATGAAATAGATTAATAATAAGTATTGTAGGATTATGAAAATATTTAGAAACTTACTTGAGATTAGTAAGAGTAAGTGATGCACTTGAGCATAAATGTACCCAAATTAATACTCCAAAACCCTTTTTGTTACTACTTAAATTACCCAAATAAACTCTTGAACTAGAAAAATCAAATTTTTCCTCCTTGCCCTTCTTGTTCTTAGACTAATGAGAGTAAATGAGTGAAAATTTGTTTGACAAAAAGTGAGATAAATGAATGCAAGTAGCTCCCTTTTATAATGAATATTGTGTTTTATTTATGGGTTACTTAGGTCCTAGTCAAAATACACAAAAGAGTAGTATAGGTTTTTGGATAAAATAATATGCTAGTTATTAAAAAATCAATGTATTGTGCTTGTGCATTGATGATCAGTCGACACAACAAAGAAAAAGGAGGTGTTGTGTCATCCTTTATGTCGACATGCATAAAGAAAAATAGAAGTAATGTATTTTAGTATGATATAATGTATAAATGTATTAGTATAGTTGGTAATTTTTGTATATAATTAAGTATTTAGGGTAGCGTTAGCTATAAATAAATTTTAACGGAACAAAATAAAATGTATTGAAGTCATAAAAATTATAAAAATACATTTCTTACATGAGTTGAGTGAAATAATTATTATCGAGTTGCATATCTGAAAATCGTCGTAAATATTTATACATAACAATTTATATACAAAATAAATTGAAAACATGGAATTAAACCAATAATATAATTTTTATAGTCTTAAAAGGAGTATAAAAATATATTAAGAATATTTTTGGAAATGTCGGATCAATATTCAAAATAAATGTTTACGCGATAGTGTTTATTTAATAGGAAAATAAACGTTTAATGAAAAATGCAAATCCATGCATGAACTAATATGATGATAATAATGTGATGACATGTAGACTAAACCTAGTCTATATGAAATGTCCTGATGATTGTTAGGAATTCGCAGCTAAACCATTAAGGTTCGCAATTTGATATCGTAAAGCGTAGTTTACGATAAATGATGAAATAGTGAAACTTTTAAAGTTTGTAAAATGACCCAGAAATTACGAGATGCAGTTGTCACATTAAGTAACCAAAAAGGAATTCAGTCCACTGAATTCATCCATGTTAGGTTCTCACGATTGTTATTTGTGAAAATGTGAGGATATTTGAGTCGCATTGGGTCGATCCAATGTTTTCTAAATTGTGCCACGCCTTTCCAAGACGGGACTTTGAACATATCACTTTCCAACTTGAAACTCCAATGGTTTACGACTTATGGAACATACTTCCAATCTTTTGCGTCGTATATCGACGTAACTTATCTAGCTATATGTTGTTACTTGTAACTGATTTTTGATTTAATACGATTACTTTGTTGTTTCGGAATGAGTCATTGACTAGTGAGTTAAACTTTCTGGTTTTGACCATTGAATAAGTGATTGACACCTCGACCATAGAGTGTCTCAATTGGTGCAGTCAATATGTTCAGGTGCTAGCTATTGTTGTAAAACAACTTGTTCGATTAAGAATGATTTGCCTAATCCTTTCTAGAAAATCACACATGCCTTGACTATATCTTCTAATGTTTGAATTGTTCTCTCGCTTTCGACCAATGAGAGGATAATAAGCGGCACTCATGTCCTAGTAGGTTCCATGGGAAGAGGCTGGAATGACGTCAATGGTAGCTGAAGATGGACGCGTGGCCTAAGGTGAATCGAATAACTGTAATAGGTACAACTGAATTGATACCACGCTGCCTCATGCCAAATTTCAAAATGTAAAATCTGTCGAAAAGGACCTTATAGAAAGGAATAGATTATGGAATTAGCAGTTGTGATTCCTAGCGTTTCTAGTTCTAGCGAATGTCATTACTTGAGTCTTACTTGCCTAAGGTGCTTAGTCTCCATGACTAAAATGTTTATTGTTTGATTATCGAAGTGTTTCCATGCTCTATGTTGTAAAGTCACAAAACCTTAAATATTTAAGTGATGTAGTGTATTGATTGATTTTCAAGATTTGTCCCAATATTGAGTGCTTCTAAAATATTTCATCACTTATATTGTTATCATGCTAGCAAGAGAAATAGATATCATTTCATACCATGTGAAGAATGTTTGTTCTAATTTCACTTGTAGATGGAGAGTCATTGATTGTCTGATATGTTCAAACTGTTGCATCTCTTGATATAGAAGTGAGGTTACTTGGAATTTCTAGAGAACACAATGCCTTAGGGGAAGTTTATATTGATAACCTTAATTTAACTAAATTTTTCTTTAAGGGAAGCTCATTGTTGGGAAGTTCACCTATTATTGAGGCCATGTTTATTGAAATGTTCTGCAGTCTCAGTTAGAAGACTTGGTTTCTCCCTATAGTGTTGCTTAGTATGTATTCACTTCGTACTAAATCTTGTAACTCGGTCTAGCTAGTACTTTTGAAATGATATAATTTGGCTTTTAATCCAAAGATAGTGGTTCAGAATGTCTCGTGATGTCTTGAGATTTTTGTTAGGTTTTGAAAGATCTCGCTACCTACTTTTAGTCCTTGTTGGTAATTCCGAAATCCTTTCATTGTTTTCTTGTATCGAGGAATCCTCCTCACAGATGGTATAGAAAGCCTTTCCTAAAAAGGTAACTCATCAAATTCTAACTTATCGGTTGAGTGAGGGATGAATGGCGTGGGCTTCTATAGAGTGTTAACAAAAAGAAATGTTTATGAACTATTTATCTGATTACAAAGCTTTGCTTTTGAGTGGAGATTGTTTTAAGAGATTTGAAATGATACTTGTTACTTTCATGACATAATTCTTCCTGAATTATACATAGGTGATGAGGCCATGTATAATCGAGGACAAATGATGTGATGCTTGGTTTTGTTGAAATGGTATTATGTTCCTTCGAAGTTTTAAATGGTATTCAACGTTTTGTTTTGTAAGATAATGGCTCAATAATTTTTCAGAGTAACATGAAAATCGTTTCGCATGATGATATTAAATAGTTGATAAAATGACTGAAAGCCAATTGATAGGGTGGTAACGAAACAACTTGTTTTAAAACTTTATGAAACAATGTTTCTAAGATGGTGTAGAATAGCTTGAAATAAAATTAAGTGAAATAATGTTATGAAGTAGTAGCAAAATAACTTGAAATATAATTTGTTGAATAATTTGTAGGATACATGGGAGAACCTCATAAAATGGTAATAATCTCTTAATTGGTCAAGAATAAATTTGGCCTAACCCCTAGTATGATAGTGAGGTATCATCGCAAAATGATTGAAAATTGGGCAATTGGAATAAGGAATGAAATAAACAAAGGTTGTGATTATCGTGAAGATAATAAATGATAAAGATTACATAAGATTGAAAGGTACTTATTATCTGTTCCTGTTGATGGTCAAATCGTGTTTCAAGTGTAGGAGTAGTAGGCGGTCTAGCAGCAATAGCCCTAGAAATCTCACAGTCCTCAAACCTATGAGATGGTGTAGTGTCTATAGTCTTAGTGGTAGATGGTAGTGGTGTGTCAAATCATGCCCGCTTCCCAAACGGCAAGTCATATGTATGAGTAGTGTATATGAGATGTGATGGTACAAATGATGCTCTAGATGATAATGATGACGATGATGATGATGGAAATCCTAGTGGTAAGTTAGGAGATGATGGTGAATGAAATACTACTATCTTCCTTGTAGTAAGCATCCTAATAGGTCCATTAGGACTAAGCCTATAAGTCCTACCAAATGGTATGATCTGTCTCAACAGAATGATAAAATTGTCCGATCCTACGTGAATCAATGGTGATCGTGATGGTGTAGGTGCAACTTCGTCCTCCTAAAAGAGTTCAGTCTCATCATCTGATGTTATCGATGTTAAGTCAACTGATGTGAAAATTATGATAGGGAACGACAGGGCATTCTCTACGTTGGAGTCTGATGTGAGTATGATGGGATGGGTATTTGAAGGCATCTATGTGACAATCGATTTTGAAATGAAAGTAAATAACTCAAAAAAAATGTACGTATAAACCGCGTATAAAGTGAATATGCACTTATGATGAAATGATAAGATGCTATGATAATGTAGTTATAGTCTAGGGTCAATGATGCAACCTAGTTCTCTATAATCGAAGCTCGATGCCAATCTGTACACCCCCAAATTACGTTTTTTGCAGCGGAATGGAATTCACGGGATTGACATCATAGCATCACGATTCTGATATCTTGAACGACCTAAAGTGTCGTTTGGAAAACACATCGTTTGATTTAATAAAGTAATCAGAGTTTACAAAGTATAGGTCCCAAATAAAAATCAATTTGTGCGGAAATAGGTTTGTTACAAGTCAAACGATGTTTTTAAAGTTCATAAAACCCAAGTGAGACGCGTCGTCACCGCGACTCTATGATGTGTCCACATGCATGCCATGAAGTGAATGCCTTAGATACCTGAGACAAAACATGCTAAAAAGTGTCAACACAAAGGTTGAGTGAGTTCATAGAGTTTGTGTTGAAATGTAAAGCCTTTAAAGAATGTTCATGCAACAAAGGCATTGCAAATCCACTCAGTTCCAAGTTCCGCCCATACAAAACTTGCAACCTGTGTGTTTACAACCCATTGCCAAAATATGCATAGTTTATGTTCAAACGCATGATGTCAAATGAATTCACATAATAGTACATTACTTAATCTATCAATATTCAATCGATATAACACATATGAGTGTTGTTTCAAATAATTCCAAGACCATTAGTTTATGATTATACCAAGACATTTAGTTCAATGATTATACCAAGACATTTAGCTCAATGATAATACCAAGACCTTTAGCTCAATGATTATACCAAGACATTTAGCTCCGTGATAATACCAAGACCTTTAGCTCAATGATTATACCAAGACATTTAGCTCCGTGATAATACCAAGACCTTTAGCTCAATGATTATACCAAGACATTTAGCTCGATGATTATACCAAGACATTTAGCTCCGTGATTTATGATATAGAATATGACTGAACATTCAGTTCAGATAAACATATAGTTTGCAAATAGTCATGAATGTCATAAAAGTAATTGAGCATGTATCTCCCCCAAAGAGTTTAATAAAAGCATTAAAACGATTGAAAATGGGGCTATGGAACTCACCTGGTGCAATGTTAATGATGACAAAAGTGAGTACACCGAAATGAGGCGCAACCTCTAACCGCGACCTATTATGAATGATATGATCTAATGTAAATCATGAAACAATGTTGTGCATGCAAATCCACATGTAATCTATACCACTTGTATGTTTGAAAATAATGTTTATCGTCGAAATATATGTTTATGACATCTCGTCATATTATAAAATACTTTACAAGTATTTACGTTGAAATGATATCCTACGATAATCATTTAATGATTTATTATGAAATTATAACTTTTCGTCGTAAAATAATGTCATTGAAAATTTCATGAAAGTGACAAAACGGCCTTGAAAAGCTAGTCGTAAAATGGTGCACGTCGAGTGTTAGGAAACGAACTCAACGGTTTTGGGAAGCTTGTATCCTTATCTCAAAGTTTTAGCATTTAAGTTTTCATCCTAGAGGTCTCGATCATAGAGAGAAATGTAGTTAAAGTATGGTACTTGTGTCCAAAATATTGTTTAAGGGTGGTTTTCTGCAAAGTTTAAGTGACCGTATTTTATTCGTTACAACTCCGTTTGACAAACGGTTGGACATTTTGGAAAATAGGCTAGGCGAACTTACTTTTACTAGAAGACATCATGTTACAAAAAGTACTACGTCAATGTTAAAAACGAACCCCAACATGGTCCCCGTAATATTTGTCTAATAGAAATATATTAGTTTTTCTTATATAATAAAGTTACGGCAACTTTGTTAAATCGCGTGTAATTTAATCGTTACAAGTCCGTTTTCTACATTTTATATGTCCTCGGAATGGTAATAATATATACTAATATATTTTTGATAAGTCGACACATTTTATAACGCTTAAGACTCATTTTTGACTCGTAAAAAGTCGAGATTACATGCTGAATTTTCAAACAAATATTTTCGTCGTCAAACTTGAAAATAGCATAACTTCTTCGTTATAACTCGTTTTAACCCATTCAAGCGGCCACGTTTTCGTTTTAAAGTATATTTTCCAAATATCTAGCCCAAAAATGTTTACAATCTGTCGAAAATTCCAGAATTCAAAAATATGATCAGACCTTTAAATATAGTTGTCGAAATGAGTTTTTCTCGTGTAAAACTTATTCTAACCACATCAAACCAACGGAGCTATTCTAAACCTACCATACACCTTCTTAGGGTGTCATGGGTTCCTAGACATCATCAAAAATGATATGTTTCAAGGGATAAATTATAGGATGATATATATTCATTATAAGTACTGAAAACAAATAAAGTGGTATAAATACTCATATAACTTGCTTGATTAGTACTAGAAATATGAAATAGATTAATAATAAGTATTGTAGGATTATGAAAATATTTAGAAACTTACTTGAGATTAGTAAGAGTAAGTGATGCACTTGAGCATAAATGTACCCAAATTAATACTCCAAAACCCTTTTTGTTACTACTTAAATTACCCAAATAAACTCTTGAACTAGAAAAATCAAATTTTTCCTCCTTGCCCTTCTTGTTCTAGTCGACTAATGAGAGTAAATGAGTGAAAATTTGTTTGCCAAAAAGTGAGATAAATGAATGCAAGTAGCTCCCTTTTATAATGAATATTGTGTTTTATTTATGGGTTACTTAGGTCCTAGTCAAAATACACAAAAGAGTAGTATAGGTTTTTGGATAAAATAATATGCTAGTTATTAAAAAAAAAATCAATGTGTGTGCTTGTGCATTGATGATCAGTCGACACAACAAAGAAAAAGGAGGTGTTGTGTCATCCTTTATGTCGACATGCATAAAGAAAAATAGAAGTAATGTATTTTAGTATGATATAATGTATAAATGTATTAGTATAGTTGGTAATTTTGTATATAATTAAGTATTTAGGGTAGCGTTAGCTATAAATAAATTTTAACGGAACAAAATAAAATGTATTGAAGTCATAAAAATTATAAAAATACATTTCTTACATGAGTTGAGTGAAATAATAATTATCGAGTTGCATATACGAAAATCGTCGAAATATTTATACATAACAATTTATATACAAAATAAATTGAAAACATCGGTAAACCAATAATATAATTTTTATAGTCTTAAAAGGAGTATAAAAATATATTAAGAATATTTTTGGAAATGTCGGATCAATATTCAAAATAAATGTTTACGCGATAGTGTTTATTTAATAGGAAAATAAACGTTTAATGAAAAATGCAAATCCATGCATGAACTAATATGATGATAATAATGTGATGACATGTAGACTAAACCTAGTCTATATGAAATGTCCTTGATGATTGTTCATGAATTCGCAGCTAAACCATTAAGGTTACGCGAATTTGATACTCGTAAACGTAGTTTACGATAAATGATGAAATAGTGAAACTTTTAAAGTTTGTAAAATGACCTGAAATTACGAGTTGTCACATAAAAACACACATACACGCAAGCCATCTTTTCACTCCTCCAAATACAACTTTATCCCTGAGATAGCTCAGTGGGTTCTAAGAGTTGTGCTCAGACTTAGCCTGAGCTTAGAGAGGAGTCACCAACCTTTGTCAATTCAATCCCAAGTGCTATTCCGCAAGTACTTGGGTAACGTATTCTTTTTGATTGATTTCTAATAAAGAATATGATGTTGAAAATTATCTAGTGTGTTTTACTTACTTTAATTTCAGTCATTGTTCACTATTAACTTGTTTTATATTTCTAAACTGTTTTAAACGATAGTGAACGGGGAACAACACTAACGGTTAAGATGTACAATCTGACATGTGACAGTAGAGACGCACGAAAAGCACCATCTTGTACAAGCCATTGAGGATAGACCACACGTCCTCGTTGTTTGCTCATCAGATGATCAACACGTGACCTTCCCACAACCGTTGATCATCCATCAAGGGTTTATCTCTAAACCCTACATGCATCTTTATAAATAAAAGGCATCACACACAACTTTCTTAAGTTCACACACTTGGGCAAAATACTGTTTCTCACATAGTATCACACACATGGTTTGATTAAGTGTTACTTGAAACGCCCATAATTTTTTTATTACCAAATACATCATATATGATCTCCTTTATACGCCGTATCGGCATGCAGTGTGCAAAACTGCAAAAACTAAATTATGAACTAAACCCAATTATGGTAACATGTAAATTCTGAATTTTAATTTCATAATTAAGCAAATAATTATTGTACATGAGTTTTGTAAGCGGAAGCGTAAGTTTCTACATAAAATGGGCATTCCAAACTAATAACAAATGATGGGAATGAGAAGCTCATTACCTAACCCGTGAGTTGTACCATTTTGACCTATTACGCCATATTTAATACATAGCTTGGTCTCTTCTTACAAACCTGCAAAAAAATGAGAACGGCAAGTCCTTGCTGCTTAGTGAGTAAAAGAAGCTAATCTGAAAATAATACTTGCAATGCTAAACATGAACATATTAATATATAATACGCTCCAATGGTACTACTTTTAGTCATATTGCTTCTTGTACATGATATATATAATTATGGGTCTGAATTCATAAACATGTCATACTTATATGTTTCTGATTCTGAATTCATAAGCATGGCATAATTGTATATTTCTGATTCTTAATTTATAAACATTAACTTGAAATCTGAGCACGTGCTTCTGACTAGACGATGGTTAGTCATCCTTCTATAAGTGAGAACTTCCCTAACCGACGAGTACTCTTCTTGGTGTTCTAACTTGTCATCGTGCTTATCTATACTCGGATCATCCACAAAGGATGCTTGATCATATATACTTGACATGATAGTTCTAAACATAAATCATCCACATCGGATGTAAACACTATCATAAGCACGGGTCATCCACATAGGATGCTTCTACGGGAGTTCTATATCGTGCACTTCTTAGGCACTATACATGACTTTGGGTGCGTTTCTTGGGTACCCTAGACTAGACAAACAATGCTTCTTGTAAGCATCCTAAACATGATTTTTTTATGCTATATCCGAACTACACATAAGTTCTAACATCATGTCGAATCTACTAACATGAAGCTAATAATCCGTTACTCACCTTGAATAGTATGCAAGCTAGCGATCCACGCACATGTTACAAGCACCTAAATCATGATTGGTGCACACATAGACCATAAACACATATTTAAAACATAAACATGATCATATATACGCTGGAAACATAAACTATAAACCACATGAACTTGTATAAACACATAACAAACTCTTAGACATTAAAACACATATCTAAATCATGTTGTCAATTCTACAACAACATGCACATTACCCTTTTTGACTAACTTAAACTCTGAATCAGCTTATGAGGCTAATTTTACATGAAAGTGTACTCTTTTGGCTTTCCAAAAACATATGAAACACTCCCAACGGAGCTACGGTTGATCCGGTATCCATTTTTAAAGTTCTGGTTGCTGAACTTTTTTAAAATCTGGCCTTGCTACACTAATTCATATTTTACACTAGTTTAACTATTGAATCAACCAAAACTTTCTTCATAACAATCAAAGTAATCTCACAGGGCTATAACTTTCGTTTTGACTTTAACTTAATCCGACATACGGTTAGTTCTCTATGATCCTGCAAAGCTGACTAAATTTTTGTAGCACTTGCTGTTCTAAATTCATACATTACCAAAACGACTCAAAATCAACATAAGCCAGTTCTAATCACTTGTAAATTCATACCTCAGCTTATTAAACATGTTTAGATCGTTTTCTAATTAGACTAACACTTGTATCATGTCTAAATTTGCTAATTTGGCGTTGTACCAAACACTCCTTTAAAAATGTAACTATACATCATCTTATTCTTAAACCATAAACTAGCTTATTATTGACATACGCATAAAATACTAATGGTTTCTAATCATTAACTTCATATCAGAAACTTAACTAATCATAATCCACAAATCATTTCAACTTTATTCATGATCTTCAAACATGATTATATTATCATGAATATGTCTAAAATCACTACTAACTTACTTATTCATCAAAACCCATATAATTATTAACATAAACATGGGATTATAACTTAAATTAAAAACTCACTTTGATTGGAACATGTTAAGAAGACATGTAGTACCAAGTTAGCTAGCATGGAAACTCCAAAAATTCATCATAAATCACAATTTAATGATTTTCTCATGTTTATTAGATATTAGCCATTTTTTCCTCGATAAAACATACATACATGTGTATAATGGAGATGAAATCGGTATTTTGCACCGGTAGTTTCTGTCGTTAAATATTTTGCACCATTAGTTTTTTTATGTTAACTATTTGCAATGGAAGTCATTATTTCTTATAAAAACTAACGGAAAGACTTTTATAATATTCCAAAAGCAATATAATATATTTCTAACCAAACCTGCAAATTTTGAGGTGTTACATTACCCGTGCTTCTTGATCTTTATCATCTCTTCAGGTCCTTACCGTTCAACATGGGAAACCACACAACACAACAATCCCAATCCACTCTTAATACCGATTTACATACAATACATAAACATGGCTCCATCTGTGAGGACATGATACGAAATAACCACAAATTTTCACAAATTTTCACTCATTTCTAACTTAAAAACTCTAAAAAATTTTCCTTCTTACACAAGTTTCTTGACCAACATGTCTGGTGAACAACCCACTCAAATTTCAGAGTTAACCAACGACCACCTCGGACCTGTCCATGTGGATGACCTCACTCAGCCAGCTAGAAACCTTACAAAAGGACCACCAGGGGAGATGCATGCAACAAAAGATCATATCAGCTTGCATACAACACACTTCTAAAAGTGACCCACACGGTCCCATGACGAACACCAAGTTCTCAAGTCGACTTCGCAATTCAGACTAATTCAAGAAATCAAAGGTCAGGGTATCTCAAAGGGTCCTAGGGTATAGTCTCGAGTGGATGACTTTACAAAACCAGTGTCAAACAATAGTTAGGGTGCTAGGGTACAACAAGTGGAGAAGTTGCAATACATTCAGGGCACACCAGTAGTGTTGGCTAACCTGGAACAACTTGTAGAAGAAAGAAGGTTGGCTAGTTCTCAAGTAAATGCATACCCACCTACTTATGTTTTCCCGCATATCCCTATACCCAACATGGGGCACACCACCACATAGTAGCAACCCTCATGTTAGCATAACCATGATCTCGGTTCAAAGAGACACCCTGGCACCATTACCTAGCCCTCCACAAAATAACATCTACCTTGAATTATACCTAACTCAAGAACCCACTGAGGAAGAGCACCTAGTCAGGATATTCACTAAAACACTTCACACGTAAGCATTAAATACCCATCTTTCTCAAAACAGATCAAAAACCCTGATCGAGGAAAAATAGCCTGTACCCCAATCATTAATACAAAACAAACATAACATAGCCTAGAAACACTTAACCTTAGAGGGAACCATGGTAGCGTGGCACGAACCAGAAGGACTAATGTATTATTCCAACATCATATCACTTGTACATGATATAATACTAGACTGAGGGGACTTGATAGCGTAGTAATACTAATGGCCCAAGCCCACTAAATATACGCACGAATCAAGCCCATTACCAAGGCCAAACAATAAACACTTGATAAGGGCTCAACTATATTCCTAGGCCACACTTGGCTTGACGAAACTCATCAGGCTATGTTGAATGCATAAGACCGCCGCTCCTCAACTGTCACTAACGGATAAGATGTACAATCTGACATGTGATAGTAAGGACGCACGACAAGCACCATCTTGTACGTGACAATAAGAAGAGACAACATGTCCTCTTTTTCTGCTCATATGATCAACGCGTTGCCTCCCCACGGCTGTTGATCATCCATTAAGGGTTTATCTCTAAACCCTACATGCCCTTTTATAAATAGAAGGTCTCACACATAACTTTCATAAGTTCACACACTTAGTCAAAATATTGTTTCTCACACAGTATCACACACATGGTTTGTTTAAGTGTTATCTGAGCTTCTTAATCTTTATCATCTCTTCGGGTCCTTAACATTCAACACAGAAAACCAAATGACACAACCATCACAATCCACTCTTAATACCGATATACATACCATATGTAAACAATAGGTTTCGAGTACGAGCATTTAAGGACAATTATGAGGATAAGTGAAAGCGATAGAGAAGCATTCAAAGGAGGATGATAATAGTAACAACGACATCAATAATAATGGACCGCGAACATCACAAATGAGTTGTGGTTGCATTTAGCGAGTGATGATCACAATGTTGTATATAACAATGTCGCGAAATATGATATGAGTTGTGATCATATGAAATGTACAAAACTATAACACTAGCTTTTGTCAGAGAGTGAAGAACCAAAAGGAATGAAAAAAGTTAGTGTAGACCACATTTCAATATCTTAAATAAACTTCAATGTAAAATAGAAAGACCAAGGAAAATAAGGAAAATATATGTTTTAAGAAGCTGTTAATACAGATAAACCATAAAAACGTTTATTTATATTTTACTATGTTCTAATATTTTGTCGATAACAAAAGTAAAATCATTTTAACGAAATAAATAAAATACGTAAAAGCTTTGAGCCAATAGTTTACTAACACACTTTTATTAAACATATAAAATCATCATAACATGTTTAATTAAATAAGTTGTATAAAACCAAAACCATTTTTATAAAACACTTACAAGTAATGTTGTTTACTTATATTTTATAAAAATGTATATGTGCTTCGTATAACTTATAATGGATAAAAACCAAAGTCCATAACCCATGACCCATGATCCATTGACTAGGTACAATGTATCTTGTTGGGTAAAAAACAAAGTCCATAACCCATACCCATGGAGCATGATCCATGACCTATGATCCATTGCAGGACATCATGCATGAAGTCATGTTGGATATTATCCATGATTAATGACCCAAAGTCCATGACCCATGACCCAAGATCCATGACCCATTGACTAGGTATAATGTAACTTGTTGGGTATCCATGATCCAAAGTTCATGACCCATAGTCCATAAGCCATAACCCATAACCCATAACCCGGTTTGCAACCCAAAATCCGGACTAGTCTGACCCAACAGCTGGATCCTTTAGTTTGCACTGGCCGGATCCCTTGGGTAAGGGATTCGCCAAAATCGTAGGTGCTGTAGGCAGTTTGCCTATAAATAGTGAGCCATTTCTCTCTTGCTCACTAACCCTTTTAGACATATCTTCTCTCTATTTTCTAACCTCTCTAACCTCAGATCCAAATGATCACTCTATGTAGTTTTCCCTTTATGTGATTCTCTTGGTTCCTCTTAAAGGAGAGATCACAACCTCTTGAAGACGTGCAAGCTCAAGGTCATGAGTTGCTAAGCTTCGTCATCATCAAGACCACTGAAGTGCATCTTGTTGATAGTTATTCTCTCCATCCATTAGTGTGTCAAGTTGAAGGCATTGGTGTATAGTGCCAAAGGTGTACATTTGATATGGGTCATCGATGTATATTTATGTAGTTTGGATTAAAGATATTGATATCCTTTAAAGTGTTGTAAAAAGAAGTTTGTCTCCTTTGGGTTGTAGTATTGGGTAGTAGTTTCTCCTTTGTAATAGAACTCGGTATCTAGCCTTGTACCAGATAAAGTGTAGGCGACGTTGTGATAGGTTTGGTTCTACCTCGTGGAAGAACTCGGTGTCTAGCCTAGTACCAGATAAAGTGTAGGCGACGTTGTGAAGTCTTCTCCGCCATATTAAGGAGCTTGTGTTGTATAGTGCTTAGAAACTCTCAAATTGGGTACTCGGGAAGTGGAGTAAGGCAAGGAACGTGTCCTTGTAGCCGAACCACTATAAATACCTGTGTCGTTGTTTTGTGTTCATTACTCTTTATCTTTTTGCATTATTTATGTATATGTCTATCTATCAATATCCAACACACGATCTAAATGGATTGACATAAGTCGATCTAAATACTTTAAAACGAAGTTTTAATCGGCAAAACTATTCAAACCCCCCCCCCTCTTGTTTTCCACAATTGGCATCAGAGCTTCGTTACCAAGTTTTTTTAGAGTATATTATACTTTAAAAACTTGATACGATCCGTGTATGTTTGAAAACTACAAAGAAGGAAATTTCTTAAAACAAAAACTATGTTTCAAGAATTTTTTTCGTTGGATGTTGTTAGATGTTATCATCTATTTTATCTTACATTTTTGTGTATTTCTATATTACAAAATGCACTAATCTTACTTGTCATTTTGTTTAGTAGATCCCAAAATAAGCAGGCCATCAAGATTCTACGGTAATAAGATAACTTTCCTCAAAAAGATTGTCCAAACCTATTATCTAGTAGATCTCGAAGAACCTGGAGTTGTCCATTGACAACTTTCTTCAAAAAGACACTCAAATTGCAATAGAGATATGACTTTCATAAGACTTATCCTTAAGTAATATTAGTTGTCATGCGTGTGCTTGATCTATACATTTCACTAATTGGAAATTATGTATTTATTTTATTCTAATATAAATATCTAAATATATTTATATGATATACGTGGTGTCCTTAGAGAACTTTGTGCTTACGTGTCATCGTTCGTCTAAACCTAGGTGTGTCAATATGTGTTGTCTAAACCTAATCTCTAAAAATCTAATCTTTCTAAACACAAATAAAATAAAACACAAATCTAAAAAACTCCTCCTTCCCCATAAAAATTTTGAACTTCAAACCCCCTCTCCAACAAATCCCATTTTTCAAATCTTCCACTTTCAAAATTCTCACACACTCACAACTTCATCCTTTTCATCATCTCATTTCGAGAAATCCAATTCAAGGAAGAACTTCGTCATCATGGTCTACATCGCTCTCGTGATCATCGTCATCTCGCTCATCGCCCTCCTTTACCCCATGATCAAATTCTCGCATGAAGACATGTTTATTGTTTTGTTAATCTACATTTGTATCATCTATCGGATCCTTTGTATTGCTTTAAGCATTGAAATGAAATTTAAATGATGTCTTAGTTATCTCATTTCATTTCCTCGTAATATGCTTTGTTTTTTATTTTTTATTTTTATTTTCACAACGAGCACTCAAAATCTCGACGTGTTTAAAACCATTAATGTTAGTTCAAGAAAGCACACTAGCTAAAACACATTTATTTTGTAAATATGAGTTATATAAATAGAACATACGTTAAAACAAATATATGTCACCTCTGCAGGTCTCCCGGATCCCAGGATCTTAACTAGCCGGATCCCTTTTCAAAAGGAACCGGCGAAACCGGAAGAACAGATGACATAAACTCATGCACCCTTCTCCTTTGCCTACACAACACTTTAATATCACCCTAAAAAATCACTTTATGAAAACTTGATATAATAAGTAGCTTCACTAAGTGTTGAAAAGAGTGAATTAAAAATATAGGAGTGTCATTGTTAATAAAATAGAACAAGATAATAAAAACGTTAGGAGATCCTATCTTGTCGCTTTGCTATAATCGAAAATTGTGATTAAGAATACTTAAAAGTGTCACCAATCAAAAACATTCATATTCTCGAAGCTTTACTATGTATTAACATACTTATGTAAACATTCATCACATGTCTATAGGTCTCAACATGTCTCATGAGTATGACTTCGACCATCAACTCACTTATGTCTACATTCCAAACATCTGAACCAAACACCCTCGGCAATCATGTTCGTGGGTTCAATAATCTTGAAACTCGGTTCTTTCATGAAGGACGTGTTGTTGACTTACCTCTAATCTTTGAAGAAGGTATAAGAACTTTATTCCACACCATAGGACTAGAGGGTCTTCTCGTCATCAACGAGTGATTTTTTACGCAGTTTGTTTTGGAATTTTTTCGTCAAGTAGAGCTCGTTCGTAAGAAAGATCGTTCTCTATCACTATGGTTTTGGATCAAAAACCAAAATTTTGTTCTAACTCTTGAGAAAATTGCTCATATTCTCCGAATTCCAAATTATGGACAATGTGCTTTCACTGAAGATTGGTCTCTTGATTTTCTCTTCAACTATCGTGAAGAAAACAGTTCATATTGTTCATACATACCATCTCCACAATAAATCACTCGTATTCTGCGTATTCCTCAACGTTCCAACTATCCAAATCTAAACATAATTCATACACGGGAACTACGGGATGAATTAAAACCTCTTGCAGTCATTCTACGTGAGAATGTTTGGAGTCTTACAGGAAATCGTGAGATACTTCACGCGAGTTGTGCTCACATGATCTACTGTCTTCTAACCCAACAACCATACAATCTTGCCTACTTCTTCGCTAGGTGAATTTTAAACCTCCAAGGCAACAAGAACAAACTAATACCTTATGGGATGTTCTTGACACGCCTCTATCATCACTTCATGTACTATCATCCACAATTTCAAAGCCCTCAATATTCATTTGTGAATAAAATCATAAAACCTCTGAATGCATCCCTCATTGCCTCCTTCTTCATTCATGAATCATCAACCGCCCACGACCCACTTGGTGATCCATCAAGCGAAAACAATGAATGAAAGAAGTTAGTTTATGAATAAAATATTTTTTGTCTAAAATCAATTTTTAAGCTTTTCTTTGGTTCATCATTGTAACTTGATCATGTCTATGAAATTGTTGTTGGTTGATTGATTTGTCAATAATTGCTCAAAACCTTATGTGATGCTCATATGATAACTTCTACATGCTATACTTGCTATGTTTTACTTGTATACATATATGCTTACTGTAGAGATCACTGGTTTCAAAATTTAATGTGAGGAATTAATTTTTGCAAATCTTCTATTAAGAAATCTGTCTTAGAAGCCGGATCCCTTGGCTATAACTAGGCGGATCCCTCAAGGGAAGGATTCGTAGGATCCGGGAAGACAGAAGCATATTTTATGCCTCTTAGCATCACTCTAACCTTCCAGACCATATTGGACTAGTTGAACATGCTATATTAGGATCACTTAGGTTTTCCTTAAGCTCAGTTGATCCCACATTCACTCATGGATGACTTAGGATCACATTTAAGGTACTTTTGATTTATCATTACTTCAAAACTCACCATCTTTCCGCTACAATGTTTACACATTGTTTGTCTCATCTCAAAACACTTAGTTTGATATTTCTCTCATTTTTAACAAATTGATTTTACTCATTTTAACCTTAAAATGCTCTAAAATCTTGTTTTTCATTTCTTGTGATTTTTAAGGAATTTTTTAAATTTTTCTTTAATCACCATCTGGTTTCTATAACTATTTACCATCCTCAAAACTCTTAGTGTCACCCATGATCACTCATTGTTGTTTCTAAAACTCTATTCTCTCCATAAAAGTCATCATTGGCTATTCTCACTTATTATACTTGACCATTTAACTCTTCTACCATTTAAGACATCTTAGTGGACCAAATCACTCAGGATATGTAGGTACTAGACCTTGCTAGAACCCAATCATTCCGTCTGATAGCCGGATCCCTAGCTTAAAGCTAGCCGGATCCCTCAAGGGAGGGATCCGTTGGAACCGGCTATACAGAAAGATTACTATCACTTGAGATAATCATTTCAAACCCTCTTAGTTAACCTAAACATTCCACATTGTCTTAAATAACTCCTTAGAACATACCAACACTGTAGTTGACTCTTGTGCATGCAAATCGTTGCAATTTGAAGAACTTTAGTGGTTTAGGCTTTAATTCACTTGCCTAATTTCTTCCTTTATAAACCACTTGTGTTTGTACTTCCAAACCACCATTCAAACACTTATTCTCAGTAGCAAAACTTCCTCTTTCAATTCTTACCTTTTACTATTTCACCATGAGAAAAGCTGACGAGTGTGCAAATACTCATCATTTTTGTACCATTTAAGCTGCAAAAACATCTGAAAACACTCAGAAATGCATCAAAATGATAAAAATATCACAAATAAGTGTTTTATGTGTTTTAAAATTCAAAAATACCAAAATGGTGAAAAGCGTTATCAAGTTTGCATAATTGGCAGTCTCGGTCCCCCAAGTTTCAAAAGTTGTCAAAAATAGTCCCTGGTAAATCAAAATAAAGTAAAAGTCATAAAAGGTCCTTGGGATTCATGAGTTGTCAAAAATAGTCCTTTGAAGTTAAAATTGAATATTTGCAACTTAGGTCCCTAAAAGTTTGAAAATTGTCATTAAAGGTCCTCGGATATTTAAAAAGTGAAAATAATCAAATGTGGTCCTTGCTATTCATACTTGAAGTTTGGTCCTTATTATAATTTTGGAAGTTGGCAAGATCACACCTTGAAGAATTGGAAAATTACAAGAATGGTCCTTGTGATAAGCTTAAACAAACGGACCCTTGTATTATTATTAAACCCAAATCCAACACCAACCCGATATCAAGCCCAAACCCACGTTTTAAATATAAATACCGCCACCACTGTACACCTTCTCTCCCGCGCAACTCCAAAACGGGTAGTTTCACCACCTCACCACCACCTTTCCACCTCACTCTACACACCGTTTACCAACTCTCTTCCCTCCATCCTCCCAAACTTCATTAATTGAGAAAACCGCTCAAAGATATTTGGCGCAAAATTCCACATGGACGTATATGATGAATTCAATGCATCCAATGGCTGGAAATAAGTGGGAAAGTCTCGAGGAGTCGACAAGGGACTTAAAAAGATCATTATAAAACAAGAAATGAAGCAATGTGAAGAGTATCTAGTGTAAATTAGTTTAATGTATGTCGTTTTAGTTAAAATTCAATTTCAGTGTTAATTTAAGCTTTCAAGTGACTTGTTTAAGTATTTCCATTAATATTGAATCTATTTCCAATAATCAATTTCATTTAGTCTCAATTTAGGTTTGTTCAATTTTCAAGTGCAAAAATTCATATGTCTTAAAGTTATTTGTAGCTATTGTCTTGGACTCATAAGCTAACATAAGCTCCTAGATAGCTTAATAAAGCTATTAGAAACCCTTAAAATTCAGTTTAGAAGCAAAAAGAAAAATTCCAAAATACCAAAAATTAGTTAAAAATAAAAAAAATCAAAAGGATGGTGCAAGAAAGTAGGCGGTTTGATTATTGGATGGGAATGGGTTAGTGAACCTGTGGAGGTTCTATAGGAAGTATTACTTGGTCCTTGTTCTTGGTTTTCAGTTGAATCACATTTGTAAGCCTTTTTAAGCATTTTTTGCATTTCAATATATAAGTAGTTTAAAGCTTAAATTCTTGTATGTTTATGTTTCTTAGTTGTGGTTAAGTACAATTAAACATTAAAAACAGTTTCTTGTTCTCTTTAATTTGTAGTTAGTAAAAATCTTATTTTAACAGTTAATATAGCATAAGTGTAATTTCTTAGTTTTATGTTGTTATTATTGTTGTTTAAGGCTTATTTAGTCTCATATTATGATAATATAAGGTGCAGTAATCAATGTATGGTCTTAATCGTGGAATCATTTGAAAATCACCAAATCAGTCTTTTAAAGTGTTGTTTGGATTTGCTTGTTTAACTGTACTAGAGGTTGTTCAAGACAGTGTTCTTGTTTTTTGTGTGTCACACTTGGTCTAAATAACTCATAGAAACAATAAAATCCAGTCCTTGTTTGTTAAATAGTCAAAATCTCCTTTAATCTTCAATTATTAGACCACTGTTAGGATTTAAAGAGTAAAACTCATCATAGTAGCTTAAAACTTGTTAACCTAGCTTATTTTCATCTTAACATAGCATACAAAATAATCAGTTAGTATAATCAATCCAAAGTTCATATTAGTCAACCTTTAGCATAATATAAAAAGGCAAAATTTTCATTTTAGGTTTTGAATAAAATAGATTAATTTCTACAGGGTTTAACTTTGAGTTTCATGTTTTAATCTTTTAGGATTATAAACTTTAGTTGCTCATCTTAATCACAGTATTTTTTATATTTTCTAGTTGCTTATTTAAGCTTATTTTTTTAGCTTCTTTGAGTCCTTATCTGAAATAGTGCCTGTGCAGTTAGTGACCCTTTTTCACAAGCTCATCAAGAGCTTATTAGTGAACCTCAGCTTATGAACCTTGGCTTTTTGGAAAGCCAATCTAGCCTTCATAGGTCCGTGCTTATTTTCCATTTTGCGACTTATTTGGTAGGGATGCAACAAGCTTTTACCTTGTCCCATTTACTGTAAACGAGCACTCGATCATTTACAAGCTCTTTCACAAAGCTTGTCATAAGCTTATTAGTGAGCCATAGTGCGTGAGCTTGGACTTTTTAAAGCCACCGTATCTTGCTACCTCAGTTTAATTTTGAGCTTTTAAGCATTTAATAAGCAAATGTTCTTAAAGATAGTAGGCTTTATTTGGTTTCTAGTTTAGGATAAGTGCTTATTTGACCATTATAGCTTATCAGTATTGATATTTGTTCTTTTTAGCTTCATTTAAGTAGCTTAAGCTTGTTTGAATCTTATTTCATCTTTTGTTCCAACTGTGAAGCTTGTTTGAGCTTAATAACATCCAAATAAGCTCATAAGTCCTTTGTTGAGCTAATAGCTCTCAAATAGCTTATTTTTAAGTTGTAAAAATTTTTGTTTTCATTAAAGTTGCTTATAATCAGTAGTATAATAGGTATATAAAAGAAAAATCACAAAAACATCATTTTAAAAATAGTGATAGCATTTATTTAATAGAAATTAGCTTTTTAATTTTCTTTTTCAGCTTATTATTAAGCACTTTTTGTTTTTATAATTTTCTTAGCTTTCTGTCATCATAGGATAATTTTATAAAAAATTTCATAATTTTCTTAGCTTGTTTAGTATTTATTAGAATTTAAAATAGTTAAAAAGTATTAAATAATTAATAATAATTAAATAAAAATCATAAAAAATATCTTTTCAGTTTTAAAATTAGTTTTCTAATAATTTAAATTTTCCTAAGTTAAAATTTCATTTTTCCAGGTTAATTTTATATTTTCTTGTATTTAAGTGTATTTTAAATAATTAATAAATAGGAATTAATTAATAATAAATATATAAAAAGTGTAAAAAATATTTTTTAAATTTTAAAATAAGTTTTATAATATTTTAGATTTTTCTAAGTCATAATTTTATTTTTCTAGCTTTATTTCATATTTTCTTATATTTTAGAGTATTATTAAATAGTTTAAAATAGTTTTTAATTAATAATAATTAAATAAATAGTTATAAAAATAATTTAAATTTTCTAATAATTTTATTTTATTTTTAGGATTGTAAAAATATCATTTTCATATTTGTAGGTCTTTTATTTATTAAAACTCACGTTTTATTTTGTACGTTTACGTAATTTAATAAACGTACGTGCATAAGTTTGTTTAATCGATTTGTACTTTATAGTTCGTATCCAAATACAATTCAATCAATCAGTAGTGTAATTATCATTCCAATCCTTGATCATTATCCTAGTGATCATTGACATCTGAACGTTTTAAACACCATTAGTCTCCAGTGGGACTTCTTTGACGCCAGAATCCACTATATTCCAAGAGAAATTGCATTGGTTTTAGACTGTTTGAATTTTATTACGGTTGACCATTCACAAGTGGTTAATTTGTGTGATAAACCTTGATTAGTTCCTATCAAATTTTGGCGCCATTGAAGTGGAGGCTTTAGCGTGTTTTAAAGCATTCTCAGACCCATTCTTGCACATATACCACCTTTTGTAAAAGCTTTTTGTAAAGTTATCAAAATCAAAAGTTCATTAACACTTTCCTAAAGTGTTAACAACACCAAACAAAATATAAAACAACAAAACAATCGTAACGTTTTCTATTTTGTATTTTCTTTAAGGTGATTCTTAAAGAGATACGATTTGGTTAAACGAGACGATACCAAAAATATTGTCCAAAGTTTTTAAACCCTTAGCACAAATTCATACCTCGTCTTTTCGTGGTACTAATAAATACATAAAATCAACCACCTATATGAAACCAAAGTACACCTACCAACTGGGGGTGTGAACATTAATAAGTTCCCAATCTTACAGATCAAAACTTGTCTTTGTGTCCTTGTGATCAGTATACCTTTTCAAAAGCCATTTCATTTGTGATTATTGGTTTAAGTTCACTTGTCGTTTTGCCTAGCATTTGTTTTGAAACGATTTTTAAACTTAGTGCATGCTTACACATTCTTCAGCTCACAAGTCCACTTTCTGAGCTTGCAAATATTCCTCGTAGACGTAGGGGCGTTCGCTCCCGGCCGTGGCTGAGGCGTCTAGTACCACCACCCCCAATAAGTAATGGCAGAAGACAAACCGATGAATGAGCTTCTCTAAGCACCCATCGAGGGTTACGGAGATGCCATTATTGTCCCATATCAAGTGGCGATACCTTTGAGCTCAAAACGGGTTGCTTAATCTTGTAACCCAAAGCCAATTTTATGGTTTTGAGCGGGACGACCTCATGCACATATTCGATGGTTTAACAAGATTGCATCTACCATCAAATACAAGAATGTCCCACATGAAGCAATTAAGCTTCTTCCGTTCCCATTCTCGAGGACAAGCCGGAATTGGCTTGAGAAACAACCCCTCGTTCCATTGAGACATGGGAGGATTTAGTCACTAAGTTTGTTAACGAATTCTATCCACCATCTCGAACTACAAGTCTTAAGAATGAGATAATGAAATTCTCTCAAAGATTTGATGAATCATTCGGTGAGGCATGGGATCGTTACAAAGAGTTGCTCCAAAAGTATCTGCATCATGGTTTTACGAATTAATGCAAATGGATACTTTCTACAATGGTGCGAGACAAGCGACCAAGACTCTTTAAATGCCTCCCGGGAGGTAATTTCTGAGCAAGACCACAAAATAAGCCTTACAAATCATAGAAAACAAGTCCCAGTCCGCCCTCCGAACAAAGACATCGGTCTCGGTCTAATGAGGACCTTCTACTTCATCTCCGCGTGAGTACATCTAGCACGATGCTAAGATTGACAAACTCAGGATATTGTTCAAGCTTTGGTTCTTGCTAACAAAGAAAGTCACTTTCACCGAGACACCATCACATGGTGAAGTGAAGAAAGTCAGTGTGTTACTTGTGGTGGCCCTCATGCATCTTTGCAAATTTGTCGCCAGATGGTAATCCGTTTGAAGCCAATGCTATAACGGTACTTCACATCGGGAGGTAATCAATCCGTCCTCAAAATGAACAAACTACGTGCTAATACTTATCATGGACCACCGGTTTTAACGAATCTAACATACAAACCGGTCAGAACCAACCTAGAATGAACAAGGTTATCAAAACCAATGTAATTTCTATCCGGACCTAATCAAGGTTTCCAACATCAAGGAAACCTTAATCAAAACAATTTCAATCGAGGGAATCAATTTCATGGAAATGTGAATCCTAACCAAGGAAATTTTCAAAATCAAGGCCCTAATCCGAACAATAGAGGCCATAATTTTCCTAATCAAACTCAAGCCATTGTTCCAACTGGACCATCATCTGATGAGCTATTGAAGCAATTCATGAAATCCTAAGATGAAATGAACAGGGTTGTTGTTAGCCGATTTCGACATTAAAAGTCTTTAAATGATCAACCCTCGGGCTCGGAAAACTTCCGAGCAACACGATCGCTAACTTGATGCAAAGGCGTCTAAACCAGAAGTGGTAAGGCACAATGGACCTTCGACTCCAATGCCTCTCCACGGGAGCAATGAGTCAAGTTACCAAGGATACTACGGACAGGTGATTTTCTCAAGCCCACAGTATCGCTGCGTCCACCTTGGTAGTCAAGCTTTAAGTCCGGAACCAATTCGAAGACTAATTACAGCCGAAATGACTTCCGTCCGGCTCAAAAGTCTAATGGCTTCCTACCCATCAAGATTGCATGAAGAGAAGCAAAGACAAAACCAAAGCAAATGGAAAAAATTTCCAAATTTTCAATGAACGCACTTTGATATAAGCTTCGTTGATGCTCGTTCTAATGCCCAAATTTGCATCCACGCTAAAGGCTTCTTGAGCAACAAAGATAAGTTATCAAATGGCTAAAACCCTCTCGATGAGCAATGCTCGGATTCTTCTCAAGAAGCTTCCTAAAAAGCTTGAAGACCCTGACAGGTTTTTAATCCCGTGTGATTTCTTGGGGATGGTTCAATGCTCGCCTTGGCCGATCTTGGCGCAAGCATTAACCTCATGCCACTCTCAGTATGGAAGAAACTGGCTCTTCCTAAACTTTCATCCACTTGTATGACACTTTCGAGCTAGCGGACTTACCATAACTTCGTCCACTTGGGATAGCAGGATGTCGTGGTGAAATAGAAAAGTTTCACTTTCCTCTCTTACGACTTTGTTGTAGTAGACTTTGATGCAGATCCTAGAGTTCCCCTCATCTTAGGGAGAGCTTTCTTGAGCACGAGCCGTGCTCTAATTGATGTATTTCTTGAAGATTGACCATCACGGGTTGACAACGAAGAACTCGTTTAATATCCTTGAACTCCAAACCTCTATCCAAACATAGTGTTGCCACAATTGATCAAAAATCTAAAAGAATCAATGCAACACTCTCAAATTTCACAGATTAAGAGGATTCGCCAAAAACGTGCTGAGCTAAAAGCGAAAATCAACCCGGTTCAAACAAATGGTTTGAAAGTTGTACCAGGGAAATCAAGAGTGTTCTTGATGATGATGATGATCTAGAATGGAGACTTTATCGAGTAGTGAATTGCTAGCTCTAAGAGCGCCACTTGTCCCACTTCGGAATCGGTTTATCGTATCGAGTTTGTTAACTCTGTGGATGAAACCAAACTCTCTTGATTTTCATCGGATTGGATGATGATGTTTGTGATCCAATGGGAGACATTCTTCCCATTAAAGAATAAAATGATCCATCATCTCCGAGAGTTTTATCGTTTCCGACTTTTCCATTCCTTTTCTCACTCGGATGAGGAAGATGACAACTTTTGGAATGAAGTCGATGCCTTTCTTAGTGATGAGTCGATTCCTACAGGAATTGATAATACTACTTTGATTCGGAGGGACATCTTTTTGGAAAATTTGTTGATTGAAGAACGTTCCAACTTCCCGACCGGAAATTCCTTTGACAATCACCATACAAGCTTCAAATTTAAGCTTAAAAATGTCAAAAATGGTGATTTGCTTCTATCACGATGAAGAATGGACCGCATTTTGATGCACATATTTATTCCATTCTTCACAAATGGTGTGGTTGCTCTTTTCCTTTTCTCTTTCGGGAATGAGGACACCATCTTTGACCCAGGTATCATCCTTTATAGTTTCTACTATTAACAAATACCGCGGTTGTATCTCGTCGGTGTGAAACTTTATGATGTTAATATGTTTATTAAAAGCGTGAACGAAAGTCCGATCGAGATTGGTTTTCCACGTTGCTTTCCCATGAACCAATGAATGGGGGATCGAGTCAAGCTAGCGACTGGGAAATCAAAAACGATGCACACACAATATGGGTTTTCACCCATATTTCGACTTCTTTCTACTTTCTACCACCTAGTTATGGGGGAGTTGCCCCACTGTTGTATATAAGTACTTTCAAAAAAAATGTTATATATCAAAATAAAATAATGGTCGTAGTATTTCCCTTTTCGTTCTAAGTTTGGCATAACCGCGGTACTTTGAATATTGAGGGCAATATTCATTTCTAGTGTGGGGGGATTCTCACGAATTTTATCATGTAATTATACCACCCAATTCCCCCAATTTTGGCCAAAATTTTTTTTTGGAGTAAGTGTTTACACTTACTCAGCAAATGGTATCAGTCGCCATGTCTAACCCCAAAAGGATTGGCTAATCCAGAACAAACGGCTCTTGTAAAGATATCTCAAATCGTTTATGGCTTGCAATTTGCCCAAAATTGTATGGTGTTAATTTCCCATATCTTTAATTAGTGAAAAGTTGGCTAGCCCGCAAGTTTATGGCTTGTGGTAAAGGCAGATGGAAAACCATAATTGTGTCGGCTCACCAAAGATAATATTGATAATTTATCTAAGAGTTGGCTAGTCCAAGAGCAAACGGCTTCATTAAACAAATCAATCCGTTGAAAGGCTGGTGGTTTGCTCAAAATCATATGGTTATCAGTGTACCATAGTTCTTACTTAACTGACATTTGGCTACTCCAGAAGTAATGGCTTTTGGTAAAGAGATGAAATCCATTAATTTTTCAAAAGATTGCTAGGGACTAGCAATATCTTAGTGTGGGGGATTGATGAGTGTGCAAATACTCATCATTTTTGTACCATTTAAGCTGCAAAAATATCTGAAAACACTCAGAAATGCATCAAAATGATAAAATATCACAAATAAGTGTTTTATGTGTTTAAAATGCAAAAATACCAAAATCAGGTGAAAAACGTATTAAGTTTGCATAATTGGCATCTCAGACCCCAAGTTTCAAAAGTTGTCAAAAATAGTCCCCAGTAAATCAAAATAAAGTAAAAGTCATAAAAGGTCCTTGGGATTCATGAGTTGTCAAAAATAGTCCTTTGAAGTTAAAATTGAATATTTGCAACTTAGGTCCCTAAAAGTTTGAAAATTGTCATTAAAGGTCTCGGATATTTAAAAAGTGAAAATAATCAAATGTGGTCCTTGTACTATTCATACTTGGCAAGTTTGGTCCTTATTATAATTTTGGAAGTTGGCAAGATCACACCTTGAAGAATTGGAAAATTACAAGAATGGTCCTTGTGATAAGCTTAAACAAACGGACCCTTGTATTATTATTAAACCAATCCAACAAACGGTGGCCCAATATCAAGCCCAAACCCGTTTTAAATATAAATCGCCACCCTTTGTACACCCTTCTCTCCCCGCGCAACTCCAAAACCGGTGGTTTCACCACCTCACCACCACCTTTCCACCTCACTATACACATTTACCAACTCTCTTCCTCCCATCCTCCCAAACTTCATTAATTGAGAAAACACGCTCCAAAGATATTTGGCGCCAAAATTCCACATGGACGATTATGATGAATTCAATGCATCCAATGGTTGGAAATAAGTGGGAAGAATCTCAGAGGTCGACAAGGGACTTAAAAAGATCATTATAAAACAAGAAATGAAGCAATGTGAAGAGTATCTAGTGTAAATTAGTTTAATGTATGTCGTTTTAGTTAAAATTCAATTTCCAGTGTAATTTTAAGCTTTCAAGTGACTTGTTTAAGTATTTCCAGTGTATTTGAATCTATTTCCAATAATCAATTTCATTTTTAGTCTCAATTTGGTTTGTTCAATTTTCAAGTGAAAAAATATCATATGTCTTAAAGTTATTTGTACATTGTCTTGGACTCATAAGCTAACATAAGCTCCTAGATAGCTTAATAAAGCTATTAGAAACCTTTAAAAACTCTGTTTAGTATCAAAAAGAAAAATTCCAAAAATACCAAAAAAAAATTAGTTAAAAATAAAAAATCAAAAGAGATGGTGCAAGAAAGTTGAAGCAGTTTGATTATTGGATGGGAATGGGTTAGTAAAACCGTGGAGGTTCTATAGGAAGTATTACTTGGTCCTTGTTCTTGGTTTTCAAATGAATCACATTTGTAAGCCTTTTAAGCATTTTTTGCATTTCAATATATAAGTAGTTTAAAGCTTAAATTCTTGTATGTTTATGTTTCTTAGTTGTGGTTAAGTACAATTAAACATTAAAAACAGTTGCTTGTTCTCTTTAATTTGTAGTTAGTAAAAATCTTATTTTAACAGTTAATATAGCATAAGTGTAATTTCTTAGTTTTATGTTGTTATTATTGTTGTGTAAGGCTTATTTCGTCTCATATTATGATAATAAGGCATGTCCAATTGTATGGTCTTATCTGTGGAATCATTTGAAAATCACCAAATCAGTCTTTTAAAGTGTTGTTTGGATTTGCTTGTTTAACTGTACTAGAGGTTGTTCAAGACAGTGTTCTTGTTTTTTGTGTGTCACACTTGGTCTAAATAACTCATAGAAACAATAAAATCCAGTCCTTGTTTGTTAAATAGTCAAAATCTCCTTTAATCTTCAATTATTAGACCACTGTTAGGATTTAAAGAGTAAAACTCATCATAGTAGCTTAAAACTTGTTAACCTAGCTTATTTTCATCTTAACATAGCTTATTACAAAATAATCAGTTAGTATAATCAATCACAAGTTCATATTAGTCAACCTTTAGCATAATATAAAAGTCAAAATTTTCATTTTAGCAGTTTTTGAATAAAATAGATTAATTTCTACGGGGTTTAACTTTGAGTTTCATGTTTTAATCTTTTAGGATTATAAAATTTAGTTGCTCATCTTAATCACATTATTTTTATATTTTCTAGTTAGCTTATTTACAGACTTATTTTTTAGCTTCTTTTGAGTCCTTATCTGAAATAGTGCCCTTTGTTACAGCGGTTAGTGACCCTTTTTCACAAGCTCATCAAGAGCTTATTAGTGAACCTCAGCTTATGAACCTTGGCTTTTTGGAAAGCCAATCTAGCCATTTCATAGGTCCAGTGCTTATTTTCCATTTTGCAGCTTATTTGGTAGGGATGCAACAAGCTTTTACCTTGTCCCATTTCTGTGTAAACTGAGCACTCAGTCATTTACAAGCTCTTTCACAAAGCTTGTCATAAGCTTATTAGTGAGCCATAGTGTGTGAGCTTGGACTTTTTGGAAAGCCCACCAGCCCATCTTGCTACCTCAGTTTTAATTTTGAGCTTTTTAGCTTATTTAATAAGCTTAAATTGTTCTTAAAGATGGCTGCAGGCCTGTTTGGTTTTCTAGTTTAGGATAAGTGCTTATTTGATCATTATAGCTTATCAGTATTGATATTTGTTCTTTTTTAGCTTCATTTAAGTAGCTTAAGCTTGTTTGAATCTTATTTCATCTTTTGTTCCAACTGTGAAGCTTGTTTGAGCTTAATAACATCAAAATAAGCTTATAAGTCCACTGTTGAGCTAATAAGCTCTCAAATAGCTTATTTTTAAGTTGTAAAATTTTTGTTTTCATTAAAGTTGCTTATAATCAGTAGTATAATAGGTTTATAAAAGAAAAATCACAAAAACATCATTTTAAAAATAGTGATAGCGTTTATTTAATAGAAATTAGCTTTTTAATTTTCTTTTTCAGCTTATTATTAAGCACTTTTTGTTTTTATAATTTTCTTAGCTTTCTGTCATCATAGGATAATTTTATAAAAAATTTCATAATTTTCTTAGCTTGTTTAGTATTTATTAGAATTTAAAATAGTTAAAAAGTATTAAATAATTAATAATAATTAAATAAAAATCATAAAAAATATCTTTTCAGTTTTAAAATTAGTTTTCTAATATTTTAGATTTTCCTAAGTTAAAATTTCATTTTTCCAGGTTAATTTTATATTTTCTTGTGTTTAAGTGTATTTTAAATAATTAATAAATAGGAATTAATTAATAATAAATAGATAAAAAGTGTAAAAAATATTTTTTAAATTTTAAAATAAGTTTTATAATATTTTAGATTTTTCTAAGTCATAATTTTATTTTTCTAGCTTTATTTCATATTTTCTTATATTTTAGAGTATTATTAAATAGTTTAAAATAGTTTTTAATTAATAATAATTAAATAAATAGTTATAAAAATAATTTAAATTTTCTAATAATTTTATTTTATTTTTAGGATTGTAAAAATATCATTTTCATATTTGTAGGTCTTTTATTTATTAAAATTCACGTTTTATTTTTAGCGTTTCGTAATTTAATAAACGTACGTGTTTAAGTTTGTTTAATCTGATTGTTGTACTTTATAGTTCTGTATCCAAATACAATTCCAATCAATCAGTAGTGTAATTATCATTCACAATCCTTATTGATCATTATCCTTAGTGATCATTCGACATCTGAACGTTTTAAACACCATTCAGTCTCTGTGGGACTTAACGACCCGCGAATCCACTATATTCCAAGGGAAATTGCATTGGTTTTAGACTGTTTGAATTTTATTACGGTTGACCATTCACAAGTGGTTGACTTATGTGATAAACTTGACAGTTCAGTCCCAATCAAAAGCACCTAGTGCAAACTCATCAACCAAAAGCCCTCCAAGGAAAATTGATCGTGTTGTCCATGAAGTCTCATCAACCGAGTCATCACCCAACAAAACTCCAAACATTAGAGTTCCTCTCCAACCAACTCTACCCATTAAACCAACTCCTCAAAGACTTGTTCCCACAAAAAAAAAAAAAAAAAAAAAAAAAAAAAAAAAAAAACCTTTGTCAAACACCAACATACCTTCAAAATCAAACACTCCCATCTCTACTAAAACAACTAACCCTTCACCTATAGAACCTAGAGTTCTCTCCTTCACCACACCTCACTCATCACCAAACCTCACTCATAATCAATTGAGAAAATGGTACCACAATAACCTTCTCACCAAAAAACCTCAGTGTTGGAACGTCCCTAGCACCCGTATCTTTCTCTCATTCACCCTCAAATGATTCATTTTGTATTATGAGGAATTTCAACCTCAACAACCGGATCATATGGATGTTGATACTTCTTTTCCTCCACCACCAACACATATGCCACCACCTTCATCCCCTGTGGAACCACCACCTTCTTCATCAAACTTACCTCCACGAACTTCTTCATTCTTACCATAATAACCAAACTTACCTCCACAAAATTCTCCATCCTTTATAGAACCTCCACCGTTTTCATCAAACTTACCTCCACAAACTTCTCCATTCTTACCACCACCATTTCCAAGCCATGACAATGATTGCTATCATTGTCAACATGTCCAAGGGTTAGTCCATGAACTACGTGATGAAGTACGTTTCATGTTCTATTACCTTCTTGAATGTTTTGATGAAGTCAACAAACCTAACCGTCTCTAAACCTTAGAATGCAAGCATAAGTGGTGTTCTTTCTAGTCTTAGGCTCAACTTAGGTTGTTAGGATTTTGTATTTTGTTACATGTTTTTATCATTTTTTTGTTTTAGAGAATTGAAATATGTGTATCATTTCTCTCATTTTATTAAATGAAACTACATGTTTGTATGTCATATAGTTATGTGAACATTTTTGGTGCAACAATACATGACTTAATTGGACTTTTACGTCAATATTTGTGTCTACATTGCTGCTACTAAGTTGCAGGTACCGGATCCCTCAATTTTGTCTTGACGGATCCCTCAAGTGAAGGATCCAGCAGAACCGGGTGGACAAAATTACTTTTGACTTAACTTAAAAGCTCATTTACAGGAAACAACGCACCATATACTTGTTTTCTAACCTTTGTTTTGTAGATTTTCAAACCACACATGGAGATTTTGACGCCCTCAACAAGAGGGAGCTTTTCATCAAAGTAAAACGTTGCAAAATACTTGCAACACACTCAGTTAGTATTCCTAATTACTTGACGCCCTCATTAAAGGGGAGCATTCGTCAAGGGGGAGCTTTCCGTCAAAGCAAAAACATTGCAAAATACTTGCAATACACTCGTTTAGTCTTCCTAATTACTTGACGCCCTCATCAAAGGGAAGCATCCGTCAAGGGGGAGCTAAAACGAAACTCTTTTCTTACCTTACTACTTTTTCTCTAAATCTCTCTTTTCTTACTTTCTACAATCTTTTCTTAAAAATCCTTCTAAAAACTCTCTTTTCTACTATGTGTTAGTTTTTTTTCGACGCTTTTTTTGTTTCGACAAAAAAGAAGAGAAAAGAGTAAAAACTCCAATTCAAAATTTAACGAAATTTATTTTTTACTTAAAGTAATTTTATGTTTTGTCATAACAAAAAGGGGGAGATTGTTAATACAAATAAACCATAAAAACGTTTATTTATATTTTACGATCTTCTAATGTTTTGTCGATAACAAAAGAATTTTTTTTAACGAAATAAATAAAATACGTAAAAGCTTTGAGCCAATAGTTTACTAACACACTTTACTAAACATATAAAATCATCAAAACATGTTTAGTTAATTAGTTGTATAAAACCAAAACCATTTTTATAAAACATGTTAATACAAATAAACCATAAAAACGTTTATTTATATTTTACGATCTTCTAATGTTTTGTCGATAACAAACGTAAAATCATTTTAACGAAATAAATAAAATACATAAAAGCTTTGAGCCAATAGTTTACTAACAAACTTTTATTAAACATATAAAATCATCAAAACATATTTAGTTAAATAAGTTATATAAAACCAAAACCATTTTTATAAAATACTTACAAGTAATGTTGTTTACTTATATTTTATAAAAATGTATATGTGCTAAGTATAACTTGTAATGGGTAAAAACCGAAGTCCATAACTCATGACCCAAGACCCATGATCCATTGACTAGGTACAATGTATCTTGTTGGGTAAAAACCAAAGTCCATGATCCATACCCATGGAGCATGATCTATGACCCATGAAACATTGCATGACATCATGCATAAAATCATGTTGGATATTATCCATGATCCATGACCCAAAGTCTATGACCCATCACCCAAGATCTATGACCCATTGACTAGGTACAATATATCTTGTTGGGCATTCATGATCCAAAGTCCATAACCCATGGTCCATAACCCATAACCCATAACCCATAACCCGGTTTGCAACCCAAAATCCGGACTAGTTTGAGCCAGCAACCAGATCCTTTAGTTTGTACTGGCCGGATCCTATGGGTAAGGGATCCGCCGAAATCGTAGGTACTGTAGGCAGTTTGCCTATAAATAGTGAGTCATTTCCCTCTTGCTCACTACCCCTTTTAGACATATCTTCTCTCTATGTTCTAACCTCTCTAACCTCATATCCAAAGGATCATTCTATGTAGTTTTCTCTTTGTGTGATTCTCGTGTTGGGTACTCGTGGAGTGGAGTAGGGCAAGGAAGGTGTCCTTGTAGCCGAACCACTATAAATATTTGTGTCGTGGTTTTGTGTTCCTCTACTCTTTATCTCTTTGCATTAATTATGTATATGTCTATCTATCAATATCCAACACACAATCTAAATGGATTGACATAAGTCAATCTAAATACTTTAAAACGAAGTTTTAATCGGCAAAACTATTCAACCCCCTTTATAGTTTTTCAGAATTTCCATAAGAGGGTAAAGGTTTTTTTAGTTGACACAATCAAACCATCTACAATGGTTATACCTTTTTAAAGCTAAGTCATTCTATAAGAGGGATTGGTATGGTGACACACAACCCGCGTGAGTCCGACGTGTCACCCACTGGGCGCCGCCAGTCGAGCCGCCACCATACTTGGGGTGACTTGCATAACTTCTGACGCATGTTAACTAGCGATTGCTAGTTTGAAAAAGGGACTAATAAAAAAAGCTCGTTAAATAACAATTATTTTTTTTCAAGTTTGTTTTTTTTTTCAACTTAAACTTTTAAACACTATAAATAATACCACATTCTAACCATTTTTCACACAACTTTCTTTACCAAAAATACATTCTCTCTACCAAAATGTCTAGAGATGATTATTTTTTCAATTCTTTTTTTGATGAAGATGATTTGAATGACATTTTGTTGATTACGTAAGCGGTTCAGTATCATCAATCGTTGCAACAACAAGGCCAAAATTCACGTACACATAATTCGATATACTGTGATTGTGAGGTTGCCTAGGAACGTTTGTTGGCCGACTATTTTGGTGATGATACAAAATATTTGGAGTACTATTTTAAACGCCGCTATCGTATGAGCCGTAAACTATTTTTGGAAATAGTCATAAGTACTGAAACTTATACTTCCGATTCCATTCCCCAGCATTTTAAGTCTTTTAAAGTCTGACCCGATTGTATGGGTCATATGAGTTGTAGTGTTATTATGAAATGCACGTCCGCAATATGCCAATTGTCATATGGTGTATCTCCTTATGCATTTGATTAATATTTACAAATGAACGAACATTGTGCACGCTCTTGTTTGCATTATTTTTTTTTATGTACATTGTTGATTTGTATATGCCCGAGTTTAAAAAAAAAAACCCCGACTTAAATAACATTCAAAATATATATGCAACGCATAAGAGGGTTCATGGATTTTCGGGAATTATTGACTGTATGCAATGGGAATGGGTTAAGTGCCCGAAAGCATGGCACGGGAAATTTGGTAGAGGTGATTCAAAAAATCCAACTATAATGCAAGATGTGGCGTCGTACGGTTTGTGGATTTGGCATGCATTTTTTGAGGTAGCAGGTGCGAATAACGATCTTACCATTTTAAATAATTCTCCGTTATTCGACAACCTTCTTTATGACATAGCCCCGGTGGTTCCGTTTGAAGCAAGTAGAGTTATATTTCAAAATGAGTATTACCTAGCTGACGGGATTTACCCACGGTGGGCAAGTTTTTTCAAGTCATTTTCAGTTGCACGAGACGAGAAAAATACTTTATTTAAATGACGACAAAAAAGTGCTTGAAAGGATGTTGAAAGAGCTTTTGGTGTTCTCCAAGGACGTTGGGGAATTATACAACAACCGACACGAGCTTACACTGTCAACACCCTACGAAGAATCATGTACACGTGCATCATATTGCATAACATTATTTTGAAAGATCAAAAGTTTGCGGTAAGTGAGTTCAACGAGTTGTATGTTTTTCCGGGGGAAATGTATTACGTACTTGGGTCGAGAGATGCAAAGTGCAACGGAAGAAAGCCAAAAAACTAAGTGATAAACAAACACATGCAAGTCTCCAACGAAATCTTATTGAGCATCTTTGGCAACGACATCAACAAAAAAATTAGTTTATTCAAAATTTCATGTATTTTTAATTTTCGTATTGTGTTTTTATATCTTGTATGTTTTTATTTTCATAGTATAATTTGTATTTTTATTTGATGAATTAATGAAATTTAGTTTGTTTGAAAAAATGGAAAAGAAAAAGAATGATGGGTGAAACTCTTTTGACATTTTTTTTTTAAGGTAAATTATTATTAAGAAAAGGAACTCCAAAAGAAAGGAGAAAAGAGTACAAAACAAGCACAAAACATAATAAACTATTAGGACACATCCCTAACTAGCATGTTTTGGCTAAATGCCCGTGGCCATAACTAATAACAAATCAACATACAAATAAAACAAACAAAGCAAACAGATTGCACAATAAGATAACAAAGAGCACAAACCTATGAGAAAGAACAGTACACTTCTGAATCCATAAGACAAGAAAGGGGCCAGCCTAACTGTCTTAATCCATCACAATATACTGCCTCCCACATAGACTTGAAAACTCTAAATAACAAAGCCAAAAAGGCAAATCCAAAATCATCAAGGCCATAAGCATGATTCAATAACTTCCATCCATTGGGAGCAGAAAGCACACTATTCAACACAATAAGCAACCCATACCACAAAACATAGAGGAGTGCCAGTGTGGCAGTCTAGCGAATGTCTCCTCCTTAAAAAACCTACTCCCAGAAAAACCACTAGGGAAAAACCTAAGAGTAGGAAAAAGAGTGTGACCATCCCCTAGACCTCCCCAATCAGCAAACCCAAAGATAGTAAGAAGCTTGAGCACACAATCCACAACAAAGCAGCTACCACTTGAGTTTGAAAACTGGAAAAAGCCCCACCAACCAATGCCACCATAATATCAGGATTTCTCCATACCTTTTGACATGTTATGAGAGAGGGGGTATTTGGTGTGTGAGTGAGTTACTGATGTGACACTGGGTGGCAAACTGGCACGTGTAAGTGCATGCTACCATACCCAGTTCTCTAAATATATGCTTACCCCCCACCATACACATAGACGGGCCTAGTATTTTTCGTCAAGTGTTGCACAAATTCTTTTGAGAGGGTGTTGCATTAATTTTTTTTTATCATAAACAATAAAATTTGCACCTTAACTAATTTTTAGGCTAAACTGAAGTAACACAAAAATATTTTTTACCCTTTTCTACATAAGGCACATGTAAATTAAAACACTTTAAATCCACTAAGATGGTTTAGATAAGTAGTAAAGTGTTTACACTATAATTTCCATATTGTAATTCGAGTAGAGAAACTGAGAATCGACATTTTTATACATGTATTATTTGCGGGAATGATATATATTCGTTTTTGAAGGGAATGATATTTAAGCTCGCTAAAGTTTTTCATAGAAGTTTTAAATTTGTTACTCAAGTAACTCAAGTACCAAAGTGTTCATGTTGGTCTCCACGCTGTTACCTAAACTGGCAAACTGCTGTGGATCATTTACATCAAAATGATCAAAAGAATTACCCAAAAGCAAATAATCTTTACTGGTTAAACAATAATTGTAAACTTTTAGTGAGCAAAAGTTATAATATTTTTTGTTACAAGGCAAATTACTTGATTACATCGTTAGGGACTAAAGACAATAGTGAGAGTCTTATTGTATTTGTGCCATCTACTAACTGGTTTTAAGCTAGATTCATAGCAATAATCCGAATGTTTAACAATAGATTCAGTTTTATTTTAGATGCAAATTACCAAAGTTGAGATTTCACTATCGAAGGGCATGATTCAATGCAACTTTTCTCTTTGAAAAAGGCCTGGAGAGACATCTCAAGCTCTGAATTTGTGTTAGAAAATAAAATAATCAACTAGTGTTACTGGCTATTTGGTTGGTTCAACGAACCGGCCCTACTTAGGCTGCCCCCATACATAGATTGTTGGACGATACATCGATTCGGGTGAGCCATACATAGATTGTTGGCTTCGACGGGAGTGGTTTTGTTGTTGTTGTTGTTGGATGTTTTGATACGGTAGAACAAATGGACGATTTATAGGATGGTTTATAAAAAATGGATTGTTAGTTTGTTGTTGTAGAGCTTGTTCGGATTGATAATCGAAAGAAGCGGGTCGGAAATTGATGCTTGGTGAGACACCGGTTAACCGGAAATTCGGATCCGGGGTTAAAATAAGCGGGACGTTTTGTGCCAATCGGGATTTTCGGCCTTTTTGTTGTGCTGTTTTCTTAGACATTTTGATAGAGATGATTATGAGATTTTTTATAGAGAGAATTGTGAGATTTGTGAATTTAGTGTGCTAATATGTTGTGTATTTATAGAGTAGTTTAGTTCACAAACGGTCATATATTTGCAACAGTAGGAATTTTTTATTTTTTTATTTTTTTTATTTATTATTATTATTATTATTTTTGAACCAATATTTGCAACGGTAGGATTTTAACTACCCACCCACATTTTTTGCATATTAAATGTCCAATGTATTCGATCGTGGCAACGACCAAGTTGGGTGAAAATTGGAGCTCGATCGATTCCCCACATCAAGGGGATCGACATGTGATCGATCGACTAAGTCGATCTCCCTTGCTTACTGCGTCCATCCTTAGCTAGTTCGTTATAATTAGTGACGGACCCAAAATGAGAAGTTTGCAAGTTTATTTTATCGGAACTAAAAGACAACTTGTAACACAAATTTTTTGACATGGTTCATTTCACAAAAATCGGAATTTTTGACCAAATTTTATTTACACTACAGGAAGGAAAAAAAAAAAAAAATAGTCCATGTAGTTTACAGACATCTCAATGAACCACTTTGGATCCGCCCCCAGGTATAATACTACATATCGACAAAAGGTTTACCTTCCAAATCTTTTTAGCAAAATGATTTTACTAAATAGTCGTATTGTTCAATTCAATGATCCTATATTCCTATGTCATTCTTTGTCTGGATTTTAAGTGATCATGGCCACGTTTTTTGTTTCTACTTGCACAGTTGCATGATATTGATTTCTCCGTTAATAAATACTAGCAGGGTTCCCGCGCGTTGTGGCGGCGGGTATACTGAAATAAAAATTTTCGATAAATCATGTATTTTAGTTTATTATGTTCTTTTTTACAACAAATTAACGGCGATCAAAAATTTTGTTAAGTCCGTGCCCGTTCGGGCTCGAGCCCGTTTGACCCGTTCTCGCTCGAAAGCCGACTGTTTGGTCCGTGCCTTTCGCTCGACCTGTTTGGGATCAGACTGCCGGGCCATTTTGGCCCGTTGCCCGTTCGAGCTTGAATATTTGTATAATGTGCTTTATTATTTGTATTAGTGACATTTAATGTACGAATTGTGTTTAAGTTGGTTGTGCAATATGCTTGATAATTTGTATTTCTATTGTAAGGGGTGTTTTAATAACTGCATTAATTGTATTTATTGACATGTTAAATAATTGACTACATTAAATATCTTGACCACATTAATACTGCTTTGTATTTTGTACATTAAGCTTTAAGACTTGTAAGTCTTAAAATTAAGATTGATGAGAAAGATCACTAATCGTGCATTGTGTGTTGTACAATAGGCTTTATATTTTGTAAGTCTTAATTTTAAGACCATGATGAGAGAGATTCGTTCCTCTAATATAAGTAGTATAGATTAAATTCCGAAAGAAAATATGAAGACTATTAAATGATGTTACATGTAAAAGTAAAAACATGATGATAGTGGGATAAATAACTAACATCTTTGGCTTCTATTCAAGAGGTCCAGTGATCAAACCTTTTGAATAAAAGGCAAAGATGTTAGTCATCCATCCTATTCATCATCGTGTTTTTACTTTTCTATAGTCATACGTCACATTTTCACACAGGAAATGAATCAAAACTAGTGATAGAGAATGGAATAATAATCCTTTGTTTCCATTCCTTTTAGCCAACAAACTGAAAGGTTTATGGATAATTATTAATATTAGTATGACCGGATTCGAACTCGAGACTTGCAATCTAGCATTACGATATTGATGTTAATTAATATAAATAAACGCATTATTATTTTAGTCACGAAATAAAACATAACGATAGTTAAATAATTAACGGTCGTTAAATATAAACTACGAGGACTAGAGATGAAATTAGATGACAAGAAAAGTCTAGAATCCTCTTGGGTTGGCTTGGCGGTCGTGGCTTTAGGCTTTTCTTGGTCACCAAGTTTTATGTATATATACAAACCCCATTCATTCTTAAACTAATCTTGGTATTTCTCTTCTCCTCTCCTCCCTCTTCCCTTGGCCGATTTCTCTTCTCCTCTCTCCTCCTCTTTCCCCTGGCGTCGTATAAACCCTCCACAAAATCGATTTTTCCAAGTGAAAGAAACTAGTGTTTGGTTTATTTGTGAATCGAAAATTTTACAAACGAAAGAAGCAAGCCACTGAGCTTGTATTCCTTGGTGGTCGATTTTTTGGGTGGAACGATTTTGTGAAACCCTAGTTTAGGGTTTTGGGGATCACATCATCGTTTGATTACTTGAATTGCTAAAAGGTAAAAGACGCATTTTCTTGGTTAATTATTTACATATATTATTCCTATTGTCTTCCGCTGCATGCTTTGATGATGTTATTTGTTTTATACATAATTGTTATGAGTATAAAATCCCAACACAAACTCGGTAGGTAATTCTAACTCAGTCCTAGCTTTTCATCGTCCCATACCAAACATCCCCTTACAATTACATGCAAAGAGGTGATTATATAGGAGAAAACGGGTATACGGATGAGGTTTTACCTCTTCAGTTACCTCAGGGAGGCGACTCATTTTAACTCAAATATGTAGTTGTATAAAATCACCCTACTGTGTTACGACATTATATGTGACATGTATACAGAAAACATCGATTTCATAGTTTCATGTACGTTATGTAGAACAGTGGAAGTACATATACATGCTTTTATATGCACATGGAAATAACACTATTATATCAAGCATGATTAATTGTAAGTCGGGCTTCGAGTTAACAAAATAGATCTTATATTTGAGCTTAAAATTTTGTTTTTAAATAGCACTATAGCATATCAATATAAAAAACAAACGTGGTGTACATTTTGTTCCTTTTAGTTCGGTATTGACAAAGTAGTACTAGTACCTCTGAAGCTAGGCACGTTACATATAACTATGGAACATGCCATTAGCATGTTATGTTATTTTATTCTTCATATTGGGAAAAACAACTTGCTTGTTTTCAATAAGTATTGATTTTGTACTCTATATAACGTGAGTTCTTGCAATGAGGGTAATGAAACCACCTATAGATTCTATTCTCAAAGTGGTGACATTACGCAAATGAGATGTGAACTATATTAATGTAAGCTAAGATACATGAGCAACGAGTTTGTTGTTTTTGATAAAATGGTAAACAAATCTATTTTAGCTATATAAATTACAAAATTTATCTATAAGATTGCAGAAGGTAATATAATGTGGTACTGAAATGGAATTGTACACTATCGGCACTGTTTCATTGGAAACTTTGATCAAAATGCATTTAGAATAAGTGTTTATACTTTCTGCTTCCTATTTGTATTCAAGGTTCTAATAAAATGAGATTTTTTTTTTTTTTTTTTTTAACGGTGGAAATATATAATATAAATAAAAAGCTACTAGCAAGGTGTTAGAAAGCAAAAAGTAGAACACAAATCTAAAAATAAACTAAACAACACTTCCTAGATTCCTTCCGATGCTTTACCTTTGAAGATTAAAAAAAATAAATAAAATAAAAAACTCTTGCTGATTACGGAGAATCAAGACAATAGAATGCCCACTCACAAAGGCCGAGCCACCGATTTTCACTCCAGAATATTTTTGATGTACCCCAAATAAGCACTAAGGAAAAGATAAAATAAGAAAAGGCATAAAACAAAAAGAATCAAACGCCTAAAGAAGCACGATACTCCCAGCAGCGAAAAGCATAACACATCATCGAACAAGATAACTCGCGAGCAGCATAGGAGACTTAATCAAATCTAACCAATTACAAGCCATGTGACCCCTATGATATAGCCAAGAAAAAGAAGATGATCGAATGTTGTCGAAAATGTCACTTTTCTTCATCGGATGCGAACAAAAAGTAACACTATTGCGCAACCTTCATAGCCACCATAGAGACGAAGCAAAAATAACTGAAAAACGATGCTTCTTCTCATTAGAAGTGTGCCACAAGCCAGACCAATCCTTCCAATGCTCAAAGGAAGTAAAAGGAAGAAAATGGATATCACACCAATTCCAAGTGTCCAAACCTCCACAGCGATGTCACATTTAAAGAAATAGTGATCAGAGGATTCCACGTTACCATTACATGAAGGACAAGAGATCGTATGGATGTCAATGCCACGAGACGACAGATTCAACCTATGAGGCAGCCGGTCAAAGATCTTTCTCCTTATAAAGATATTAACTTTTCTAAGAAGAGTTTTGTCCCATGTAGTCGAAGGAACCAACGAGGGTAGGATCTTTGAATCAATAAGGAGATGAGATTCCCCACAGTTAAGTTACCATCTAAACCCAAATTACGAACTCCGAGATTGGTCCTCGACCAATTCCAACACCATTGCCTATTTTCAATATGATCAATAATGAAAGTCTTTATCTTGTTTCAAACGATAAAGTTTATTATACCGGATATAAATAGGAGACTCACCTATCCAAATGTCCTTCCAAAAATGAATGTGAGTACCGGATATGAATTACTACCATCATCAATGATTTATGTTGTGAACTTCAAAAATTTTGCCAAGCCTGTGAAAGCTTAAATAATGGTCAGAATACACTAGTTTAAAGGGTCAAAGTCTTCGAAAACATTTTAACCAAAATCACCTATTGTGCCACTTCCAGGTTGCATTTTCGACATCAGAAGGTGCATATCCATCTTAGACAATTCCAGCTCACTCCCAACAATTGAAAAATATTTACCATACTCTTGACGGTGGGTAAATTTCAACTTCGGCAAAATTGGCCAAAGAATGTCTCGTGGTATAGCAAATCGGCCTACCTAATAACTTATCAGCCTAACTTCTTGTTCCAGATTCCAATTTGAGACAAATAATGTAATAATTTAGATACAGCAGATCAGCTTAATCCGCCCGTTTCAGACCATACAGTATATATTATTAAATTAACCCGTTGCTCAAATTGTAGTTTCTCATATAACATGTTATTTTTTTCACATTCTTACAGAATTACAATGAGAAAAAAACAAATGATAGTCTAGTTCAACATATATATGAACAAAACTATAAGCAGTAATAATAAAATGCAATGCTATAATTTACACATAAAAAACCTGCCCAACATTCAAAAGGCTCTCGTGAGGAACATTAAAGATCACACTATGCTCCCTGCAAATCTTCCTCAGAAATGCATACACATAATCTATACATAACTTCTTATAAAACGGTGAATCCCTTCTTGCTCTTACAACCGTGTTCCCCATTATATGCACCACCCCGGCATCTCTACACCCTGTCAAAAACTCTGTTTCATCAACCTCCGTATGACTACTCACTTGCCCAGATGACATCCCGGTGTTTGCATATACTGGTGATCTAACAGGCACTATGGAGTTGTCACCAGATGAGACCGTGAGGTCAACAACTGAAGAAAAAGTATTATGGTTAGTATCGGGTAGCAAGAACTCTTTAGAGCGTTGACTTTCACCATATATACTATACTCGTCCGAGTCAGATCCTCCTTCCATCATTGACTCGAGTCTTACAAACATGAACAAATTCTCGAACAGCTTCTTTTCAAATTGATCATCTTTTTTGTGAAGATCTTTGTATCCATATCTTGCAACACATCTAAACATGTGGAAATTCTTGGGCCCGATTCTTTTGACTAAAAATCTTTCATCTTCTGGGACGGTGTAAACTGGAAGGTATTTGACACACACAAAAACAACTACCGAATGGATGGCGGGTAGATTAGTGATGAAATGGGAAAATATATGTGGGACCCCACTTGCAAGCTCGGTGTACACAAGTCCTATTCCTGGGACTCTCACAAGGCCTAAACTTGGGCCGAGACCAAGAATCCATGCCATTGAAATCCTACTGTGCATTTCGAACTCATATCTTTTTACTGTGCCATAATGCCAAATGTACATGATGACAAGGAAGACTCCGGCTATGACAAGTGGGACCCAACCACCTTGATCGACCTTAAATATGACGGCTGAGAAATAAGTCAATTCAATTACTAGAGATAAGGCAGCAAAGATGAAGACGAGAATCCAGTGACAACGCCAGACTAATAACATAACTAATATCATGATGAAAGTTGTTACGAGCATAACTATGACGACTGCTGTACCTGTAAACATGAAATACATGAAGTTAGAATGATCTCATGCTATCTTCATTCCAGAAAAAAAGATATGCAACAATGGACATACTTTTACTGTATATTTTAAGACAAGTTTAAATTTTAAGAAAACCTTCAGAGCGGAGGTTTCAAATTGTGTGAAAAATGACACTTTTTGAACATGGGAAAGGTCAGAGCTAGACGTGGCAAAATGGCCGGGTTATGCAGTATCAGGCCATATACAGTTCAGCCGTACCAATTAGGTTTGGGTTTAGGATTATGTTGCTTATTCCCTAAGCTGCTTAAGTTTTATATACAGACATGCAATCTCCTTATGCATTCACAATTCACAAAAGACAGTCAAAAAACAATCCTTTGAGGTTCTATTATATTCAGGTTAGGCAACAGTTCAAAACGGGAGTTGGGCTAAACGGGTAAGCTTAAAATATATGCAGACAGGTTGGATTGACTGTATACATTTATGTGTTCTTTTTTCCTTTAATTCCAAAAAATATAACGAATCTTTTTTAAGATATTTATGTGATTTTTATATTTTTCCTGTTTGAATTAATGGATAACAGATAACAAAAGCATCGTGGAAACTTTATAATGATATTTCAATCCTAAAAGCAATATGTACAAATAATAAATAAATAAATGAACCATACGAAAGCTGAATAATGCAATAAAGCATACACTTACCATAAGCATTGCCGATTTGACTTTGCTTTTTGAATCCAGCAGTCACAATGATGCAAAGAACCATAAGGATCCAATTTATATCTGGAATATATATCTGTCCGAGAAATTTACTTGATGTATGAATGACCTTGACTCTTGGAAAACAGCCAAGTGCATTTGCCTGCTTAATTATCGAAAATGTAGCAGAAATAGTGGCCTGGCTTGCAACAATAGCAGCTAATGTCGCAATAACAAACATCGGCCAGTATATACCATCTGCAAAATCAGCAAAATATATACTTTAAAGTCTAGTTATGTAAAAACCAAAATATATACTTCAAATTCTAGTTATGTAAAAACCAAAATATACTCTTGTTAATCACACCATTTTGTGAACGGTATTTAATACGGCCATCGTGAAACAGAAATTTGACATATTTTCAGCTTAAACTTGCCATCCAAGCTACATTATGTCTTTTTAGTCTCTTTTTTAGCTCCACAAAATCCAATAAATGGGATTATTATTTCCAATATTAAACAAATCACCGATTAACTCATAGCATCCCTACATTATATTTTCTACCATATTTTAAAGACTTAGGGTGCGTTTGGTTTATGGGAATGGGAATGGGAATGGGAATGAAGGAATGGATTCCATTCCCAATAAATTGTTTGGTTGGTGGGTTTTATTTTGAGATATGGGTATGAAACCCATACAATTACGCAAATCTCATAGTCTCATACTCACCAAGCATGGTGGGTTTACAAACCCATAGTGATTCCCATACCAATAGTGATTCCCGTTAACAAACCCAACGCCCCCTTATTGCATAAAAAGGTAACTGACTTCTGTACAGTTTCTATTATAGGTAACCACTTTTTTGTTTGGCCATAAAAAGCCATCTCAAAATGTGTATTCAGAGTAACAGACTTTTTATCTCACAAAATGATGACATGGCACTAGACGTATAATGTTGACTTTTCTCTCGACGTGGAGACGATGTGACGCCTAAAACCAATTACCTTAAATTCATATTTTTTTAATCTTGGTGGTTTTTTATGGCCTAAAATATGTTGCTTACCCAAAATGAAAATCAGACCAAAGTTAGTTACTACGTAAAAGATTAGACCTTTCGTAAACTATCTTTAGCTTTGAAATAGTAATTGAATAAGATACAATATGTTAAATGAACCTGGGATAGAGCGGTAAAACGCATCATGCACATGCTCCTTGTTTTTCATGAGGTAGGCTGCTTGTCCACAATAGGCTAGAAGAAGGCACGGGAATACAACTATTGTAAATGCCAGTTGGATTGCTGAGAGTGGAAAATGTGCAAGATCAGCAAAAAGTGCCTCCGTCCCTGAAAAGTTGGCAAATAGCAATCATTAGTATAACTTCAAGAAATAATGTGATACATACACACATAAATCAAGCTCATGTGATACATACAAACATGTATGTATACATAAATATGTGGAGGGAGGGAGAGAGAGATAACCGGTTATACTGAGCATGATGCCTCCAAGTGATGTCCAGCCATCCATTCCTCTCCTTTTAAAGTAATGGAAAATATATATTGGTGAAAAAGCCCGCAACACACCACTGTCGTATTTCCAAATGTTGAGAATACCAATTCCTCCGATTAACAGAAACCAAAGCAAAACAATTGGAGCAAAGAGCCATCCAACTTTACTGGGACCATAGTGTTGTAGACTAAACAAACCTAATAATATGATGACCGCAACAACTATAACAACATCTGCAACAAAGAACGCATTATACAAACGATCTTTTAAAGCAACTACAAACTTAAGTCAATATTTAGTTTAGATATTTGGGACATACCAGTACTCATTCCGGGATGGTCTATCTTGATGCCACCGGAAGCCGATAAAACTGGGAAAACGGTTCTTTTGGTCAGATATTTCATTACAGCATAACTCAGATTTTAGGATCTGTTGTAAGGCAAAACAAATAGGGCCCACTAATAGTTATGGTCCTAAATTTGCTTCAATAGCAGTCTAGCAGATCAAACTAGTGTAATGCATACATACACAAATATAAAGAAGTGAGCTAAGGAGAATATATTTGATTTGTCATCACGAGTTTCTAACAGACTTCTACATGGCTCAATCATGTTTAAACTCTAATATTTAGGATTGTGTATCATAAGGCACAAAAAGCACGAAGGTTCGAACCGTTACATCATTTTCATCCGTTCTCATTCTAAGTGACCCAACTTGTTTCTCCTTCGATCAAATAAATAGACCTCAAATAACATCTTATTGCTTCTCACATCATTTAGAAGAAGGCAAATAAAAGTGAAAACAATAAAAGACGCAAACGTATAAGACCTGAACTTTTAGGGGTGTTTGCATTTGGGTTTTGAAACATAGTTAGTATTAATTATCTGGGGTCAAATAATCAGTTCTGGATCATTATCACAAGGCATATTCACTTCTTTTTCACAAGAAATGTCCTTTTTGGTCATTTCATGCATTAATATTTTTAATAATTATAATTTTTCAAAACTCGAACACTTAATTACCTCTCATCAACACAACTTCAAACAACAATAGCACATTCGCGTAATCTGCTACGAGACAACGACCCATTTTACTACAATTTATCTCATTTTAATAACTCAGAATCACTTAATAAATTTCAAAACGCATATCCAAACACCTCTCAAGAATATTTGTCATAAAATGATTTGTCTAGCTTACCTGATATCGCCGGAGTTAAAATTCCATCTCCAATCGCCATGCAAGTACCAACTAGGACAAGTATAAGAAGTGAATTCTTTTTTAACGCACTTCCCTCTAACCATCTCTTAGTTTTTGCAGCAAATGATTTCTCATGAATTGTGCTACGACTATAAGTTGTCAGTTCCTCGTCGGTTTTATGCTGATTAGGAATCGTATTAACTTTTGCGTGTCGACATAGTAAAGAGTAAAGAGCAAAAGTTCCACCTGCATATGAAATAACAGAAATTAAGTAAACCAACTATGATGTAAATTCTTCCAATACTTGGTCACATAAAAAGACAAACATGTACCTTGACCATTGTCATTTGCGCGACAAACTATGAAAACATACTTGATAAGTGGTACAAGGGTAAGAGAGTAAATGATCAACGAAAGTGCACCAATAATGTCTTCTGTATCATTGATTCCTTTAGGAAAAGTATTGTAAAATACATACAACGGAGAAGTTCCCAAATCTCCATAGACGACTCCAAGACTTTGAAATGCAAGCCGTAGAAGCAATACTGCAGAAAACGTCTGCATCCAACAACAACATATTTATAAATTTCATTCGTAATAGAAATAACACCATAAAAACGTAACTTCAATCTTCGTTCCTCCTAACAATAGCATCATTTCAGTATGGCATGACAACTAAAGTAATCTGCTCGACCATTAAAATTGCAGAGCTTTCAATTTTTGTATCCCATTAGTGTCGAACAATTTCACAAAAAACTTGATCAATATAGTCAACCATAAAAAGTCAACAATCAAACAAATACCACACCAAAGTCTCAAAGCCACAAGTGTGATTCCCCAATCAATTATACATAATCCCAACATAGATAAACAGACACATATAGAGATTAAGGGGGTGTTTGGGTTTGTTTCTAAAACTGCTCTTAGATTGCATTTAGAAATAAGCAGTTTGATTCGGGACTGCTTTTAAGATTGCTTTTTTAAATAAACAGTTTGATTCGGGTCAACGGAGAGGGAACCCTCGTGAGGCCACCTGGGTCAAGTCGAGCATTTTTTTTTTCGCTCTGATGTACGTGGCTTAACGGTATTCCCATGGCTGTTTCCAGACTCTATCCTGACCAACCCAAGATGTTCACCCAGGGAGGTCTCTCTTCTTACACCATGGGGGTGCCTTACCACTAAGCCACCTTTAAGATGGTCAAAACAAGTACTTTGATTCAAAACAACTTCTTCTACTACATAAACTGCTTAATATGCTGTATCAAAAAGCAATAAGCCACCTAATAAGCACTCCTAAACACCCCAAAATTTGATGAATACAAGTAGATTACACAAAAAAGGAAAAAGGTACAAAAAAAAGTAGCAAAGCAAAAAAGGTAACCAACCTTTTCTCTATACATATTTTTGAGTCTACCAGCTTCTTCATCCATAGGCTGGTCAATCTTCTGCTCCAAAGCCCACATGCCACCTTTTGACTCATCTTCCTCACTAATATCACCTTCCATACCAACCAACTTTATAAAAAAAACTCTCTTTATCAATCAAGAACCAAAAAATTCACCTGAATTTTATTCTCAATCAATCTTTATTGCAAAAAGAATATAACCCACTAAGCAAAACACAATTTTATCACTATCCCCATGTGGGGTCAACTCCTTTCACAATCAAACTCATTCATTTCTAGTCATATGTATTCATTATTCTTTTTTAAACTTTAAAGCAATTATTTTCATTTCAGATAAATATGAACCACAGTTTTCAACAGGACAAAGTCCCTACAAAATCATATAAAGACATAAATACGTTGGATGCAAGTGATATTAAGGTAAACATTTTTTGTTTTTGCTAGCTCTGTTTTTATTCAAGTTGGTACTATTAATATAGTTAAAAAAAAGTTATTTATTTATTTTTGAATAAAAGAAAATGGGTCGGATGTAAGAAGTTGCAGGCATTATTGAGCAAGAGAAAAAATTGGTTGCAGTCCTTCTCATGGTAACACGTTTGGTAACGTCATATGTGTTTAAATATTCCTGTGGAATCTGACATGTTTAGTTAAATAAATATTTTCCTTTAAAAAAAAATGTTTATTAAATAATATTTCATTGTCATAGGTCTTAATGAAAAATATATGGATCGGGATTATTGTTATTTTAGTAATATAATTAGGCATGAGATTAAATAGTGATATGATGATCAAAGATTAAACACGTAATCCTAGAAATAAAATATGGAAGTATTGTAATTTAGCACGTAATTAATAAGTCGTCAGATTAAGTCACAGTGAAAGAAAAAAATATATATATATATATGATGAGTGCAAAAATAAATTTATTTTTCGTCTAAATAGCACTTTTAAAAGGGTATATTCTAGTTTAAACCTAGTTGACTTTACAAATAGAGATACATACGACTTTAAATTTTGACCTTAATGCGTTTAATATGGGTATATGGGAAAGATGTGATTTGCATACTCTTCAAATTGATTGACACATTTTAAATTAGAGTGTTTTGACATTTATATTCTTACATTACTTTTACACATTTTCACCCTGTGAGGGTCTAAATGTCAAAATACTCTAATCAGAGTGAGCTAATCAATTAAGGGAGTGTCTGAAATCACCTCCCATATGGAATAAGGTTATAGGTTTCATACTGATTAATGGTGTTTGGTTAGTCATAAACTTATTATCCATCAATTTGTTGTCTATGAAATACATTCTGTGGGCCCATCACTTTTTAACTACAAAATTCAAATATCTATACACTTTTTTCTTTTCATATTTTATCATCCAAACATAAACGATCGTAATGATACACTTCTTCATATCAATTGTCATTCTACCACTTCCAAATCCGATACCCATTGTGATTCCTAGTAACAAACCAAACGATACATAGGTGTAGTATCTTGATTAAGCAAACACTTTTAGGGCTCGTTTAGTTTGTAAACGAGTTTAGAATTTGGATTTAGTTTTAAATTAAATAAGGAGAGAGAAAATTAATAATTATTTTATAAATTAATTAAAATAAAATACATAATTTGTAAATGAAAAACTAAAATAAGACAAAAAGTTAGTGGGGGTGGCATTGTATTTATGTGGTTGAGAGAAAACATTGGCTCACCTAAAGGTGGATTATTTTCAAATGATATGTTTGGTAAAAATAAATGTTGTCGGTGTTGGTGCTGAAGTTGTTGTTGGTGCTGGGTGTTGTTGTTGTTGATGCTGGTGCTGGTGCTGGTGCTGGTGCAGTTATTGAAAAAAAATATAATTGTAGCTTTTCTTGTAGTGGTGTTTGGCAATAGCTGTAATTTTAGATTAAAAATTTAAAATGACATAATTTGTGAAAAATAATTTCCTAAATATTTTAAGAGCTGGTTTTGCCTTATTTTTCTAAAATAATCTATAATCTTTGTCACCCAAACAAAGATTGTTTTTTGACCAAGGTTTATTATTCAACAAAATAATCTTAAGCCTTCATAATTTTTTCACAATCTTTAGCGCCAGCCCAAAACCCACCCTCCCTCATTGGTTTACTGCACACCCAAATATTAAGTAACCACTCCAATATTTTAAACCCAGGCTACTCAACAAACAACTTACTTTAAGAGTGAAGCCATCCTTTTTCTACAAACCAGTCAACCAAACGCACTCTTAGTTCTTGTGAGATTTTTATTGTTTAATTTATAGGATGCGGGAGTAATTGAAACATGTTAATTTATTGAAATAATTGTGTTTTTATTGAAACTAAACGAGTACCCGTGCATAGCAACGGGATTTTATAGCGACATATCGTTTTGTGTTAAAAATAATTTATGGGTTATAAACGAAAAATAATAAAAGTTTGAAGATTTAGGGATTAAACACAATGTTTTGAAACCCGGTTCAACCCGGGTGGTTCAACCGGCTGAACCGTTGCAGTCCAAAAACGGGTCGATTTAAACTGAGTCAACCCGAAGGGTTGGGTCAAAACGGGTCAAATTAAACCGGTCAACCCGGTTTTCGATATGTATTAATAGTTTCCTTTTGAAATATATGTTTTCAACATTTCCTTTTTTAGTTTCAACTTTTCACTTTTTACTTTTTTTTTCCTTTATATATAGTATAGTAGGGTATCGCGCGTTGCGGTGGCGGGTACCCTGTGACGATTAATCAGAGAAATAGATCTCAATAAGACCTGATTCACCAGTTTGTATTGGTTTCAATGGGTCCTCTCTGGTTCGTTTTTGGATGGCTTTTATTGGTTAGCCGAACCGGTGACGACACGGTTTCCCGGTTGACTCGTTGGTCCGGTCCGATTTTCAAAACTATATGTATCATCAATTTGTTAGCTTGTATGAAGCTTTATATGTTTTATTAATTTATATAATGTGTATAATAACATGTACTTTTTATTTTAGGGTATTTTAAAAATAACATTAGTTAGGATGTTTAACTATTTTATATTTTGGATTATGTTGCAGCTTGTTGAAATTGTACATTGTGAAAATCTTATTGTACTTTTTAGTAAGAGGTGTTTTAATAGATTGTTTTTAATTTGGCAGATATGCTTTTAATTGGTTGTACAATGTGAATAAATTATTGTACTTTTAAATAATGAGATGTTTTGATAAGAGAATTAATTATATCATACATTTCTCTCACCTTTAACTTTCGACATTTCATTTTTCAAGGTTTGATCATTTTTCTTTTATGTGTAGTATAGATAATGTATACATGTTGAGTTAGACCATATGACAAGCATAAGCTTGTCATTTGAGTCTCACGGGTGTTACATCACCACAACACAATCCCTTCTACAACCCTCATTTATCACAACTAAACACAACAACTTCATTTAGGTCTCACCACTTTCTATTTTAATTATTTTATTTAATTTTTCAAATAATGTAAAATTCATTCATTAAAATTAAAATACAATACAAGTTTCCGCTAGCAACTTTTCTTCTTCCTTTGACCCAACGAGTATTCACACGCGTCAGTTCCTCCACGTCATCGTCGTCGTCCGTGTCCAAATTCACAACTTTTATTTTTGACTTTTTTGCAACTTTTTTTCCTCGAGATTTGGCCGGTGCACTGGTTTGTGGTACTTTGAATTGTGCATCTGATGGTTGTGATTCAAAGTATTGTTGTGGTTGAGATTGAAGAAACTGTGATGGTTATGGGTTAAAAAATTGTGGTGCCGGATGTCGTTGATGTTGGAAATTTGCGAATCCTTGAAACGCATATTGTTGATTTTGATAAATTGCCTCAGATGTCATTTGCGTACCAAATGGAGGAATTGCTTACGAGGAAGAGTTAGAGTTTTGTGACGAAGGGGTAGACGGGTTTGAAGAACTCCCATATTATTGTGGGTTTAAGGTGAGAAGTGACATATACCCTCCCTTGTGTAACACCCCAAAAATACGGTCTAGCGGAAGCATATGAGCCTTTGGGTGCTACAATCTTGGTATCACAACATAAGGTATAAAGAATGGTTTTTATTCCATTTATTTAGAATAAGATTCATTAATTGAAAACCATAAGTTTACATTAATGAAAGTAGTGCGGAAATAGGCCCAAAAGATAATTTAAGCAGTCCCGTTTATTTATCAAAGTCGCCTATGACCATGCCTCTTGCCAAGCGTCTTTCAATAGTGAGCTATCTCCTTAAACCTGAGAACACATGCTAAAAAAAGTCAGCTTACGCTAGTGAGTTCATAGAGTTTAGTTACAAAAGTAATAGTGGACCTGATAAAGTTTAATTGCTATGTGCGACTAAGGCAGACATATAATACACATTCCATTCAACAATCAATCCAATCAATAATCAATCCAATTAATAATCAACAACACAATCGAGATCTCAGCAGGGCCTCAAGCGACTCTAGCCAGCACGGTCGTAGCAAGGCCTAGAACACAAGCTACCCTGGTCTAGGTCGGATACATATGTCTATTCTTAGCTAGGCTTCGCGTTATAGCATAGGAATGCTACCCTAGTCTAAGTCAACAATTGTCGCATGTCTAACCTTTCTTAGTCAACACTTTAGCAATTCAAAAGAGTAGTGGCAGATCCAAGAAATAGTTTATATTCACATAAACATATAAGATCACAATCACAAATCAAATATTCCAAACAACAGTCATTCTCATATAATCATTCACGTATTCAGTTATAGTTGATTAAAAGCAGCATGTATTCTCCCCCAAAATAGTTATGAAAACATTTGAAAATAGGGGCTATGAAACTCACCTTAGCCACAACAATGCACTATTCACTATTGACCACTTGACGGCATCTAAAGCTAATCTCCATGGCATCGGAAGAATGTCACGACAAGTACGATAGAATAGAAGTGACGCAACCTAATGCGTATACGATAATCTTAAAATACAGCTCATATGATAAAGAAGTAGATAGGAGATAGTGTGTCGTAGTTTTCGTGGATCGTTCATGTCGTTACTTTCAAAAGTCCATTATTAATATCTCAAAAGTTTAGTTTTAATGTTTCGTGTGGTGTTAAGAAACATAGACGCGACGCACAACTCACGCGAAAAAGGAGAAGACGTCGACATAGTTGAGACCTGCTAACTAGAACGCACGCCAAAAGGAAAGGACATCGACAAAGCCAAGAAATACTGACAATACTCATGCTATACAAAGACTACGAAATGACGGTATCTAGTTATGACACATAAATAGGTTAACTTTCGATAATTTGCCCATAATCCCATATGTACATGTTTATCATAAAAGATGAGTTTCTATATCGCTTTATTAATAAAGGTTTCAAAATCGTTACTCGTAGTCATACCAGTTCATAATAAAGTACGTCATATAAAAATATACCATTGTAGTATTTTATAACGACATATTCGTTATTCAATGTTTCCAAAATATTACGTCTTCATCATACCGTCTTCTCAAAATAACAATACCCAACAAGTTTATAAAACTTAACATGTTTATATAAAACACAAGTTATTCTCGTAGTTGATAAAAGTTTTTAATTAAATAAAACCATATTTGTCGTCATTATATAGATATATGTCTCGTTATTAGTTAAAATGTGAAAATATAATACTTAGGTATATCGCGAATCGAAAATATTAAACTCGTTCTCAAATCTAACATATTGTACTTGGTTAATTCAAAACGTTTGTTATAGTTTAACTTATAATCAATATAACTTGTTATCACTTGCTTTTCCAATTTACAAAACGTAGGTGATTCTTATAACATATACTTAATATACGATATCAATTAACCACATACCTAGTCTTAATGTTTACCACACCATTTTTATAGGTACTTATTAAATTAAGTCTAATATAGAGTATTACAATAGTTCTATCCCATTATAGATGTATAATTAATCTGTTACATTTTTCAAGTTTACACATTGACTAATCACTAGTTAACCGTTAAATTTATATTATTTAACCATTTCTTTAGTTCCGATATCCCGTTATAACAACCGTTAGCTCTAACGTTTAATATCCGAAATCAGACTAGTACCATGCAAATTCAGTAAAAGTTTAACCAACACACATACTCTTTGTTTTACTTTACGGGCTCGCGGCCCATATTCGATACTAATGCACCCTAATCAGTTTGGAAGAGTCCACACTTGACAAATATAAGTCCGAATGTTTAGACCAATGTTCACATATCCATGTCCACCCCATATAACAAAGTTAATAGAAAACAAAAATCTGTGACCTATGGCCATGAGTCAAATGCAACTCATATACAAACCGACATAAACTAACTTGTGACCGTGAATATACAAAAACATCAATGACTCAACCGTGGGTCATTGGACCCGACTCGACCTGTATGCCAAGTGGTATAACAGACCCGACCCATTAGTTGATCCGACCCACTGAGCCAACCCGACTCACTGGGTCAACTCGACTCAAAATAACAATAACAAACACCCCTTTCTTTACAATCGTTTACCACACGATCCAACCTCGAAACATGTTTAATCTCGTTATTAATTTTACCAAAACTTAACGTCCCATTTTATTACTTTTGTATCCACGAAAACAACACAATATAACATAAATTAGATATAGATACGGTTGATAAAATAGAAACGAAATCATAACGAGACGGGGTGAGGGTTTACCGTGAAGAAAAGAGGAGAAAAGCGAGTCGTGATGGCGTCTCCAACGGGTACAACCCGTAGCCATCAAACATTATTAAACACGTTTTTACCATGAAACCCTAATTTACGAAACTAGGGTTTGAGATTTGAGGCGTGTTATTGGGTTTGAACATGCTTGGGTTGCATAAATAGAACCACCATGGCCCGATCTACAAGATGGGGTAGGCAGTGTAGTTATTGGTGGTCGCCGGAAGTTGGCCGGAAAATGTGACGGCGCCGGAACCCTAGGGGAGGGTGGCCGGAATATTAGAGAGAGAAAGAAGAGATATATGTGTGTGTTTTTGTAGAGAGGGAAATAGATGTGTGAAATGGGAGAAGTGTGAGAATGAATGGGTATTTATAGTCCTAGGAGGGACTAGTCTTGTGCAATAGAAACCATAGAGGCGGCCATGAAACTTATTCAGGGACCACACACGTAACTTTGTGAAACTTTAAATATATTGGGTTCAGGAGTCGTTTAACCTAGTAAACAAAGGATTCATGACTCGAGAGTTACGCCAGTGTTCTTAGAATATTATTTCCAATAAAAATGATATATAATACGACTCATATCTCAATTTAATTAAAATGATCGCTCTAATTGATGGTTCTCCCATTATGACGCATCGAGGAATTTCAGTTGTCACTGACCTCACCTCCTTAAAAGGAATCGCGTCCTCGCGATTCAATTCAAGTTACTCGTTGGGATTTAAAAGAGGCGAGTGCATACACACGAGGATTCATCTTCACGTTCCCTACATGAATTTTGGATCTTATTGCGAGTTTCTATGAACTTCGAAGATAGAGATGCGACTTTACTAAAGTCGCTCGATTTCATGGTCTACGATTTCGATAGGTCAACGAAGTTTAAGCACTCTAGGTTTGGATTTCCCAAAGGGATAATGATTGCCCCATCGGTAAGTCATTTCTTCCTATTACGCACGAAATGTCGAGAGTACTGCTGAGTCTTAACGATAGGTCAAGGCTCTGAGCTACTGGTCTAACTTCAATAAGGATTTCGATAAGATCGATATAACGAGGACTAAACTTTCCCATTTACTAAACGTTTCACACATCCTTATGGTGAATCATCAAGCTTAACCTAGGTCATCTCCGGGAAGTCAAAAAGGTTTACGTTGTTTATGTCTCCCTAACGGTTTGCGAGTAGATTGCATATCCATCTAAACTTAGAACGACCTCCTCGGCAGTTTCTCAAATAGGTTCGGGGTTGATAGGCTGGGTATTTCCATTTCTACATAATCGGGATCGACACTTATGACCACAAAGGGTCTCTTACGGTGCCTTCAAAGCACTAAAGTGATAGGTATTGCTATAGGAGAATTTGGCCAATGGAAGGTGTTTATCCCAACCATTGCCAGACTCGAGTGATGTCTATAAGAAAATTTGGACAATGGAAGGTGTCTACTATTGCTCGGATGGTTTTTTCACTTCGGCCATAAGTGCGAGATGATACACTGTAAGCATATCCAGATCTGTTCTCTCGGCTCTAGGAAGTGATGGGTGTGTGGCAATTGCCACGATCCGAAAGGATAGAAATCAGCATTTCCTAATGCACACGATCTCCTTTTCGTGTGAAGAAGTCTGTTTGTGTAATTCAGGTTTTCTGATCGCACTTCCTCCTTAAAGAGCATCGGAGGGAGTTGGAAGTTAAGAAGGAAGGATCGAATGTGTTTTAATAGATAAATCTCAAACAGAGAAAGCGGATCAAGAGGAGTTTCCCCTTTCGGTTGGAGTTTTACTTGTGGAAAGAAAGTAAGGAGCTAGAGCTCAGAAGTGAGGTCCAGCTCATAGGAGCAAAGCCACTCTACCAGAGGGAGAGGAATGAGTACACTCTCACCTCCTTAAAAGAAGATAGAGGGATTCTCTAGTATTGCTATAACTATAGGGGGAAGAGACGGGCATGGTCGTCTATGCTTTCCATTTTACTGGTTAGCGGGAGGTGAATAGGTTGGGTAAGACTACCAACAATGACTCAGGTAACGGTGCGGGATATACTTCCAAAGTTTCGTCTACGGTGTAGCTTATCGATCGGTTGAGAGGTCCGAAAGGATATCAGGTGTTTCTGGAAGGACGAGAGAACGATTAGGTGGTGGTCCCAAGGAACCCTGTTTAGATTACTCCTTAGGATTTCAAGATTTCCGTGAGGCACCGGGATCTCTACTTGGGCGAAGTCTAGGAAGTTCGATGCGACTCGTTAGATAGTGTTGATTGCTACTAGCAATCGAGTTGACGTAAGCGATATCTAGGTTAGGCGGAAAGTACTACTGATGGAGAGTATTGATTGCTAGCGTCAATCACCAATTGACTCATTAGTGCGACTTGATACCTAAGCGAAAGGTGTCATATTAGGATCAAAGTCCTAATTCCCAAAAGAAGTTCAACTACTAATCGATATCAGCTCAATTTCCTTAACACGAGTAAATGTCTACGGTTCTAGGTTCGCATCGATAGAGTATAAAGTACGACATTGATAGGGAAACACAGGTAGTACTACAATCGGTGGTATGACGTCAGCAGACTATTGTTGATAAAACAAAGTTGAGGGTTTGGTATGTGTTAAAACACATACCTTTTCATTATCAAAACTGACCCAAAATTACCAAGAAAGAGCCGTTTATTGCTAATATTTGTGGTTTTCTTGAGTTTGTGCTTGTGCAGGAATGCGGATATGTAAAACACACAAAAACCAAATCGGATGTAAATCAGAAGCGACGAGATCAAGAGAGCTTTTTAGTAGGAAGATCAAAATTGTGCATTTATGAAGATTTTATTCTCCGAGGATGATTTTTGGAAATTTTAATCAAGTTTGAACAATTGGCAAAAATGGCCCCTCAAATTTGAGTTTTTGGCAGAAATGGCCCCTGAAGTTTCAGAAGTTGCAAACTCACCCTTGGATTATTTGAAGATTGACAAAGATGGTCCTTGATATAATTTTCAGAATGCACAAGATTGGTCCCTCAAAATTCAGAAAATACATATTTGGTCCCTATGGTTGCTCTTGGATCACTTAACTAATCCAACATAATCCAAATCCAATAAACAAAACATTCGGCCCAAGAATAGAAACCCTCTACCCTACCCAAACTCACAACCCGTCCATCCCGGTCCAATATATCCAACCGAACACTATATTTGCAGGTCATGCGACGAACCAAACCTGGTTTACCCAACCCATGACCCTATGACTCAAAATATAATAAACAATCCCAAGCAGCCCACCTGTCTTCCCTAATCCAAACCACACGTTTTACCCACATCCCAAGCACCCAACCCTGTACTTAGCATCTTGGAAAAAGCTTCTAGAGTGACTTGTCGGGATAGAATACCAGCGTGGACAAATGGAGAGCTCTCATTGGACGCGACACCTCAACATGTGAATTGGAGCTCTGTGATTAGAGATGGTGACAATGGAATGATTTGTGGCTGAGGATTGCTTCTAGGCTCTTCCAAGAGGAACCCAAGGCTGATGGAGGCTATATAAGACCCCCTTGGCTCACATTGTATTCGTGTGTTGTTTTCCTTTAAATTTAGTCTAAGTATCTTGTATTTTAAGCTTTTCAATAGTTTAATAATGTTTTCTTAAAGCTTTTCATGTAATTTCAGTTTTTATTTGTAATCTCATTTTCAGTCTTAATTAAAAAATTTTCATCTTTCTCATTTGATATTGATAGATCTTGTTCCATTGATTAAGCTTATATTATTGTTAGTATAAGCTCATATAAGCTCTGTATAGCTTATGTGAGCTTTTCTTATTCATTGTGTCTTAGCCTTAATCAGTTTTTGATAAAAGGCAATAAAAGTCAAACAAAAGTCAAAATGCTTATTTGCTTATTACTTTTGCTTATTCAATTTATAAAGCTGAGGTGTCTATGTTCTTCTCTTAGAATCCAAGCATCGGAGGTCTTCTAGACCAAATCACAAACACCACTTGATAAAGGGGTGTTTGGCAATGATAAGAGTTGTTCACCACTCTTGGGCATTCTTTTGAGTTTGAATAAGCTCTCATTAGGTTTCATTTGTAGTAATTAAGTTGTTCTGGTCATTTCTTTCTAGTTTCAAATTAAGTGCGAATCTCATTTCTTGTCTTGAGTCCATAGCTTTTGTAAAAACAGTCATCATTGCAAGTATTAGTGTAAACCCTTTTCATTGTTATTTTGAGGTCATTTTAGTCCTGTTAAGTCTATCTTTAAAGTCTTAGTAAGTGTCACTAGCATACATGTTAAATGGGTCATTTGTTAAGCTTGCAAGTTTTCTGTCAAAATAGCAGTCATACATCCTTTTTCACTAGCTAATTTCACTGTCTCAATCAAACCAAAAACCCAAAAAAATTAGTTTTGTGTTAAGTTTAGTGGTAATAGTTAGCTTATCTTCAGTTTTTACAAAACTCCAAAAGCTTTTACAAGCTCTTGTCGACTTTCAAATCGTCCTCCTGTCAGCGGTTGTGTTTTAACTTTTAAGCAGTCTCAAACATCCCTCTATATCAGACCTTGTCAAATCTTCATTTGAGCTTCAAAAGTGTTGAAACTTGTTTCTTTTCACTCTCTGGCACATGGTCTTGATCTGATTTAACTTATTTTTGGATAACAAACTTGTTTGCTAGCTTAAGAATAAGCTCAAAGTACCCACTGACCTTAGCGTTGGCTTTTCACATTTCAAAATAAGTTTCCAGAGCTTATTAAACTGTAGGTATAGCTTAAATCATTCCTAGAAACCTTAGTATAGTTAGCTTATTAGGACTCCCCTCCCCAATAGCTTATTTAAAGCTTCCTTGTAGCTTATTAGCTTAATTTATCTAGTAATCTTACTTTCACTCAATCATTCCTTTATCACTAGCCCATTGCATGCTCCCATAGTTCTAACACTGTTACTTTAAGGTCTCTTTAAGCTGCCTTTAGCTTAAATTCAGTTTAGAAGCTTATTGCTTAATTAAGTAGCTAATTTAGACTCCATTTACTACTGACCCTCTTATCTCTCACATAAGCCTCATATTTTATATTTTTCATAGAATTAGAATAACATTTTAGAATTTTCCTGAGTTTTTCATAATTTTTGGTCACTGTTTGATATTTTTCTCTATTTAAAATAGTTTTTAGGTACTTTTAAATAGCTTTTATTGCAAATAATTAAGAAAAAGTTCCAAAAAATAATTTTCAATTTTCCCAGTTTAAGAAAAATATAAAAAGCATAAAAAATATTTTTCCCTATTTTCCCCTTTTATTTGGTATTTTTCACAATTTAAATTAGATTTAAATAGTTTTAAATTAGTAGAAAATAGAAAAATAATCAGAAAAATAAAAAAATTAGTTTTGAAAAGTCTCTTATGGTATTTTAGATTTTATAAAAATAGTTTCACATTTTTCTCCTTAATTTTCATATTTTTAGTATTTTAATTTAGTTTAAATAGTTAAAAATTAGTTTTTAATTTAAATAAAATCCAGAAAAATCCAAAAAAAAAATAGTTTTAATTCTAAAATAGTTTTCAAATTGCATTTCTAGAGTAAAAGTATTTTTAGGCATTTTTAGGATAAAATTTAGACGTAGTTGCTTTTTAATTACGTTTCGTTAATTACATTTTAGTTAATCGCACTTAGGATTTCCCGTAAAATAGATTCCCTTAATTACTTTCCCTATTTCCGTAGTTTAATAAAATCAAAATCACAAATCAAAACATCGAGCATTAAATTCCAAACCAATTACGACGTTGCGATTCATCGTTGGGAAAGCGATTGGGGGACTAATCCGTATCAACGATCACACACGGGATTTGATTTATTATTCTTTTTCCTAAAGGAATTTGAATCTATCTTCGTGATTATTTTGATATCGATATTGAGGTTTTATCCGTACACAGCACACCTAAGCCTTCATTATCAGAAATCGATTAATGCGAGCTGTTTTAAGTTTCTTACGGTTAGTCATACACAAGTGGCTAGCTTGTGTGAGATAACTTGACGGTTTGGCATTCTTTTGCGAAATCAGGGTTCAACGTTGTTAGAGCAATGCTGACGGAACAATATCTACAAGATAACCTTGGTGAACAACTTCACTAAAACAGGTTGCTAGAACGTTATCGATAGGGGTACCTTTCTTAGTCATCGCGTTATAGCATAGGAATGCTACCCTATTCTAAGTCAACAACTATTGCATGTCTAACCTTTCTTAGTCAACACTTTAGCAATTCAAAAGAGTAGCGGCAGGTCCAAGAAATAGTTTATATTCACATAAACACATAAGATCACAATCACAAATCAAATATTCCAAACAACAGTCATTCTCATATAATCATTCACGTATCCAGTTATAGTTGATTAAAAGCAGCATGTATTCTCCCCCAAAATAGTTATGAAAACATTTGAAAAGAGGGGCTATGAAACTCACCTTAGCCACAACAATGCACTATTCACTATTGACACGACTGGCATCTAAAGCTAATCTCCATGGCATCCAAAAGAATGTACGACAAGTACGATAGAATAGAAGTGACGCAACCTAATGCGTATACGATAATCTTAAAATACATCTCATATGATAAATAAGTAGATAGGAGATAGTGTGTCGTAGTTTTCGTGGATCGTTCATGTCGTTACTTTCAAAAGTCCATTATTAATATCTCAAAAGTTTAGTTTTAATGTTTCGTGTGGTGGTAAGAAACATAGACGCGACGCACAACTCACGCGAAAAAGGAGAAGATGTCGACATAGTTGAGACCTGCTAACTAGAACGCACGCCAAAAGGAAAGGACATCGACAAAGCCAAGAAATACTGACAATACTCATGCTAGTCAAAGACTACGAAATGACGGTATCTAGTTATGACACATAAATAGGTTACTTTCGATAATTTCCCCATAATCCCATATGTACATGTTTATCATAAAAGATGAGTTTCTATATCGTATTAGTAATGAAGGTTTTACAATCATTACTCGTAGTCATACCAGTTCATAATAAAGCACGTCATATAAAAGTATACCATAGTAGTATTTTATAACGACATATTCGTTATTCAATATTTCCAAAATATTACGTCTTTATCATACCGTCTTCTCAAAATAACATTTCCCAACAAGTTTATAAAATTTAGACTAAAATACACCGTTAGTCCCTAAACTTGGCATGGTGCATCGTTATGGGAAAAAACCCGGCCTTTTCATCGCCATAGGTCCAAACCTTGGCCATTAAATGCCAGAATCGTCCCTTGACCAGAATTGGGACAGTCAAACCGATTTCTTTCGAGGGTATTATAGACCATTCACTTTTTTGACCCAACCTTCAACCTAGGGACCAATTGTGAGTATGGCTACTAGCCGTTTCTTCCACGATCACTGGTTGCATTTAATTTTGCGGGAACCAATACACCCACCCAACAAACAACTTTACCAATCAAATAAAACCACATTATCCGAAGCGATAAACCAAATCGAAATCAAGAACATAAATCCTCATTTCCAGAACTCAAAACACCAACCCAAGTTCCAACAAAACCATGTCGATCGATCGTTTTACCAACATGCGGATGAAGTGATCACTAACATTTTGAATCGTTTGCCTTTGTTAGAAGCGGTGAGAACCTCTAGTTTAGCCCCGGAGGTCTAAGTGGACTTTGCTCATCGATGTCATACTTGATGAGGATTTCTTTTATTATTTAACATACGAGTTTGATGGTAGGCTTGTTACTAGATTCTTAAATCGGCTTATGGGTCCTTTAAGAAAGTTTGTCTTCGTTGTAGAGCCAAGATCAATTATTGGAATAGACAACTTTCATTATGAACAGATTCAGGAGTGGCTCTTGTTTTGGTGAAAATGGAATTGAGGGTGATTATTACAAACGGTATGGTGACCCGTTACGTTCCCAACCCAACTTTACTCTCGTAGTGAGTTGAAACATCTGGTACTTCATGTTTGTGCTATGGCTACTTTGGAATATTTTCATGGCTTTCCAAATCTATTGAGCCTAGAATTGATTCATGTCAATTTTCTAAGCGGTACTGATTTGGGACTTTATCATTTGGTTGTCTCACTTGAGTCTCTTAAAATGAATCGTCCTAGTACAAACGAGATGAGACTATGGGATATTGCAAAACTTGGGAATTTGAAGAAGTTACATTTGTCATTAGGTCGTTATAATGTTGTGACGACAATCACAACATCCGATATCTTTCACTTGACAAGACTTCAAAATCTTGAGACCCTTACATTGGATTTTAGTGATTGCACGGTAAGAACAATTTCAGTTTTACAACTTATAATTTAACAATGTTATAGAGATGTGTAACTGTAATGAAATTTAATCTGTAAAACTTCTTGTAGTTGATACATGAAGCTAATCCTAGGATGAAGGTGCCCTTTGTTTCCCTGATTAATCTTAAGGCATTCCGATGTCGATTTTGGGAATAGTGTTATGGTAGCGTTCACCATTGTAATGATTCGGTCATTTCCGAATTTGAAAATGCTTTGGATACCAAAGTAAGTGTAATCTTTGTAATGCATATGTATCAAATAAAACATTCCTAAATTGCCATGTTTGTGTATCTTAACACTATTTGATTTTTTTTAGCAAACACGCTTAGTGATCTACCTTTGCAAAAATTTTCCATTTGTTGTAGAAAGAAACACATTCAACCATGGTCATTCAGGCGGTGGTGTTTCGAGCTTTTCCCGAAGCGAGCATGAAATAACTTTAATAAAGTGTATACTTGGTTGTTCCCGGTCGCTAAAGACAATCAATATCGTGCAAAGCGATAGGAGTCATGATGGGAATGAAAATACGAGGAACAAGGGAGTTGGCTAGGAAGTGTTGAAACTCCACCGAGCTTCCCCCACAGCCGTGGTAGATTTCTTTGACTGGTTGTAGTTTAAGTTTTGGTTGAATACCCTTGGACAATTAATGTTGCAAAATATTTTTGGTAATTTTGTACAGTAATTGTTTATATGGTTTGGTTAAAATTAGATTGTTCATATGTTGTTGTTTGTGCGTATTGTAGGTGATGAAAGTTTGACATTCGAAAGTCAAACTTTCATTTAGCATTTTAATTTGATTGTAGCAAGTAAAACTGCATTTCCAGTTTACTTTAGTTAGTCAATACTTGAAAATGGTGAATGGGTTAGCGTGAGCGAGAGTCGTAATGTCTGAAGGATTGAAAACCTTTGGAAGATTAAGTGCAAAAGGCATAATGGTATTTTAAGTTTGATGATAAGGATGGCTAGTGGAATGTTCAATAATATATAGAATGGTATTTGACTTTGTAAAGTCAATATTGCAAAACCATTACTAAATATTTATTTCGGAGTGAATTGATAATTTGATATGTTTTATAAGTTTGACTTAACAAAGTCAAACTTCTAATGGTTTTACGTAAGTTGGCAACTTGAGGGACAAATTGTGTATTCTAAAGTGATTATTGGGCGGGAGTTTTAAGTATGACAACGGCAACCAAGACAAATTCAGGGACCGAGTGTGAAAAAAAGTAACTATTAGACCCTTGGCCGTCTCTTACCGGAGACGATATCAACTATTTCACACCAAACGATAAACTCATCTACCACCTTTTCCACACACAAACAATTTTCCAATGGCAGATTTCCCCATTTTAAACGAACTCATGGAGGTGGTTGATTCACCAAATTTGAATGATCGTATGGCTATCTGGTTTGAAGAAGAGGCTGCCCAAGAAGGGATTCGAGAAGCTAGTTCTTAGTGCATTGACATCAGACGAAGACAGGAATCATCAAGCGTAGGGAGCGATAGAAGAGAATCAAGCTCAGGGACCTCGTGGAATTGCGCTTGACGTGTGTGCGAAGTGACCAAAATCGGTCGAGGCACACAAACCAACTTGCCCAACTCATACATATTGTTGGTCAAACAGATGAAGGTATTCGGTTCAACCAAGAGTTTGTTAAGAAAATGGGTGAACATAATGCCTGAATTTTTGGTTTTCCATGGGGTAGATAAAGGCGGTCTTTTGGGTGATAGTTTTGCTAAAAAGGGTATGTAAATTAGATTTGATGTAGTTGGTTATGATGTTTAACAGACTTTATTAATGATAAAATGTCATTTGGGTTATGTGTTGTTTAATCTGTTCTTGTATTGTCATATTGGGTGTATTTTAGTGTTATTAGTATCACCAAAACCAAACATCCCCTTATATCAGCAAAACCAAACAGGCCCTTGTATCAGCAAAACCAAACAGGCCCTTGTATCAGCAAAACTTTAATTAGTAAAACCAAACACCCCCTTGTATCAGCAAAAGCAAAGGCAATGGTTTAAAAAGATGTGGTGAAAATGCAAATACTTTAGCACTAAATCATAATGTATCAACAAACATCCGTTGTATCAGCTAAACCAAACGACCCCTTTTATCAGCAAAAGTTGTTACAGCAAAACCAAACACCCCCGTATCAGAAAAATTAGAGGCAGTGGTTTCAAAACACGGGTTCAAAATGCAAACGCTTTAGCAGTAAACAACAATGAATTGACAATGGTGTATTGTAACATCTTTTTGTTTGACATAGCAAAGTCAAACAAACTTATGAAAACTAACAAATTGTAACTTACTATTGTGGTATGACTTGGGTAAGTCAAACCTATTAAGAAATGTAAAACGATTTCAAACACAATTACTTAAATAAGAAAACAAAATTTTATTCATCGATTTCATGTTTTCAAGAACTACAAATGTTTACTATCATCTAAACATACACTTAGCTAGACCCACAACTCTCCCTATTATCGTTTTCCTTCTTTTCCTTCATTTCCTTAAGATATTTAAACAAAATTTCCAGATTTTTAATCCTTTCTCCCAAATCGTTAAACTTTGATAACAAGATGTCATCCTCTTCCTTCTCCTTCTTAACACCAAACGCTTTTCATTTGCGCAGTATGCTCTCCTCAACGAACTCAACAAACCCTTCCCCTTATCATTTTGTGCCATTATTGTTTTTATTTTTGCTTTGGGTAGAATGTGTTTTGATTGTATTTTAGGGTTCTTGGTCGTAGCCGATACATATATGGTTGAAGGTTGGGTTACATTTTAACTAGTTTGGGTCAAAAGAGTGAATGGTCTATAATACCTTCGAAGGAAATCGGTTTGGTATCCCAATTCGGTCAGGGGCGATTCTGGCAGTTAATGGCCAAGGTTTGGACCTATGGCGATGAAAAGGCCGGGTTTTGTCCCATAACGATGCACCATGCCAAGTTTAGGGACGAACGGTGTATTTTACTTGTTTATATAAAACACAAGTTATTCTCTTAGTTGATAAAGGTTTTTAATTAAATAAAACCATATTTGTCGTCATTATATAGATATATGTCTCGTTATTAGTTAAAATGTGAAAATATAATACTTAGGTATATCGCGAATCGAAAATATTAAACTCGTTCTCAAATCTAACATATTGTACTTGGTTAATTCAAAACGTTTGTTATAGTTTAACTCATAATCAATATAACTTGTTATCACTTGCTTTTCCAATTTACAAAACGTAGGTGATTCTTATAACATATACTTAATATACGATATCAATTAACCACATACCTAGTCTTAATGTTTACCACACCATTTTTATAGGTACTTATTAAATTAAGTCTAATATCGAGTATTACAATAGTTCTATCCCATTAACGATGTATAATTAATCCGTTACATTTTCCAAGTTTACACATTGACTAATCACTAGTTAACCGTTAAACTTATATTATTTAACCATTTCATTAGTTTCGATATCCCGTTATAACAACCGTTAGCTCTAACGTTTAATATCTGAAATCATATTAGTACCATGCAAATTCAGTAAAAGTTTAACCAACAAACATACTCTTTGTTTTACTTTACGGGCTCGCGGCCCATATCCGATACTAATGCACCCTAATTAGTTTGGAAGAGTCCACACTTGGCAAATCTAAGTCCGAATGTTTAGACCAATGTTCACACATCCATGTCCACCCCATATAACAAAGTTAATAGAAAACAAAACAAAAATCTGTGACCTACGGCCATGAGTCAGATGCAACTCATATACAAACCGACATAAACTAACTTGTGATCGTGAATATACAAAAACATCAATGACTCAACCGTGGGTCACTGGACCCGACTCGACCCGTATGCCAAGTGGTATAACAGACCCGACCCATTAGTTGATCCGACCCACTAAGTTAACCCGACTCACTGGGTCAACTCGACTCAAAATAGCAACAACAAACACCCCTTTCTTTACCATCGTTTACCACACGATCCAACCTCGAAACATGTTTAATCTCGTTATTAATTTTACCAAAACTTAACGTCCCATTTTATTACTTTTGTATCCATGAAAACAACACAATATAACATAAATTAGATATAGATACGGTTGATAAAATAGAAACGAAATCATAACGAGATGGGGTGAGGGTTTACCGTGAAGAAAAGAGGAGAAAACGAGGGTCGTGATGGCGTCTCCAACGGGTACAACCCCGTAGCCATCAAACCTTGAATTATTAAACACGTTTTTACCATGAAACCCTAATTTATGAAACTAGGGTTTGAGATTTGAGGCGCGTTATTGGGTTTGAACACGCTTGGGTTGCATAAATAGAACCACCATGGCCCGATCTACAAGATGGGGAAGGCGGTGTAGTTATTGGTGGTCGCCGGAAGTTGGCCGAAATATTAGAGAGAGAAAGAAGAGATATATGTGTGTGTTTTTGTAGAGAGAGAAATAGATGTGTGAAATGGGAGAAATGTGAGAATAAATGGGTATTTATAGTCATAGGAGGGACTAGTCTTGTGCAATAGAAACCATAGGGGCGTCCATGAAACTTATTCAGGGACCACACACGTAACTTTGTGAAACTTTAAATATATTAGGTTCGGGACTCGTTTAACCTAGTAAACGAAGGATTCATGACTCGAGAGTTACGCCAGTGTTCTTAGAATATTATTTCCAATAAAAACGATATATAATACGACTCGTATCTCAATTAAATTAAAATAATCTCTCTAATTGATGGTTCTCTCATTACGATGCATCGAGGAATTTACGAGTTGTCACACTTTGTTTGGACTTTGAGACATTTTTTGTACGTTGAGACATAAAGGTTTTTTTTTATTTTTTTTTTTTTTTTAGTGTTTAAAAAAAAGAGTTGAACGGCTATATTTACAAAAATAAAACCGTTTGTATTTCATTTGGGCCCCACAAATGGCTAGATTTACAGACTATCTTGCTCGTCTTGTGCACAAAGAGAGGGAAAGTGGCGAAGGACAACAATCGTCCTTGGTGTGGTGGCTAGCTGACAACAAGGGACGACAAGCTCCACGTAGGAGTGGCAAGAAGCAATTTGTCACGACACCTCAAGCTCTAACCATGTTTTTATGTAATTGAGAACCAAGTTATATACACATAATCATTTTAATCATGCATGGATATAATATATGTCGAAATGACGTGAATAGCAGTTTAAAACGAGCTTCTACACAATCAGCAACTTAATAATGAGAGCAAAATGAAAATTTACCAAAGAAATTTGTAAATTTGCTAAACTCACAAACTTGAAAACATGACGTGATCAATTGACCCAAAAAAAAAAAAAAAAAAAAAAAAAACTCGAATTTAACAAGGGTGCACCTTTTTTTTCTTTTCTTTTGTGATTGAAATGGAGTTGACTATACTTGGTTCTTTTTGCCACTGACCTATGCATCTTGGAATAACTTGATGAATGATTTTTACATGGATAGATGCGTCACTATTGAATAGAACAAATTTGAGTTTATACAAGTTTAGTGTTTCCGTTATGCAGTATACTTTTATGTTAACGTCTTTGTAAGTGGTGTCCCCATAACGATATTTGTTTAGTTCCCCACACTAAAAATATTGTACGCAGTATTAATGTATACTTATTGGTCGCTACTTCACATACATATGATTGGACCCAACAATCAATAAACGGTTCGGATAGAAGGAAGTTTGTTTGATCTACGAACGAATATGAATCAGTAGTTAAACGTTTACCATGTGATTACGTACTGGTGCGAATATTTAATGCGGTTGGGTAATTGATTTGACATTTCTTGTATTCATATTCATAATAAACAATAGTAATCACTATCATGCGTCATGCATTTTATTGTTGTCTTATATGTAAAAACGTCTAGTTAGTTACCGCAACGCATCAAGTATTCGCAACATGTTCGTAATCACTTCGTAAACGCACAATGTATTCTAATAAACTGTATCCAGTATCACGTGTCATGTACGTGATATCCGTCGTATACAAACCACGCATGCACTCCATACTTTTTATCACAAAACTTCAAAACAACCAACATGCTACATCATAGTTTCTAGATATGGCTATTTTCAAGAGTCTATTTTTTGTGCGGATGGTTTCACAAAACTTCATCTTCAAGTGATGACCTTATTGTCGCGACAAATGGGTATACTTCAAAGGTCAACGCTAGAGTTCAACGAATCCACAAAGATGAATGACAGAGTTCATGTCCGTCACTATAAAGACACTTTGTAGATTCGATCAATTTTAGCTTACTGATGGATTATATTGTTTTTTCTTCTCAACTCAATCTAGATGAATGTCATTTGTCATTGGCTCTTGTAAAGGACTTTTAATCCATATCTAAGGGGTAAAAAATACATCATCATATTCACTTTATTCCTCTTTCACAATAGATGATGTTTTACAAAGTATATTAGTATTGGTCGTAATAAAAGTTGTTGGTATAAGTATAGTGATAAAGATGATTTACAAAGATGTCGTGAATGTATGAAGATGTTGCGAATGTATGAAAATGCTGCGAATGTACTGTTTTCAAATTTGTAATTTATGCAATATTTGTAATACTAAAATACTGCGAATGCATTGACATTACTGGATTTTTATTCCTTACTTGTCTGAATTCGCAAATGCAAATCGCATCCTCCTCGTTGTTACTTTATCCTCTGTTTTTATATATATATTTTGATTTAAGATCATTTGAGGACAAAAGATTCTTTACATACCAAGGGATCAATCTCCACCATCCATTTTTATTTGATCTAATGGATGAGATTAATCTCAACAATTTAAAAAACCTAGTTTCATCATTTTTTTTTCAAATATTAATATTTTTCAAACCGTTAACCGTTAAGCGAAAAAAATATATCATTGCGACAATCATTTAATTATCTTTCTATAGATAGGCACTTTGATATATTTTCGACAATTTTTTTTTGTATTTTTCACGTTTTTTTTTAAGTTTTTTCGTTTTTTTTACGTTACTGAAATTTGCATTAAAAAATCATGTATGATAAAACACTAATTTGAATATCACATGTTATATTAGTGTTAAATCATATATGATATGTAATATCACATATGATATTAGTGTAAAATCACATATGATATATATTGTTAGGTTCAGTAAATACTCAAACCCCTTAATCTAGGATTTGAATAGAAAATAACCTAAGTGCTTAGTCCGTTAAACACTAACAGGTCATTGAGTGCATAGTCTCTGTGAGCCATCTTCGAGATACTCGGATGAGGCGGAAGTAGTCTCTCCACTCGAGAAGGCGGAACTTAAGGAGTGAAGGCGAGTCAGAAGAAAATGGTGGATTCGTGAGTGATGACAATAACTCACTGAATCCCTCAACTCTCACCAATTACTTACGAAGACAAAGCTGGCCAAGACTATGAAGGCGAAGAATGGGCGGGATAAAGCGGTTACATTGGAAGCGAATAAGGCGGATTACTTATCACGAAAGTTTCCCTTTTAGAATCGACATCGATCTTGACAAGAAGAAAGTGACTTGGTCCCTTTACCTAATATAGAATTTAGCAGAGACAAAATACATCGATTTTGTCTTACATAAATGTCGGTTGTCACTTAGGAAAGAGTTAAAACCCATACTTGTATAAATAGCATAAGAGATGGAGTGAAAGTTTAAGCTTGTGAATTGTAAAAACACACATACACGCAAGCCATCTTTCACTCCTCCAAATAAAACTTAATCCATGAGATAGCTCAGTGGGTACTTGTAGTTGTGCTCGGACTTAGCTGAGCTTAGTGAGGAGTTACAACACTTTTTCATTTCAATCCCTATCTTGTTCAAAGTACTAGGGTAACGTATTCTTTTGATTCATTTCTAATAAGAATATGATGTTGAAAATTACTCTTTGTGTTTTACTTATATCTTTTCAGTCATTGATTCACTATTTGTTTGTTTACAATACTTAAACTGTTTTTTATACTATAGTGAATAGGGAACAAGAAGTCATTATCGAGCAAAGTGATTATAAAAGCTGTTTTAAGCCTAAAGCGTTTTTAAATCGGGATCCTAAAATGGCTGAATTTGATGTACCCCAACTAGTCGACAAAAAGGGTGGAGCTTATTTAGCTATTGCCCCTAGACTTGAAGTTGGTAAATTTAACAAATGGAAAAAGCGTATGCTTTGCTATTTGATTGGGATGGAACCTTATTATATCAAGTGTATAAATGAAGGTCCATTTGTCCTAAAGACTGGCGAAGGTTTGCCTAAACACGAAGCTCGATGGACTCGGGATGAAAGAAGAGTGGTCAACCGGGATCAAAGGCTCAAAAGTATCATAATATCTTGTCTTCGGCGATATTATGGAGTGCATTAATGCTTGTAGTACAACTAAACAAACACAGGATGACCTAGTTCATAGCCATGAAGGCCATTTGATACCAAGGAAAGCAGGATAATGGACACGAAACTTGAGTATAACACCTTCGGGCTAAGGACTCGAAACTCTGTCTCAAACTTACACCGTTACAAAACTCTTTTAAATGAGCTGTCAAATGATGGTGTTAAGTTGTCCAAACATGAAATCAATGTTGGTTTTGTCAATAGTGCACGAGAAGTGGTTGAATTTCTCTGGGGACTTAGGAATGCTAATCATATCCAGAATCTTGAGCTTCTTGAAATTTATGGGAAATTTGTCTATGAGGAAAACCTCATCAGCAGAGCGATACCCGACTTAAAAAGTCTCAAGAAGTCAAGAAGTCCACGACCACCACTTCATCACCAATATCAACTGCTTTCTTTTCTAACAATGTGGTTCAAGATTTCCAAGAAAATTCGATGATGAGCGATGAGAGATCGAGTGAGGAGTACCTAAATGACACGAGCGTTGAATTTTAGGAAAGAGCACTCCTTGCTAACTCTCGAAGGTTTATAAAAAGAAAAAAGGTTTTCAAGCGCTAAAACAATGAAGACACTGAATGCTTTAAGTGTCATAAAAGGTCATTTTGCCAAAGATTTTTCAAAAAATTTCGAACCCTCTTACAAACCATCGGGTCTAATCGGTCTTGAGGCTTTAGCAAATTTCAACTAAAAATCTATCGATCTCATCAAAATTTTCAAAACAAATATGATCAAAACAAAAGCGGTGGATTTTGAAGCCAAATACAAGAAAGCCAAGCTAAGCTAGCATTGCACGAGGCCACACCATGAAACAACACACCTGTTAAATCTTGTAGGGTAAAAACAAAGGTCTTGTTCTTTGAAGTATTGATTGGGATGAAGAGCACTGTCTCATCGATGACGAAATGGTGCAAGTCGATTACTAGCGATGGCTCTCTCAGAAGAGGACAAGCGGTTGTGGGAAAAATCATGCCAGAAATGGAGAGTGTGTCAACATTACAATGAAGAAGGTAAATGTTTTACTTTCTATGGATGATGACTCGATTGGCGATCCTATATGAACTATATCAATGTCGATCTTAAGTTTGCGAGAAGAGCAACGATTAAATCTTTTTCAAAATATAACAAGCTAAGTTTTGAACTAAACAAGTGTAGGGATGAACTGCTTCTTTTAAAACAAAATAAGCTTGAGGCTATCACTTTGCAAATTCAAAACATTGAATTAGTTAAAAGAAATCAGGCTCTTCAAGAAGAACTTAAGAAAGAAAAGGAAATCATTGCTAGTTGGACTGCTAAGAATCCAAGAGTCTTTGATGCTGTGGGAGCTCCCAGTAGCTAAAAGAGAGTCATAGGTGAAGATCGTCTCCCTGACTCTCACAACAAAGACCAGTCTCTTAAACCTTTTGTCTCAGGTGGCATGATTACCAATGTGTTGACTATTACCAAGCCCAGTGATTGGGTGAGCGGGTTAATCGATAGTAAGCTTCCTAAATTGATTGGAAGAATTCTAGAGCTGAAAGTCAAGCTCTAAAGAGCATGCTTGGACTCCCGATGTGCCCGGTAGTCTTGAACACATCTCAGTGCAGCGAATCTCAAGCAACCGCTTCCACCCACGGAACCTCTTGAGGTCTGCTCCTAGCTCTGAGCTTACTCCATTACAATTCAATCCACACTCACCAAAAGAAAGGTCTGGACTTGGTAGAACCATCTTGAAAAGACCATCAAAACCAATTCAACAAGAATCTACACCTACTGAGACTTCCACAACCCTAAACCCAAAACCCTGAAGCTGACCAAATTCAGCAACTGACTGAACTTGTGAGGAAGTTAACTAATAAGATGGAATCCATCGAAAAAGTCCCTGAATCAATCAAGGAAACAAAGTCAGCTTCCTCTAGTTCCTCAAAGTCAAAATCCACCACCAAACCCAAGCGTAGTGTGTTCTATGCCACTATACCAATCATACAATGACAAGTTATAGAATCCTTTTTGTATGATCGCAAAAGGAGGATCACGAGAACTTACGATCACTTACAATATGTAAGTTCTCTCGATAAAGCAAACCATACCAAAGTTGGTCATCAGTATGCTTCAACCACAAAATCTGCTCAAAAGTTTAGAGCAAAACCCTTTTCTCCTTGCCCACACTGTGGCTTTAATGATCATCATCCTGATGATTGTCTCATGAACACATCTTTGTGAGATTTAAATCCGACTCATGAGACATCCCGGCATAATGATGTCATCAATGCATGGAGAAATTCAAAGCAACCAAGAATCAGCGAGTCATCCTCGGTCTCTAAATGCAAAACACGTGGTAGCACAATGCACTAACCGACCATGAGTCGATTGCTAAATTCAAGCAGACCATTAGACCCAATCCCACTAGTATGTGGGTCAGTAAGAGAAACTAATCCACTTTAGTAAATGTGCAGAGACACGCCGAGCCTATCGGCATTTAGATAGTGGATGCTCAAGAAGCATGGCGGTGTTAAGGAGTAGCGCACAAGTATGTAAAGGAACCGGGACCCAAGGTAGTATTTGGTGATAACTCATCATGTCCCACTGAAGGTTATGGTTGATTATCTTTGTAATGGAATAGTTTTCTCTAGAATAGCTTATGTCAATGGTCTAAAATACAATCACATCGATTAATCGATCAACTCGTGATGCAAAGTACATTATGCAATTCAATGACAAACAAGGTACCATCTTCAATGCCAACAAAGAAGTTGTTTTGATAGCTCCTAGAAGAGATGATGTTTATGTCTTAGACATGTCAACACTCTCTCAAGATGGAACTTGTCTTTTTGCCAAAGCTCTGAAGCGTCAGGTGGCATAAGAGACTCTCTCACTTAAACTTCAAAAACATCAACAACTTGGCAAAACAAAGCAAGGTCCTTGGCTTACCATCACTTGTTTTTGCAAAAGACAAACCATGCTCAGCCTGTGAAAAAGGAAAACACCACAGAGCATCATTCAAAACCAAACAAAATTTCTATCAAAATTTGCCTTCCTCACGCATATGGATCTCTTTGGACGGTCGGTCCTAGATCAATCCAACATGAGAAGTATACACTTGTCATTGTTGATGAGTTTTCAAGATATACTTGGGTATACTTTCTTTCCAAAAGAGTCGGCGGTGACACTATAATGTCATTCATTAGGAACATTGAAAACCGAATGACATTCTTGTTAAACAAATCGAAGCCGACAATGGTCGAGTTCAAATGAAGAGCTTGAGAATTTCTGTGATGAAAAGGGAATTTCCCAAAATTTTCATCTCCTTACACCCCTGAACAAAATGGGGTAGCTGAAAGGAAAAACAGAACTCATTGAGGTCGCTAGAACTATGTTAAATGGCTCAACTCTATCAAAACATTTCGAATTTGAAGCAATCAAAAGCGACTGTTACACTCAAAGCGGGTCAATCATTGTCAAAAGACATAACAAAACCCCATATGAGATATTCAAAGGTAGACTTCCTGATATCGGCTACTTTCATGTGTTTGGATGTCCTGTGTTTATTCATAACCACAAGGATCATCTAGGAAAGTTTGTTGCTAAAGCTGATGATGGATACTTTCTTGGTTACTCACTGATCTCCAAGGCCTTGAGGTATTTAACACAAGGAGACAACAAGTTGAGGAAACCTTTCATGTCACCTTTAATGAGAGTTCAGAAAGCATCATGTTCACCAACACCTCAGTGGAGGAAATATGAATTGATAACTCATCAAGATATCCTCGATGAGTATAACAGAAATCAATTCCTCATACCAAGGCGATCTTGACATCTCATATTATGTCTTACCTCACAACCTACCGGACCAACAATCAATGAATTCATTGAAAATCAATCGATCCTGCTGGGATAGGTAACACGAACCAAATGTTGGGGAACACGTGATTCAAGAACCCCAACTGAACAAGACATCTCATCGATGCTCTTAATGATTACGTGGCTCCGGCACGAACCCACTCTCGAGTTTCTAGTGACCTCTTCAGCTCGGATCCTAGACCACAAAGTAAGTGGACAAAATCTCAGGACATTGAGCTTGTAAACATCATTGGTGAACCCAATGAAGGCATGCTCACTAGAAGCATGGTACGCTAACTTACCGACTTGACCAATGAATGTCTATATCTTTGATTTCCTATCAGATATAGAACCCAAGAGTGTCCATGAGGCTCTAAAACATCCAAAATTTGGGTTCGGCTATGCAAGAAGAACTTCAACAGGTTTGATAAAAGCAAGGTTATAACCTTGATCAAATGTCCTCAGGATGTCGTTGTCATAGGAATGAAGTGGGTTTTCAAAAGCGATGAAAGCGGCTTGTCATTAAAAACAAGCGGACTTGTAGCCAAGGTTACGATCGACAAGAAGGCATTGACTATGATGAGACATTTGCTCCTTTTGCAGAATGGAAGCCATCGGGATCTTCCTTGAATTTGCTACCTACATGAACTTCAAGTTTACCAAATGGATGTAAAAAGTGCATTCCTAAATGGTGAACTCAAGAAAGATGTGTATGTTCGGCAACCTCCGGGCTTTAAGAGTAGTGAATTCACGACTATGTCTACTGAAGCTTGATAAAGCCCTTTATGGACTAAAACAAGCTCCCGAGGGGCATGGTATGAAACTCTCCGGCCTTCACGATTCAAAACAAGTTTGTCAAAGGAAAGATAGACAACACATTGTTTATCTATAGGACAAAACAAGATATGATCTTAGTCAAGTGTATGTTGATGACATCATCTTTGGCTCAACAAATTACACTCTTTGCAAGCGGTTTGGCGATGACAAAAGTTTGAAATAGCATGATGGGTGAACTCACTTACTTTCTTGGACTACAAAAGCGATAAAGGAATCTCCATCGGTCAAAGAAATATACCGAAATCTCTTGAAGAAATATGAGATCTCACAGTGCCTCGGTGAAGACACCAATGGTCCCTCCTAAAACCTTGGACTGATCTCAGCGGCAAATCGATCAATCATACCCATTTGGAGAGGAATTGTTGGCTCAGCGATGTATCTAGCGCTTCCGGACCGGACATTCAATTCTCGGTCAATGCAATAGCAAGATATCAATCCAATCCCAAAGAATCCCATCTCACTGTAGCGAAAAGAATCCTCGGATACACGAAGGGAACTCCAAGCCTTGGACTCTACTATCCAAAGTTCTCAGGGTTTGACCTCAAAGGATACTCGACTCGACTATCTTGTGGTACGTAATATGAATGAGAAAAAGTACCTCGGGGTCCTGTCAATTTCTTGGAGGAAAACTGGTTTGTTGGAGTGCTAAAAGCAACAATCGGTGGCTATGTCTTATTTGAAGGTATGTGGCTCTCTGGGATCTTTGTGCCAATGTCTTATGGATGAAAAGTCAACTCAGTGACTATGACATCCATTACAAGATGGTACCAATCTTCGTGATAACACCGGTGCTATTGCAATCTCCAACAACCACATCCTTCACCCAAAGAACCAAACACATTGATATCGGATATCATTTCATGAGGGGACCACATAATGAAAGGAGACATTGAACTTCATTTCATCCCTCGAATATCAACTTGCGATATCTTCACCAAACCTTAGATTTACCTACCTTGAGGCTGAAAATTTGAATTGAGAATGCTAGACATTGAAAGTCATAACACGAAAACCAATCCCAATCTCGAGTAAGTTTTCTGCAAAATGGTCAATCCTCCCCGAACATACTCCAAAACAACCATCTCTTGAATGAGTAAGACTCATTCGGGGACCACAACGATTGATATTGAGCATTGAATGAGTAATTAAATGCTCAAGTATCGGATTACTTTAATGTCCTAGGTTGGTAACTATGCCAATTTAATATAGGAATATATGTCTCTTTGTCTTACTTGTCATCCATGTCAGGGTCTCTCACACCTTACCTCATCCATTTAGGCATTAAATGCCTCTTACCACATAAAATATCTTGTGGATATTTTATTCGCAAAAGTGCACTTTCGTACCAGCAATGCATCCTTGAAAACCATGATTTTCTTTGCTTGGAAGTGGGTGGTAGCATTAAATGTGGAAATTCAAAGCGTTTTCAAAACCGACTTTACAAATCCACTTTTGTGCACAAACCACCCCTCTCATCACTCTATAAATACCTCTCACAAAATCCTTAAAACATACACAAAGTATTTACGCTAACAAAACTTCGGTCAAAATCTCTTTCAAACCCGAAATCTTTGTGTTCTTCAAATCTTTTAGAAAATATTCTCTGTAAACCTTTACAAAAGTTTTTTCATCACAACTTGAGAGATTCAAAACCCTTTGATTGTTCTTGTCAAGATATTTTTTTCAAAACCCTAAAACATTTTAATGGAAATGGCAAGAACACAATCTCTCCAGTTTGCATCACAGTGGGTAGGTGATCTCAGTAACATTGAATTTAAAACCAATAATGTCATAGGCAATTTTGAATACCCTTGAAAATGTCGACTATAAGGACATAATGAAATTTTTGTTCAAGCCGAAAGCGGCCTTTAATCGGTGTCCTCAATCTTGTACCAAAACCTCCTCGGGGAGTTTTGGGCTCTGACGATAGGGCTATGACGAGTCACCCTCAACTAATGAGACAGGACCTAAGACCACTCGGGGTATCTCATTAAGTTAGGTCACATTTAATGGGCAAAGATCGGTCACCTGGATTACAAAACTTTTGCACCTCAGCGGGGTTAGACTACAATAAGGGAGTTTATGTAAGCCCATCACGAACCCTCCACGATGAAGGATGGGTTAAATCGTTTAGATCCAAAATTTTTGGACAAGACCCGATTACCAAAGTTCATTTCACGTGGCTTGGAGAGGATCTGTTCCACGTTTGTGATTCGGTCACGGGTAGGAACTCACTCATCCAAGAACAAGTTAATTCTATTGAGTTGATGATGGCATCTTATTTGATGAATGGGGTCAATGGACATAGGAGAGATCATTTACGGTGATCTCATAACAAGCTCTTGAGTAAATCTAGGGCGAAATATGTTTTTATCCTAGGTTTATCTCTTGTGCTTTACAAGTGTTCTTGGAACGTAGTACCCTCGGAGTACAAATATCTTGCTTTACCTAGTACCCCGAGTCAATCTAATTTTCAAAAGACCCATCCCTAGTCGCGATATTGTATTGGCGGCCTATATGGTTCTTTGTAAACAACGAGGAGGATTGATGTCTCTAACCCTGCTCCTAAGAAAGGGGGAGTCTGGCTGGGACTAAGACCAAACCCAGTCTCGGGCCACGAGGCAATTTCGGGGGAACAACTTGCCTAAAGGCAAAAAAACCAGGCGATCACGCCACCTCTGGAGACCAAGAAACATCTACCACGGTGACGCGAAGGACAGCGATAAATCCGATCGATTGCCCTTGGTCCCAACTACTACTCCACAAGATCGGAGGAAACAAATAACCCATTTGGTAGGGGAGCGCCTTCGCATCGTTCAAGGATGACATTAGCAAATCCACGGCCTTTGTGCGAGGGCACGCTGATTGATCCCAAAGACTTCGGAGGAACTAAACAACGGCGATAGGGATATAAGCGCACTAACTCGCCAAGGCAGGGAAACACCAGCGGTGTCGGGGTCCTGGGGACAAAGACTGGGAGGAAAGAAACAACCCGCGATCGGAACCCATCACCAATCGACTCGGGAAGACAGGGAAAAACCCATCGGTGTCACGAGGGTCAAAGGGGACAAAAGATTGAGAGGGATTAATACCACCCGTGATACGGAACCCATCACCACCACCTTGTTAACTATTGATGTTCTGAGATACTATTTTACGATGAAGAGCATCTTGAAAGTGAAGATGAAATTTTATCGGTGGAAAAGTGGACACTGATGTTCAAGCTGAACAAGAACATCAGTCTGATCCACAAAAGCCTAATGAGTCACCATTCTCGGCCTGAAGAAAATGACTCTGACTCCTCTTCATCCAGTTCACGATGAATTGACCGGTTTGATAATATTCTTCCAATGAAAGCGGCTAGTTGATGGATCACAAAAGCTTCAAGGAAGCTATATTAAAGTCATTGACACATTGTGGGATCAACATCTGGAATGCTACAAGTTATCGCGATCTAAAATCCGATGTGCTCACTTTCAATGCTAACAACATGAGTCTGCGGAGATATTATGTCTGGCGGACTTCATAGATTGGATGATAGCACGGCTAAGTTTCTCAAACATCTTCGGGTTGTGGAACAAAATTGATGAAATTAGGGACTCGATCAAAGAAGACCCGACACTTTCGACTCAAAAGTCTTTGGAGGCTCTGAGAGCTTACTTGAAGAATTCCTCATACCTCATTTGGCCCGATCACTATGCTAAAAGTCGATAATGTTGGGGTCTTCAATCTTCGGTTCGGTCTCTTGAGGGCAACACTGGGCTTTTGGATGCTCAAGTGACCAATTTAGCTAAGGCTTCCTCATCAATGGCTTGGAATCTTGGGCGCATGGCCTTGGAATTTTCTCAAGCTAATCTGGAAACAAAGGTCAGCGGTCTTCAAAAGGATACATCGATATCAAGGATATGGTCAGTTGAAATCTACCAAGCCTTCAAAGGTCAAGCCACCCAAACTCCCCGATTGTGTCAGACCAACTCTTGCTCTCACCTTGAAGTTGCATAACAATTGAGGGGGAAGACCCCGAAGAGACTTCCTCCTTGCGAGGGAGCCAACACCACCAGTCTCAGCTGTACCAATTTCATCAATCCCACCCTTATCATCAACAACAACAACAATGGCTATAGCAGTTACACCCATCACAACAACAACACCACCACTGGTAGCAACATCATCTTCCTCATGCCAGGATAAAGGAAAAGGCATAATGAAAACTCTGAGCACGAGAAGATTCCCTACAAGATCGATGACCGAATACACTGCTCTCACCACAAGCGGCTAAGTGCCTATCTTGCAAAGAAGAAGAAAGCGAAACTAGGCTGAGGAGGAAAGGAAGAGCAAAGAAGCTTGATAAAAGTTGTCATTTGAAGAAGAACTTGGGAATTGATCCAAAGAAGCGGAAGGGTCGAGGCGGGACAAAAGTTTAAGGATGCTCGGTGCTAAGATGGGTGAAATGAGAAAGCAGTTATTGGAAGAAAAGAAATCTGCTGCCATCGGAAAGCAAGAATTGACCACTAAAAGCTGGTCAATGACAAGCGAAGCTGCACTGAGAAGATCAGCGATGTCGAGAATCATCCCCAAGTCTAAACCGCGGCAATGAGCGTCCAGGGGGATGATAAAAGACCGAGGTTCATGATCCCCTAAAATTCACGACTTTGGGATCACTAAACTCGATGGTGGGTCCATAATTGAAAAGAAGCGAATACGGTGGTTAAGGAGCGATGAAGATGCTCGACAAAAGGTATGAAAGGCGAGGGATGCACGGCTGGCCCGGGATTGACTGCCTTTGCACCACAAGGATCTCAACCTCGGTCTTCGAGGGGGGAAAGAAGAGGGTTGAGTTCGGCTGAATCAAAGTGCACGGACTTCGAATGCAGCGAGGAGCTACACGAAGGGGTGAAGTTTGTCAAGCTGTCTAGTGATTGAAAAGCACGAAAGAGTGCATTCCCACATTGATGTCTATGGAAACCCGGCATTTCAAAGATGGAGTGACATTGTCGAGGTAGGTGTGGTTGCAATCTTGAGCTACATACACATGTGGCCTCAAATCAGGACTCTGCCAGCGTCGAGGTTGCGACCTAAACGCCAAGATAAGAGAGCACCCTGACAGAGAAACCCTTATCACAAAGAAAGTAAAGCTTGAATCACTGGGGATCCATCTAGATTGACATCAATAAAAGATGTATGTTTTGTTTAATTTCTCAGTGTTCCTTATTGTATTCATTAGTACATTCAGTGTAAGAAGAAGCCATTTGCTAACACAGCGATCAACCACTCAGGCTATTTGTATATCTAAATAGGGGAGACGTTGGGTTGATAAATACCCAAACCCCCTTAATCTAGGATTTGAATAGAAAATAACCTAAGTGCTTAGTCCGTTAAACACTAACAGGTCACTGAGTGCATAGTCTCTCACTGAGCCATCTTCAGGATACTCAGTATGAGGCGAAGAAGTATGTAGAAAACTAGAAGGGAGGGTTGAATAGTTTACCAATTAAAAACTTTGTTTTGAAACTTATTGTAAAGATCAATTGATATTGATCTTAGATATGTTAATGAAATATGTAAGCAATATGTAAGAAGTAAATAAGGAAAGAAATGATCAAACCACAACAAGTTGTTTATAGTGGTTCGGTCTACAAGGACTCTTTTCCTTGCCCTACTCCACTCCTCGAGTCTCAAACTTGAGAGTTTAACTTCACTAGTCAACAAGCTCCTTTCACCGGTGGAGAAAACCTTTACACTTCAACACACTATTTCGACACTAAGCTAGATGTCGAGTTCTTTCCAAGGGTACAACCACTCCCACACACAGCGTATTTTGAGGACTAAAATACTAACCACTCACACTCACAAGATTATGATGGTTTGATACAACAATGAAGTATGAATCAACACTAGATCATACAACACTAAACAAACAAGACTTCCAACTTCTCGTTGAAGCTTGAATATGACTTGATCTTCTTTGCTACAAAAGATATCACTAATATGATATGGCTGAGTTAGAAAGGTTATAGAGAAGATATGTATGAGAGTATGTTAGAAAGGGATGAAAAACTACTTGGCTTGGCATTGCTTTTTATAGCCAAAGTGGGCGGGCGTCAGGACCGCGGAACCCTTAAAGGGTTCGCCGGTATAATTTGGTACCGCCGGTCGACGGATCAAGATATCAAATCTTTGCTAAAGTCAACTCTATCTAAGTGAGATTGTGCAAGATATGAAGAGTACAAATTCACACAAAATATCTAATGAAATCTTCTAATGATTTCCATGATGCATTACATGATGTCATATGTTGTATTTCTATTTTTAGAAATATGCAAGTACATAAGTAGTGTTTGGTTTTAAGAACCTAACACATTCTAAAAACTACTATCATACATAATGATTAGAGTCATATCAAGATGTTACTAATCATAAATGTAAATGCTTGAATGATGAATATATTGTTTGAAAAAGCTTGTTTTAATATCTATTAAACTTGACAAGCTTTAAGCTTTTATACAAATTAAATTTACTTTTGTCGTTAACAAAACTTAGGTAAAGATCAAAAATATAAATAACGTTTAATGGCGATATTTGTATTAACAATCTCCCCCTTTTTGTTGAGGACAAAATATAAATTTTATTTTATAAAAGATACAAAGTTTGTACAAGAGTTATAAAAATATTAGTTTTAGAACTTGAAAAGAGAATGATAATGCAAGTGTATGATGTTTGACTATTTATGAAAGTCAAAGTATTCACTAGTTGATGCATGATGTTGACTTTTTAAGAAAGTCAAAGTATGCAGTTTGACTTTTTTTTAGGAAAAGTCAAGTATTATCAATGAGGGTTCCTGTTTGACTTTTAGGAAGTCAAATCTATGCGGTTTGACTTTTTGGAAAAGTAAATATAAATAATTTCAAAGTTATATATTTTCTCCCCCTTTTTGTCTCAACAAAAAGAAGAGGCTATCTTGAGGAATGTAATGAGCCGAGCTATTATCTCCCCTTGTTCAAAGCTCCCCCTAAATTGGGTGCTTTAATGGGAAGATTCATGGATTGTGAAAATAAAGCTACAAACAAAAATGTTAGTAATAATGATCATTCACAAGCATTTCCAAACACTATGTAATGACACCAACAATATAATAAACAACATTCATTAGTTAAAATTTTTCATGAGTAAAGATCATGAAAAGAGAACACAATGATGTGTTTTTAGTACAAGAAAAATTATCCTAAGAAAGTAAAGACTAGTCTAAAACCATCCTAAAGTGATGGTGGATGAGAAAGAGCGTTGAGGCGCTCAAGGATGTGGTTGAGGATGAACCTCATTTCTTCTTGGAAGTCATGGACCATAATCCGGGTCCTTTCCACGGTTTGGGCCGTTTGCTCACAAGTTGAGCAACCATGCCTTGGAGGGTAGAATGTTTGGGGAGGTTGTGGTGGTGGAATGGTGGATGTGTTGGTGGTGTTAGGGATGTTTGGAGTGGTCATGATGGAAGCAAGCAAAGCACTTTGCATTTGCATTGTCTCATTCAAGTGAGAGTCCACCATGCCTTTGAATTGGTGGAGGTTGTGGAGTTCAGTTTGAATCTCCTCTCAGTGGGATTGCATCCCACATACACTCCTCAATGTCCTCAAGATGAGGTGACATTGATGTGGGGAGTGAATGATCCCCATACCAAGGACCATGAATGTCTTTGTGAATGGGGTGGAAGAGAAGAGGTTTAGGCCCTAATGGAGCGTTTGGGTCAAGATGACCAGGGTGACTTATGAGCCATCCGCTCAATTGAGCCAAAGGATGGCAATGGTGGTGGATGATTTGGCCTAGGAGGCAAGTCATCCAAGTTCTCCAAGAAAGGATTGGGGAGGTTGGTGGAGTGGAAAATAACTCCATGGGAATGAGAGTTGGAGACCTTGGTGAAGGTGGTGAAGGTGTTTTGGATGTTTGGATGGGTGCGGGTGGAGGTGAAGTTGGTGTTTTTGTTGGTGGTGGAGTGGTGATCACAATGTGTGATTGAGTAGGTGTGGCTAAGGTGAGGTTTGTATCATCTCGGATGGGAGATGAGATAGTAAGTGGAGAAGACTCGGATGAGGAGCTAAGGTGAACAAAGCAACAAGGCCTCACGCTAATTCTAGCGGTCTTCTTGCAAGGTTTTGGAGATGATTTTGTCATTTTGACTTTGGTTTGTCTTTGCTAGATGATAGTAAGAATGAAGAAGGTGTGAGGATGATCATGGTAAAACCTCTCAATTTATAGAAGTGAAAAATCATGGAGAAATGTGTTTGATTTGATGTTAAGCCATTGAAGAGATGAGGTTCCTAATGATTTGGAAGTGGGTTGAATGCTAGTCATATCACCCAAGTCAAGCCATTCAAAAGAGATGGAGTGAAGAAGAAAAGATTTGCAATAAATGTGTTCTAATGAGCAGAATTTCCTAATATTAGATCACCCAGGATTTGAAGGTACCAAAAATTTGGTTCCTTCCTTTATGCAAAGGGCTCCTTGGGTGGATTTTTCAAATTTTTGAATTTTGGTGGGAAATGGATTTCTTATATACTTAAGGGAATTATACTAGTTCTAATAAGGGTATAAGCAAGTTAGGATTGATTTATAAGCATTGGATGGTAATTTGGAATCACGAAATAGTCGAAATTGAGAAAGTTACACGAAGGATCCACGGCACCAAAATCATACATGGCGGAACCCTAAAAAGGTCTTGTGCGTCACGGTCACTTTGCTGGTCTGGCGGTACCAATTACATAACGGACGGTACCAAAATTATGGTGCGTCGATCCGTCGAGAAGTCTGAGAAAAATGGACGAGTTAGTTTTTAGGTGTCGGGACTTTTCGAAACACGAAATTCTTCTCAAAACATGTTATACTAACCATTTCTAGTTAGGAAAAGCAGATAATAAATATATAAACATAGTGGAACATGTATTTTGAGCAAGGCTTATTGATTTTCACATTATAGTGAAAATGGGTAAAATTTGATAGCATACTTGTGCTATCCCCTGCATGAATTGTTAGCATTCACCATTGTTTCAGGTTATATTATCATCCTACATAATAAAACAACCAAATTGTATCAAACATTAATGATAATGTATTGTTCCAAACACTCCTTAAAAGTACCCTTATTTGTCCAACTTCTTGTAAATCTTGTTCATCATCCTACCAAGGCACTTGAACATTCCCTTAGTTTGCTTGAACTCCGTTGATTCATTCTCTATTTCGGGAAGAGATGCATAATACTCATGAGGCGGAAGACGAGAGCTTGGAAGACCATCCTCCGAGCTATTTGATGATGATGATGATGGAGTTGGAGGTTTTGCTCTCTTGCCTTTTGTCTTAGCAACTCGTGCATCACTCAAAGGTACAAAGATGTGAGGGATGAGCTCATAGTGAAGGTGCATCCCTTTTGGTGTTGGTGGAATTGGTGCAAAGTTTCTATAGAGATGGGTGAGGAGCATCCCGTATGGAAGAGCAACCGATCCTTGAGTTGGAATATCAATCATTCTTCTAGCTATGTAGTAGGCTAAATTGAATGGTTGACGGGTGGACAAGTTGTAGAGCATATGACAAAGGCAAGCGTTAATGTGATCCCTATTTCCTATGGTGCTAATGGCGTTGGCTCTAAGTAGCTCCTCCCATTTCTTAAATTCAGGCTTAAGTTCATTTAGCTCCATTCCATATGGATCTCGGTTTACTTCTTTTCCCTTTCGGGTAACTCGGTTTGTATCACTTTTTGGGTTAAAAAGGTGTTCACGGATGACATCCTTATCGGCCAAGCGGGTTTGGTAGGGAAGAAGCGGTCATTGATAGCATCAAGGGCGGTGAGTGACCATTTATCCGAGTAGAGACAAGTTCCTCGGTTGGGAATTCCTAGCACTTGAGCAAAGTTGGCTAAGGTGATGGTGTAGTCGTTTTGATTAATTCTAAACCTAAGACAAAATTCATCATTGTCTTCATCACTAAAGCGGTCACACTAGCATAGAATTCTAACACAAACCTAGGACAAATTGGTTCATCGATGTCAAGAAGACAATCAAATTGAATGGCGGCTAGTTCTTCACGAAGGTTGGTGTTTTCAAGGAAGGATGAGTGAATGGTTCTACCCTCATGGAAATACCTTGATTCTAGACCCTAAATATTTCTACTTGTTCTTTGGTAAGTCCTTTGGTTTTGTGGTGTTTGGGAATGTAGTTAAGAGTGTCTTTGTGATCATAGAATCTTGCGGCTACCATGGTTATTCCTAAGGACAAGAGTTAATATGTTAAAAATGAGAATAAGTTTTAACGTTTTTGGTTCTAGTGTGTGCCTATATGAAAACAATTTGGAGTTTCGGTTATCTCGACTCATTTTATGCACAAAGATGGTTTTAGTGGGGTGTTTGGCAAATACCATGAGATAACCCAAATGCTCCTAATTCAATGTGGCTTCATTTGAATATACCCAAGAATGCATATTAGTTATGCAATACCTTTAGTATTCAAGAGCATGCAAGTGATGAAAATTTAACGTTTCTATTTGTATTAGCAATGAAAAAATTGTTTTCCTACAAGTGAGAAGCTTTTCAAAATTTTTGACATGGGGTGTTTGGTTGTTTGAATAGGGCCTTATATTCATTATCTATCAATTAGTGGGAAGCATGATTTGTTTATGCAATATGATAATGTAGTACCTAATTTCAATGACTAGTTATGCAATTTGCCAATTGAATTCATATTTGGTATAAAAGCATACATAGAACCCCATGTAATGATTTGTGATAGTTTGGTGCATAAATAAGAATCCTAGACTTCGAAATTAAGAGATGAAATGTAGTTAGGATACTTACAATGATGTTATCTTCATTGATTAGTGAGTTGGAAGATGACAATAATGAGCTTGGTTTAAGTTATAAACGTTTTGGTAAAGTGGGTTTTGAGGAAGAGGATGATTTGTATATAGCGGTTTTATACATGGAGACCACCGGACGGATTGGTACCAAAAATTTGGTTCCGTCTTTGTTATGCGTTTAGTTAAAATGGCTACTGATGCACTTGTACAAAGACAAATTTGTTTAGTTTTGACTATTCTAATGTTTTGGGCTATGTTTATCCTACATGTTTGGTTCCATTAACCCTAAACCAAGTCTAAGAAGATTAAAAAGGTTCTCGTTTAAGAGGCTTAGTTAAGATGTCGGCAATGTTGTCTTGGGAGGATACTTTCTCGATTGAAATGTTTCCTTTTTGAACATTGTCGCGAAGAAATGATGGCGGTTTCAATATGTTTTATGCGAGCATGTTAGCGGGATTCTTCTTTGAGATCGATGGCTCCTTTGTTGTCGCAAAGTATCCAATATCGTTGAGATGAATTCCATAATCTCTGAGATTGCTTCATCCAGAGCTTGTTGACATGCCTTTCCGGTGAGGCGTGCACTTTCGGCCGATGGTTGAAATGGCCAAGGCGTTTGCTTCTTTGCAAACCATGAGGTAAGAAAATGTCAACAAAGTGCAAATACCACTTGTACTTTTTCTATCGACATAGTCCAGAGGCATGATCAGAATTAAGCATACACTATGGTTTCTACACCCGTTCCTTTGGGATACCATAATCCTAAACACGTTATTCCGTTAATGTATCTAAAAATCCTTTTTACGACTTCTAAAGTGTGATGCCTTTGGGTTTTCTTGGCGAGCACATGAAGCATAGACAAACACTAAACATAATGTAGGTCTACTAGCTAGTAAGATAGAGTAGGCTACCAATCATTCCTCTATATTTAGTGTTATCTACGGATTCACCTTCCTCATCCTTGGTTAGTTTAGTGTCCGAGGACATGGGAGTTTTAGTTGGTTTTTTACCTTTATAGAGTTCATATGGTGTTTTGTTTAAGAAAGGGCGTATTAAGACTCTATTCAAAATATATGTAGAAGTGTCAACGGCGTTACACCAAAACTTTTGAGGAATGTTTTGTTCATTAAGCATTGTTCTACTCATTTCTTGAATTGTTCTATTTTTACGTTCTACTACTCCATTAGATTGAGGTGTTCGTGAAGCGGAAAAGTTATGTGTTATACCATTTGTATCACAAAAGTTTCCAAATTGAGTTTCGTTGTCAAATTCACGACCATGATCCGTTCGGATCGACACGAATTTGACACCTAGAAGATTTTGAATTTTCTTGCTAAGTATTTCAAATTTATCAAAAGCTTCATTTTGGTTTTCAAAAACAACGTCCAAGTAAACCTTGAATAATCATCTACTATGACCAAAATGTATAAGTTGCCTCCATAGCTTCTTATAGCGGATGGTCCAAACAAGTCCATATGTAATAATTCTAGACACTTAGATGTGGACACCATATTTTTAGATTTGTGACTACTATGTGTTTGTTTACCAATTTTGCAAGCGTCATAAAAGTGTTGGTCATATTTAAGTTTTGGTAAATTCCTAACCAATTCTTTTGAAGATAGGTTTTGTATAAGTCTCATATTAGCGTGACCTAAGCGTCTATGCCAAAGAGATGAGCTATCATCTAATGTTGTTAGGCAAAGTTTGTCATTATATGTTTTATCTATTTTCATGACATATATGTTCTTTTTCCTAACTCCTTTAGCTATGGTGATACCATCTTTTAGTATTTTACTACCATTTTCATCAAATAGCACTTTATACTTTTTATCACATAGTTGGCTAATACTAAGTAGATTAAATCCTAACCTATCCACATGAGCAACATTTTCAATAGTTAGGGAGTTATGAGCGATCGTACCTTTGCCAATAATTTTGCTTTTGAGATTGCTACCAAAGGTGACATTACCTCCGTCATACTCTTGGTATGATGAGAAGAGACTTTTGTTGCCCGTCATGTGTCGTGAGCAACCACTATCTTTTATCCATTCATCAGGTTCCAATCCAACTTTCAAGCATACCTAAAAGCAAATAACTCAAGCATTTGGTCCCCAATATCTCATGGGTCCATTTGGGTTACACATACCATTTATTTGATTCATGTATGGAAACGATGGGTAAGAGTTCCATGGCATGTAATCTGGAGTTTGATATGGTCTAGGAAAGTTTTGATTCCAACCATTGTGTTGGTAGTTGGGTTGTACGTTGTGGTTGCTCTTAGGAAAGGGGCGTTTGGCAAAAGGAGTTTTATATCGTTGTTGAGTAGTTTTGATCTAAATTCATTTTTGACAAGTCCTACTCACGAGTAACATGGTGGTTTTAGTTTAATACTATTATTGGTTTTCTTTGTTATTTTAAAAATTGATGCGGTCCGTATTGCGAACATTCGATTCTATTTGAAGTACCAGCACCATTTTGCTGTGGACGGAACCCTTATTTTGGTTCCGTTTGGTCCGTCTTTATCTTGCAATTTTGACAGAATGTTCGTCCTTTTCGGCGTTTTATTTTGACTCTTTGGAATTAATACTTCATTAAAACCTAGCCCATTCATGTCTCATGGTGTTTTATGAATTTTAACTATTTCATCGGCAAGCGCGATGTTCTTGTTAAACCTTTTAAATTTAGAATTGTTTTCTATTAAAACATCTTGTGTGAGCTTTAGTTTTTCTATTTCAAGTTTAAGCTCTTGACATGATTTACAATCATCGTCATTTGCTTTTCCTTTTCTAGTCGTTTTGCTTTTTCTTTTAACTCATAAACTTCATTTTCCAAAAATTCCTTTTTGGTTTTTAAAATTTATTTTTAGTTATGATTTTTAGACTTAGCTCACACAATTGATTATATTGTTTTTGCAAAGTGTCATCATCAATAGAAGAATAAGAAGAGTCGGAAAGTACCTCATTTGACTCATGTGCCATTAGGGCGATCTCTTCCTTGCTTGATTCTTCATCGTCTTCACTATCACTCCAAGCACCACTTACAAAAGCTCGTTGAGTTTTGCTTTTAGGGAGCTTGGGACATTCTCTATGAGGTGACTTGCATCACCACATCTAAAACATTTTCTTTCACCTTTACCCTTCTTGTCATCCCGATCCTTTCGGAATGGCTTCTTTTCTTTTCGAGGTTGTCTTACGAACTTTCCTCTTCTTCTAAAGAACTTCTTAAAATCTCTAACGGCCATGGCATATTCCTCATCTTCACTACAGGAGCAAGATTCGTCATCATCACTTGATTCCGCTTTTGCTTTTAGAGCAACGGTTTGATCTTCTCCCTTTTTCCTTTGATGATCTCCGAATCTTTCTCCATCACCATTTCGTGTACTTTGAGGTTTCCGATCAACTCGTCTAGTGACATTATTGAGAGATCTTTTGATTCCTCAATGGCGGTCACTTTAGCTCTCCATTTGGGATGGAGTGCTCTAAGAAATTTCCCGACAAAGTTCTTACTACGAAAAGATTCATCAAGTGCTTTAAGTGATGTAATAATAGTGTTAAAGCGAGCAAAGCCACAATCAATGGTTTCATCTTTAGGAATAACAAATTGTTCATATTGTTGAACAAGAAGATCAATTTTGTTATCCTTGACTTGTGAATTACCTTGATGTGTAACAATTAAAGATTCCCAAATATCTTTGGCGGTTTCACACATAAAAATTCTTTCATATTCTTTTCTAGGTAAAGCATTATAAAGCATCATTTTAGCTTCATTATTTTTAGCAACTAGTTTCTTTTGTTCATCAGCGGAAATATCCTTTGTTGTAGAACTAAAATCCCCTTTAACAATAATAAACCAAAGATCTATATCTTTTGATTTTACATATGTTTCAAAACGGTTTTTCCAATAGATAAATCCATTGGTTTCAAAGAGTGGTGGTCTTTGCATAGATTGCCCTTCTTTAAAGTTTTGAGAATCCATGGATCGTTTCAAGTTTATAAAATACAAGTTATTTTAGAAATTCTTGAGCAACGAGGCTCTGGTACCAATTGTAGAAAACTAGAAGGGGGTTGAATAGTTTACCAATTAAAACTTTGTTTTGAAACTTATTGTAAAGATCAATTGATATTGATCTTAGATATGTTAATGAAATATGCAAGCAATATGTAAGAAGTAAATAAGGAAAGAAATGATCAAACCACAACAAGTTGTTTATAGTGGTTCGGTCTACAAGGACTCTTTTTCCTTGCCCTACTCCACTCCTCGAGTCTCACACTCGAGAGTTTAACTTCACTAGTCAACAAGCTCCTTTCACGGGTGGAGAAAACCTTTACACTTACACTATTTCGACACTAAGCTAGATGTCGAGTTCTTTCCAAGGGTACAACCACTCCCACACACAATGTATTTTGAGGACTAAAATACTAACCACTCACACTCACAAGATTATGATGGTTTGATACAACAATGAAGTATGAATCAACACTAGATCATACAACACTAAACAAACAAGACTTCCAACTTCTCGTTGAAGCTTGAATATGACTTGATCTTCTTTGCTACAAAAAGATCACTAATATGATATGAAACTGAGTTAGAAAGGTTATAGAGAAGATATGTATGAGAGTATGTTAGAAAGGGATGAAAAACTACTTGGCTTGGCATTGCTATGTATAGCCAAAGTGGACGAGGCGTCACGGACCCGGAACCCTTAAAAGGGTTCCGCCCGTGTATCATTTGAATGACCGTGCCCGTCCGGCAGTCAAGATATCAAATCTTTGCTAAAGTCAACTCTATCTAAGTGAGATTGTGCAAGATATGAAGAGTACAAATCCACACAAAATATCTAATGAAATCTTCAATGATTTCCATGATGCATTACATGATGTCATATGTTGTATTTCTATTTTTAGAAATATGCAAGTATATAAGTAGTGTTTGGTTTAAGAACCTAACACATTCTAAAATCTACTATCATACATAATGATTAGAGTCATATCAAGATGTTACTAATCATAAATGTAAATGCTTGAATGATGAATATATTGTTTGAAAAAGCTTGTTTTAATATCTATTAAACTTGACAAGCTTTAAGCTTTTATACAAATTAAATTTACTTTTGTCGTTAACAAAACTTAGGTAAAGATCAAAAATATAAATAACGTTTAATAACGATATTTGTATTAACAAAAGTAGTCTCTCACTTTCGGTAAAGTGAGAACTTAAGGAGGCGAGGCGAAGTGAGTCAAGAAGAGATGGTGGATTGATGAGTGATGACAATAACTCCTTTGAATCCCTCAACTCTGACTACTTACTGAAGACAAAGCTGAGAAGGCTGAAGACTATGAAGACTAAAGAATGGGTGGGATAAAGCGGTTACATAAGCGAATAAGGCCAGATTACTTATCACGAAAGTTTCCCCTTTAGAATCGGCATCAGTCTTGACAAGAAGAAAGTGACTTGGTCCCTTTACCTAATATAGTCTTTATAGCTTGAGACAAAATACATCGGATATTTTGTCTTATAAGTGTCGGTTGTCACTTAGGAAGAGTTAAAACCATACTTGTATAAATAGCATAAGAGATGGAGTGAAAGTTTAAGCTTGTGGTGTAAAACACACATACACGAAGCCATCTTTCACTCCTCAAATAACTTAATCCATGAGATAGCTTCGATTGGTACTTGTAGTTGTGCTCGGACTTAGCTGAGCTTAGTGAGGAGTTACAACACTTTGTCATTTCAATCCCTAATCTTGTTCATGAAGTACTAGGGTAGCATCCCATTCTTTGATTCATTTCTAATAAGAATATGATGTTGAAAATTACTCTTTGTGTTTTACTTATATCTTTTCAGTCATTGATTCACTATTAGTTTGTTTACAATACTTAAACTGTTTTTTATACTATAGTGAATAGGGAACAACACATATCATATCACATATGATATGACATATCATATATGATTTAACACTAATATCACATGTGATATTCAATTTAGTGCTTAATCATATATGATTTTCATCTGAAATTTCGATTAGCGTAAAAAGAAAAAAAGCATTGAAAAAAACGAATTTTTTTCTTTTTTAGAAAGTATATCAAAGTGCCCGTCTATAGAAAGATAATTAAATGCTCATCGCGACCGTGTAAATATTTTCGCTTAACGATTAACGGTTTAAAAGATATTTAAATTATAAAAAATAAATGAAATAATAAAATGCTTTTAATCTCAACCATTGATTTCTTTTTAAATGAATGGTGGAGATGAGTCCCTTGGTATGTAAGAAAAGTTTGGTATGTAAAATGACTCTCCTCATATATTTTTTGCTTTTATGATTGCTAGATATTTCATTTCCTTCCCCAAGATCTATTTAAATCAACGCAAGTATCATTTACAGAAACTAAATCAATCCAATAAAAAGATGTCCTTTAACAATTCTCAGACCCTTACTAAGTGTCTTAATTCTGCCGGTGAACCACTTCCAAAAACGGAGGTTGCAACTAAAATAGTTGCTTTATTCACGCTATCGATCACGAATATCAAGAAAAAACGTACTATTATTGTGAAACTAGAAGGGGGGTTGAATAGTTTTACTGATTAAAACTTTGTTTTAAACTATTTTGATCGACTTATGTCAATCTATTTAATGTGTGTGTTGGATGTTGATAGATAAACATATAAATGGATAATGCAAAGATAAAGAGTAAGAAACACAAAACCACGACGCGAGTATTTATAGTGGTTCGGCTACAAGGACACCTTCCTTGCCCTACTCCACTCCCCAAGTTCTCCACTCGAGATTTCGTATGCACTACACAACACAAGCTCCTTAATGTGGCGGAGAAGCCTTCACAACATCGCCTACTATTTATCCGGTACAAGGCTAGACAGAGTTTTTCCACGGTAGAACCAAACCTATCACTGCAGCTGCCTACACTTTATTCGGTACAAGGCTAGATACCGAGTTCCATTACAAAGGAGGAACTACTACCCAACACTACACCAATACACAACTACCCCGAAGGAGACACACTCCTTATTACAACAACGTAAAGGATATCAATATCCTTTAACCCAACCTATCTATCTTGTACAACGATGCACCATATCGAATGTACTTCCTTGGCACCTTTCACTAATGCCTTCGACACGACCCTTTGGCACCTTTCACTAATGCCTTCGACTTGACTCTTTGGCAACTTTCACTAATGCCTTCGACTTGACTCTTTGGCACCTTTCACTAATGCTTTCGACAGGACCCTTTGGCACCTTTCACTAATGCCTTCAACACAAGACTTCTAAGGAGGGAGGAAAGAACTATCAACAAGATAACTTGATAGTCTTGAGGATGGCGAAAGCTTGGCAACTCATGGACTTGAGCTTGCTTTCGACTTCAAGAGGTGGTGATTTAAGCCTTTAAGAGGAACCTAGAGAATCACACAAACACAAAACTACATAGAAAGATCCTTTGGATCTGAGGTTAGAGAGTTTACAATACAAAGAGAGAGTATGTGTAAAAAGGGGTGAGTTGCAAGAGAGAAATGGCTCACTATTTATAGGCAATTTCCTCTACTGTTCCCCAGTTCCCACGGAGAGGGATTCGACTAGTGCAATCCAAGGGATCCGTATTTGGGTCGGCTTAAGTCCGGTTTTGGGTTCAAAAGCAGGGATTATGGGTTATGAACCAAGGGTTATACAAGATGCAATGTATCTAGACATTAGGTCATGGGTCATGGATCATGGATAATACCCAACATGACTTCATGCATGATGTCATACAATGGGTCATGGGTTATGGATCAAGCTCCATGGGTATGGGTCATGATCTTTGGGTTTTACCCAACAATATTCAATGTATCTAGCCAATCAAGTACTTAGATTTTTACCCATTACAATATATACACATTTTCATATTATGTAAACACTAGTTGTTATACATATGCATTTCTATAAGATGTAAACACTATTACTTGTTTAGTGTTTTATATGAAAATGTAAGTGTGTTAGTAACTATTGGCTTAAACCATTTACGTATTTTATTTGTTTCGTTAAAATGATTTTACGTTTGTTATCGACAAAATATTAGAAGATCCTAAAATATAAATAAACGTTTTTA
>OU343218.1:98230287-98270122 GCA_910596185.1 Chrysanthemum makinoi | reverse complement strand
TTCGGTCCGGTCCGGTCTCTGGCCGGTTCTGTCACGGATCGTCCGTCCGTCGTTGCTCACCCCTACTCTGTGAGGATATAAATGTCACCACACTTTAATTTAAAGTGTGTCAATCAATTTAAAGAGTATACAAATCACTTCCCATTAAATATATATGAACATAAGTCGGTACTAATATATAAAAACGACCACCATCTAGCATTAGAATAATCAATAAGTAGCATTTCGAAGTTAGTTGACTATAACGAGCTTCTTTTGTATATACTGGAACAGTCTTAATGTCGTAACTTGGTATTCTAGTTTGGTTTTGTTTTCGTGACAAGTGACAATGACACACAATAGGCATGGGGAAATCGTTTTTCAAAAGGAAAAATAGATATAATACAGCCATGTTCTTATATTTCATTTAACCGGTCACCATCATACAAAAATAATCAACTCAGCATCTTGAATTATTTGATTGTATAGCAGTATAAGCATCTTTCGTATAAAGTCTGGTTATTATATCGTTAAACCTTTTAAGTATTATATCTTTTTATCAGGTTTATTTGTCACAACAAATCAACGCATAGACGACTAAGGGAGGTAATTTGACAACACAATTTTTTTTTGTTTATACAAGCAGTAGAAGAATGTATTCATAATACAACTATTTACAGCTAAATGAAATATGCGCAAATTATGTCATATTAATAGCATATATGCAAAAATGGTCGGATGATATTTTAGTTCTACCAGTATAGCACTAATAAAAAAATCATCTTACGCAAGCTATTTGACCTTAGCAAGGCCAAACTAATGAAAAGAACATCTAATACAAGCCCAAACAGATAACAAAGCTAAGACATCATCAAAATGAAAACAAGTACTCTTTTTCAAGTTTATCTTCTTAAATGATGAAGAGAACAGGACCTGTACTCTTTTTCCTTGGACAAAGTTTTCCCACGGGGTTTTTATTTGCCAAGGTTTTTTAACGAGACAGGTGTACTGGGTAATCTTGTATTTGCAGTTTATTTTATTTCAAGACTGCACTAGAAGAAATGATGTTATTTCTATGGCTATCATTAACAATTTGCAGATTATCTGTTATAGTAGTTGCTATTCTCCTCCCTTGATCATTCTGGATGGTTTGGATGGTTTGAAGATGTTTATGGAGTTGATGTCGCTGATTCAAGACTCTTATTCAGTTGATTTGATGCTTATTACTTTCAAGACTCTTTCTCTTGGAATTGATTGGAATATCACTTGGTGTTATATGCTCTATACTTATCAATGTGTATGGGTCAGTCCTGGTTCTACTAGTCCTAGTAGGTTAGCTATCTATTTGTCTTACTCATATGGTGATGTTTTGGCAGTGCATTGGTTTGTCCCTTTGCATTTGTTTCCATGTATTCAGAGTATGGTAAGGCAATAGAATTGGCTTGTCTTTTGCTAGGATTGGTGATTCATAGGATGGCCTTGGTTATTCTTATTCTGGTCATTGTTTTAGTTTGGCTAATGTTATCTATGTCTTGGATTTTATTACTACTTCTTTTGTTATCCTTAGAGAGCAGGGTACGGTGGCTGATGGCTCAAGCCATCAGCGATGGCGCGAGTAATCACACCGGAGCTCGGCTGGTGGGCTGTGGCGCCGTAGCCACCAGCTCACGCGAAAGACTTTTTTATTCTTTTTCTTTTTGGGTTGTGGTTTGTTTTTGTGGTTTGCTAATGTTTTTCTGTTGTTTATGGTTTGTGGTTGTGGTTGTGTTTTTTTCGTTTTTTCTTTATGTCGCAGGTATTAAGGGAAGAAGATGACCTATGAAGAAGATGAAGAGTAAATTAAAATAACAGATGGCCTTGACAACTTTGGAAGATGAAAAGTAGATTAAAATAATAGTCTATTTTAGCCTTTACAACTCCCAAGATATACAAGATACAATACCGTTTTTTATTTCTTGTTTCTTTTTTTCTCAAAAAATTGATTTATATTTCTTGTTTCTTTTTTTCACATAAAATGGACCACAAAATAATAAGATTTTGGCTGAGTACAAACAAAATAAAAGTAGGCTAAGTAAGTTTCGAGAATAAAATTGGGCCGAGATACTAATACATTTTGGTTGTATATAACATTTTTTTTTTCTTTTTACATTTTTATGTATTTTTTCATTAATGAAAATTAATTTTTAGTTTAATTTGTTGTTTTACTTAAATAAATTATTAAAAATAATAATTAAAAAAAAATGTGGGGTCCAGAAGTGCACCATGGCACCAGATGTTGGTGTGATATGAGGGAGAGATGTTTTTAGTGTTATGGTAAATTCTGGTGTTATGGAAAAAGATGCTGATGTGGCATCACTTTTTTTACGGCACCACCTTATGGCACCAAACGATACCCTATGCTCTTAGTAGTTGTCATTTATTTTTAGGCAAGAGTGGGAATTTTTAGGGGTTGTCCTAATTTTTCCTTCTTCTTGTGCTATTGTTTGTATATAACTCATTTTATTTAAAAAAAAAAATGAAAACAAGTACCTGAATTTGACCTAGATAACTCATCTTGAAAGAACGATGACCTGAAATACATTCTAGCTATTTGATCTAGAAAGCAACTTTAGGAGGAAATGGCTAAAGGTAGTGGCGATCCAACAAAACACCATCCCTCGCTACCACATGAGTGTCACATCCTTTCTCTCGTCACTCATTCATCCATCATTCAACCCCCTAACCCTCATTCAACATCTACTTATACTAAAGATTTATTTATATATTAAAACTCACACAACAAGCTCTCTCTCTTTTTTGGTTAAATCATAATGGTGAACGAATGCGGTGTTTTTTGTTAACTCATAGTGGTGACTTAATGGGGTCTCACGCTTGAATTAACCCCACATTACGTTTAGCCTGAGAAAAATATTACACATGATTAAATTCAAGTTAATAGAATGAAAACCGCCCACCGCATGCTTATGGTAGGAGTACCGGCCCTCGAGAGTCAAGAATACGTTCATATATTGTAATTCGCTCTCATGAATACGTTAATAGATTTTAATAGCTAAAACCGGTAAAAGCAATATAATAAGGTAATAAATGTAAGACGTGATTAATTCATTCATAATGTGAGATTACATATGTCCCGACATATATAACCTAACACTTAAGTTGTGAGATTACATATGTCCTAATATATATGCCCTAACACTTGAGTTTGAGCTCAAACTATACTAATGCTAATCAAATACAAATACTAATCAAAGTCTAATACTAAATACTAATAAGTCCACTAACAATAAAAAAAACCTCAAAAAAGATTGTTAAATGGCTATAAAAAGCTACTTTTGAGTTAAACTGCTAAATGGTTGTCACCATAAGTTACAATCCGAATAGGCGAATAGAAGATGAACAACAAAGAACCTAGACATGCTAAAGTCGGGTACTTTTGACTATCCATGCATAACACTTATCCAAAAATCGCACCTCATTCGAAACCGAGTAGTCTTTAAACAATTGAACATATTACCAAATCCTGCTGTTTTTAGGCCTTAATCGCACATTAACGCATTTTGCCAGCAAACTGCAGGAGCAATACGCCTAAAAACTGCTTTAAAAGTCTGTCATCCGTGTCTTACGATACTTAGTGGACATTTATAAAAAGTAGGAGTCTACCACCGGATCCGTTTCAAGTCCTTCCTTGGCAGTGGTGGAACTTGAACATTTATATTGGGAGGGCCGAATTTATTTTAAGGGGGCAAATCGGAGATTTATTTGTATCATCAACTAAATTACCCCTAAAACCTATAATTTTTACACTAGTTGCGCAACTTTTGGGGGGCCAGGACCCTCCCCTGCCCTGCCCCTTTAAAGTTCCGCCCTTGTTCCTTGGTGAATGCTTCAAGCATTGGATAATTTCCCGAGCAAGATTTCATCCACTCTCCAAGCTCTTCTAATTTGGTGAATGACATTTTAAATGATAGAATATGTTGGCAGATAGATTACAAGCGTCAAATCAGTACTAGAGATGACAAAGCAAGCACAGATGGAGCAATAACAGTCTAGGTAACCCGATTTGTATAAGTGAATGGGTCTATTTGGGCCACTAAAAAAGTCTTGTGGGTTGATGTGGACACCCACTCAAAACTAAACCAGAAAGCATATGGGTCAAAAACTCAAAATGGGTAAGAATTAATAAAGTTGTTTGTAGTAGGGGTGTTCAGTGTTTGGTTTGGCACCGAACAAACCGAAATATAAATCAGACCGAAACCGAATAAAACCAGACCGAAAATTTTAATTGGTGCATGGTTTGGTTTAAAACCAAACTGAAGTATTTAATGGGTGTTTGGTTTGGTTTTGGGTTTGACAAATACAAAACAAAACCAAACCGAAAAAACCGAATATATATCTATCCACACAAAAAAGTTTAAATTATGTATATACAGATTTTATATGTTTATCTTCCTAACAAAAAATCATAATAATTTAAAATCTTTTAAACTAACCACTCCTTAAATCAAGGATTGATGCATATATAGGACTCCAGGAGCAATTAACCTACTTGATATCTATAAATTCACATATATCGTATTTTATTTTATAAGATTTCCGCTTGCAAATTTTTATTAGTATGTTCTGATATGACTCCATAATGTGACATTCGGACCCTTGTCGGGTTGTGGTGTTACATGAAACCTATTGGTTTCTTAAACTTTTGTTTTGTTGATTTACTTAAGCACTTTGTGAGATATTTTTATTTGGTAATTTTATTTGAACTTTTAGGTTTTTATTTGTAACTTTTAGATTATATTTTGAAGTTTACTTGAATTTGGTTTTCTTGGTTTTAACCGAAACCAAACCGAATTCTAATTTGGTGTATGGTTTGGTTTTATCCATTCTAAAATTGGTTTGGTTTGGTTTTGGTTTAGACTTTTAAAATTTTCAAACCGATTAACCCGAACCATACAACCCACGAAACTGAAAACCGAACCGATGAACACCCCAGTTTGGGTAATATTTGAATAAACCGAAAATTGAAACCGAACCGAACCGAAAATAACCGAACCGAACTCATAACCGAATCGAATTTGTTAAAACCGAACCGAACCGAATTAAATATTCGGTTTTCGGTTCGGTTATGGTTTTAGCAATCCAAACCGAAAACCGAACCGAAAACCGAATTCAAATAAATATATATATATTTTTATATATTTATATAAAAAAAATATTAAAACTCTTTTAAATATAACATTTTTTAAGCTTTAATTTTTTTTTCTTTCTAAAAATCTTATAAATAAATGAATAAATAATTAAATTTATGCAATTCGGGTTATTCGGTTCGGTTTTCAGTTATGGGGGTTCGGTTTTTGGTTATTCGGTTCGGTTTTCGGTTCGGTCGAATCATTTTAAATTCGGTTCGGTTCGGTTCTCGGTTATACTCAGAAAAAAAAATTAACCGAACAAACCGAACAACCCGATAACCGAACCGATGAACACCCCTAGTTGTTTGCACTTTCTTTAACAAGGAGGGCACTGAACTGGCTTTACCGAGAATTTCCACGAACAGAAATAGTAAAAGTTGATGACTTGGAAAGAGTGGAGGATGAACTCTTGAACGGCAACTATCTCACAATACATGCATCACAAATATATCTCATGTGTCCTTAACAAGATATGAACACACAACTATTTGGTTGGAGAGTTTTGTAGAATCGTTGCAGCGGTATATTCGTGATTTCCACAGGTTTATTCCATAATCGAATTATGAACAAGGCACAAGATTTGACAAGAGATGATTCTTTATTTACTAAACAACATGGTTACATTGTTTATACAAGACACACTATTACAAAACTAACATATGTAACATATATATAGGTTTCTAATCGGTGTAAATGAACCGACATGTCCCTTCCTAAAATAAGTAACTTTGGCGGTTAATTAACTAACTTTTGTAACCGCTAGTAACTACCCATAACCGCTATTCGGTTATTAACTATCTAACATACAATTTCAGCCCTTTGGCTTTCGTTTTTATGCTTAACAAGACTTATGCAATTAAAAGGCTAACATTCCCCCCCCTAATTGTTTAAGTCTTGTTCTCCGAATCTTCATGCTCTTCTTCGAGTTAGTATCACCAAATTCCAACAACTTGTTACTTTTCATTCGATGTTCATCCAAGTTGTTGTTGTCTCGTTGTCGTTTGTGTTTATTTCTAACCAATTCGCAAATCCACAAAATGTTTTCGGCTTCGTTATTGTTTTGTGTCGAATTGTTCCTGTCCAAAACAAACGAGTTCTCCTTTTTCTTTTTTGGTTTTACTAACTTTTCCTCACGTTGGCATTTCCCCTTTTGTGTGTCGACTTGAATTCCTTTCTCCACAACCGTTTCTTGTTCTCGGTTTTCTGCCAAACAATCAAATAATTTTTGTTGTTGTTGTTTCTTTTATCTTGAATTCCAAGTTTCTTTCCACACAAAATACTTCAGTGTTTCTCTCGGTATCCTTCCAAACAAACGAGTGTTTGTTTCTCTTCTTGTTGCGTGTGATATAGATCACCAACAAAGATTCTCGTGACAAATCTATTGTTCATTCCATGTGCTCCATCCTTCACTGCACTATCTTCCTTCTGGCATGGTAGGTCCTTGGCCATCTTTCTTTGACTGGTTTCACCCACTTCTTTCTGCATTTCACCCCAAGGAACTTTTGCAATTTCATGGCATATCACTATAAAATTAATGAACTTCCTATAGCAATCTGTTATTACTTCCTCTTCACCATCTGTCAAGCCTTGTAAACTTGCAATGGTCTTCCATTTGTCACTAGTCTTCCATTTGTTACCGAGTCTCTTCCGTTCCCAACGTGTTTCCCTTGGTGTCTTTTCCCTCGTTTGATCTTGATGATCAAAACTTGAATCAAACTCTTGCAATCTTCGATCCCTTGTTTTGATGTCACTTCCCAGGTTTGAACCTTTGGCTTTGATACCAATGTAGAATCGTTGCAGCGGTATATTCGTGATTTCCACAGGTTTATTCCATAATCGAATTATGAACAAGGCACAAGATTTGACAAGAGATGATTCTTTATTTACTAAACAACATGGTTACATTGTTTATACAAGACACACTATTACAAAACTAACATATGTAACATATATAGGTTTCTAATCGGTGTAAATGAACCGACATGTCCCTTCCTAAAATAACTAACTTTGGCGGTTAATTAACTAACTTTTGTAACCGCTAGTAACTACCCATAACCGCTATTCGGTTATTAACTATCTAACATACAATTTCAGCCCTTTGGCTTTCGTTTTTATGCTTAACAAGACTTATGCAATTAAAAGGCTAACAAGTTTCTCACACAACATGAATACCATTAGACATTAGGACACACAAGCCAGATACATCTGGTACTCTTGTTAAAATCTACTCACCCGAGAGAATCAAAGAGCAGCTAATGAGAATTAAAGCTCTACAAAAACAATCTGACATGGTTCAATGGGTGGAACATGGAATAAGACATCTCGTCAAATCGCTTATCCAATACCGTTTCCGGAAAATATTTGATCATCATAGGAAGTGAGGCTTCTTACTAGGTAATGCCGCTCTTCCAAAAGCAACCTGAAAAATGAACTTTAAATTTGCTCTTGTTTCTTTTTGAACAATTTCAACTATATGTTTTATGTTTAGTTTATTTATTTTTAAAGAATTTATTTTCATTTCTTAGAAATGTTAAAGGATATAATGATTAGATCAATGTATCTTATTCATAAATAGTTTCTTTTTCACTGTTTTAATGGACATCATGCAAAGACAAAATCGTTCCTTTGAAAATAGTTGTACATGGCGGTCGGGTGGTGGAAATTTTTTGGGTTGCGGCCTTGTGCCATCAGTGGCGGACCTAGCTCGAAATTCAAGGTGGTTCTTTAATTTGGTCGAGTTGAAAATTGCAATGAGTCAACCAACCAACCAACCGTTCAAATTCTCGAATCATGTCAGGTCGGATCCAATTTAACAAGATAATGAAAAAAAAAACCATAGATTAAAACATAATAGTTAATGCTTTTACAATTTCAGTTCCAATTGCATCTTCTTAGATTACATAGTTTGAAAACGAGCAATGATTGTATCATTACTAGCATTTCACAAGCATAAGTCTTTAGTGCCAAACCCGAAGTATCCTCAACCTTCTTAATACCAACAAGCCTTTCCACAGCTTCCCCTTTTTTATTTACGAACCGTAAAACCAATGCCATTTGCTTTTTACAAGACACATCGCGTGACTCGTCTACTAAACTTGCAAACAAATTGTCCCCAACCTCTACTTTAATATCATTGATTATTTCATCTGCACACGCACTTACAATATCCTTTTGAATTTTACCACAAGTCATTTTTTCTTTTTTGATGCTGCACGCCATTCTAGATCACATCGTTGGCCTAACCATCTTAAAAGTTCAAGAAAGTTACCTTTGTTTTGTGACTCTTCCGTTTCATCATGGCCACAAAAAGATAATGATTGTCTCAATAAAAATCTAACAACATTAATTGAACAACACAAACAGATATAGTGTTTATTTTTTCTCTAGTAAAGTTCAATTATCAAATGCAGTTCTGATGGATTGTTTTTGGTTCATGGTAATAGGTACAAAAATTGATGTGACATTGTGACAACCTTTTAACAAAAATTGATGTGATATTGTGACAACCTTTTACCTATAAGAGCGGTGTGTAGTTATAAACATTTTTGGTATCTATGGCTTAGAGCTACCATGTGTTTGTTATAGCGACTGCACCTTTACCATGGTGTGCGTCATGTGTAACTTTTTATCTCTTTTTTTTCTTTAATTTTTTCTGCATGTGCTTGTGTTTGTAGTATTTGTTATTTTGTGGGTGCTAGCACGGCCGTTTTTTAAGATGTGTAAAGTGGGCGACTGCTCAGGGTCTCAAAAATTTTAGAGGTCTCAAAATTTGTCCCATAATAAGTATATGCATGTGTATATATATTTTTCAAGAAAAAAATTATCTAGATTAAAAAATATATTAAATGAGTAATATGTTATAATGTTTAGAGAACTAATTGCATCATATTTTATAAACAATGACACTTTATACATAACATTTTTTCTCAAAATGCCTCATTATATAATTTCGTCCAAAGCCCTCAAAAATTACATAAATTCATGAGGCGGCCTGGGTACCAATGCACCTATAACACCATGTAACCAATGAGGCTATTTCTAATGCTATGTTATACCTAGAAAAGACATGACACTTATAACATGTTCCATGTGCAATGCAAAGCTTTTTCAAGAGCTTTTTACTATTTTGAAAAGTCCTTGAATAACTTTCCTGCATTGCATAATAGAGCTTTTACAATGACTTTTTAGAAAGACTTGTAATTCCTCAACCGTTTAAAACTTTGTACTAACACATTTTTTTTAATCAATTTATGTTATTCAAATTCTTATACAATGTCATCTTCTCTTTCCTAAAAGCTTTACCCATTAAAGTGTTATGAAACAACTAGCAGGGTACCCGCGCGTTGTAGCGGCGGCTGAAATAAAATTTTCCGGAGAATCGTGTATTCTAATTTATTATTTTCTTTTTAACAATAAATTTACGGATATTAAGAAATACATGTTACGTATTTTAATTATTTAACTGTTTTTCATTATACGATTGTGATAACAAATATTTTATTGAACAATATTTTTTAGTTGTTCAAAATAGCTATTTGATTTGTATAAAGCTAATTTTATAGATACGGGTGTTAAAAAAATCTATGAAATCGACAAACCGAGCCGACCCGCTCAATCCGAAACCGCAGAAAACGATGATGACGTATAGTCCGTATTCGGGTCATGAACCCGACCAATGGATGCTACTAACACTCGAGCCCAGTACGAGTGGGCTAGCACAGTGACGGTTTGGGCTCACGAACGCCCAAACCCGAAGTTATTTATGGCCTTGATATTGGATATCTCTTATTTATGGGATATGCATTAGCCAACCGACTTAGGCGGGATACGCCGAAGGTTGGGGAACACGAAACCAACAAGGATTTCGTGTATATATAAAGGGCATCTCGACCCTCATTAAAAGGTACGATCTAAACCCTAAATATCGACTAAACCCTAAAAACCGATTACTTACTCTCACGCCGGAGGATAAACGTGGGAGACAATCCCACGATAAGCCTAACGGTGTTTTCTGTTTACTTAGTGCGCAGGTCTCAAGCATCGAGGTCTAATTGATACGAGAACCTGAGTCCAAGTAAGGGAAGCCCAACTTTTGTATCAACAAGTGGCGCCATCCGTGGGACCAATCACTAAGAACTAGAATGACAAAGCACGGAAACCTAAGTCAGCGATAGCATAGTGACATACAAGGGAAGAATTCGCAAAGTGGATCAGCCTCTAAGGTGCCTTTGGAACAACCAGCGACCGAAACCAAGGGTCGCCCAGATCCGCCTTCACGACAGTGGAACCACGCGACGGGACAACCCATGCTACTACAACAACCACCACCAAGCAGAAGATCCACTCAACCTTTTACCACCCTCCACCTCGGTGCGAAACGGCCTCACAAACCCGCCAGATGCACCTGACCAAACAAGGGTCCAAGTGGTGGAAAGACACCCTCGCTTAAAAGGAGTCACGCTGAATTAGCCAAGTTACTTTGTGTCTCAAAACTATGAGACCGTAGTTGCCCTCATGCAAGAGGAAGCGAAAAAGAGGTCGAGTCAGAGCCTGAAAGCCCGACTCAACTTTGACCCAGAGTATGAGACATTCCCATCGCGTCATCAGAGGGAGAGGCGCGGGAAGGATAACCGCCCCGGTTTTACCGAATCGGAGGAGAGTTGAGAACGATGAAGCGTACTGACCTGCAGATCCGAAGAACATGAAGAGGACGGCCGGCGTACCAATGTCCACACTAGACTTGGTAGCCGCAGGGTCCATGACAGATCGACGACGACACTCCCAAGCGAAAGCTCTTCAAGCTCGGATTCGAGGACACGCGCAAACGCCGAAAGAGGGAAGCTCATCCTCCGTGACTGCACAACGAGGACAGAGAAACAGACACCGGAAGTCCAGGGAAGATATCGCGACTAGGAGGAGGAAGATATGTCTCTTCCCCGGCGCCAAAAGGTGGACGCGTTCACTCGGCGCATCAACGATTTTTCAGAAAATAAGAAAAGGCGCATGCCCTCCAATGTGAAAACCTATAATGGAACAGCGATCCCGGCGATCACCTAAAATTTTCGAATCACCGCTACCATCGAGGCTGGCCACAACCTGTGTTGTGCCACATGTTCAATTCCATATTAGTGGGAAATGTGCGAAACTGGTTCAGTAAGCTTCCACGCAGAAGCATTGATGGCTTTGAAGAGTTGCGGAAGGCGCTTTCGCTGAACTTCACACAAAGGAAGAAATGCGCCAAAACCCTGTCGAACTTGCCGGGTAAAACAAATGGGGAATCTACAAGCACTTATGTGGAGCGCTATAAAGATGAGTGCATACATGTCAAGGCATGCCCGAATACTAAAATCTCAGGTTCATGAACGGGATCAATAACCCAGAACTCATCAAAAGGTTGAACGACAAGGTCCCCAAACCTTTGATGAACTTATGAAACGCACGAGGTCCTTTATCCAAGGAGAAGCCGCCACGAACAGCAAAAAAGGCTACTCAAACTATAGGTCACAAGAACAGCCTAGGAGACTATCCATTGACCAGAGTAGCAACCGCAACAAGAACTACCGCGGCCAGGGGAGCGGGCGAGATAATGACAAATATACCCCGCTAACCAAAACTCCAAAGGAGATATTCGCGGTGGAAGGAGCAAACTTCCCGAGACCCCCACCAATGCGCACCCCAGAAGATCGGTGTGTGGGGAACGGATACTGCGACTATCACGGACAGAAGGGCCACACCACCAATGAGTGTGTCCAATTGCGCCAACTAATTGATAAGCTAGTAAAAGAAGGCATATTGGACCATTTAGTTAAGAACGTCAAGGAAGGGAAAGATAAGCAAAAGACTGGGAACAAGAAAGAAGCACCCAAAGATAAGGCTGATACCATCTACATGATACAATCATGGCAGCGAATGACTAGGCGTAAGATCACCAAAAGTTTTCCCGTGGAAGCGAAATCTCTTTCCCCACCTGGTCTGCGGATAACGCAGTGGTAGAACCACTCACCATTGAAATTAACGCAGGGGGTCACGATATCCACCACATGTATGTTGATGGAGGAGCATCCGCAGACATAATGTATGAACATTGTTTCAAGCGACTGCGACCTGAGATACGAAGTCAGTTAAGCCCGGTCATGACATCGTTGACTGGTTTTACAGGAGAAAAGATATGGCCCATGAGGCAAATACGCCTATTAGTCAATGTTGGTAATAAGGAACACTCCACAACAACCTGGATGAATTTTATGGTGATTAAATCCCCTTCGCCATACAATGGAATTATTGGAAGACCAGGGATATCACCTTGGCGTAGCATCATTCTACAACACATGGGATGCTCAAGTTCCAGGTGGAGGGAGGCATTGTTACTCTCTAAAACACCACCGTACCACCTAGAGAATGTAACATGATTACATGTGAGACGGAACACATTTCAGAACAGCGCGCAACTAAAGTATCAAACCTGAGGATCGCAATTCATCCCGATTACCCGGATCAAGAAGTATCGACGGGGATCGCTGTCGATAACGGCCGGGCAGCCGTGTGCGCGACTCTTGCAAAAGAATCGGATATCTTTGCGCGGGAACCAAAGAACATGACCGGTGTACCACGCCGATTACGAACACGGTTGAGAATCCGACAAGGATACTCCCCAGACGACGAAAGAAGCGACCAGGGCTCCAGAGCACGCACAAGCAATTCTAGCAGAAGTACATAAACTTGTGGATGCAGGTATCATGCGAGAAGTCTATTACCATGACTGGCTTTCCAACCCAGTGATGGTCAAGAAGAGCGACGGTAGTTGGCGGATGTGTGTGGATTTCACGGATCTCAACAAAGCATGTCCACAAGACTGCTACCCACTACCAGAGAGAGACTGGAAGATAGAATCTTTGTGCGGGTACCCACTCAAATGCTTCTTGGACGCATACAAAGGATACCACCAAATCCAGATGGCTAAAGAAGATGAGGAAAAAATGGCGTTCCATACAATCCAAGGCGTCTATTGTTATACTAAGATGCCCTTTGGCTTAAAGAACGCAGGCGCCACCTATCAGCGATTGGTAGATAACGCATTTGAAAACAGTGGGCCGCAACCTAGAGGTTTACGCTAATGACCTTGTCATAAAAAGCCATACCGAGGACCTAATTGGTGCGATATTGAAGAGACATTTAAGACACTACGAGAGATCAACATGAAGTTGAATCCTAAGAAATGCACCTTTGGCGCTACGAAGGAATGTTCCCGATATTTGATAGAGCCCGATGGCATTAAACCGTGTCCGGAAAAAAAACGTTGTCACGTTATCCAACTTCCTTCAACGCAAGCATGTTGAAGGAAGTCCATCTCGAACGAAAACTAGCCGGTTTGAACAGATTCTTGTCAAAATCAGAGATAAGTTACTCCCTCTTCAAAACGCCAAGAAGTGTACAAAAAGGGAGATTTTCACCGACTACGAGCGAAGAAGCTTTTATACAGCTTAAACAACACCTAGTCGCTCCCCCACGCTAGTCGCGCCCCGTGGGAAGAGTTAATTATGTACTTATCGCAACACATGGAGCAACAAGCGGTGCTAATGACAGTACGTGAATTCAGCAAGATACAAACACCGGTATATTTTGTGAGAAAAGCACTCAAGAAAACGGAGGTTAACTATAGCGCAATGGAGAAGCTTGTCTTGGCGCTAGTATTCGCCGCCAAACGGCCGCGCAGTACTTCCAAGCACCCCATACGCGGTGATCACGAACAACCTATCAAGCAAATCATCTCCAAACCCGACGATCCGGACGACTACGAAGTGGAGCGTGTTGCTAGGTGAGCATAACATCTCCTACGCACCACGACCGCAGCTTAAGGGGCGATACTAGCGACTTCATCATCGAAAAACCGACACCGATGATGCACCTTCAGAAATCAAGGTGGAACTACAAGAACCATGGATCCTATTCACGGATGGATCTTCATGCGGATGGGTCAGCGCATGCCTTATCCTCACGAGTCCGTATGAATGGAATTCACTTACGCGACTGCTTTTGAATTCACGTACCACAAACAACGAGGCAGAGTATGAAGCCCTGATTGCTGGACTACGCATTGTAGCTCGAATGGGCATACGCAACCTAGAAGCAAATGTGGATTCCCATTTGGTAGCCAACCATGTGTTGGGCGAGTATGTGGCTAAAGAGGAAAACATGATTCAATACCTCGACAAGACCAAGTCCCTAATCCAAGGCTTTGACAGGTTTACCATCAAACAAGTTCCTAGAGGGGAAAACAGAAAGGCGGATGCACTAAGCAAGATTGCATCCACAAGCTTTGCGCACCTATCAAAACAAGTATTGGTGGAAACTCTGAAGAGCAAGTCCATCTCGGGGATAGAGATATCCACGGTGATAGAGGAACAAGGTCCTACATGGATGACTCCAATCGTCGAGTTTATAAGCAAGGGAGTATTGCCCCAAGAGCAAAAGGATGCCCGACGAGTACGGCGCACATCACAGAGGTTTGAACTTCGAGACGGTATACTATATCGGCGTTCATTTCTACAACCATGGCTTCGATGTGTCGGACCCCTTCAAGCGCATTACGTGACCGAGAGATCCACGGCCGTTCATGTAGTACGCACTCGGACCACGATCCGTGATGCGCGATGCACCGTGGACTTAATAAGAAAGTGTGGTGACCGCCAAGTTCATTGCACCCATTCCACGCCAACCACAACAGGAGCTAACTCCTATTACGTCACCATGGCCATTCTATAAATAAGGTATCGACATTGCCGGCCCCTTCCCTGTTACAGCAGGGGGATTGAAATTCCTTATAGTGGCCGTAGACTATTTCACTAAGTGGATTGAAGCAAAGGCGGTCGCGACAATCACAGGAAATCAAGTAAGACAATTTGTTTGGGAAAATATCGTATGCCGTTTCGGATTACCTGGGGAAATCATCTCGGACAACGGAAAACAATTCTGTGACAACCCTTTCAAGAAATGGTGCGAAAAACTAAATATTGCACAACACTTCGCGTCGGTTAAACACCCACAAACCAATGGTTTAGTCGAGCATGCAAATCGAAGTCTGGTTGAAGGAATTAAAGCACGCTTAGACAAACACAAAGGGAGGTGGGTGGAGGAGTTATCACATGTCTTGTGGGCGCATCGCACGACACTCAAAATTAGCACGGGAGACACTCCCTTTTCTCTTGTCTATGGGACAGAAGCCGTCATACCAGCCGAAATTGGGATGCCAACTATTCGCACTACCGAAGTTAATGTTACAACCAATGACAATTAACTGCGTATTGACTTGGACCTGTTGGAAGAAAGGCGCAAGCGCGCAGCTATATGTGAGGCGAGAGCTAAGTCAAAAATGAAGGGATACTACGATGCTAAAGTTCGAAGCATCTCATTCAGACCTGGCGATTTTGTATATCGCGCCAATGATGCGAGCCATACAGAGGATACAGGAAAACTTGGACCGAAGTGGGAAGGACCTTATGAGGTCACGGAAGCACTAGGAAAGGGCGCGTGCAAGCTACTTGACATGGATGGTCGTGAGCTACCACGCACATGGAACATCTGCAATCTCAAACGATGTTATCTTTAGGAACGGCTACGGCCCAGCGCACGGACACCCCCGCACTTTAATATAGTGCCCAATAAATTTCCGTGTACTTACATTCTGTTTTACTTAGGCAAAAAAAGTTTTTCTCTTTATAAAAACTTGCAAGTATTAATAAAATGTCGCGGTTTCTAGCTAACTCCGCGACACATTTCAATTCGTTATTTACATATTATTCACGTCTCAACATTATTGTTATATTATATTTTGCCTACATGGCGTGCATGCACTTATTAAACCCACGATGGTAAAAGGATGAGTAAACCTACTAAATAACTCGTTGAGTAAGAGGGTTACAAACCCATCAACATCGGATCATGCATCCTTTGTTAAACACCTTATATTCAAGACGTTGGAATAAGTTTGATGCGCATTCCACGATGGATGCGCAACAATGCATACTGTGCGCGTTTAACAAACTAGTAATCAAGACTCTTGACTTCTTAATATGATATTTACAGTACGCTGCATATCACATCATACACGATTATGATACAAGTATTTAGACATTATGCTTCAAGTATGACTTTCATACATGCTTATGGACTTCATATCTTGTTTGCGCTTATATAACTGTTTTGATCCTTAGACAACAAGAACGTTTTTCATGCAAAGACGGATAACTAAGTACAAAAATTATAAGTCGCAACAACATTCAGATCAACACACCTTCAACAAAAGGAAAATCTTATTATGAACCACGAGTTCTTACAAAAGAATATTTACAAAGAAGCTATGGCCTACATACTATTACAACGCCTCAGATGTGAGCTCTCAACACGGTTTGCAGCGTCTCCAGCCTCTTTCAGTTTCTTCAATAGGTCAGAATCCTGGCGCGATACCGTTGCCACACTAACAGTACCCGTCGGACCTAGGGAGATGCGCTGCGCCAATACCACACAAAATGGCCTTTCCCTTCATGCCCTTCTTCTTCGCGAGCCTCGTGGCATGGGCCTCTAAGGACTCTTTCAAAGGAATTTCCTTCTCAAGAGCAAAGGGGTTCAGGATGTCGCGGGGGTGAGCAAAGATAGGAACTTGCAGCTGTGACTCGTCAGGCTTCAAAAAATAGTCAGGCTGCGCCTCTGCATTATCAGCGCGGTGGCAGGCTAAGGTTAATCTCTCCATAATCACACCTATGGGATAATCCTGGTCGCGCTCCAACTCCGCAATCAGAGGAAGCTCCAACAGCTTCATCTTCTCCATTGCAGCAACCAGATCATCATACGCTCACTCATTATACCCGGGCACCTATACGGCGGGCACTTTCAACAGGCCACTCTCATGAAGCTCTTCTATATCCTCTGCCTTGCCACGCGCTAGCGCACACTGCATAACCCCCCCAAATGCGTCTACCACCTCTCGAGATTCCAAGGTACTGAGGGCAGCAAGGCGCAAACCATGGCTGATAAGCCACCTGCGCTCAGCGATAGTGGAAACCAGCTGAGGACAATGTTGCAAAAATCGGTCAACTCGGCCGATTAATCGCCGATTAATCGTTAATCGGCCGAGTACCTTGTCGATTTTTGAAAATCGGTCGAAAAATCAGCCTAGGATAAAAATCGACACTAAGCAGTCAAAAAATCGGCAGAATCAGTCAAAATCGCCGAATCGGTAAAAATCTACCGACCTAAATCGGTCATTTTAAAAATGATAATAATTTATGCATTATACTTAATTTGGGGATCGTATATTTCACTTATAACGCACGATGGGCATCATAATCAGAATTGTAGCCTTTTATTGAGGTTTGGACACATAGCAGGCTTGGAATCGTTTAAGATCTTTAGTTTGGTCTCCGTAAATACCAAAATTGCGGAAATGCCAATCCGATTAATCACCGATTAATCCCGACTTGACCGATTACTCGTTGCAGGGTGGTCGACCGCCCGACTACCGATTCACGATTTTTGCAACATTGGCTGAGGATACAGCTCTTCATCATATTCAATACTGAGCTTGCGAAGCTTCATCTCCTGCTTCTCTAGCAAACCTCCAACGTTTGTATGAAACTCCTCCAACCGCGAGAAGTGCTCATTTTTCCCGTTCTCCAAATATCCAAGAGCCCAGACGCAAGTAGCCTTATAATCCTCTAACGCGGCACGCTCCTGGCTCACTTGGTTCAGCAAAGACATCTTTTCCTCAGCAAGTTTTTGGGAATAAGAGCTCGCCGCCTCTGCCTCAGCCTGAGCACTGGCCAAACGTGCCTCCAACAACGCAATCTGTTTGTCCTTATGCACGCTCTGGCTACTCTCCCCAGCATATCTTGACTTTAGTTGCGCGACCAATGTAGCCTGGTGCGCAGCAGCCAAACTAAGCTCCTCAACAAGTTGGACCATTGGCACATCCCCAGATGCCAATGGATCGGCGCCTTGGTCCTCTGGCACAGGAGGGTCAGTGCTAATAGGACTCGCCTTGGGTGGTGATTCCACAGAATGCCCAGTAGTTTCAACACTGCACGCAAACAAAGAAATTTTTATGAGTATTTTATACAACAAATAAGGATGCACTAAGTGTTTCGGCGACAATACTTACTTGGGAGGAGTAGTCTCAGTTACGCGGAGGGGCGATGATTCATCTGATGATGACTCCACGTCATGAATGACATGGCGTTTTCTTCTAGACGAGCCTGCGCCATCATCACCAGGCGCCCTCCTGCGCTTGACCCCTTGGTCCGCTTCCTCGACTCTTCCCCGAAGACTTCCATGCTCTCCACTACATTTGCGCTGCGGAAAGCTCTGCCACGTGCAAATGTACCCTGGTTGGGCACGCCGCAGAGGGATTGCCTCGGCAGCCACGTAAGAATCACCCACCAGTTCCTCCAGCTGCATCTCCATGGTGCGCCCCGCAGTAGCTTCCAGAATAGGGACTTCCCCCTCCCTCAAAGGGCGCACCCCCACGGTAACCTGGCGAGGTTTCGCCAATTGCACAACGCTGAACAAATCCATCTCTGCGCAGCAAGAAACAAACAAAAACAAGTTATATAAAGTACAAAGGTGAAAAGAAAGGCTCACATTAATAAAGCAAAGGAGTACGAAGGACGAGCACCCACCCTGATCATCCGCGTCTAAAAAGGTTGGCACCTCATCAGGTCTATCGAAATAGTTACGACTGATGCCCATGTGCACCAAAAATTCCTCGGGGTAGGAATTGATGGAAATACAATTGGCGTTTATCGTTTTCGCATCATCAGCGCTGTATGTTCCAGGGAGGGGGCGCTCATCCTTCGGTAGCAAACTCTGTGTATAGAAGGCGAAACGCCAAGGGAACACCGCCTCATCAACCCAGAAGAATTTTTCTCTCCAGTTCCTAAGCGCGTCTAGTTTATCAGTATAACATTACAGCCACCCTGCGAGCTTAGCAAACGAAACCCACCCGTTTGACCACGTCGTATGGTAAAATGCGCGGAAGAGATAGATAGTGGGGTTAATCGCCAACAAACGACAATTAACCTCGAAGTTGGTTATTTTACGACCTATGCAAAGGTACTGGATATGTGCAGGCGGTAGTAATTTAATACGTCACATAAGAATAAGGAGATGGGCACACGTTGATTCGCAAATTCGAAAAAACGAGTGTATACCCCTACTCTCCCTTCGGGGAAATCCGCTATTGACACCTGCGCAGCCGGAACTACCGGATGCAGCGCAAACGGGATATTATATTCCGAGGTGAACTCACGAAGTTCATACTCGGTCCTATCGGATGCAAAGTCAGTTAATCCACGAACCATAATAAGGTTTCAGATGCGCACGCGCGGTTACCTTTAAAAGTTTATGGGTTTCTTGGTTGATAGTTCGAGTTTTTTAACAATGCCGGCAATGATTTTGACTGTGATAATCACAGTAAAAGTAAGGCGGAAGTTTATATAGGGTTTTACATCCACGCGATGATCGACACGTGGATCCCACTTTCTCCAAACGTGTGGATAGGAGTTGCTTACGTGGCACACTTTCCATTCTCTTTTCCACGTTTTACGAGGGATGTATTTGACATATTTTGACTGGATTCACCGTATCTTCTTTAAGGCGGGAAACCTTTGAAGCTTCTCCGCTACGCCTTGAGGAATATATGAGTAATTATTAGTCTAGCATCCGCGGGTTTCACCCTGCTCATGCTAGACTGGGGGGACAGGATGACGTATAGTCCGTATTCGGGTCATGAACCCGACCAATGGAAGCTACTAACACTCGAGCCCAGTACGAGTGGGCTAGCACAACGACAGTTTGGGCTCACGAAGGCCCAAACCCGAAGTTATTTATGGCCTTGATATTGGATATCTCTTATTTATGGGATATGCATTAGCCAACCGACTTAGGCGGGATACGCCGAAGGTTGGGGAACACGAAACCAACAAGGATTTCGTGTATATATAAAGGGCATCTCGACCCTCATTAAAAGGTACGATTTAAACCCTAACTCTCGACTAAACCCTAAAAACCGATTACTTACTCTCACGCCGGAGGATAATCGTGGGAGACAATCCCACGATAAGCCTAACGGTGTTTTCTGTTTACTTAGTGCGCAGGTCTCAAGCATCGAGGTCTAATTGATACGATAACCGGAGTCCAAGTAAGGGAAGCCCAACTTTTGTATCAACAAACGATAACTAAGAAACCGAATATGAAAAAAACAGAAATTGATAAACCCTCTTATTGCGGTCCAATTTCGGTTGTTATTTTAAATATTAGCGATTGCCCAAATCGAACTGTATTTTATATACATGTAGTTTTAAACAAATTGGGACTGGATTGAAAAATATGTGCAGTAAGATAAAATATAGAGAAAAACATTTTGTAATTTAAGCTTTATTATTTGTATTTCTTAAATGCAGTTTTTGTGTTTGAATAGTTTGTATCAAGGTTTACAAGATCGGGATCCTGCCCACGATCGTTTTTTTCTTTGCAAGATCGTGATAGTAAGATTGGATCGGGATCTTAAGATCCTACTCTAATGTTATTTCTTAAAAGTTTTTGTAATATCATACAAGTATACAAATTATTATACATTATAAACACAAAATAATATGAATGTTTCATAGACATGTTGTCCTAAATTATGATTATAAAACGTTTGAAAGATTAACATGTTGTTTTTTGAATTCTACAAAAAAAAAAAAAAAAACTCATAAACTTGTAGTTTTTTAGTTTGTAATCCGAGAAAAGTAAGATACGGATCGGATTAGATCTTAAGATCGTATAGTCAAGATCGAGATCCTATAAGATCTTAAGCTTGCAAAGATCCTATGTAGGATCCAGATAATTTTTGCTTTGCAATATCGTAAAATAGTATGATCCTAAGATATGGATCGGGATGCTGAGATCAGGATCAAGATCCTGGAAACTATGGTTTGTATAATATGTTTTATTATTTGTATTATTTAATTCCTGGTTTTAAATACTTTAATGACATTTAATGCATAAATTGTGTTTAAATTAGTTGTACAATATGCTTGATAATTTATATTTTTCATGTAAGGAGTATTTTAATAACTCTACTTATTGTATTTATTTACCACATAAATTGCTCATTTAAAGCTAAAAAAGAGAATGTTGTTGTGTTGTAAAGTGTTGTACCCTAAGTTTTAAAAGTTGTATTACTTAAAATTAAAAGATAGAGTATCCATGCTTTATATGTAGTAATAGCAGGGGACCTGCGCATTGCGGCGGCGAACACCCTGTAAGTTAAGTTTTCAGCAATTTAATTATATTGATGCTATAATATATTTTCCGTAAAGTTTCAAGCTTCTCATTTTATTCATTGCTTGTTTATTTTTGTACTTTTATTGTTTAGGGTTAAAAAAAAGTGTAACTGCAATTAATATAATTTTACATCAAAATTCCAATGGGATAATCATGTTAGACCCATAAAATTAAATCAAGTAGCAAATGTATAATAAGTGCCTTCAAAGTTGTGGCAAACTAGAAGGGGGGGTTGAATAGTTTTACCAATTTAAAACTTCCTTTTAAATATTTAGATCGACTTATGTCAATCTATTTGGTTGTTTATGTTGGACGTTGATAGATAGATATATAAACGTGTAATGAAAGATAAAGAGTAAGAAGCACATCACCACGACACAAGTATTTATAGTGGTTCGGCTACAAGGACACCTTCCTTGCCCTACTCCACTCCCCGAGTCACCTACTCGAGAGTTCGTAAGCACTACACCAACTCTTTATGGCGGAGAAGCCTTCACAACATCGCTTAACCTTTTTCCGGTACAAAGCTAAATACCGAGTTCCTTCACACCAAGGCGAACCACACCTAACACAACGTCGCCTACCCTTTATACGGTGCTAGGCTAACCACCTAGTTCCATTACTATGGAGGAACTACTACCCTTCACAACACAACACCTAATGTCAAGGAGATCCACTCCTTGTTACAACACCATCAAGGATATCACCATCCTTGGAAATAAACAAATACTTATATGTATAACGATGCACCTCATCGATTATACGACCTAGGCATTCTTCCCAAATGCCACTTGATTTGATTCTTCGGCATCCTTCACTAATGCCTTTGACACAACGCTTGACACCCTTCACTAATGCCTTCGTCTTGACACCTTTAGCATTCTTCACTAATGCTTTGACACGGACGATAAGCACCTTTCAGTAATGCTTTCATCTTGACACTTTCGGCATCCTTCACTAATGCCTTCAACCCAACATCTATGGAGAAAGAAAGAACTATCAACAAGAGAACCATAGTTGTCTTGATGATGATGAAGCATGGCAACTCATGGACTTGAGCTTGCTCGTCTTCAAGAAGTGGTGATCTCGTCTTTAAGAGGAACCTAGAGAATCACACAAAAACAAAAGACAAACTACATAGATCACTTGGATCTGAGGTTAGAGGGTTATAATACTTGGGGAAGTATGTGTGTAAAGTGATGATTAGAAAGGAAGAAATGGCTCTCTATTTATAGAGGAATTTCTCTACTGTTCCTCGGATCCCGTGGATCCCTTCCACAAGGGATCCGGCTAGCACAAAGCCAGGGATCCATGGAACGCTCCTCTTTGCCCATAGGTATTTTTGGTTATGGGTCATGGGTCATGGGTTATGGGTTATGGGTTGATCCATGGTTTTCTTTCTAGATACAATGTATCTCAAGGATACAATGAACTTGTTTAAGTGGTATATATAAAACCATGGGTTATGGGTCAATACCATTTGCTAGTTTTTACCCATTTAGTATATACTTGTTTTTACCCATTTTAGTATATACTTGTTTTTACCCATTTTAGTATACTTAGTTTAAGTATATGTTAACCCAATATGTAAACACTAGTTGTTGTACATATGTATCTAAATCATAAAATCACTTATACTTGTTTTAGTGTTTTATGTAAATACGTAAGTGTGTTAGGAAACTATTGACTCAAACTATTTACGTATTTAATTTGTTTTGTTAAAATGATTTTACGTTTGTTATCGACAAAACTTTAGAAGATCGTAAAATATAAATAAACGTTTTTACGGCTTAATTGTATTAACAATCTCCCCTTTTTTGTTAATGACAAAACATAAAATTATTTTAAGAAAAACCAAAATTCGTAGCAAATTTGAATTAGTAGTTTTACTTTCTCCCCCTTTTGTCGAAACAAAAAGTGTTAAAAGAAACTAACACAATTTTTATAAGAAAATATGTAAAAGAAAATGTAAAGAGAGCAAGTGACGGAAATGGTACTGCCTTAACTCCCCTTTGACGAGTCCATCCCTTTGAGAGGGCGTCAAGGACATAACGTAAAATAAACTAGTTGTGTTTGCAAATATGCTTGCGAATGGTTCGTCTAAATGACAACAACGTGCTCCCCCTTGAAGATTGCAAAGTTGCAATGGGGTGTCATGAAGTATAATCCAAAATTGGATTAAGTTGCAAATGTCTTTGCAATATCGTTTGACACAAAGCTCCCCCTAGCTTTATGGTGTCAAAATCTTCATATGTATTTTGAAAATCTACAAAGTAAAGGTTAGAAAGCAAGAGTATAGTGCATAATTTCCTGCAAATAAAACTCAAGTTAGTAGAAATTTGTGCTTCTGTACCACGGATCCCACGGTTCCCTTCTTGGAGGGATCCGTCTAGGCATTTTGGACTGATCCGGCCATCTGGTGACGGTTTCTTCAGCAGTGAAGATGTGTCAAACAATGCTAATAAAGAGATGATATATGTGTGAAATAACAAGCACAACGCACAAAGTAATCATAGCGTATAAATATTCATTCGATAAAACAAGAGATAACCAAAAAAATCTCTAAAACTAAGAGAATGAATTTAGCCATACAAGTACTACTAATGCTAATGAGTTATCCTAACTCAAGATTCAACTAAAAGCTTAATGGTGATCAAGGATGATATAAGTTTCCTAAACATTCTAAGTTTGAGCTTGTGACTTATGATGCTCATTGTAGTTTAGGCTTGTTGACCTCTTCGAAACGTTCGAGGAGGTGATAAAACATGAAACGTTACTCTTCACGTAGTTCATGTATCAACCTTTCAACATGTTTACAATGATAGCAATCCTTGTCATGGTTTTGAGTTTCTTGAAGTGGAAGTTCAAGTGAAGTGGGTTGAGGATCTTCAAATGAAGAAGGAATTGGTGGAGGCTCATTAGGTGATGGCTCTACAATGTTTGAGGGTGGAGGTAAGGGAGTATCAACTTCCATGTGGTTGGGTGGTTGACTTTGATGCCTTCTCATAATCCAAAATGGGCTATTGGGGGGAATGAGAGAGTTAGATATTGGATCAAGTGTTGATTCAACATTTTGATTTTGTTGCCTAACCATTTCAAGTGAGTTTGTTGGTAGTGGTGGAAGGTGAGATGGCCAAGGAGGTAATTCTTCTACATTGCGAGAATGTGGAGATTGTGAGGTGGCTCTAGGCACCAATGATGTTGGTTGAGTTGTGGAGGGTATGTTTGGTTTAGTAGAGTTTGGTGATGAAATCCTAGTGGGAACACTCTTCTTGGGGATTAGTTTGATTGGTTTCTTTGGTGTAGGGGAAATCCTAGCATTAGTGGACTTAACCGGAGATGATTCGGTTGAGGAAACTTCGTGTATGATCCTAGCAAGTTTCTTGGGTGGTTCTTGAGTGGATGAGTTAGCACTAGGGGCCTTTCTCATGATCAAATGACTAAGGGAGATGGTTGCAATTGCTGATAATTGTGTTTGTGTTTGATGACTAAAGTGTTCTTAGCAATATGGCTTATAAAGGGAAGAACTTGGCAAGTGCATTTAAGACTTAAGCCACTAACATTCTTAGAGATGTGATGATTAACATGAACAAGGTTGAAGTTCAGAGTTTCACTGATCTAGGAACTCATTTAAGATGAGATGGAGCGGAAGGAAAGTTGAAATGATTGTTTTAGCAAGGTTTGACATAATCTGTCACCGGATCCCACTCCCTCCTTGGAGGGATCCGGCTAAGCTGATCCTAGGGATCCGGCTCTCAGCAGTTATGACAGGTTTGAAATGAGATTTCTAGGAGCTAAAGCCTATCTCATTTTGAGTGTTTTAGTTCTCCTAAGTGTTTAAGATGAGAGGGTACTTGATTGATCAAGGGTAATAAGTGTTATAGCAAATGATTGCCTTCTATAAAAGGGAGATGGGCTTAAATGACTACCAATAGATGTTCAAGGATAACACTAAGTGTTTTGATAGTGACAAGTCATAATAAATGATCCTAGTGATCAGATTTTTGGCTTGAGATGGAATAAAAAAAATCTATAAAATTCAAAAGAATTGAAAAGCTTAATTCTTGACCCATTTTGAGATAGAGATGACTACAAACAATTTCCTAAAATTGTTCAATATGTCCACCTAAGTGTTTTGAAAGATGAGAAACAATTTGTGAGTATTGAAGCGGAAAATATGGTGAGTTTTGATGTGTTGATAAATCAAAAGGAAATTTGACTAAGATCTCTAGTAAGCCATAAGTGTGTCTAAGCCTTTCTCATCCTTGAAGTGGACTTAGTTGGGTTCTAGTATCATATGTTTGTTATCCAGAAAGCTATCTTGATGTAAGGGATGTTGTATTGCTGATCTGATGTCACGGATCCCACGGTTCCCTCAATGGAGGGATCCGGCTAGGCTAATCCTAGGGATCCGGCATCTGCAGATCAGAATCCTCACAGAATGATGCGCAGATTTTGCACACTAATAATCGCTTAAGCTAAGCAATAAGAACAAGCATGTCATCACAAAGTACCACTTATAAAAACATGATAAAGTAACAATATCTCAATTACCACAAACCAACAGTGCAAAAGCATAATCATTCATACATAGAATAAAAGAAAATAAGCATATTTGTCTCTTTCGTCAATCATTTCTTTTCCTTTTTGACGGCTTGGTGAGATTGTAAGCAAGGTTTTGAATCATGCCCCTCAATTGTTTGAACTCCGCGGTTTCGTTTGGAATGATTGGAAGTTGATCATAGTAATCAAATGGTTCCAATTTGATGTTGGTTATGGGGTCGACATCTTCTTCTTCTTCATTTTCTTCTTCTCCTTCCAAGGAGTCCGAGAGAGCTTTAGGTTTCTTTCCATTGCCCTTGAAGCGTTTAGAGGGTATTTTGGTAAGAGGTACCATTACATGATCGACAAAAAAATGATCATTGTTGATAGGGGATGGTTGCAATGCACTAACATACTTACAAAGTCGTGTTAGGAGCATACCATATGGAAGTACCATGTTGGAAGCTTTGAATACCCCAACCATTCTCCTTGCCATGTAATAGGTGAGATTAAATGGCTTTTGGTGGATAAGACAATAGATCATTTGGACAAGACATGTGTTTGGATGATCTTTGTTTCCAACTAGGCTTATGACGTTTTCCCTAAGGATTTCTTCCCATTTTCTATACATGGGATGGATTTCGAAAAGTTCAATTTGAAAAGGATTACGGTGAATGAGTTTCTTGTTTCGGTCGAAACGAGATTGATCGGTTCTTATTTTGAAGATGGTGTCACGGATGGTTTCGGGTTCATCAAGAGGAGTATGGTACATTGGTTTAGGATCAAGTGCAAGGTTTTGAGTGTTAATTGCCCAATCTTGAGAGTACATACAAATTCCTTCACAAGGAATGCGAAGAATTTGAGCAAAGGTGTTGAGAGGAAGAGTAAAGTTTTGGGTATTGATGATGAAAGTGATTGAAATGCTATCATCGATGTTTCGAATGATCCTAATGCTTCTATAAAACTCAAAGATGAATACCGAGCAAATTTGTTCGTCAATGTCAAGAAGGCAATCAAGATTGATTGTCGAGAAGACTTGACGAATGTCGGTATCCTCAAAGAAACATTCCTTGATTACACGACCTTCGTGGATAAGTCGTTTTTCGAACTTTTTGAAGACCTTGCGGTCGGTTTTTGAGAATTCCTCATTTCGATAATAATGAGTAAGGTAATGGACGGTATCATGATGATCTTGTTGAGTGGCTTTATGCATGCTTGGTCCTTACAAAAACAAAATTTTCAATTAGGCAAAGATAGTTGAGGTGGGTTTATGGTTTTTAATTGTATTAACAATGTTGTGAACACAATGTGAACTTAGTTATGTTAAAAGCCCCTTTTCATGATTAATTTTGAAAACCCTAATTAAACCAATTGATTAGAGATTAGTAAAACCATAAACCCTAGAATGTGGATGATGAGAATTAGAACAAGTTAATGTAATTACTTACAATGGTGTTCTTGGAGGGAATACTTAAGAGTATGGAATCTAATGAGGATGAAATCAGTGGTTTAGTCAGTTTTGTGTTATGTGAGTAGAGGGAAAAAAATCAGTGGTGATTTTTTGAAAGCGTATGTCTGAGTTCTGTTCCACGGTTCCCCCGTATCCCTTGTATTTGGGATCCGGCTAGTACAACTAGGGGGATCCGGATACTGTGGACAGAAGTAGGGTTGTTTGGCATTATTTTTGTAGTAGGTTTATAAGCTAGCTTACTAAAAAAATAGTTTGGAGGTATCAGATGAAGATTGTTTTTGGATGACGGGTTTTGAAGAATCACATATCGAGGGTTCATGTGTGACGACGGCGTTAGATTGACGAATCAAAAGGAATACTATTCTCGATGATGAATAAGACGGAAAAGTGACTTCTAACAATGCTAGTAATTATTAAACAAAGAGAACGATGAAATAAATTAAAATCATGTAACCTATCTAATGAAAAGTAAAACATACCTCTATGCTTCTTGGTTTGGCAAAATATCAAAAATACTTCATGAGCTTTTAAAGTAATCTTTTGTACTTGGTGTACGTAAGTTGTGATTTACTTTTTAGATCCTTCCTTGAATGTTGACTTCATTATTCTTTGAATGAAGATTTTGGAGAGATTCTAGCATGAAGATTTCTTGAACACAAAAATTATTAGAATGATCTATCAATGTCCAACAAAGTGATTTAAAAGAAAATATGACAAAAAAAATCCTTCTTTGTAGTTTTCAAACATACACGGATCGTATCAAATTTTTAAAGTACAATATACTTTAAGAAACTTGGTAACGAAGCTCTGATGCCAATTGTGGAAAACTAGAAGGGGGGGTTGAATAGTTTTACCAATTTAAAACTTCCTTTTAAATATTTAGATCGACTTATGTCAATCTATTTGGTTGTTTATGTTGGACGTTGATAGATAGATATATAAACGTGTAATGAAAGATAAAGAGTAAGAAGCACATCACCACGACACAAGTATTTATAGTGGTTCGGCTACAAGGACACCTTCCTTGCCCTACTCCACTCCCCGAGTCACCTACTCGAGAGTTCGTAAGCACTACACCAACTCCTTATGGCGGAGAAGCCTTCAAAACGTCGCTTAACCTTTTTCTGGTACAAAGCTAAATACCGAGTTCCTTCACACCAAGGCGAACCACACCTAACACAACGTCGCCTACCCTTTATACGGTGCTAGGCTAACCACCTAGTTCCATTACTATGGAGGAACTACTACCCTTCACAACACAACACCTAATGTCAAGGAGATCCACTCCTTGTTACAACACCATCAAGGATATCACCATCCTTGGAAATAAACAAATACTTATATGTATAACGATGCACCTCCTAGATTATACGACCTAGGCATTCTTCCCAAATGCCACTTGATTTGATTCTTTGGCATCCTTCACTAATGCCTTTGACACAACGCTTGGCACCCTTCACTAATGCCTTCGTCTTGACACCTTTAGCATTCTTCACTAATGCTTTGACACGGACGATAAGCACCTTTCAGTAATGCTTTCATCTTGACACTTTCGGCATCCTTCACTAATGCCTTCAACCCAACATCTATGGAGAAAGAAAGAACTATCAACAAGAGAACCTTAGTTGTCTTGATGATGATGAAGCATGGAAACTCATGGACTTGAGCTTGGTCGTCTTCAAGAAGTGGTGATCTCGTCTTTAAGAGGAACCTAGAGAATCACACAAAAATAAAAGACAAACTACATAGATCACTTGGATCTGAGGTTAGAGGGTTATAATACTTGGGGAAGTATGTGTGTAAGTGATGAGTAGAAAGGAAGAAATGGCTCTCTATTTATAGAGGAATTTCTCTACTGTTCCCCGGATCCCGCGGATCCCTTCCACAAGGGATCCGGCTAGCACAAAGCCAGGGATCCGTGGAACGCTCCTCTTTGCCCATAGGTATTTTTGGTTATGGGTCATGGGTCATGGGTTATGGGTTGATCCTTGGTTTTCTTTCTAGATACAATGTATCTCAAGGATACAATGAACTTGTTTAAGTGGTATATATAAAACCATGGGTTATGGGTCAATACCATTTGCTAGTTTTTACCCATTTAGTATATACTTGTTTTTACCCATTTTAGTATATACTTGTTTTTATCCATTTTAGTATACTTAGTTTAAGTATATGTTAACCCAATATGTAAACACTAGTTATTGTACATATGTATCTAAATCATAAAATAACTTATACTTGTTTTAGCGTTTTATGTAAATACGTAAGTGTGTTAGGAAACTATTGACTCAAACTATTTACGTATTTTATTTGTTTTGTTAAAATGATTTTACGTTTGTTATCGACAAAACTTTAGAAGATCGTAAAATATAAATAAACGTTTTTACGGCTTATTTGTATTAACAAAAGTAATCGAGTGCTTGTCTCCTTTTAAATCTTTTTGAAGCACGTATTATAACCATTGTATGAGTTATTTATTTTGTATCAAAACATTTCTAAAATATGTAATTAAAGTTGCTCATCTTAATGATATACCTAATGAGAATTGAGCATTTGACATAGTTGTAAGTGTTTTAAGATGCGTGGTTTCTTTTTAAGTGTTTAGCTTATTGGATTTTAACAATAGATTATTAGTAGCTTGATTTGTATGTACAATGTAATAAAATAGTTGTATATTTGAGAGTGAATGAGTGATTTAAATAGTGTATTCATTATATATGTTAATGTATTGTGCTTTAAATAATTATAAATAATGCTTTAATAGCAAAATAATACAATTTTTTCCTTTATAAGCAAGTGTTGAATCTTAATATTTTAAGTCTTTCATTTTGAAAATGTCTTATATGCTTTATAATGTAGTATAGAAGTATAGATAGGTTAAAAATCATTAAAAAACTAGTAAAATTAATTACCTTAAATGCTAAAAAAAGTAAAAAATTATTGAGAATTTTGAGCATTGGGGATGCTCTAATACGAAACCGCACCAAACATTGAATTAAACACTTTGCAGATGTATACATAATACTCGCTTGACTTTGTTGGTTTATAAGTTTGTGAGACACATGAAATGGTTCACACTATTCGTGGTTTATATATGATTTGGCGTTTAACAGTTACAAATGTATTGGTTTTATGTAGAGATGGCAAGTTATGCTAAATAAAAAAAATAGGTTAATTTGTAAAAGATTTGAGCATATATATATATATATATATATATATATATATATATATATATATATATATATATATATATATATATATATATATATATATATATATATATATATATATATATATATATATATATATATATATATTGAAATGGGCATATATGACTTATTTAAAAGTTAAATAGGCATTAATAGACATATATATTTTTTCAATTGGAGAACATTACAAGTGTTTGTAAAGAAAAACTTATAAATATAATATATTTAATTTTCTAAATATAAATGAGGTGTTACGTTTGAGGAACTTATTTCGTCGTTTTAGGTCTTTTCTAAAATGATTCGTATAACATGAGCCTGTTTGGCTCGTGCCCGTTTAGCCCGTACCAATTCCAAGTGATTTGCATATTTTCACTTTTGATTTGCACACGTCAACTAATGCTATGAACAGTTATACATTTATTATGAACTTTTTTATTCACTCTATAGACCGTGGTAAAAAAAAATCCAAATATAAACTGCTCGACTTTTTTTGCTCGACTCCAGTTTTATTTTTTGCTCGACTTCACTATAATCTTGCTTGACTTCCCCTTTTTGGAAAAAAAGTCGCAATGTCTATAAACTAAAAATAACGTTTTTTAATTTTTGTTTTGTCTATTCAAGTAATTAACTCAAAAAAATAGACGTGTGCCAATCAACTCTTTTAAGATTAACTTCTTAAACATGTTTCTCAGTTTACCTGTTTGTATTAAACGTGAGATTGTGATAATCAAATGACAAATTGTAAACGAGTCCATTTGGGGGGAAGGGGGGGGGGGGGGGGGGGATTTTTATAGCTTCCTGTATTTAGAGAAAGCCATGAAGCTTTGTGAATGTGTTTGGGTAAGCTTATTTTAAAAACATTATAGATTTTTTTGCGGGTTGATGAAGGTTTTACTGACGAGGTTTTAATATTTATAAAGTCTCGTTATAACTATGGTCTACCCTAATGCACTAACGGGCAGTGTACCTGGTCGTGTGTAGTGTAGTGATACGTGTACAACGCGCGCTCGGGGTCAAAGGAACTTCCTTTTCGTCGAGCAAGTTTTTCAACACCCTAGGCAGTGAACCTAATCGTTGTAGTGTAGTATTAGGGTAAGCCTCGGGAATTGATATCGTTCTCTAGGGGAATAGGAATGCTAGTGAGAAATTACTACGCTAAGGTTGGGGTTGAGGAAGATTATTTTTTTTAGAAAATGAAAAGGTACGAATCTCGGGGCATTGGATTTGGGGGGTTGGTATTTCTACCGATTACACTACTTATCTAATTATCTAAACTAAGGTGAGTGTAGTCTATGTCTATTGTTGTGTGCTCTTATGATGATTAAAAATGTATTTACTTAGATACTATTACTACCTAGTTATCTCCTATTGATGGTTGAATTGTCACGTCCTTATTCTTAACGCGTTGTGTCTTCTAAGGTCGTAGGGTATGCTTTTCTCCCTAACTCTTTAAGTCTACCGTAAGGTTATTGCCTACGAAATCTCTAGGATTCATAAACTAACTCTAAGGTTATCTTTGGATGTTTAGACTACAATAACTCTAGGTGATTATTAACTAATGTTCACAAAGATTACTTAAGCATTAAAAACACAACGGATGACCTATCGCAATACTGGGTCAATCACAATTAAGATAAGAGACAACCAATCAATATTCAATACCTAGGTTTCATAGATCTAAGCCAACACACAAGTAAATTAGCCGGACATGGAAAACATGCAAGCATACACACAAACAATAGAAGACATAGTTGTATTAATGAAGTAAATCACTTATCTTGTTGTAAAATAGGGTATGGAACCCTAAGATACTGCCCAAGACAGCCTATGTTCAGTTTAGGTTTTACTCCACCGAACTACCTCTCTAAAATACTGAAAATTCGAATTCTATATATAGAGTTACAATATGCGACGGCCTCACTCTTTAATTGTGACGGTCCTGGTCGCCGCCATTAGGTTTTCGTCTTGGCCACGTCAACTCGTGGACGGTGTCAACCTTATGCTTGTGACGCCGCCGCTTCAACCTCGACGCCGATCTAAATCTAGGTCGTCTGAGTTGTGACGCCCTACTCTTTTAAACCTGATGCCGTCACTTGTAAAATAGCAATTTGCTTTCTGAGTCGTCTCAAGGTGTGTCGCGACGGCGTCGAAACTAAGCTGTGAAGTCGTCCCCTTCGCCTTCCAGCAGCTTGAGTGTCTCGATTCTTGACTTTGGCCATTTTCTTCGTATTTTCGCGCCTTTTCGTCCGAATAAGTGTCATTCCAGCAATTTGCCTTCAATAGACCTAAAAAGTGAAATGGAACGAAATTAAGTAGTAACGGATACAAAAGTGAGCAATTAAGGACTTAAATGACCCCTCAAAAGTGTACCTTTTAAATCCTTATCAAATATTCCTACACTTGGTATTTGCTTGTCCTCAAGCAAATGTGCTTTTAGCCAATTAATTTATAAGTTAGGGGTCATGAAGCATTAGTTTAGAACAATTCACAACACATATAAGCCCCGCAAAAGTCATGACAAGCACGGAAATTACATACTAGCACCTCACAAGTGGTGTTTGGATACTCTCATCTCTCGAGTGTATATGAAATATATCAAGTTGGAAATGGAAGATAAACACTCATTAACCGGTCCTAGTACATAGATTACCATAGGCTAGATACTAGATCAAACCTCCATCGCTTTTGGCGTAAGCACCTAGGAAAACTATCCAAGAGGTCTTTTAAAGGGTTGTAACGTTAGGCTTACGGTAGGGAAACAAAGGGTTTGGTGGGATAGGCGATTTAGTGGTGGCAAGTCAAAAATCTTTATGTTACAAGCATGAGAAGAATGGCGTTGCTAAGCCAAGACTCGACACTCTAAACTCTAGATAACTTTGAAATAAACGAACATAAATTTAAAGATAGATGTAGGATGGTAGCTCGTATGTTTTTTTTTTCACTTTTTCATTTTTTTTGAATCACTCCTTTTTTTCGATTTTTTTTCATACACTTTTACTCTACCATCCTCTACGATAACATCAAAATAATAGGGATTTATAGGCACATCCCTACACTTGAGTTTTTATTACTCTAACACTAATTTGACCCGAATTGAAAAGATCAAAACACTTGGAGTACATTATTACGCAAATAAAGGGAATTTGAATTTAATGTTCCTTCCAGTCATTTCATAAAATTTAACTTTTCCCATGAGTCCCAATCGTCCCAAAACTGTGTACAAAGGATGTGACTCGACTTAGCAACTTATTTAAGCAACTAGATAATTGAACTAAGGGTTAAGTATGATAACAATAATGCACTAAAAGTGAGTGCATACAAGGTAGGCTAAGGCGAGAACCGAGAAAAGGATAGGCTCTGAGGGTTAACTAGGGGTATCGTGTACTAAAGATGAGTACAACGCAAGGGTGTGGGGGAATTACTCAACCGATGTGGAAGAAGTAATTATATTACGGGTATCAAACAAGGGTTATCCTAATGCCTCTTATCATTTAGTGATTCCTAACTACACAAGTGTAGTCTCACTAGCGATCTCGGAATGCCTAACAAAACAAGTTCTAGAATCTATTATACTACCGGTACACACTCGAAGCATTAAAGTGGAATGCTTTAATTCCTACAAATCTAGGGGCGATCCTCATATTTTGGGTGGAATTTAAGTGGTATAGGATTTTTGTGCTAGTCATATAACTTCCTATACATGAGACGCTTTATTAGGACTAATGGCCTACTCCTACATGTCATGAAAATTTTAAATTTGGTGCCAAAATTACCCTAACCGATATTTCTCATGGTTTATTACACAAATGAAATTGGACAAGGCAAATAGTCAAGGATAAGCATAGTTTCAAAGTTCCCGTTTTATTTTCCCTCCCTGCACTTAAACTGAACATTGTCCCCAATGTTCCCCGAAAGTATCAAAGTTATGATAATGGAAGGTAATTAAAAACGAAAGAAACTAGTACTCCCCTGATTAGCTCGGTAGGATCCGTGTGAAGTAGTGGTTAAATCTTTCTTCAAGAAGAATGTTTGCGTGAAAAACTTCTTCCAATCTTATATATCTTCTTCTTGATAAATAAAACTTGCACACTTGAAGAAAATAAACGAAACCTTCGCGTAAAATCGGCGGTAACAATATATATACGACTCTACTAAACTAGGATATAATGCTTGTGGAATGGATGTTTACAGATTTTATGGAAAATTAAGACCTGGAAAATTACAAAAATTTATAAGTAGCACAGAAAACGAGAAAGCAAGTAAGTTTTCTACTCCTCCGACGCCGTCAGTTCGACCGCCCGTCAGGTTATCTTGACAGAAACTGGTCTGCAATTTTCTAGAAAAAAATTCTGGAAAATTTATATCTTTAGAATCTGGAAAAATTTCCTGCAAAACGTCCATTATGACTCGATACAAGCATTTGACTCGAACAAACACACATATATATCTTTTTAATAATTGTAATTCTCATGTTCACGTTCTTTTTGAAAACGTTTGTAATCCTCCCTACACTTATCCCTTTTGTAAAATACCTTTATATGTAATTAAGACGAGGTTAAAGACAAAATAAAGAATTTTTACAAATTCAAACATGAGAATAAACAACTAATGAAAAGATATACGATACAAAAATAAGCAAAGAATTAAGCATGGGTTGCCTCCCACGAAGCGCTTTTCTTTATTTATGAATCTTGTAGCTAGACTCGAAGTCGTGCCCCTACGTGACTTCATTACCGTCACCTCCTGCCTTTACTAATCCTTTATCAAAAGGTCGTAGACGTTGTATGCTTACCATGGATTCCTTCCCAACGTCGTATAGTATGATAACGGTTTTATTCTTTAGATTAGTTTCTTTCACTGTATAAGGCCCAAACCATCTTGGCTTGTTTCTACCTCTTAATGCTTTTATTCTTGACTTGTACAAAAGTACTTTCTCTCCCTTTAAAAATTCCTTAGAGTTCCTTTGTGTTTGTGGTATTGAGGTAGGATTATTTCCTAACTTTTTATCGCGCTTCCACAATGTTGCATGTAGTCCTTGAACCATGAAATCTCTAAGACCTTTTTCCTAATCGTTAATTTTCTTCCTAACCATATTGTTAGGGATTTGTGGATTCTCATCCGTAATCTTCTCCATAATCTTTAGAGGATACCTTGGAACAATAGGTATCCTAGCGTATCCCTTGCCGCTTTTGAGTATCATGATGCCCTCACCGCATTTGATGGTTTCTTTGGCAGTGGCCAGAAAAGGTGTTCCAAGAATGAGTGGCATGTTTCTATCTTCCTCAATGTCTATAATCACGAAGTCCACCGGATAGACAATATTAGCCACCTCTATTAATACATCCTACGCTATTCCTATGGGGTAGACATATGTGTGATTTGCTAAGGAAAGTCTAAGATTGGTCTTGGCTAGCTTCTCCCTAGTCAACTTATTATAGACTGATAGTGTCATTATGTTCACATCAGATCCTTGATCAGCTAAGGCATTTATATTGTAAATGTTACCTATGCTACATGGTATCACGAAGTTCCCCGTGGTTTCTCGTTTTTTTGTTACTGATTTTTTTAGAACCAGCTCATACATAGGTCCCATAGTCATGGTGTCATACTCTTTTTCTGTTATTTCTCCTTCTAGGGCTTTCCTAAGAACCTCATTGTACCTAAAGTTGTTTACTTGGTTAACAATGGTTTTCTTATTAATCTCGTGCTTAAGGTAGTACTCAATGGTCTCGAGCTCATCATTGGTTTCAGGCTCCTCCTTCTTGCTTTTCTCAGTTTCCTTCTCCTCAACTGTTCCATCTTCATCAGGCACAATGGAAATGGTGTTAACAAACGAAGTGGGGGGAGGGTAATCATTGCTTCTTACTAGCACTTTTTCCGGAATTTTTTTCTTGGTATACTCTTTTACCAAGTTCATCATCTCCGTCATCTTTGCCTGCATCTCCTCCCTTTGCCTATAAACCTCCTCTTCAAATTTTGCTAATCTTTCCGTTTGGGCTGCCATGTACTCCCTCATTTGTTCCTTAAAGCTCGGTGAGAGTGGTATTGGAGAAGTAGAATGGAAGCGTCATTCGGAATTGAGATTTTGCTCACGACTTGGAGATTCAGAGAAAGGTGTTGGGTGGTTGGTGGAGTTAGCGGAATTAACCATTTCACGAGGGATTCGTTCAGGGGCTCTCCTTTGCCTCTCAATTAGATAATCGATCCTTCTCTCAAGAGCACTCATTTGCTCTTCAATGATGGAAGACTCTTGAGGAATCGATATGGCATTGATCACCTTGACGGGGGTTTCATGGGACTCACTCCAATTTTCGTAGCTTTGATTGGCAAGCTCTTCAATAATATCCCATGATTCTTCTGCGTTGGAGTTGCTAAGCCTTCCACCGGCGGCTCGATCAATGGATTGACTTGTGATGAAGTTGGTATGGTCATAGAAGATTTGGATTTGAAGCCAAAGATCAATGACATGATGAGGGACTCTATGGAGCAGGTCTTTGAATTGGGTTCATGCCTCGTAGAGAGACTCGCCTTGAAGTTGTTGGAACGTCAAGATGTCTCGTCTAAGCTTAGTAGTTCTTCCCGGTGGGAAAAATTAAGCAAGGAAACGAGAGGTGAGATTATCCCAAATTGAGATGGAGCCGGCGGGAAGTCGCTCAAGCCAATTACTAGCTTGGTCCCGTAGAGAGAATTGGAAGAGACGCAAGCGCGTGGTCTCCCGAGTAGTAGCATCGAGGTCGATGGAATCGACGATTTTAAGGAAATCCTTAAGATGCTGATTAAGATCTTCGGAACGAAGTCCATGGAATGCACATCCGTTTTGCACCAACCGGATGGTGTCGGATCGAAGGGCCGTATTTTGGGCTTGGTCGGGAAGTTCAATGGTGTTTCTATAGCCTAAGTAGCTTGGTCTTGAGTATTCACCAAGAGTACAGCCTCTTGGCGGGTCATTTGGTTGTGGGTTGATGAGTGGTGGTTGATTATCACCTTCCATGATGAAAAGTGATGGGATTACTAACAAAGGTCACGAAAAAGGGGGATAGACTACAAGGAAGCTAAAAATGGGAAAAAAGCTTACATGATAGGAATCAAGCAAGGAAACCTAAACGAGGTGGAAATCTAACTAGTTATTCTGATCCCCGGCAGCGGCGCCAAAAACTTGATATGCGTACAACGCGCGTTCGGGGTCAAAGGAACTTCCTTTTCGTCGAGCAAGTTTTTCAACACCCTAGGAAGTGAACCTAATCGTTGTAGTGTAGTATTAGGGTAAGCCTCGGGAATTGATATCATTCTCTCGGGGAATAGGAATGCTAGTGAGAAATTACTACGCTAAGGTTGGGGTTGAGGAAGATTATTTTTTTATCTTTTTTATTTTTTAGAAAATGGAAAGGTACGAATCTCGGGGTATTGGATTTGGGGGGTTAGTATTTTTACCGATTACTCTACTTATCTAATTATCTAAACTAAGGTGAGTGTAGTCTATGTCTATTGTTGTGTGCTCTTATGATGATTAAAAATGTATTTACTTAGATGCTATTACTACCTAGTTATCTCCTATTGATGGTTGAATTGTCAAGTCCTTATTTTCAACGCGTTGTGTCTTCTAAGGTCGTAGGGTATGCGTTTCTCCCTAACTCTTTAAGTCTACCTTAAGGTTATTGCCTACGAAATCTCTAGCATTCATAAACTAACTCTAAGGTTATCTTTGGATGTTTACACTATAATAACTCTAGGTGATTATAAACTAATGTTTACAAAGATTACTTAAGCATTAAAAACATAACGGATGACCTATCGCAATACTAGGTCAATCACAATTAAGATAAGAGACAACCAATCAATATTCAATACCTAGGTTTCATAGATCTAAGCAAACACACAAGTAAATTAGCCGGACATGGAAAACATACGAGCATACAGACACAAAATTGAAGACATAGTTGAATTAATGAAGTAAATCACTTATCTTGTTGTAAAATAGGGTATGGAACCCTAAGATACTGCCCAAGACAGCCTATGTTCGGTTTAGGTTTTACTCCACAAAACTACCTCTCTAAAAATACTAAAATTCAATTCTATATATAGAGTTACAATATGCGACGGCGTCACTCTTTAATTGTGACGACGTCGGGTCGCCACCATTAGGTTTTCGTCTTGGCCACGTCAACTCTGTGACGGCGTCACCTTATGCTTGTGACGCCGTCGACTTCAACCTCTGACGCCGTCGGGATCCAAATCTAAGTCGTCTGAGTTGTGACACCCTACTCTTTTAAACCTGATGCCGTCACTTGTAAAATAGCAATTTTCTCTCTGAGTCGTCTCAAGGTGTATCGCGACGACGTCGCAATTAAGCTGTGAAGTTGTCCCCTTCAGTTCCAGCAGCTTGAGTGTCTCGATTTTTGACTTTGGCCATTTTCTTCATATTTCCGCCAAACTTTTCGTCGAATAAGTGTCATTCTAGTAATTTTCCTTCAAGAGACCTAAAAAGTGAAAAGGAACGAAATTAAGTAGTAACGGATACAAAAGTGATCAATTAAGGGCTTAAATGACCCTCAAAAGTGTACCTTTTAAATCCTTATCTTGTAGTATTCGGTAAAACCGAGGTCGTCCCAAGAGCTATGTCTCTGGATTTTAACTAAGTCTAGGTGTCACAGATTTCAAGGTTGAAATGATTAATTAATAACTAAAGACAGGAAAATAAAATAAAGAAAGCAAATAAAGGTGGGGGTTGTGATCAATTGAGGAGAAGTGTGCTAACCTAGTTACTCATCCTATCAAGTTAAGTTCACGTTTAATTACTTCCAATTGCTTCAAGTGGGGGTAAAAGTTGCTAGGACAACATTTGGTCAGTTCGTCATAACCTATCAGCAAAGGCTTCCACCAGAGAACAAGATACTACCGTTATATGTCCAATTGTTTTTAGTCCCCTTAGCCAAGTCATTAAGTTCCGCTACATGCAAGATTCATAAAAATGAGTGCCCGGGCGCTAGCATCTTAAACACTCATCCCTGACTTCTTAAGTTCATCCAAACTGTCGGTGATCTGTTGGTCAAATCGCACAAGCGAAGAAGGGTCGTCAGTTGGACAATTCTTACCCTTCCCACTCAGTCTACGTACTTAGGGTCAGTTGG
>OU343218.1:98169030-98230187 GCA_910596185.1 Chrysanthemum makinoi | reverse complement strand
ACATACCATTATGTTGTGGTGTATATGGAGGAGTGAGGTGATGAACAATTCCATACTCTTTAAGGTAATCTTTAAACTATTGGCTTAAGTATTCACCAACTCTATCCCGGACGTGAACTCTTCATTCTTATCAATGTTTCAAAGACTTCATATTTATCTTTAAGTAAATAAACATAACCATAATGACTGAAATCATCAGTAAAGGTTAAGAAGTAGCTAGCACCTTGCTTTGACACATGTCTAAGTGGACCACATACATCAGTATGAATTAATCCAAGTAGATCTGAAGCCCTTTCCGTTGATGCGAAAAAGGTTTCCTTACCATCTTCCCAGATATTCAAGATTCGCACTTATCAAATGATTCATCATTGATAGATTGCAAAAGCCCATCGTGTTGCAGCTTTTTAATTCGTTTCTTGCCTATGTGAGCAAGTCGACAATGCCAAAGATAAGTAGAATTCAAGTCAGACTTGATTCTCTTACCGCTAATGTTAAAGAATAAATTGTTGTTATCAGTTGATACAAGTTCATGCATAACAATTTCAAATACATCATTCACACGAATTGCATTAAAGTAAAAAACATTATATAAAGAAAATGAAATCCCATAACTAGTAAATGTGTGAACATAACCAATATCTTTTAACAAAGAAACATAAACAACACCTCTAATTATAGAAGGTGCGTAATGACAATTGTTTAAAACTAGTACTAAGCACGAAGGCAAAACTAAATCAAATGTTCATATGGCTTCAACGGTTGCTTGCGTATTCCATTTCCCACGTATAGGTATTGCTCTCCACAGTCCATCTTCCTTACTCCTCTAAGTCTTTGTAATGTGTTATAAATATGAGTACCACATCAGGTGTCATACACTCAGGAATTATATTTATGAGGAAAAGAAAATAATTCATCATGAAGATACCTTAAGTGATCTCAACATTTCTAGCATTCTTTCTTTTCTTCTCTCGCAACTCGAGAGGTGAGAGAGATTTCCTCTTACAGTGTTCTATCTCATTGCAGTTGTGACAAGCTTGATCCTTTCTATGATGATCTTTCTTCTTGGGAGGGTTCTTCTTAGGCATGGGTTGATAAGCCAAAACATGCTTACCCTTCCCTTTGCCTTTACCCTTCCCCTTGTTAGTTTGCGGCTTGTTTGGCTTATAAATCTTACCACCTTATATTGTTGGTATCTGAGGTGTAGGAGCCTTTTTCGGAAAACCCTTCCTATAATCACTTAGCATTGCATGCAACTAACTAATTGTCTTTCCCGTGTAATGCATGTTATAATTGCGCACAAATCCAACATATTCCTTATGAAGGGATCTGTTGATCAGGCCAACACATACATCTTGTGGAAGATGGTAGTTTAGATGTTCAAGTTGATCCAAGTAACTTCATCACAAGTACATGAGTACTTACGGATTTACCCTCCTCCATTTTGCAGTTGTGTAGACAATCCAGAAGATCATAGAGTTCTACACCTCCCTGCTTCTCAAACATGGCCTTCAGTTCTGTAAGCATACCATGGGGAGAATGAAGTTCAAATCTGTTTTGCAAGTCAAAACTCATACTTCCAAGCATAAGAAATGCGACCTCATTGTGACGGTATTTGGGTTCCATTCTGCCAACAACATCATTAGGTGAATTAGTAGGAAGAGTTGGAGGCAAAGGCTGTTCCAATACATCAAGTCTCTTAGCAACACGCATGACTATCCTCATTTGCCAAAACCAGTCATTGAAATTCTTGCCATTAAATCTTTCTCGATCAAACATTTGTTTGAAAGCAGAACTTAGTGTGTTATTATCGGGTTGAGCCATTCTATGAGAAAAAGTTCAAAAGTTAGTACTTTTGATAATTCAACCTTTAGATAAAATTAAATACCCATTGGTTAATTCGCATAAACCATATAATTTTCTTAAAGCTATGATCCAAATTGACATAGTACCATTACATCATTTATCTCCTAGTAATGATAGTACTCAATAAGGTAAGAGTCGAAAAATAATTGTCAAACATTTTGCAATTCCTAGATTATTATGGGACTTACTAATGGTAATAAGGACAATAACATAGAGTCATGTAAGCGTGTTTCATCCCATCTAATGCCTTGGGTTAAGGGATCTTACCATATAACTCAATTAAGTTGTCCAATTTAAAAAACTGTAAATTTATTCCAGCTGCGTCTCGCATAACGTGGAGATTTACCTTGGGATTACAATCTAGCTACGTCTCACATAACGTAAATGGTACTGCAAGTGTTCCTTTAATTTGATGGCATAAACTTAAATTCTCAAATGGTACATTTAATTTGATGTGAAATTAAATATGTACGAAAAATCATGCACAAATATTCGTATCATACAATTAATAAAAACTTTACTCAATTAAGTTATTTATTAAACAACTACATTAATCAAAAGTGTTCAGTAGCTCCTTAGTAATGCACAAAGAAGTGGATAAATTGGTCAGCGCAAAGCACATTATAAACCAAATTCTTTAGGGAATGTAAACAAAACCCTCCTTATACCCCTCTTATAGTTTGTTCACTATAGGTGAGCCTAGTAGCCAATTGATTAATGATGTGCTTAGAATAAAGTAATGAACTTTTACTCGAGGTATTGGTTAGACCAATTAAAGAATTACCAACTACTATATTCTACTACCTTTTTGAGTCAAAAGACACAAGTTATTTGAATAATTACCACAAAGTGAGACGTAGAATGACAGTAATCACCCTTAAGATGATTTTTGTAAATACCAATTCATTGAAAGATTACAAATAACATCAATCGAATACAAAGTATAAAACTTTATAATAAAAAACACATTATAAACTATTAAAACATCAATCGAGAATGCATTTAGCATTACGCATGTAAAGCCAACCCCTTGGTGTCACATAAGATTTCACAAGCTTAACAATTTATAATAAATCAAATTTTACCATTATTAGTCCGGTTAATTTTGCTTTTTCAAAAACACCCTTTGCTTGTTACTTATCAAACAATATAATAAAGCAAATAAGGAAAAAAAAAACCAACTAATACAATTAACATGCGAAAATTTTAAATCAACTAACATGTATATTTTTAACTAAGGCTCCCACTAGTTTTTGATCTAGGTACAAGTGGACCACATACATCGATAAATCGATTGTGGTAAAACTTAACAATATACAATAACCACATAAGTTGATAAACTAATACGATACATATGAGGTCTTCCCAATTTTATAATTAATTAAATATTAGGTAATTAATGTGTCATACAAATTTAATTACTAATAAACCCTAATTAATTAACATATATCGCATAATTAAGCATGTATAAGCACTTAACAATTAATGCACAAAATATCAAGATTCATATAACCATGACAAAACATGCATGTTTTTGTCATGGATTACATAATCACATATTCACATTATTATCAATTAATTAACAAGGTAACAAGATCGATTTTAATGCCATAAATCCCAATTATACGTTAACAAATCACATAAAAATTGCATGCAACCTGGAGTTTCTGCAATTTTCAAAACCTATTTTTTTAATAAGGTCGATCGACCCATAATAATTAAAATTAGGGTTTCAAAATTAAAACCTAGAAAACCTTGTAAACATGCAAACAATCATTCAAGATTCGATTTTTATGCGTTTAGGTAATTAATTACACCATATTAACGGCTCATGATGTCACCGTTGAAATTATATTATCATGATAATCATATAAACATATAAACACGAGCCACGCAATGGAAGCATAGATCTAATATGTGTAATTAACAAACCGTACAACTACGCGAATCAAACAATCACCAAATCACAAACCCTAAATTTAGGGTTTATGGAAATCGATTACTACAAAAGTCGATTAGGGTTTTACTTAAAATTCAAGTGGGATTTTTACTACGGTCTTGTACACGCGTATTGTTAGCGATTCAATATGAATGCTAGTTTCTTGATCACAATAACTAGCTAACTCACTTAGTATTCGTTCAACACCAATTGCAAATCCACAAGGGATTTGTAATTCGATTATGAACAAAAAGAGGAGAAAAAGGGAAAGAAAGCTAGTTAGGGTTACCAAGGATTAACAACTAATGAAACAATGGTTTTGTTTATATAGTGGAATAGCTTGGAGTCCAAGTTGGAAGGGATTCCCCTTGGATCCCTATAACCGGTCATACATTAGGCCAAAAGGGGTTTCAAAACCTTCTCTTGGCTTATTTTCTCTTCGAGTCCTTCAATTTGTTATTTAACGACCGTTAAGCTAACTACCGTTAAGTACTAACGACCGTTAAACATTATTGTGAAATAATAATTAAATCATTACAATTATATATTAATTATAATTCATTGAATCTCATACATAATCGCGCAATCCCATATTCTCAAGTTCGAACCAACATCGACTATTAAATATCGTCCACAAACTAACAGGCATTTGGTTGGTTTGTGTTAACTTATTTAATGTTTGTCTGAAAAGTGTTGAAGCTTATATGTCTCAATTATGTAATTGCTCATCAAGTAATTAAACTACGGGACATTAAATGTTAGTTATAAAATGAGTGTGGTAAAAGATGTAAAGTGATTAAAAAAAACTTTTAATATAACCGGCTATACTTTAAACGTTTAAAACGATTAATAATTCAAATGTTTATGCGGCATAATATACACCATCACCATGGATTGTGCAATGCCCCTTCCTCATGGCACGGGGTTTTGGCGGCACACACCATAAGGAATAACGCCGGTGTGGAGCCACCATACCCCTTGCGCTGAATGTAATGAGAGGTTCAACTTACAAATCAAGGTTCTTGTGAATAAGTAGTTTATGAGAGCTAATAGATTTTGTAAGCTTGTCATGGTCCTGAGTTTTTAAGGGCCTAGGCGAAACCTGTAACAAAGCCTTTAAAAGTCGTTGTCATATAAAAAGTATCATATTTTTTAAAGATATAATGCAAATTGGTTATTTAAACACTCAACGTATGACCCATTTAAGATATGTCTCTTCTTATTGTTTTTTGTATGAAAATATTAAGTGTGCGCATGCATATATATATATATTAATGGAAAAAATTAGGAGCCTTTATTTTAGTAGTGTAAAAACCTTTATTCAAAAAAATTAAGGGCTCTTAATATTTTTGAACTCTAGGTCGTTCATCTTCAAAAGCAACTCTGAAAGCTTGCTTGTAGAAGCTAACTTTTTAAAAGGGTTTGAGCTTTCAAAATGTAATTTATATAAATTTGCTAGTGATTTTATATTGCAACTATAGTTTTTATTTAGAGTAAACTTCAAAATACATCCTTATGATTTAACCCGTTTCGCACCATACATCCCTCTCGCAAAAGTTTCAACAGATACATCCCTCCGTTAGTAAAGTTGGCAAAAATACATCCCTCCGTTAAAAAATCGGTTAATGAGGACTAACGGTGCAAATATATCTCTGTTATCTCATATTTGTTAAGAGATATTTACGTAAATCGTCCTTGTGGCAAAGGAACAAATTGCAAAGTCACTATTTAAAGTTAAAGTTATTTGCATAAATGGTCCTTGTGGTTAGGCGATCCAGTGCCACGTGTCACCACGAGTAATGCCACGTGTCATCGGTCGGGTCGGTCGGTAAACGGTCGGTCGGAAACGGGTCGGTCGGGTTGCCACATGGACCAATGAGGTGGTGCCAGTGGCATTGGTAAAATATACTTATCTTTTGGCTCAGTGGGATTGAACCCGGTTGTTTGTGTGGAAGTGAACCTATGCCCGTTGTGCTAAGCATAGTTTCGATTATATCTTTAAATCAAATACATAACTTCCTTATTATTTGGCCCATTCATAATAATAAAGGTTCATTTAGGTTTTGGCCTATCAATTTATGAGGTTATATGGATGTCAAAAATAAATAAATACACCATCGGACTTCGTTTTTAGTTGCTTTCTTTCCAATGGTATTCTCGGGGAATTTTTTCGACTTAGTTTGAACCTCGAAAAATGAGAAAATCATCGTTTTTTCTTTGTTTTCACATTTTTTGAGGTTCGTTTGAAATCAAAATTCACTTAGAGCATACCATTGGAAAAACTTAAAAAAGCATCCTTGACCTCGGGAATTTTTTCGACTTGGTTGGGACCTCAAAAATGCAAAAAAAGAAAAATGGTGATTTTGCATTTTTCGAGGTTCAAACAGTCGAAAAAATTCCCCGTATGAAAAACACGAAAAAGCGAGTCCGAAGCGGTATATATTTTTTTTTTCACAGTCCATATAACCCTATGAAATAATAAACCAAAAAATTGAAATGAGCTTCTTAAATTTTTAGAAAATGTTATGTATTAAATTTAGGGAGATATAATGAAGCTATGCTTAGCGGGTTGGGCAGCATTGCTTCCCTACACGACCGGGTTGAATCCAGGGAGCCAAAGCTATGGATTATTTTACCTGCGCGTGGCGCTGGCATCTCATTGGTCCACGTGGCATCCTTCCGGGTGGCAGGCAATCGGGCCGGATGACCGTGGCACTACTATGGTGGTGACATTGGCATAACTGGCACCTAACCACAAGGACCATGCAATAACTTTAACTTTAAATAGGGACTTTGGTTGCAATTTGTTCCTTTCCACAATGACGATTTACGTAAATATCTCTTAACGAATGTGAGATAACGGTGATATATTTGCACCGTTAGTCCTCATGCTTGATTTTCTAACGGAGGGATGTATTTGTGCCAACTTTTAACGGAGGATGTATCTGTTGAAACTTTTGCGAAGGGATGTATAGTGCGAAACAGTGTTAGCCAGGGATGTATTTTGGAGTTTACTCTTTTATTTATTTATTTATTTTTTTAATTTTTTTTGGGGTGGGGTGGGGTGGGGTGGGGGCAACTAACTAATCAAACATATCTAAAAGCAAGGCAATAACAAGGTAAGCCGCTAAGTAAAGAGCTCAAGATTGAATATGTAAAATTTCATAGCAAGAAACTTAGTCGAGGTTAGGCTTAAATGAATCCCCAAACAAGCTCGATTCTAAACTTTATATATAAAGATTAACCATGCTCACAAGCTTTAGAAATATATATACGTATATATATTTTGTATATACATATAACTATGTATAACGAGCTTGATCCTAGTATGCTTAGCTTTCCAAGTTTTATTTAAACTTTATTTCGTTGACTTGTCATAAAAATAAGTCGAGTTCCAAGCTTTTGAAATTTTTAGCAAGCCATGGTCAAGCTAAAACTGACAACTCCTAAAACCATAAGGGACCAATATACATTTTATAGTTCAATTTCTTTCTTTATCGTTTTACCCTAATTCCCAATTTTTAGCCCTATTTTTCACTTGTGCGGCACAGCAGGTACTCTCACTGTGTTTATTTTACCCAATTGCTAATTTTTCTCTAGTTTTATGTTTTTAATATTCAAGATTAATTATTGATTTGATTGTGATTTAAATTGTTTCAGGGACTTTTAATCAGTTAATTATACAAGACCAGCTACTTCTGTTTGTAAATTTAATGTAAGTTTAAATCTTTTATATTTAATTAAAATGTATAGGAATGATTTATGGTCCTTTAAGCATGTTATGTGATAAAAAGTTTGTTGATTTAGTTTATTTTTTTTGTTTTGTTTGGTTATTATTGTTATTTTATGTTAGTGTTTTATTTCGTTAAGTTCGTTGTATTGAATTGGATGGAATATTGGTGGGTTCTTGAAATTAATTGGTTTGGTGCTAATCGTTTTTGTTTTTGCACTAGTAGACGTGCCCTTGTTGTCATAGAATAAGGTTAGGTTAACTGTTATTATTTAGAAGGTTCTGGGTGGGTTCTTGAATTGATGTCCTTTAACCCCAATGCGACAGTTTAGTGGTAAGAGCTTGGGTGTCTTACCAACAGGTCTCAAGTTCAAATTCTGTTTAGTTGCAAACCCTTTGGGGCCTCGCGTAGCCATATAATCCACAATTGTGTAGGGCTAGTGAATTACCAGGCTCCATGGGTTTTTAGGGGTGGTAAGTGGAGTTTGAGGTTTGCCTGCAAGGTCACCAAAGGTGGCTTGAGTGGGATTTCCGTTATGGTGTTTGACTTAGCTTTTTGGAGTATTGTTATTCACTTATTCCGGCGGTTGTTTCTTTGTGAAATAGCTCATTAAGCCATAATGGTATATGCTAGGTTGCGATGGCGGATCCAAGAATTTATAGTAGGGCATGCACAATTTTTAGTGGTAAAAAAGTAAATTCGGTTTTTCGAGGTTTTGTTTATTCGGGTCGGGTTCTCCTCGGGTTTGGTTGGTCCAAGTCGGGTTTTTTCTCATAGCAAGTATATAAGATCAATATTTATCATAGGGACTTATATATTCAACGACCCATAATATAACCGAAAGTAGATTAACATGCCAATTTACCAAACATATGACAAAATAAATATGGAATACCGAAAACAAATGTAAACATAATACTCCTCTGGTCCCAAAATTTAAGTCCAATTTGACTTTTTGACTTAAACTTTGATCTTAAATATTTTCGTTTGTATTATATAACACTTGATGAAAATTATACCAAATGAAAATACATTTAAAACACAATTTATTTATATATTTTGCATCAAGTATTATATAATACAAACAAAAATATTTAAGGTCAAAATTTGAGTAAAAAAGTCAAAATGGACTTATAATTTGGGACGGAGGTAGTAATATTTATAAATAATCTAATTCTTGATTGTAAATAAAACCTTTGAGTTTTTTAATAAAGGGCTCAATGTAAAGATAGCCCAATGAATGAATGAAAAAAATAACTAAATAAATAAATAATAATGTTGTAACATTCGTAAGTTTTATTTTTTAGTTGGGCTCTTGGAATCATGGTTTAAAAAGCGGTGTGGCCGGCACCGGCGCGCCTGCGGCGGCGAGGCATAAAAGCATATGGCGGCTTCATGGTGGTATATTGGACGATCGCCTCTGTTGAATGGCGGGTATGGGCGGAAGAAGTGAGGCGGGTATGAGGCGGAATAGCGACAAAACCCAAAAGTCCGAAACTTAAAATGTAGATCTAGGGAAGCGGCGTCGGTGGGTTTCACCACGCGTACCCTATCAAATGATCTCCTTTTGGCGATCTATCATTTGGTATAGGTGGTGTAATTTTCGTGTGACGGTGGCGGAATATTGGCCGGAGAAAACGGTGGAGGTTTCCGTGCGAAATTTTAGAGATGAGAGAGAAATGTGTGTGTAAAAGTGTGTTTATGTGTGTGTTGTGGGGGTTTTATTCCCGGGAGGGACGAAAATGTCAAATCAAAACCCATAGGGCCGAAGATCATAACTTGGAGATGATGCAAATTATGTTATTTGATTAATTATGAACTTTATTTGATGCTAAGTATTTTTTTTTAAATATAAGATATTAGATATATAATTTATATATTTTTAATTCGCCTCGATCTTGCATACCGGTTCGCCTCGAGGCTTCGCTCTGAGGCTAGGGAAGCATACTCGAGGCTTTCGCCTTCGTACTTTTAAACCTTGCTTGGAATAGAAATGTAGTAGGCTCAAAGTTAGTAACAGAAGATCACAACTGGGCCATATAGAATAATAAAACATGCAGCCTAAATTTCTTCTTCCTCAAAACTGCAGTTGCCTTGCTTCAAATTACCAGGAAAGCATTTTTTTACATTCTTCCTTTCTCCATCGAAGGTAAGTTAGATTGGGTATGCACTCAAAAATTTCATCCATTTTAAAGGGTATGCAATCACAAATTTCCAGTGTATATTCTTCTTACTTCTGAACAAAATCAAAAAAAAAAAAATTACACTACTCAAACTTGCATAACCTGTGTACAACGTAGATCTGCCCCTGCTAGGTTGTAGTCTTGATCATTCCCCCAATTTTTATTTTTATTTTTAGGTAGTTATTTGCTTTAAATGTTGCTACAATGTTTATATGGTTTAGCACTTTGATGTTTTCCTGATAAATGAAAAAGATGCTAAGTTTTGTAATTCATTGCCCTCTATTAGTTCTAGTCTTAGATTAAATCATCCTGCGTGTTTACATATGCGCATAGAATTGTTAAGTAGTTTAGAGAATTAAGATTTTTCATGTGTCTTGCTTTTGTTCTCTTTGTTTTATCATTGTCAATAAGTATTATCTAGGATTTGAACTATTGGATTGTTAGAGTTAGGTATTAGAATTTTGAACTTGAATTTTGTGTTTAGATTTTTCATCGGCAATTGTCAGCAGCATGACATATCTAAATATTCCATATATGATCGATAAGAATTAAGAAATTTGAAATTTTGTCCAAAGTGGTGTTGAAATTGTTGTCGTGAAATTCTCTGTGGTTTTCAGTAATCTTAACAGGTTAGAGGTGGTAAAATGCTCCGGTTGGGTGATAGGTCAAAATTTTTGAAATTGGTTAGTGGGTACATCGAAAAATTTGTTGGTGTCCAAAAAGGCAAGTTTGCAAATGGGTCAAAATCTTTTCAATTTCAAAAAAACCCATATGATTCTTTGGAAAACACTTACACTTTAAGAATATATAATTGAAAGAAAAAAAAAGTATTTTTACTGCATCTCGCTTGCTTTGTCAGCTTTAGAACCGTTGTCATTTTCTTGTAATATGCATGACAACATTTTTTATTAGCTATAATGTCATTGCAGAAGTAACTGCTCCTTCCAGTATGCAGTTGGATGAAAAGATAGCATCAGGGGACGAATCAAACCCCTGCATAAGCAAGTCAACTCGGCTTCCACGGAAACGCTTTCTGAGCTCGAGCTCATAGCAACCCATTAAGTGATTCCCATTTCCCTGTCCCTGTTTCTCCTCATCATGTAGAATACTCCCTTCACTATCCTCACTTCTACCCATCATCGGATTCTCAATCCAATCCCAAAAAGATAGAATTTGCAGATGTTGGTTGTGGCTTTGGAGGACTACTAATTAGTCTTGCAACACTTTTCCCGGAAACCCTAATGGTAGGAATGGAACTGAGAGACAAGGTGACAGAGTGCGTTAAAGAACGTTATACTAGCTTTACGGGTTACAAACCCGGGTCAGTATCAGAATGTATCCGTTGTTAGAACTAATTCCATGAAGTACATCCCAAATTACTTTGAAAAAGCACAGCTTTCAAAGATGTTTTTCTTGTTCCCGGATCCTCATTTCAAAGAAAAGAATCATAGAAGACGTGTGATTAGCCCATTTTTGTTAGATGAGTATGCTTATGTAATTAGGCCTAGCGGGATTATATACACCATAACAGATGTGGAAGAGCTAGGAGAGTGGATGAAGTCTTGTTTGGAGAACCATCCATTGTTTGAAGCACTCACAGAGGAAGAACTTGAAGCGGATCCAGTGGTAAAGCTTTTGAGTTCTGCAACTGAGGAAGGGCAGAAAGTGTCGAGAAATGGTGGGCTTACTTTTAAAGCAGTTTTAGGCATTGTCCCTGCAGTTTAGTGGCAAACGTTTTTGACCACATTGAGGTATGATTTACTGCTGTGTTCATTGATTGGAGGCTCTTTTTGTACTCGGGTTTGAATGAGTTATGAATGGATAGTTAAAAATACCTGAGTGGCATGTCAAACATCTGTTTTTGTTTCTTTGACATTGGATTGTAACTTATGGTGATAGCCTTTTTGCAATTCTACCTAGGCATATACCAAGCTTAAGGTTCTGTAACAACTTTTTTGCAGTTTTTAATCTTCGTTTACTTTTTACCATTTAGTAGTGATTTCAATCTCATAGCATACTCATGAGGCCTGCTCTAATTAATAGCTTGGTGTCGATGGTTTTCATATTACTTGCTTGTGATTGATCATGTTGAATGTTGTCCTAATAATAGTTCATTATAAAATTGAATTCTATATTTAAAGCTGTTTTATTGGATCAAGATGTATTTGACATTTTGAAGTCAAAATCTTATCAAGCCAGTGTTTTGGATCAAATTCAGACCATTGTTTTCATTTTATGATGTTTTAGCTGAGGAATCGAGATGGTTATTACTTTATTATATAGGGTCTGATTACGATGAAATAGTTAGGATGATCGTTTTCATTAATTTTGGGTTTGGTGCAAGTAAAAATTCATCCTATCATTTTCTATACGGTATAGCAAGTCGTTATTTCGATTTGTTGTGACTTGTGAGAAATAAAAGTCAAAAGAAATGAAAATATAAAGTTTATACAAAGTTAAGAAGATATATAAAAGAGGTTTTGTCGAATAGTTGTCTTCAGGTAATGGTTAACTGATTGATCTGGAAGTCGCATATAGTTTAGATAAATGTAAGTTTAACATATCATATGATGTTTTGATTTGATAAAAGATAGGGTTTTATCAAATATGCTTTAAGCAATGCTCTAAGACAATGCGTAATAGGGCAAGGATGATCGTCCTCCTCCTATACCGCGTCGACTTTAAAACACCACCATCATTGTGGTGGTGTTTATTGTTGAGATGCATTGGTCACCACCACCGACTTGTGAGACACAAAAGCTTACACAAATATTGATTACAAAAAAAAGAAAAAAAAGAAGAAAAAAGGTGTTTAGTGGTGATTGCTATAGGTGTTTGGTTGTGAAGTGAAAATTTGATATAACGTTGAGTTGACAGTGATAGTATTGACGACAATTGCTACTGATTCTAAGAGCACTTTAGATAAATCTTTACAAATTCATTAGAAATGCATAGCCATAAAACAAAAAGGGGCAAAGGGTGCATTGGGTTTGATTTAGGGTTGAGCGTGGGTTTGGAATCAGTAAGAGTTGGAATCGAATCGTAGGATCCGGGAACCGAAATTGAGGAAAGTGGGAACCAATAACAGCGAAGGTGGGTTTTGGTTACGGTTCGGTTCTCGATTCTAGTTCTTCGGGTATACCCGCAAGGAAGCTGATAGGTGCGGATTAGTTTGATTTTCGGTTCGGTTCGATTTTTCGGTTCATTTGATCATCCCTACTTTGATTTTTGATGATACATTATTGATACTCTCACCAAAGAAGCCTACTTAATTACTTGGTAAGCTAATTTAGGAAAGAGAAATGATACATAGGTGTTGTTCCCTATTCACTATCGTTAAAACGGACAATTAAGTACTTAAAGCAATTTAACGGTGAATAATGAGAAATTAACATAAGTAAAACACACAAAGTAATTTTCAACATCATATTCTTATTAGAAATAAATCAAAAGAATACGTTACCCAAGTACTTGCGGAATAGTACTAGGGATTGAAATGACAAAGTTTGAGTGACTCCTCTCTAAGCTCAGGCTAAGTTTGAACACAACTCTTAGAACCCAGAAGCTCAAGGATAAAGTTGTATTTGGAGGAGTGAAAAGTTGGCTTGTGTGTATGTGTGTTTTTACAATTCACAAGCGTAAACTTTTCACTCATTCTCTTATGCTATTTATACAAGTATGATTATTAACTTTATCCTAGAATACAAAAACATGGATCACAGAGAAACACGAATATTGATATATTACATTCGTTCACCTTTCTATAGTAGGCGGTGAAGCTTCTTTCCTTGATAGAGAATCGCCGCTTACTATAAATGGGAAGATATGATCTTGATAGATTGAGATTGTGTATAGACTGGATAAACACTTGAGGGACTTAGTTTTATCTGGGTAAAACTTTCCCGCCTAATCGGCTCATTCTTAGTCTTTAAAGTCTTGATCTCTCTTTCTTCGTTTGTCTTGAGTGTTTAACAGGTTGGAGAGTCGAAGGGATTGATGAGTTATTGTCATCACTCCACGAATCCACTATCTTCTTCTTGACTTAGTCTTCACCCTTTAAGTTCCGCCTTGCTTGAGTGGAGAGGCCTTCTTGCCTCATACTAAGTGTCTGAAGATAGCTCACCGAGAGACTATGTCGGTGACGATTGTGTTTAACGGATTAAACACTTAGGATATTTTCTATTCAAATCCTAGATTAAAGGGTTTGGGTATTTATGAACCAATGATCTCCCCTATTTGGATATACAAATAGCCTAAGTGTTTGATCACTGTAAGTGAGCAATTGGCTTCTTCTTACACGAGAATGTACTTGGTGAATACAATAAGGAATATTTGAGTAATTTGACAAAAACATACATCTTTTATTGATCAGATTACATATTTCTTATCACTAGTACAAAAGGATAAAATGATGTCAGTCGGATGGATACCCGTGCTTGAGCTTCACTTTCTTGGTGATAAGTGTTTCCCTGTCGGGATGGTCTCTTATCTTTGCATTCGGTCTTGACAGAACTGATGTTTCTTTGGGGATTGGATCGAGAGGCCACCGGAATATAGTGATCATTGCAGACTACACCGGCTGATCAATATCACTCCATCTTTGGAATGCTGGGTTTCCATAGACATCAATGTGGAATAGCCCTCTTCGAGCTCTTCAATCACCAAAGCAGTTCACAAATTTGACACCCTCAGGCTGACTCTCTGTTGCATTCTAAGCCGCGCACTTTGATTTGGTTGGAACTCAACTCTTTTCCTTTTGCCGGTGGAAATTTGTGGTTGAGATCCTTGAGGTGCGGTCAATGGGTGAATTCAGTTGGGTGGTGCATCCCTCAGCCTTTCATATCTTTTCTTTGAGCATCTTCATCAACTCCTTGACCACCTTATTTTGCTTCTTTCCAATGATTGGACCAAGTTCATCAAGTTCAATGATCCCAAAGTCACCGAATTTTAAGGATCATGAACCTCAAAGTGTCTTTTGTCATCCCCTCTGTAAACATTCATAGCCAATGGTTTGGTGTTCGGAATAATCTTGACATCAGTGATTTTTTCGGGAAGCCTTACATTCATTGTCGATTGTATTCCTCAATTCTGCTTTCACGAGAGCTTGAGTTTTCTTTTCTTTTCTTCATCTTGCTTTCTCATTGCGACCATTTGAGCGACTGAGCATCCTTGAACTTTGTCTGCGACCCTTTGTAAGCTTGCTTGCATCTAATCCCATATTCTCGGCTTCTTGACAACCTTTGCCGTGCTTTCTGTTCTTTTTCTCTTCCTCGGCTAGTTTCAATCTTCTTTCTTCTTTAGCAAGATGTTTACTCAGCTGTTGAGGTGTGTGCAGTATTCGGATTCTGTCGCCGATTTTATAGGGAATCTTCTCGGGCTCAGCAGTTGTCATTATGCCTTTGTCCTTGTCGGCTGAGGAAGATGATGCAACTAAGGGTGGTGTTGTTGTTGTGACCGTCCGGTGTTGTTGTTGTTGATGTTTGAGGTGGTAGTGAGGAGATTGGTATTCTTTGAGGCGGTGTAGATGATGTTGGAGCTCTTGAGACAGGTGGTGTTTGCTCCCCTCGGTGTGAAGAGGAGTTTCTTCAGATATTCTCCCCTCCACGTTGTTGGAGCTTGGTGAGGGCAAGAGTTGGCGTTGGTCGGGAGGGGGGAAGCGGCTTGACCCTTGAAGGCGATAGATTTCATCATCATAGCCTTAATCTCAAGTGTGCATGCGAATGCCGGTGACCTTTGCATCCAAGTTAGCACTGAGAAAGCTCCAAGGCAATCATCAGGGGACCAAGATTCCGAGGCCGGGGAAGAGGATGCGAGCCATGGTCGCCACCTATCGATGGGTTGTTTGTTTCCCAAGTGCGGGTGATGATGGAAGACCCGAACATTTGCAGACTTGGCGGATCTAACAGTTCAAGATAAAGGCGTGAGGATTGTTGCAAGTATGCCTCACGAGCCTTTAGCACTTGAGTTAATAGTTTGGATCTTCTCGACAAACTCCTTGATTTCATCGATCTTTGTGCCAGCATCACGAAGATGCCTTAAGAAGTTAGCCATATTTTCATCCAATCGGTGAATTTGGTCATACATCAAGTCCATGTGCTCATGAACATTTTCATCGAAGCCCTGTACCTCTGCCTTTAGATCAACATAACTTGCGGCATCCCGATATGTTGTTCCCACAATGTTTTAGTAACCCCGAGTATAGCTTCCTTGAAGCCACGGTGATCCAGCGAGCCAACCGCCTTTCGGTGGGGGAAGAACATTGTCAAACTCTTTGAATTCATCGAGCTTGAGGATTGAAGCATGATCATCATGTTGGAATGGGGATGTATGCTCCTTTGGATCGGTGAGGCTCTTGTTCGATTGAACCTCGGCGTCCATTTCTTCTCCGGTGATAAAATCTCATCTTCGGTTTCACAAGGTCATCCTCGAGAATAGAATACCGGTGACATCGGCAATTGTGAGCAAGGGGTTGGTGATGGGTTCCATATCGGTGGTGGTATATATCCTCGAGTCTTTGTCCCCGTTGACCCTCGGACAACGGTGGGAGTTTCCAGTGCCTTCTCCGAGTCGGGATTGGTTTTGGGTTCCGTATGGCGGGTTGTTTCTTTCCCTCCAGAGTCTTTGTCCCCAGTGACCCACGAGACACGATGGGTGTTTCCAGTGCCTTTGGCGAGTCGATGATTGTTGTATCCCTATCGGTGGGTTGTTTGTTTCCCCACGAGTCTTTGGGATCGATCGGTGTGCCCTCGAGACAAAGACTTGGATTTGTTAATGTCATCATCGAGGCGTGGTGGAAGGCGCTCCCCTACCGGTGGGTTGTTTGTTTCCCTCTGGATCTTGGGAGTAGTAGGTGTGACCAAGGGCGGCGTGATGTATTAGTGTCCTTCGTTGTCACGGGGGGTGGTTGTTGGGTCAAGGTGTCTGTTTAGTCTCGGGCTTTTTGTGCCTCTTAGGCTTGCTCCTGAAGCCTCGGGGCCTGAGACTTTGGTTTAGTCTTAGTCGGTCGAGACTTCCCCTTTCTCTTTTAGGAGCAGGAGGTTTGGAGACTGATCCACTTTGATTGTTTGACAATCATGTGGGCCGTCAATTCAATGGGAGTGACAAGGGATGGGTTCTTTGGAAAATTTGATGGGCTCGGATGCGGGGTAAATTTCCAAATTTTTCATCGAGTATAATTTGAACCCGATAGCGATTGCAAAGCACAAGAGACAAACCTAGGATCTGAAACGCGTGCCGTCCTAGTTTTGCTCTGTAGCCGTTCTGAGATCACTGTAAATGATCTCCCCTATGTCGTGACATGACCCCATTCATCAAGCGGTATGCCATCATCAATGAATAGAGTTAACTTGTTCGGTGGATGAGTGGTTCGCCGAGGACACTGATCACAAAAGTGAAAAGGATCCTCCAAGCCACGGGGAATGAGCTTTTAGTGACCGGGGTCTTGTCCAAAAAAGTTGGATCTAAAACAATTTGTTTTAACCCATCCTCTTGTGGAGGGTTAGGATGGGCGACATAAGTACCTTTGTTATATTTTAACCTTGTTGAAGTGCAAAATGTTTTGTAATCCAGGGTGTATTGTTGCCCCATTAAGGCTGAACTTGATGAGATACTCCACTGAGTGGTCTAAGGTTATTCTCATCGAGAAGGTGTCGGGTCAAAGGCATTAGGCGTAGCCCAAAACTCCCGAGGTAGTTTGGGTACGATCTTGAGGACATTTTACAAAGGCCGTTTTGAGTGGGCAGTTGAATAAAAATTTATAATGTCTTTATAGGTTGGGACATTTTCCGGGTATTCAAAATTTCCTATGACATTATTTGTTTTAAATTCAACGTTAGTAAGATCCCTACCTGATCTGAGAAGCAAAGCAAGAGATTGTGTTCTAGCCATTAAAGAAGATTTTAGGGTTTAAAAAATGTTTTGACTAGAACAATCAAAGTATTTGGATCTCTCAAGTTTGTGATGAAAAACTTTTGTAAATGTTTACAAGGAGGGTTTTCCAAAAGAGGTTTTAAAGATTTTGGGAACACACAAATTTTTCTGGATTTGAGAAAGGATTTTGACAGAGTTTAGTTGCAGAAAATGATTTGTGTGTGTTTTGTGGTTTTTGAAGAGGGTATTTATAGAGTAGTGAGAGGGGTGGTTTTTGTATAAATTTGGATATGTAAAGACCATTATTGAAATCGTTTGATATTCCACATTTAATGCCACCCACCACTTCCGCGATAAAATCCCGTCTTTCAAGGAAAACAGTTGCAATGCTGCAGATAAAAGTGTACTTTAGCAATAATAAAATATCCATAGGATATTTTATGTGAGAGAAGGCTTTTAATGCCAAGTGGGGTGAGGTAAATGATGATACTCATGACAGTAAGACATGTATTCCTATATTAAATTGGTGGGATTACCAACCTAGGACATTTAAGTAACTAATACTTGGAGCATTTAGTTACTAATTCAATGCTTTCGTAGGGGGACCCCGAGTGAGTCTTAATCATTCGTGAGAGGTTTGTTTTGGATGTTGGGGGACGAACCAATTCACATAACTTACTTGAGATTGGTTTTCGGATGCGACTTTCAATGTCAAGCATTCCCAACTCGACTTTGATCTCACGAAGGTGGGTTCATCCAAGGGTTTTGTGAAGATATCGGCCAGTTGATATTCAGTAGGGATGAAATGAAGTTCAATGTCTCCCTTCATTATGTGATCCCCGATGAAGTGATATCGATATCAATGTGTTTGGTTCTTTGGTGGAGGACAGGGTTGTTGGAGATTGCAATAGCTGGTATTATCACGAAGATGGGCACCATTTTGTAATGGATGTTATAGTCACCGAGTTGACTTTTCATCCATAATACATTGGCACAACATCCTGCTGCGGCTACATATTCGACTTCGGTGAGGACATAGCTTGATTGTTGCTTTTAGCACTCCAACAAACTAGTTTTCCTCCAAGAAATTGACAGGACCACGAGGTATTTTTTACGTCCATGTTGCGCCAACATAATCGAATCGAGTAACCCTGAGATCAAACCACGAGCATCTTGGATAATAGAGTCCAAGGCTTGGGGTTCCTTCAGTACTGAGTATTCTTTTAGGCTGCGGTGAGATGGGATTCTTTAGGATTTGGTGATATCTTGCTATTAGACGAGGTGAGAATTGGATATCGGTCTATAAGCGGTTAGATACATCGGTGAGCCTACGATCCCTCTCGAAATGAGTTTGATTGACTGATTTACCTGTGAGATCAGGTCCAAGGTTGTTAGGTGGGACCATTGGAGTTTTCAGCGAGGCCGCAATCGGATATCTCATATTTTTTCAAGAGATTTCGGTGTATTTCTCTTGGTGATGGATATTCCTTTGTCGGTTTGCACGATTTGTAGTCCAAGAAAGTATGTGAGTTCCCCATCATGCTCATTTCAAACTTCTTAGTCATCGGTTTTCAAAGCTGTTTGCAAAGTTGTAGTTTGTTGAGCCAAAGATGATGTCATCAACATACACTTGGACTAGAATCACATCATGTTGAGTTCTATAGACAAACAGTGTGTTGTCTATCTTTCCTCGACAAACTTTTTTGTATCGGGAAGGTGAGAGAGTTTCATACCATGCCCGGGAGCTTGTTTCATCCATAAAGAGCTTTGTCAAGCTTGCAGAGACATAGTCGGGGAATTCACTACTCTCAAAGCACGGAGGTTCTTGAACATATACATCTTCCTTGAGATCACCATTTAAGAATGCACTTTTAACATCCATTTGGTAGACCCCGAAGTTCATGTATGTTGCATATGCAAGAAAGATCCTGATGGCTTCCATTCTTGCAACAAGAGCAAATGTTTCATCATAGTCAATGCCTTCTTGTTGACTGTAACCTTTGGCTACAAGTCTGTCTTTGTTTTTAATGACAGGTCGTTTTCATCGGTTTGTTTACGAAACCCACTTCATTCCTATGACTACTACATCGGAGGACATTTGATCAATGTCATGACCTTTTTTTATCAAGCTGTTGCAGTTCTTCTTGCATAGCTGAACCCACTTGGGTATTTTAGAGCCTCGGTGACACTTTTGGGTTCTATTTCGATAGGTAATCGGCATATAGACATTCATTGGTCGAAATTTCGTTAAGTTAGCGACCATGCTTCTAGTGAGCATTCCCTCGGTGGGTTCACCAATGATGTTTACAAGTTCAATGTCACGAGATCTTGTCCACTTACTTTGTTGTGCGGAATCGAGCTTGAAGATGTCACTGGGAGTTAGTGTGAGAGCCACAGGATCATTTAGATCTGTCGAGGTGATTTGTTATGGTAGAGGTTCTTGAGTTATAGGATCGATCATATGGATCGGTGTTACCTATCAGTAGGGTGCCGATTATCAATGAATTCACGATAGTTGGTTGTGACGGGTTGTGGGACAAGACATAATATGAGATTTCAGCATCGGCTTGGTATGAGGAATTGGTTTAGTGTTGTACTCATCGGGGAGGATATCTTGATGAGTTATCAATTCCTATTTCTTCCACTGAAGTGTTGGTGAATCCGATGCTTTCTATACTTTCATCAAAGGTGACATGATAGGTTTCCTCAACTTGTTGTCTCCTTGTGTTAAATACCATGAAGGCTTTGGAGATCAGTGAGTAACCTAAAAAGTATCCATCATCGGCTTTAGCATCAAACTTGCCTAGATGATCCTTGTGGTTATGAATAAACACAGGACATCTAAACACATGGAAGTAGTGATGTCGGAAGTCTACCTTTGAATATCTCATATGGGGTTTTATTATGTCTTTTGACAATGATTGATCTGTTTTGAGTGTAACAGTGTTTTTAAGCGCTTGATCCGAAATGCTTTGAAAGAGTTGAGCCATTTAACATGGTTCTTGCGGCCTCAATGAGAGTTGTTCTTCCTTTCAGCTACCCCATTTTGTTCAGGGGTATAAGGAGATGAACAATTTTGGGAGATTCCCTTCATCACGAAATTCTCAAGCTCGGCATTTCTAAATTCAGTACCATTGTCGAGTTCGATTTGTTTCCTGTAATGTCATTACGGTTTTCAATGTTCCGATAAATGACATTATAGTATCGGTACTGACTCTTTTAGAAAGAAAGTATACCCAAGTATATCTTGAGAACTCATCAACAATGACAAGTGTATACCTCATCTTTGGATTGATCTAGGACCTGACCGTCCAAATAGATCCATATGCAAGAGGTGAAGGCAACTTTTGATAGAGAAGTTTTGCTTGGTTTTGAAAGATGCTCTTTTATGTTTGCCTTTTCACAGGCTGAGCATGGTTTATCTTTTGCAAAAACCGGTGATGGTAAGCCAAGGACCTTGTTTTGTTTTGCCAAGTTGTTGATGTTTTTGAAGTTTAAGTGTAAGAGTCTCTTGTGCCCGCGGCCGGTTGATAGTTTCAGTGGCTTTGGCAAAAGACGAGTTCCATCTTTAGAGAGTTGACATGTCTAAGACATAAACATCATCTCTCCTAGGAGCAATCAACACAACTTCCTTGTTGGCATTGAAAATGGTACCTTGTTTGTCATTGAATTGTACACTGTACTTAGCATCACATAGGTGACTAACACCGATGAGATTGTATTTGAGACCATTGACATAAGCAATCCTAGAAAACTATTCCATTACAGTTCTTGAACCATAACCTTCGGTGGGACATGATGAGTTATCACCAAATACTACCTTTGGTCTGGTTCCTTTACATACTTGTGCGAGATATTCCTTCACACGGTCATGCTTCTTGAACATCCACATGCTAGATGCGGATCAAGTAGTAAAGTGAATTAGTTTCTCTTCGTGACCCACTTACTAGTGGGCTTGGGTCTCATGGTCTCTTTGAATTGAGCAATCGATTCATGGTCAGTGGTGGAGTGCAATGAGCTACCACCGGTTTTGCATTTAGAGCGAGGATGACTCGGTGGATTTGGGTTGTTTTGAACTTCTCCTTGCATGGATGACATTGTCATCTTTGAGATGTCTTATGAGCGTGTTACGCAAATATCGGCATGTGTTCATAAGACAATCATCGGGCGATGATCATTAAAGCACAGGTGTGGGCAAGGAGGAAAAGGCTTTGCTATCAACTTTTGAGCTTTGGATGAAGAAGCATCTTGATGACCAACTTTGGTGTAGTTTTCTTGGTGAGAGAGCTCACATATTGCAAGTGGTCGGCCAGTCTGTGATCATCCTTTTTACATATCATGCAAAAGAGGATTCTATAACAATTGTCGAGTGGTATGGTGATATAGTGGCACAGATCACACTTACGCTTGTTTTTGGTGGTGGCTTTTGACTTTGAGGAACTAGAGGAAGCTGACTTTGTCTCCTTGATTGGTTCAGTGACCTTTTCAATAGATTCCATTTTGTTAGATAGCTTTCTCACAAGTTGGTCGATTCTTGAATCGATCGGCTTGATGGGGCCGAGGATGTGGAATTTTCAGTGGGGTGGATTCTTGTTGAGTTGGTTTTGATGGTCTTTTCAAAATGGTTCTACCAAGTCCAGACCTTTCTTTAGGAGAGTGTGGATTGTATTGTAATGGAGTAAGCTCGAGCTAGGATCGGCACTCGAAGAGGTTTCAAAGGTGAAAGTGGTGCTTGAGATTCATCTTGAGACTCGGAGATGTGTTGATTACTCGGGCACATCCGGGAGTCAAGCATGCTCTTTAGAGCTTGACTTTCGAGTTCTAGAATTCTTCGAGTCAAAGTTAGGAAGCTTACTATCGATTAAGTCTTTCAATCCAATCACGGTCTTGGGAACATACAACATATTGGTAATCATGCCACGGACACAAATGGTTTAGGACTCGGTCTTTGTTGAGAGAGTCGATAAGATGATGTTCACCTATGACTCTCTTTTTGCCTTGGGGCACCCACAACATCAAAGACTCTTGGATTCTTGGTGGTCCAACTATCAATGATATCTTTTTCTTTCTTAAGTTCATCTTGAAGAGCCTGATTTCTTTTGACTAATTGGTGTTTTGAATCAGTAGGTGATAGCCTCAAGCTTGTTTTGTTTTAACACAAGTAACTCATCCCTACACTTATTCAATTCAAAACTTAACTTGTTGTACTTAGAAAAAGATTTAGTCTTTGCTCCTCTACAAACTTAAGATCTACATTGATATAGTTCATATAGGGTACAATCGAATCATCATCCATAGAAAGTAGAATATTTACCTTCTTCATTGTGATGTTGACCCATTCTCCATTTATGGCATGATTCTTTCCAACAGCTAGCTTGTCTTCTTAGAGAGAGGGCCATCGGTCTTGCCGACATGCACCATTTCATCATCGATGAGGCGGCTCTTCATCCCGTCGAAGGTTTCAAAGCAACAAGACCTTTGTTTTACCGCCTGAGATTGAACACTTTTTGGTTACGAGGGTGGCCTCAAGTAATGCAAGCTTAGCTTTGATCTTCCTATACTTGGCTTCAAAATCTATTGTTTTATTAGGTCGATTTATTACGAAGGTTTTGATGAGACCGATAAATTTTAGGTTGAAATTTGCTAAAGCTGAGGACTGATTTGACCACTGATGGTCAGTAGAAGGTTAGAAATTGTTTTTGAAAAACAGTCCTTTGCAAAATGACCTTTTTTATGACACTTAAAGCATTCAGTGTCCTCGTTAGCTTTAGCAGTTGAAAAACCTTTGTTTCTTTTAATAAACCTTCGAGAGTTTGAAAGGAGTGCCCTTTCACGAAATTCAGCGTTGGTCATTTAGGTACTCCTCACTTGATCTCTCATCGGGCTCATCATCTGAATTTTCTTGAAAATCTTGAACCACATTGTTAGAAAAGAAGGCAGTTGATATAAGTGAGGTGATGGTCAGGGACTTCTTGACTTCTCGAGACTTCTTTAAGTCGGGGTATCGTCTGTTGATGAGGTTTTCCTCATAGACAAATTTCCCATAAATTTCCGGAAGCTCAAGAGTTTGGATGTGATTTGCATTTCTAAGTCCCTGAGAGAAGTTTAACCATTTCTGAGGGAGACAATTAACAAAACCAACATTTATCTCATGTTTTGATAACTTAACACCATCATTAGCTAGTTCATTTAAAAGAGTTTTGTAGCGGTGTAAGTTTGAGAGAGTTTGAGTCCTTAGCCTGAAGGTATTATACTCAAGTTTGAGTCCATTATCCTGTTTTCCTTGGTATCGAGATGGACCTTCATGGCTATGGACCGAGGTCATCCCGGGTTTGTTTAGCCGTGTTACGACTTATAGCGACTCCATTATATCATCAGGAAGACATGATATGATGATACTTTTGATTCTTTGGTCCTGGTAGACCACTCTCCTTTCATCCACGAGTCACCGAGCTCGTGTTTGGGCAAACCTTGATCTTTGGGACAAATGGGCCCTCATTAATACACTTGATATAATAAGGTTCCATCCCAATCAAATAGCAAAGCATACGCTTTTTCCATTTGTTGAATTTGCTAACTTCAAGTCTAGGGAACAAGGTGAATAAGCTCCACCCTTTTTATCGACTAGTTGGGGTACATCAATTTCAGCCATAGGAATCCTGATTTAAAAGCGTTTTAGAGCGGCTTAAAAGGTTTTATAATCAGCCTGCTCTGATACCACTTGTTGTTTCCTATTCATTATCGTTAAAACGGACAATTAAGTACTTAAAGCAATTTAACAGTGAATAATGACTGAAATTAACATAAGTAAAACACATAAAGTAATTTTCAACATCATATTCTTATTAGAAATAAATCAACAAAGAATACGTTACCCAAGTACTTGCGGAATAGTACTAGGGATTGAAATGACAAAGTTTGAGTGACTCCTCTCTAAGCTCAGGCTAAGTCTGAGCACAACTCTTAGAAACCACTGAGCTAGCTCAAGGATAAAGTTGTATTTGGAGGAGTGAAAAGTTGGCTTGTGTGTATGTGTGTTTTTACAATTCACAAGCTTAAACTTTTCACTCATTCTCTTATGCTATTTATACAAGTATGATTATTAACTTTATCCTAGAAGACAAAAACATGGATCACAGCAAACAAGAATATTGATATATTATTCTCTGTTCACCTTTCTATAGTAGTAGCGAAGCTTCTTTCCTTGATAGAGAATCGCCGCTTACTATAAATGGGAAGATATGATCTTGATAGATTGAGGTTGTGTATAGACTGGATAAACACTTGAGGGACTTAGTTTTATCGGGTAAAACTTTCCGCCTAATCCGGCTCATTCTTAGTCTTTAAAGTCTTCATCTCTTTCTTCGTTTGTCTTGATGTTTAACGGTTGGAGAGTCGAAGGGATTGGTGAGTTATTGTCATCACTCACTGAATCCACTATCTTCTTCTTGACTTAGTCTTCACCCTTTAAGTTCCGCCTTGCAGAGTGGAGAGCCTCCTTCTTCGCCTCATACTAAGTGTCACGAAGATAGCTCATTGAGAGACTATGAGCTCATGACACGATTGTGTTTAACGGATTAAACACTTAGGATATTTTCAATTCAAATCCTAGTTTAAGGGGTTTGGGTATTTCGAACCCAACATAGGAATGATAGTGCGGATTAGTTTGATTTTCGGTTCCAGTTCGATTTTTTGGTTCATTTGATCATCCCTACTTTGATTTTTGATGATACATTATTGATACTCTCACCAAAGAAGCCTACTTAATTACTTGGTAAGCTAATTTAGGAAAGAGAAATGATACATAAGCCTAAAATTACAAATAATAATAAAAAAAAGTACAAAAAGTACAAAAAGTGTACTTTCATTTGGACACGTGGCGAATTTTGGGTGGAGCTGCGGAGTTGAGTGGTTGCGCATGACCATTTTGGACATTAGGTTAAAACTTGACCACAAACGGGACTTCAAAAAAGATTTTGGATTATTTTTGTATTTTTCTCTAAAAATATTTGGCAAGATCATGACGGCTGCAGACATAGACCCGCTTATTTTACAACCCGTCAGGATCTTGCCAAGTGTTTTTAGGTTCACTTTTAGGCCAAGTTTTAGGTCTATGTTGGGTTTATACGTCCCAGCAACAGGGTTAGATAATCAACTTCAAAGAATGCTCAAACATTGGCCAGAAACAAAACTAAGGTTCAGTGATAGCGGATACCACTAGGTGGTTATCGGATATCACTTGGAATCGTGTAATCACTTTCCAAAGTAAACTATTTGACCCTAATGCATGGGTATCACGAATATCTACTTGGGATAAGACCAAATGCAGTTAGAGAATTAGGCCCAATTCTATAACCCTTTAAACTATAAGTATTTAGTGTTTTCTGTGTCCCTTTCATGCAAAATCAGATATCCTATTTATAGGATAATACTCTTGGCTAGTTCAATAGAATTATGAGTATTAATCGGCCCATTAATAGCCTCATAATTATCCCCATTATAGCCGTTAGTGGTTACATGACCAATTAAAACGTGGTCATTAAGCGGCATTGAAACTGCCACTTGAATAGGTCAAAACCGTTACAAGCGATACTTTCATAATGCTATCGGTGATTACACTTTGCCGGTGGAAACACCACCGCTTCCGGTGTAAACACTACGCGGTGAAACACCACCGATTGGAAACACCATTCCGATGGAAATCGCGATCGATAGAAGTTACGCTCGATTGGAAACACGATAATCTGGTAACCACAACAGTACTTTCACCAAGCACTACCAATACAAACCACAACAAGAGTCAAGGTGTTCATGGACCTTATGGGTGTACACTCCGTACCTCCTAACCCATTACAAGGTGTGAACTATTCCCACAAGTGCACTAAATTTTCCAACAATCCTCCCCAAATTTAGTTCACTTCCTTTACATGAAAAATAAACATCAAGCAAAACATGTGCATAAATGAAAATGTCATGAGGATTGAATTTTCATCTTAGTAAATTACCACGTTTCAAATATTAGAATCGGTGTTCTAAGAATTGAACCCTTCAACCCATTTGAATACACGAAGATAAAATACACACAAGTGTTCAAACACTTATCGACTCGACACTATACAAGCCATGTGTCCATATCCAAATTCTTAAATGTTGTAAAAGCTAAAAGTCCAAAGCTTCTCGAGCGGCAAAACTTCAACATTTACATAGGTGGTTCCTCTTTAGTCATGCTCCTACCAAGCACTTTTTCAAAGAAAATTAACCATTAAGAAGTAAAAACTTCATCCTCCTTTCGAGGTTAAGGCACAACCTTGGGATGTAAATAAAACATGTGCTCCAGTCCACCGAATGTTCGCTTTCCACATTGAACTCAGCTCCCAAGTTTCCTTAGGAGGGAGTTGGGTGTCCTAGCATTCAATGACTAAGTTGGACTTAAACCCATCCCTTTAGCAGACTTTATAACCAAGTCTCTAGCCGGACCCTTCGTCAAGTGATCAGCTAAGTTCTGTTGAGATCTCACAAACTCTATAGATACCACCCATTCATGATAAGCTCACGAATCATGCTATGTCTGACACCCAAGTGTCTAGACTTACCATTGTACATCTGGCTATAAGCCTTAGCCAATGTAGCTGCACTATCACACCGGATAGAAATAGGTGCTATAGGTTTGGGCCATAATGGAATCTCAAGAAGCAAGTTTTTCAACCATTGACTTCTTTACCGCACAGCTAAAGCCATAAATTCAGATTCAATTGTTGAACTGGTGATGCAAGTTTGCTTCTTGGATGCCCAAGAAATTGCACCTTCACCAAGTAGGAATACCCGATAGCGGTAGGCGAATTGTCTTGATTATTCTTGATCCAACTTGCATCGGTGTAACCTTCCAACAGCGATGGGTAACGTATATGAGAGACTATAATCCATAGTTCTCTTCAAATACCAATACCCTTTGAACGCTTGCGGTGATGAGCACTAGGATTACTAGTATACGCTCAATTTTCCCTTGCAAAACCAATATCGAGGTCTTGTACAAGTCATGGCATACATTAGGCGCCAATTACCTAGAATACTCAAGTTGAGATCTGACCTTGCCATGATTAGGCATCGACTTCTCACAAGTATCCATAGGTGTACTCACCGGAGTACAATCAAAGTAATTGAATTTCCTCGGTACCTTCTCAATATAATGAGACCGAGAGATAGAAATTCTATTACTTTCATGTTTAATCCTTATACCAAGGATAACATCAGCCTCCCCATGTCCTTCATGGAGAACCTTGATGACAAAAATTCCTTTGTCGTCAACGATTTTGGTAGGTGCCAAAGATCAACATGTCATCAACATATAGACAAATGATGACTCCTTTACCAGATTCATCAAATTTGCTATATACACATTTGTCCGCTTGGTTAAGAACATAACCACTAGACAAAACCACTTCATCAAATTTTTGATTTCATTGCTTAGGTGCACCTTAAGTCCATAAAGAGACTTAATCAGTTTACACACCTTGTTTTCATTGCCATGCATGATGAAGCCTTGAGGTTGGTTCATATAAACCTCCTCATCCAATTCACCATTCAAGAAAGCTGTCTTCACATCCAGCTGATGAATAATCAGATTGTGAATAGATGCCATAGCAATCAGTAGTCTTATGGTGCTTGTCACGAGCCACGAGGGCATAAGTATCAAAATAGTCTATCCCGACTTTTGTTTAAAGCCCGAATAACTAATCTAGCCTTGAACTTTTCAATAGTTCCATCTACCTTCATTTTCTTTTTGAAAATCCATTTGCAACCTAGAGGTTTGCAACCAGGAGGTAGATCAACCAACACCTAAGTGTTGTTCCCAATGATGGAATCCATCTCATCATTGATTGCTTCTTTCGAAAGCAATATCACGGGACTTCATTGCTTCTTCAAATGTCTTGGGATCATCCTCAACAATGAAGCAATAGGAGTATTGGTCAGAGACCTCATCCCTTGTTCCTTCAACTAAGTATAGTTGAAACTCAGATCCAAAAGACTTTGGATTCCTCACCCTTTTGCTCTTCCGAGCATTTCGGTTGTTGAACCACAACCTCATCGGGGACCATGATGGTTCATCATCGGGACCTCGATATACCAATGTCATGAGTTCCATTAGGAATCCTCGACTTGGTCTGGGGCTGATGAGAATCTATTCTCATCAAAGATATCATCTCTTGATTCAATTATAGAGTCAATTGAAACAAAGTCATTAGGTTCAATAACATAGAACCTATAAGCCTTGGAATGCTCAGCATATCCAACAAAGATGCAGTCAATGCCTCTTTCACCCAAAGTCTTTGCTTTGGATCGGGAGTCTTACAACGACCCTACAACCCCAAACCTTGAGATAGTTCAGGGTTGGGTTTCCTTTTAGTCCATAGTTCATAAGGGGTAACCTTGTTCCTTTTGTTGGGAACCCTATTTAATAAATAGCAAGCTGTTAACATAGCTTCACCCCGGAACCCTTGACTCTCCCTGAAAAGGACAACATGGAATTAACCATCTCCTTCACCACTGTTTTTCCTTTCGGAAATACCATTTTCTTGAGGAGTATAAGGGCGTCGTTTCATGGATTATACCATGATTTGAAAATACTGAGTATCCATGTACTCACCTCTCCTATCAGTCCTTAATCTTTTGATCAAAGACCCAAGTTGTAATTCAACTTCAGTTTTAAACACTTTGGATTTATCTAATGCTTCATCCTTTGTATGTAACAAATATACATAACAAAACCTAGAAGCATCATCAATAAACGTCACAAATACTTCTTATACCCCAAAGAAGGAGTGGCATGCAAATCACACAGTCATTTGTGAATTAGCTCCAAGACCTTAGTCTCACGACTAACACACTGAAAGGGTTTCTTGGTTATCTTGGTCAACATGCAAGTTTTACACTTTTCAGTGTCCATGTCAAAAGTTGGGATCAACCCATCCTTAGACATATCTTGCATTCTTTTATAGTGTACATGGCCAAGTCTTGCATGCCATAGGGTAGAATCAGTCTGGTTATATGTGGTCACAAAAGCTGAAATAACACTGTTAGTTGTAATATTAAGCCTGAACATTTGATTGCATAAATAACCAAAACCAATAAAAACACCATGCTTAGAAAGCACAAATTTATCAGACTCAATAACTTGTTTATATCCATGATTATTCAATACACTACTTGAAACCAAGTTCTTCCTTATATCAAGAACATGAATAACATTAAACAAAGTTACAATCTTTCCAGAACTAAAATTAAGATTTACACAACCACGACCATGCACCAAGGTCGTTGACTCATTTCCCATGTGAAGAATAGAACCATCATTCAGTGACTCATAAGTCTTGAACCGGCTTCTATCTTTGCACACATGAACTGTTGCACGGAGTCAACCCACCACGCAACATCATCATCCTCACATAATGAGATTAGATACATATGTAACATAATAAATCGAAAGACTTATTAACCATATTCGACCTTCGGTGAGTTGGAAGAACCACCACTCCCTTGAACCAATAGTGCCTGATCCATTGGCTTTACTACCAACTTTAACACCCTTGCGGTCCCTTTTAATGTGACCAGTCTTGCCACATTTCCAACAAGTAGGTGTTGTCTTCTTGTTGGGATCGCCCTGTGTTATCATGAAATTTCGTTTGCCTTTGTTGTCATTGTACCTGGTGGAGTTGTTATGCTCCACCATATTGACAACAGATGGTCCGGTAGCATTGCTACTCTTTGGCTTGTCATTATCCTGCATCTTGAGAGATTCCTCAATGCGCAGATGACTACCCAACTCAACGAGAGTTAACTCCTCTTTCTTATGTTTCAAGGTATGCTTGAAATCTTTCCCAGAAGGAGGGAGTTTGTCAATGACACAAGAGACTTTAATGGCCTCATCCATGTTCATATTGTGTTGTGTAAACCTTCCAAGTATTCCAAGAAGTTCATTGTATTGTTCCATAACCGGTCTTGAATCAGTCATTTTGTAATTTGTGAAATTACTAACAAGGATCTTCTTACTTGATGCATCTTGACCATATATTTGGCATCCAAGGAGTCCCACAGTTCTTTGGAAGATTCAAAGTTCTGATAAATGTCAAACAAAGAATCAGACATACCATTCAGAATGAGACCTCTGCATATGTAGTCATCATTCTCCCACTTGCTCCTCCTCCTGATCGCTTTCGACCGTAGCATCATCCCCATCATCGGAATTGGAGTAGTCGACACATAAACCACACTCATGCGTGATAGCAAGAAGTGCATCTTCTTCTGCCACCTCCTAAATTCCACCCCTTCAAACTTGTCCAACTTAGCAAAGTTTGAAGCCATGTGTTTCATTGCAGCGGTTGCCATTGATTATCACAAATAGTTTACTTTGATTGTTGGGTTTATCGTCCCAAAGCGGGGTTAGATAATCAACTTCAGTAGAAATGTTCAACTGTTCATCGAAACAAAACTAAGGTCGTCAGAGTAACGGATACCGCTAGGTGGTTACCGGATATCACTTGGAATCGTGTGATCACTTTCCAAAGTAAAATATTCGACCATAATGCCGGGTATCACGAATATCTACTTGGGATAAGACCAAATGCAGTTAGAGAATTATGCACAATTCTATAACCCTTTCGCTTATAAGTATTTAGTTTTTAAATGTCCCTTTCATGCAAAATCAGATATCCTATTTATAGGATAATACTCTTGGCTAGTTCAATAGAATTATGAGTATTAATCGGCCCATTAATAGCCTCATAATTATCCCCATTATAGCCGTTAGTGGTTACATGACCAATTAAACGTGGTCATTAAGCGGTTGAAACTGCCACTTGAATAGGTCAAAACCGTTACAAGCAGTACTTTCATCAGTACTTTCATAATGCTATCGGTGATTACACTGCTCGTGGAAACACCCTTGCTTCGGTGTAAACACTACTTCGATGAAACACCACTCGGTGGAAACACCACCGGTGAAAATCTCGATCCAGTGGAAGTTCGCCCGGTGGAAACACGATAATCAGTGGTAACCACAACAGACTTTCACCAAGCACTACCAATACAAACCACAACAAAAGTCGGGGTGTTCATGGACCTTGTGGGTGTACACTCCATCTTCTCTAACCATTACAAGGTGTGAACTATTCCCACAAGTGCACTAAATTTTCCAACAGTCTATATATCATTTCTCTTTAGGAAATATGGTACATTTTGATACCTTGAGCATCTTTCCTGTTTCTACCTTTGTTGTATGTTTATTTCAACTCTTGTGGATTAGTCGGTTAAAAGGTCGAAAATCATGGTTACAAATTAGTGAGGATACATAAAACTTGGCTCACCAAAAAAAATGTGTCACCACATTGCATTTGATCATTCTCAACGTTCTAAAACTTCATAAAACAAATCTTTATATTGGAAAGTTTTAACCTTGATTGATATTGTTGCAAGCCACGAGTGTTTTCCGTCCAAAGTTAAATATAAGTGGACATACACGTACTTCTGCAAAATTGAGTTATTAAGCTTGGTTCGAGTAATCAAAACACTATATTTTTGTTCGACTTCGAAACTTATGAAGCTGGACTAGTTAACATCTTAGGAAGCATATCTTTTTCTTGATTTTAGACGTTTTAGTTGGTGATAGGCTAAACACTCAAACAACATCGACAAACAACACCTTAATTTTGTTTTTGTGCAGATTTCGATGTGATAGTATAACAAATATCTTGAATTTCTTTGTTTTTGCAGACACTTGGGATGTAAAGACGTGTGGAAGCTCCGGCTGATCCAGTTTCCGCAAACTTTACAACTACATTGTTATCTTTTATTAAGTCTATCGATTGTCTAGTGTTTAGTATTCACGATTGTCGTTATGACCTTAATTAACTCTTGTTCTTATGCTACATTAATCAACTTCTTACATTCATCTCGGTGTGTCGGTGATTATGTGTACACACGGATAGTGTAAAGGTTATGTTAGATTTATCTATTTCTTAATATTTAAATCTCTCTCTGTTTTCTACTTTTTTTCATATTAAGTAACATCCATATAACCATATTAGATCTATTTGGTTTGAACTTTTAAATACCAATACATTTTACTTGAAATCGAGGAATCTTATAAAGCAATGCATACATTTCTAGCTCTTTAGTGATTTCATGTGCTCGTAACATCCTGATTCAGCATGCCGTTTTTCTGTACAAGCATGGGCTGCTGCTGAAATAGCACCATCCAACTCCCTTTATAAATTTTTCACCCTTTGTTTAAGAAACTGCACCCGAAATAGTCATCCGAACAATTTGGTCGTTGTATAACTTATTATGATTACACTTTACCCATTTGTTCTACATTTTGGCCTAAAAATGTTGTTATGTCTTATTATGTTTACACTAGTTAACTGAATATGTCTTGGTAATTAAAACCTAAAAACACATGTTTCTACTTGAACTTAAACCAGTTACCAACTTTCGATGGACATATTTCTTTGTCACATCTGAAAACTTAGGAATATATCAAATCAACTTTGTTGTTATCGGCCACTGAGTATCAATTAATCAACTAAAATTAAGGTTAAAAAACAAATCTCAGTGTGTTGCAGACACGATATTCATAGATATCCCTTGACGCATTTTTGCATCCAACAATTCCGTTGACAAATCATGAAGACATATTTAAAAAAATTGAGTGTATCATAAACCATACATAACAATCAATCTTTTGTTGCTTACTTAAGTGTGGCATTCTTAGCAATTTAGCTTATCCGTATATGGATTTAAGGAGTATCATATATTCCATGTTTGGATGCTCTCTTGAACTTATCAAATTACACCTTAATGAAAAGTACTTTTTTGTTGAAAATTTGTAAGGATATTGTTGTTGTTTGCCATGTTTTGGTTATAAATCATAAGATGCCAATACCTCGTCAAATCATATACTCCATTTAATGATCTAAGATTTCAAGAAAAACTTTGTTATTAAAAAGCTTGGTATGAATGAAATCACATAGTATAAACTTGGCCAAGTAAATAAAAAGAAAATAATATAGATGAAATTGCTTGCTCAAATACCGATTTGTAAGTTAGATGGCTTGCAAAAGGAGAGGACAACTTTTTTTTAATATCCAAAAAGGCCACCTTCATCGCTGCCTACTAACATCAATGTCAATTCTCAACACGTGTCATATCCACATTAATCGTAAAAGAAATTAAAAATCCACATAACCAATTCGCTGCCATATAGGAGCGATTTCTTCAAATATAGGGCCACCAAACAGCAATTCGATGCCATATAAGAGTGAGGTTTTCAGAATATTAAAAAAAGATCCACTTCTTTAAAATTGAAAGTAAAACTTACCAAAACTACTCTAAACTTTTTAATATTTATAACCTTTTTATATAACAAACTTTAGGTCAACTATTTAGTAAATATATAGCGAATTTGTTAATAAAAAATACCGTTATGAAGAGAATTTAAATTACGAACAAAATGAGCTTTTAACATTGATATGCTTTTGACGTATTAAGCCAATGTTCATATTAAGCCGGTGTTAGAGTTCTTGATGGGTTTGATGGATCGCATTCAAGCATATCAATATTGGACTCGTCTTTGTTGTGCGTAATTTAGAGCTTTTCGCAATGGTATTTTTTTTATTAACGAATTCGCTATATATCTGTTAAATATTCGACGAATAAAATTTGTTATATAAAAAAGTTGTAAATATTAAAAACTTTAGATAGTTTTGGTAAGTTTTATTTTTCAATTTCAAAGAAGTGGGGTCCTTTTTTAATATTTTGAAGACCTCGCTCCTCTATGTAGCGAATTGTTATTTGGTCGGCCTATTTTTTAAAAATCGCTGCTATATGGTAACGAATTGGTTATGTAGATTTTGAATTTCATTTGTTAATGTGAATAGGACACGTGTTGAGAATTGACATCGTTGCTAGTAGGCAACGATGAAGATGGCCTTTTTAGATACTACAAAAAAGTTGTACTACTGCGGAACAACTCTTTTCAAAAAGATCTTTTGTAGTAATTTTTGCTTAAATAATCATATGAATAGATTTATTAAGGATTTATCTGAAAAAAGGAGCATAAAATCAAGATATCAACTAAAAATGAAGATATCACGTTCTCTATAAAAATAGGGAATTTTCGTCATTGACTTTTTGCTTATTTAAAAGTAAACGATTTCAAGCTAGGTTTTCAGCATTTTCCGGTTTTGTAAACGTTTACTTGCAATTATAATATCTAGTCAATGTATATACCTAATACCTCAAAGAAAATTGTGTGCATGTCGTATTCATGCTTCTTTCGTAGGGCTAAAGGGAGTGGTTGTTATCGGGTCACCGCATAAATTTTTAACCTTCATTCGTCTCTCATCATTTCGATCGTTTTTACCATTCCTCCTCCTTTCATTAAAATACTCACCTTATACATATATATATCTCACTAAATACCTCAAACACACTAACAAACCAATAAAAAATATTAAAACAAAAAGAAGAGCCCACAAAAAATTGTTGCTCACTGTGGTGGCGTCCCATGTATCTGCACAAAATTGTAGTGACCACATGCCTTAGTGTTTTGGAAGTGGCTCGTGACAAGGCATGTCACCGAGCCTTTGTCACAGCCACTCTGTGTATTCTAAGGGCGATGATATATGTAGGCAAGTATTTTACTTTTTGTACACTTAAAGGCATAGTTGATTCTACTATTACACAATCTTTCATCTTTTTATTTTTTTTAGTAAACCTTGAACTTCACTTTCTCTCTCAAAATTCTTAACCTATCTTAAAAATTAATTTTGTACACATTTTACAACTTGAAAAATTCATCATTTATACATAAAAAACCCAGCGCACAAGTATTATACACTATGTGATATATGCATTTCCCCTGCAAACATATGTTTTTTTTTTTTCCCTCTTTTTTTTTTTTTTTTTTTTTAAGTTTTCCTTCTTTTTTTTCTTTTTTTTATTGCAATCTTATTTACATCCGAAGAGAAAGTGAACTTTAGGCGTCACTCCACCAGGGCCAATTCACTTTCATGTTTCCTTGTGTTAACTCACTGAACACAAATTTGCTTCCTTTATCTTTAGTTTGTTTAATGGATTCCTACTTGAAAGGCTACTTTGAAATATCCAATTTGCAGATTTAAAGTCTTTTGAGGAAGTTGATTTCTTGTGAACCCATAAATACGAAGAACACATAAAGAAGTTTTAGATTAACAAGCTCAATTTTCAACCTTTTGTATAAGATACATTAAAAAAAAAATGGTTTATAACCTCTTACAAAATGAGGAAAACTCATCGCAAATGATTTTTGCGCTAAGCCCGTAACTGGATTTAAATAGGTAAAAAGTACAGTATACAAGTCATTTTCACTTTAAAATCTGTGTGTAAAAAAAAACTACCATGCACATATCAATTTCCTTTCTAAACCACAAGAATTAAACGTTTTGACTTTTGATTTACAAAAATATAAAATCTTCCGTCTATTTCCACCCTTATAATATAGTAATTAATGAGTGATTTAGTCTAAATTTTATTACACCAAGGTTATCGACTAATGTTATGTTATTGCGATTATAGCCATTAATCATTATATCTCTAATACTTGATATTTCCTAAACTTTATTCTAGTTTTTGCAGATTTAGAATTGTTACAAATAATTGACACAACTATTACTATTACATCACTAGAGGCTTTATACTTTGTTTTATAATTCCCTACTTGCAGAAATTGGAATATAGAAGTATACTTTGACTTCACCAGCCTAGAGCACAAAAGACCATTTCTTATCTGATCATGCCTTCTTCTTTCTCTTGCTCCTCCATGGAGAAATATCTATGCCTTCTAATTTATATAGCTTCATGCATAATGTTGCCGGTTTCAGGCAAAGGTAAGCTTGCTCTATTTTGTAATCCGAATTATTTGGTTATTATTTACATGGAACGTAAGGTTGACTTTTTTACTTTGCAGTTTTTGTGAGCATAGATTGTGGAGCATCAGGTTCTTTTACAGATGAAAACACAATTGTATGGAAAGGAGACACTGACTTGATCTCGAATGGTGTTACACGCACAGTGCAATCAAACTACACAGTTTCTCGTGTTATGGACACTTTGAGGGTTTTCACTACGCGTAAGAAGAACTGTTATTCTATAGATGCTACACAAGGGGAAAAAGTATTGGTTCGTGCAGGTTTTAACTACGGTAACTATGATAAAATGTCATCTCCTCCGACGTTTGATCTTCAATTCAATGGAAACTTTTGGGTCACTGTGAATGCATCTGCATCGAAAATGTATGAAGCTATTTATGTTGTGAAAAGTAAATTTATTAGCGTATGTGTGGCTCAAACAAAGCCCAACCAGTTTCCATTTATATCGACCCTTGAAGTACGTAGCCTTGAGTCGCAAATGTACAACAACATTGGCACAAATTATGCCTTGCTCATGAACCAGAGGATTGCTTATGGCATAAATGAAAGTACAAGGTACAATTGCACGTTAAATTTTCTAAATTGTTTTTCATTAATCATAAGAAAATTGTCGGATTAATTAGTTTTTAAAATTTGTGCACGACATCAAGAAGTTCTTTGTGATTTTTGTAGATTGAAAAGGTTTTTTATATATGTATGTATGTATGTATGTATGTATATTTTGTTAGATATCCCAAAGAATTGTTTCATTCATTGATATGATTTTTATTTATATTTTAATTTTTGTATGCATTACACTACTGAATTTGTATATTCAAACTCTTGTTATTTTTAAGGTTTCCAATGGACCCTTATGATCGAATCTGGTCACCCATAGTCACAGGCACTGGGCTACTAAACGTGAGAAATGCTGCATCGTCCTTCATAGATACTAGTGATATGCCCGATAATCCTCCTCAAGCAGTCACAAATGCAATTTCTGCACCAGACATAAATCATACTATAATCCTAGGAGTAGGTGACATGAGTTACCCGATTCATTACAACCTACTTAAACTGGTTTTCTCGAGAAGTGAAAGCCACAATCCTGCAGAATCACGAGCCTTCAGGATTTTAATGGACAATCTACCCTACTCACTCCCAATTTCCTCGCTTCAGAAATGTGACTAGTTACTTTATTAGTAATCTCACAATCACTCTCAACACTACCTTCACCATATACCCTATCGGTATTTCTACTCTTCCCCCTATTGTTAATGCGGTAGAGCATTTTTCGATCAGTGATGCCCTAACTGATGGCACCAACAAGAATGACGGTATATTCTTTATCGTGCCTATCTTTTTGTTTTCTACTCTTGGTAAATACTAGAATTTGATTTTTAATTTCTTTAATAGTGAAATGCAATGTATCAAAAGTAGAAGATCTATAACAAAATATTATTATACATAATGTACATATCCTAACATGAATGATATTGTTTTATTAGTTGAAGGATTATCTTCTCTCCAAAACGCATTTGATATTTTACAAGAATGGGGAGACCGTGTCTCTGCACCATATTCATGGGAATGGATAGTATGCAACAACGATCCCACACCTCGTGTAACATCAATGTAAGAATCATATATCATTACTTTGAAAACTAAAATGACTTAAGTTTTATTTGTATTTTGATTATCATTCGATGAGTTAAAGAATACAGATGATCTTAAATTTTGCAGAAAGCGATAGTTTCAACTTTCTGGACCACTTCAAATTTTAGTAACATGGATGCTCTTGAAATATTGTAAGTTTAGTGATTAGCTGACAAATTATGTTCCTATATTTTATAACATAGGTGATTAAATGGTGTTGACTAATATGAAAATGCATTATAATTATGCAGAGATTTGCATAACAATAGTTTGACTGGATCAATCCCTAGTTTTCTTGGCGCCTTGCCAAAACTCAAACAATTGTGAGTTTTCCTAATTGCGGTTCAGTTATATAAATTTAAAAAATTAATATTGAACAATTCAGATATAGTCTCATTTTATTGCTTTGGAGAACAATATCTAATTTCAAATATCTAATTTTTCATGTAGAAATTTGGCAAATAACCAATTCAGTGGATCCATACCCAAATCATTATTCACAACTCAAGTTAAATTTTTATATGCATAATTCAATTCCTTTCTTCTTTACTCGACTTTTTACTTTTATTATTTCATTAACTTATACCTTCTGTAAATCATCCAATAGATATCACGGAAACACTTTGTTGTGTACCAAAGGAAATCCTGCCCTGGGATTGTGAAAATCACGACAACTAAATTGCCAATATACTACGAATCTGTATACCAGTGCTTTTGCTTTTGGGGGCTATTGTGGGTGTTTTGGTCATAAGGCATAAGCGTCGTAAGTTGGTTTTACTTTCGACCTTCAGGTTAGATTTTCTTGATTAATTGTTCACAAAAATAACATAGCTATAGTTTCTTGTATATGATATTTTGCGACATTATATTGGATCATATCTCGTGTGTGCTCATATCTTTTGAGGTATTTGTGCATCTTCACATATCTTTCATTACGAATGTCAACCATAATTTTTTTTTGGCACGTTTGCTTAGTTAATGTGACAAATGTTTCAGGGGTTACGGGTCATAGAGCAAATGATCTGTATAGTGGTACAAGAGGAACTACATCATCTGGCGATAACTATGGCAAGAAAGGTGTTGCTGAGGTCGACGAGAACACAGACGAACGATTCTATAGATCACCTACACCACTACTGGGTGAACGTCGAGGATGATGAAACAGGCCGGTAAAGTGTAAACACATTAAAGCTTGTTTTCACAATGACTTTTTTTTAGTAAATACTCCATATCAAATTTTGAAAAGAATCTATCTAGATTTAGATATTAACATTTTATCTTTTAAACACATGTATCATAGTTGGGTTTCTGAAAATTTGAAGCGCATTACATGCTTCATTTCAAATATCAAAGATCGTGCTCTATAAAAATTGTTGAAAATGGTTTTGTTCAGTGTGTACTCTTCAAAGTGTTTACAAAATTAAGCGACTAAGTGAGACAAACACTTTCCATGGCAAAGAGTTGTAAAAACACTTTAAGACATTTTTCAAGTTTAATTCTTTATTTAAATGAATAAAGAAAATTACAAAGATTAGTGCAAATAGTGATGCACTATACTAATCTTAGTTTAAAGATAAAGTGTGGTAGTCTCCTCATAACATACATAAACTTAGAAAATATGTAGTATGAACTATCAATCTAAATGGGTTCACGGACTAGTTCAATGGAGGAGTACTCTTGATGATTGGGTGTTTAATGCAAGAGATGAACATTTAGTCATTTGAAACATTCTTATATATAGACGAGCAGGGTGTGTATCAAACATTTAACTATGTAGTAAATTCACATTATATGTTTGAGGAGAGTTATTTACATCCAACTTTACCATCTGCGAGGAATTTCCATGTCAAACTCTAAAAAGAAAATTAATGGTGAGATTTAAGCATTTTTATTATTTAATATTTTTTATAATTTAAATATCTCTTGTAGTTTATCATTAAGCGAAAATATTTACACCGTCATGACGAGCATTTAATTATCTTTTTTCATAGGCGGGCTGACTTTGATATCTTTCGAAAAAGAAAAAAATCATTTTTTTACGTTTTAGATCTTTTGGATTTATTTTCACGTTCTTGAAATTTCGCATAGAAAAAAAATAATCATATGATAAAACACTAATGAATATCACATGTGATATTAGTGTTAAATCAATATATGATATGTAATATAACATAATGATATCATATGTGATTTTAATAATATCACAAATGATATTACAATAAATATGTTTTCTGTTAATAATAGTGGTGTTTATATACGTATATGATTTTTGATGCAATTCGATAACGTAAACAAAAGCGTGAAAAATACGAAAAATTTTGTGCGAAAGTATATCAAAGTGCCTCTAGAAAAGATAATTATCATGTATGTAATAAATATTTTTTTTAAAAACGCGATTAACGGTTTAAAAGACCAATAATATTTGAAAAAAAAAAAAAGATGAAAGTTGGTTTTATATTGTTGAGATTAATTTAAATCCTTTTGATCAAATAAAAATGGAGGTGAGATTGATCACTGGTATGTAAATAATCTTTTGTCCTCAAATGATCTTATATCTATATGTTTTTATTATTAGAATGTATCCAATCCTTCGTTAAAGAACAATATTGAAAACTGTTCTCACATTTAATTTCTACTAACTATTTTACTTTCTTTGACTTCTTTGATAAGTTTTTTTTACTTATCTTCACAAGAAAGTTCTCTCCTAAGTATCTTAGACACTTAGATACTTTTCTAAGTATATGACATTTAAGTGCTTGAATATTTTATGAAGATCAAAGGGAGTCACTGAGACATTGTTAGATCTCATTTACTCCATCATTTTTCTTCTCAAATAATCTACTTGCTGAACCGCATCTGTAACTAAAGGGACTTGTATTCATCTTTAAAAAAACTCTAAAACTAACTCCCTAAGTACATTCTCTCTGGGGTTATTTCTACATAGGTTGTATTATGTCCAGATCTAGTCACATGCCATGAAGCACCGAGTTAACTCAACACTAAGGTGTAAATTAAGTATTGATCTAGATGACAATGTTTTTTTACTATTGATTTTGGAGCAATTTATGATTTTAATTTACATTGGCGGTGATGTATGTTGAAGTGAATTGACGATGATGCAAGGTTCTCTAGATTATATCACCTTAATTGTAATGCGAAAGTAATATAGCTAAACCCTAGTCACAGATCATGTACTTTTTGTTTGCTCGATTTGATCTCAGGATCTCCTATACAAGGAAGCTACAGGTATAAACAAGTACTCTTTACGTTCGAAAACCGCTAAATATTGTACCTTGACCCTCTTTAGTGATCCTGGATCACCAACTTATGCCTCGATCGAGTTAGGGATTTAATCCCTAAAGTCGAAGTTGACTTTGGTCGACATTTAGTGTTTGACCCTAGGAGTATTTGGTCGAATAAAGGAGAGAGAGGAGAGAGAGGTTTAGGGATGTTGCATGTTAGAGCTCTGGAGTCTTGCGCTTGAGAACTGGCAAAGTGGAGTGGTAATGCGCCAGTGGCCCAGCATCAGCATCTCCGTTTTCCACAACTAACCACAACAAACCCTCTATACACTGCATGTAGCACCAGCATAACCCCATTTGGGGCGCTGATTACACATACACTACACACACACACACACACACTACACACACAAACACACAAACCGTTCTGCTTTTGTGTCAGAAGTTAAGCTCGTCGTCCCCACGATTTTCACTTCCACGGTGAGCCACAACGAGCGACCCCGGTGTGGCGGCGAGCGACGGCGGACCTCCACGTCACCCACGGCGAGCCACAACCAACTCCACACCGGATGCTCTTAGTTTGATTAAGTGAAGAAAGAATGAGAAGCGATTTCTTTAGAGTTAATTACATAAATGGTCCTTGTGTTTTGTCGTATTTTACGGATTTAGTCTCAAAACCTTTTTTTTTTTTTGCGGATCTCCTCCCTATGGTTTTGACCCGTTACGGTTTTGGTCCCTTAACCACTTTTTTACCGTCAAGGATGGTTAAAATGACACTTATACCCTCGTTTGTCTTAGCATATGGTCCATGTGGTTTGTCTCGTAAAACAATTTAGTCCTTGGTCTTTTTTTTTTATTTTTTAACTATTTAATTAACATTAGTATTAAATATTTAATTCATTTTTGTAAATTTTATTTTTATTTCTTAATACATATTTAGTCAAAATTTTCTTAAATTTTAAAAAGGATTTTTTTTTCTTTCTTTAAAAAAAAACAAAAAAACAAAAAAAACAAAAAAAAAAACTATATCAAACCTTTAAAACTTTAAAAATCTAATAACACAATATTTTCTTAAATTTTAGAAACCTATGTCAAACCTTTAACACTTTAAAAACTTTAAAAACCTTTAATTTTTTAAATAGATTATGTCAAAACTTTAAAAACAATATTTTTTTAACAAATTAAAAGTCTAATATTTTAACAATTTTTTAAAAATTTAATATTTTAATCTGTTTTTTAAATTTTTTAATAGATTAAAATTTTATAATTTTGAATAATATTTTTTTTAATTCAAAAAAACTTTAAAATTTTGACGGATTATTTCAAAACTTTTACAGAAATTATGTCAACTTTTTTTGTTAAATTTTTTTTAAAAAAAAAAAAATCTCTTAAAAATTATTAATAATATCATAAAAAATATCGTAAAAAATGTTATAAAAAAATCTCGTAAAAATCATTAATAATATCATAAAATATCTCGTAAAAAAATATTTATTAAAAAATATCGTAGAAAATTTTTTAAAAAAAAAATCGTAAAAATCATTAATAATATCATAAAAAATCACGTAAAAAAAATTTTTAAAAAAAATCTCGTAAAAAAATTTTATAAAAAAAACTCGTTAAAATCATTAATAATATCATAATATCTTGTAAAGAAATTTTATAGAAAAAATCTCGTAAAAAATTTTATAAAAAAAATCTCGTAAAAATTATTAATTACCAAATTTTTTAAAAAGCTAATTGTGAAAATTTTATAAAAAAAAATCTCGTAAAAATTCAAAAAGATTTTTAAAAAAATATGTGAAAAAAGTTTTTTAAAAAATCTGTGAAAAACTTACTTAAAAAATTTGGACAAAAAAAATTTTGAAATAAAAAAATTATTAATAATATCATAAAAAATCTCATAACAAATCTCTTAAAAACTTTTATAAAAAATCTCATAAAAAATTTTAAAAAAAAATCTCTTAAAAACTATTAATAATATAATAAAAAATCTCGTAATAAAATTTATAAAAAAAAAATCTCGTAAAAAGTTTTATAAAAAAATTAGGAAAAAAATGTTTTTGAAATAAAGAAATTATTAATAATATTAATTAAATAGTTGAATAAATAATAAATAAAAAAAAGTATGGACTAAATTCATGATATGCTACAAACCACAGGGACCATACGATAGGAGGGTATTTCTGTCAATTCAGCCATTTAAACACCCACTTGACGATCAAATTTATACAAAAAATGGTCAAGGGACCAAACCCGTAATGGGTCAAAACCATAGGAAGGAGATCCGCAAAAAATAAAGTTTAAGTACTAAACCCATAAAACCCGACAAACCACAGGGACCATTTATGTAATTAACTCGATTTCTTTATATAATGGACATGTTCTTGTTCTACAAGAATTTATCCATCTTTCATTCTTCCCCCTATTAATACCTTAATTTACACTTTTAGTTGTATTATTTATAATTCACTAAATTGATCATGTTAATTTGATTCTTACAATTCTTTTATTTATTATTTCTGTAATAAATTTTCTTTTCATTTGTGATGCACCAGTGTCATCCTTTAGGCCTTACTTACGGATGTGACTCAATTTCATATATATATATATATATATATATATATATATATATATATATATATATATATATATATATATATATATATATATATATATATATCTATGCACATTATTGTTATAAACTTCCACTTGTGATTATTATATGCTTGTGCAATCCGCCTTCTGAGAGGTCACTAGTAAGACATATATAAGGTAATCGGGTCATAAGAACTCTCACACCTTATAACTGGACTCCTCGATTACTTCCAGTTGCTGAAACTAGACAAGGTTCATAACAACAGATTAGAGACTATCATTTTGTAAGTAATATTCAAGAAATTATCATAGCATGCACTTCGATATACTCTCTATTCTCGTTCTCATTTCGGGTAACATTGACATGAAGTGCATTTATTCAGCGTGGTCACGCAATATAGTCAATGTTATCTATGAGAGCCCATAATATCTTCTCTTATTTTTTAAAGAGTCTACAAATTCCCTCTTGATCATTAAGTAATTTATCCTTACCTCCCACTGAATCAAACATTAGCACACAACGTCACATTTTTACACAATAACTAAAAACTAAGCCAAAAGCCAATTAATGACAAAACAAAACAGCCTAATATCTCGGGTAATGAGAATATCTCGCTGATACTAACGTTTAATCTAGTTCATGAATTTGTCTCACGGCGGGTCACCCAATACTTATTCCCCGACTAAGTACTCGTAAATCTTTGCCTCAATTACTTCCATTTTCAAGCAAATAAGAGATCAGGTTGATCTTTCACGATAACTATATACCAATTCGTCACTTCTCCTATGAGATTTCAAGAAAAGCTTTGCTGTTAAAAAGTTTGTATGAATGAAATCAGATAGTATAAACTTGTTCAAGTAAAGATAATGAAAAAGAATTAGACATTTTGATATTTCTTGCTCGAATACCGATTTGATATTTCCTATAGAAAAAGCAGTCTAACAAACTCTATAAAAGGATTGAAATCATTAATGGGATATGCATAGATTTGTGTTATACATGAGAGCACACGGTACATGTCTCATTTGCACGCCAAATCTCACATGGCACCTCATTTGGCACCGCCACCCTCAAGCCACGATACCAACCCCCCCCCCCCCCCGCCATATCTGGAGCCAGTTAACTAGCGTGTGGTGGAAGATGACAAAAATTATGCCATTTTCAAATGGATAATTTTTCAGGTTTCTTTTCATTCTAATATTCTTTTTTTAAACACTATATATATTGCCCCATTTTAACCAATTTTCACATAACATTTGCTACCAAAAACACACACTTTCTACCAAAATGTCTAGTGATGATTCTTCTTCCAATGCGCCCGATGTCGATGATTTGAGTGACATTATGTTGATTACGCAAGCTATTCAGTATCAACAATCATTGCAACAACAACAAGCTGAAAGATTACGTACATGCAATCCAATACACCTTGAATGTGATGTTGTTGAACAACGTTTGTTGGACGTTATTTTGGTGATGATCAAAAATATCCGGAGTACTATTTTAGACGTTGATTTCATATGAGCCGTAAACTATTTTTAGAAATAGTAAAAGGTATTGAAACTTATACTTCCGATCCCCTTCCCCACCATTTTAAACTCTTTAAAGTTTGACCCGATGCTACGGATCAAAAGAGTATTAGTCCTATTATGAAATGCAATTCCGCCATACACTAACTCGCATACGGCACAAAACCTTGTTCATATTATGAATAGGTACAAATGGGTAAACGTTGTGCATGCAATTGTCTAAATAACTTTAATAAGTGCATTATTGATTTGTATATGCTCGAGTTTTTAAGAAAACCTGACATTAATGGCATTCAAAATTTATATGCAACGCATAAAAGGGTTCATGGGTTTATGAGAATGCTTGAAAGTATTGATTGTAAGCATTGGGAATTGGTTAACTGCCCAAAATCATGGCACGGACAATTTGGTAGAGGTGATATAAAATATCCAACTATAAAATGCTTGAAGTTGTGGCATCGTACGCTTTATGAATTTGGCGTGCAAATTTGGGGTAGCGGGTGTGAATAGCGATCTTAACGTTTTAAATAATTTTTCGTTATTCGACAACCTTCTTGATGGCATCGCTCCTATGGTCTGTTTGAAGTAAATGGAGTTATATTTGAAAAAGGGTATTACCTAGCAACGAGATTCACCCACTGTGGGCAATTTTTTGTCAAATCATTTTCAATTTCAAGAGACGAGAGAAATGCCTAATTTAAACAGTTACATGAAGGTGCTCAAAAGGATGTTGAAAGAGCTTTTGGTGTTCTCCAAATACGTAGGGGAAATTATACAACAACCGACATGTGCTTACACCTTCAACAAACTACGAAGAATCATGTACACATGTATCATATTGCATAACATGATTTTGAAAGATCAAAAGTTTTCCAGAATTGAACTCAATGACTTATATATTAGTCAGCAGGAAAATTTACAACATACTTGGATCGAGAGATTCGAAGTGAAATGGGAAAAAACCAAATAACTACATGATAAAGAAACACACGCAAATTTTTGATGAAATATTATTTAGCATATTTGGCAATGACATCAACAACATCAACAAGAAAATTAGTTTATTCATAATTTCATGTATTTTTTAAATTTTCATATGTTTTTTTTTTAATTTTGTATTCTACTATTATTTTTGTATTATAATTTCTATTTTTATTTGATGAATGAAGAATTAGTTAGTTTGAAAAAATAGAAAAAGAAATAAAATACTAGGTCCCAAAAGGTGGAAATGGCTCAAGCCATAAGGGAAGAGGTATTTTAGTATGTAAGTGTTAAAAGTGAGATGCTGAGATGATAGTTAAAATAGAAATGGCTCAAGCCACGATACAATGTGCTCTGAGAACGCAAGAAAAATGGGTCGAGCACGCTATACGTGTTTGGCACAATTGTCTTTTAAGTAAATGATATCGTTACCAAAGTCAAAGCAAACAGTTATGTCACATCATGTTATCTCAACATTTTTACTTATCAATTTCCTTATTACTTACACACCCGAAAACACCCTCCCTAGTCACTCAATCCAAAACCCCACTTTTGGGACCCATCATTTTATTTTCTTTTCCTTTTTTCTGAAACCAACTAATTTTTCATATATAAAAATACAAATTACAATACGAAAATAAAATATAAAACGCATACAGAAAAATATAAAAAGAACGTAGACAACTACATATCATGTCTATATTTTGCTCGGATTTTTTCTTTTTGCATGTTGATGAAGAAGGCATCCTCCTCGCTCGCGATGCTAGTCTGAGAAACTTAATTTCTCCCAACTTCATTATTGTCCCGTCTTTCACTTTAGTCATCTCGTACATCTCTTGGCGACCTCTCGCGAGTCTAAGTTTATTTTGTAAAGTCTCCCAAAATATTGCGAGTTAATCCCTGTGGTGCACGACGTGTTACTATTTTCCTTTGCCGTGGTTTGTTGGAGGGACGTGGTCTCGGATCATCTCCGAATAGCTTGATAAATATGGTGTCATCACCTATATCAACGGGTTCGGCCGCATCCCACTTGGGGTGTTTTGTCAAGATTTTCCATGGCCCGTCTTGAGTAAATGCCTTTCTTTTTGTCTCATCGCGAAATGAACTCCTACAACGGCTCAAAAGATCAACCTTGTTTTTCCCGCTTCTACTCAAACATTTTAAACATTTATAGATAAAGTTGAAATTTTTGCAATTATCGTTCAACGTTTCCCACTTTTCCGTAATCACATCCTTGGTATGTTTGTGTAGATAGGTTTTGTTGAACCTATTAAGAAGCCAAAACCAAAATGATAGCTAATATTGCTCTTTTTCGACTTGGTTATCCTAGGAAACGACAACATAATACTCGGTTAATAATGCTTCCTCTTGGTCATCCAACGAGTGTTTATCTTTTCGGTTGTTGTTGTGGTGGTGGTGGTTGTTGTTTTTTTTGGTCATTTCTTTTTTCTTGGAGCCTTTTCTTCGTGGGTTTCTTATGATGCTTGTTCGGTTTATGGTTGTGGCAGTAGTGGTTGTGGCAGTGGTGGTTGTGGTTGTGCTGGATAGAATTGTGGTGAACTCTGTTGAAGATGTTAAAATTGTTGTTGAAGATAATATTGTTCGGGTGTGTATGGTGGCATAGTATATTGGCTATCAGACGGAGAAAACTAAGGTTTTGAAGATCTTGAGTTTGCGGATGAAGGTGTAGCGAGATTTTACGAATATGATAAGTTTAGATGTTGCGACATCCCGAGAAGGTTGTTGATAAAAGTATCATTTCAATGTTGAGACATTTTTGTTTTTTTAACGGCAGAAATAAATATATAAAAAAGCTATTAGCAAGGCGTTAGAAGCCAAAGAGTACAAAAACAAGACTAGAAATAAATAGAAGCTACATTTTATAGAATCTACCCGAGACTTTAAATACGAGGACTACAAAAGTGATAAAAAAAAACTCTTGCCAATCCGAGAAAAGAGAACAATCCCCACTCATGGAAGCCGAGACACCAATTTTCACTCCGAAATATTTTTTATGTAAACCCAAACAAGCCTCGAGAAAAATCAAAAACAACAAGACATAGAAACAAAAGAACCAAACAAACTCGAGATGCTCGATATTCTCAAGACAACAAGAGCTCGTATGTATCGAAGGATTTTTTTAACCATTCTAACCAATTACACGACATGTGCCCCTATGATAGAGCCAATAATAAGTAAATGAAAGGATGTTGTAAAATATATCACTATTTCTCATTGGATGCGAAAAAAAGTGTTGTTATTGCAGTACCTCCATATCTACCAAAATGAAGATGCAAAGATAACGTATACTCGATAAAATTTCTCTTTTGAAGCATGCCACACACTAAACCAATCTTTCCATTGCTCATGAGACGTAAATGTATGAAAAGGAATAGCACACCAATTACTAATAAGCGTCCAAACCTTCCTAGCGAAAGCACATTCAACCGATAAGGCAACCGATCCTAGGCTATGTTATGATATGATATGTTTATGATTTGATATGATCATGCGGTTGTGTAGTGTAGTGTCATACACACCACTCATCAATGTTAGATGCATTGGAGTCGTGACCAATGTATCACGATTGTGGAAACCGAGAAAGGGGGTTGAATAGTTTTACCAATTTACGTTTTCAAAAACTTTAGATTTTAGTTTATGTGAGATCAATCGACAACAATATGAACACTCAACAAATGAAATCAAACTTCTTCTTAACCTTGGAACATACCTGACATCTTCTAGTATAAAGCTTGATCCATCGCGTAATTGTATCTTTAATTTTTCTGTCCCTCTACTAGTGCATATCGTGTTATCACCTTAAGGAACCGAACCACCATAAAAACCCTTAAAGTCATACTAGAAATCCTTCCTAGGTGTCATATGATAAGAGCCACCTCAATCCATTACCAATTCAATAATCTCATCATTCCCGACTACCACCAAGGCTTCTCCAAAGTAGGCATTATCCCGCCATTAAAAGAATCAGAATCCTGATCATGTTTACCCTTCTTGACGAACCCACTTGACTTTTTTATTGGAAAATCTCTCTTCAGATGACCCTATGAATGACATATGAAGCACTTGAGTTTACTAGTTCCACCCCTTGACTTAAACCGCGAACTTCCACCAGAATGAGCTTTCCCTTAATGATCTGACCTTCCCCTTACATATAACCCGTCACCAGTTTCTTTCTTTACGCCTTCAGTTATTTTCTTCAACTCCCTTGAATTCAGAGTTTCCAGAACATCCTCCATTGTCGAGGATTCCCTCCCATACAACAATTTTTCCATTAAGCTTTCATAAGACGATTACAACAACGTAAGTAACATAAGTGCTTGATACTCATCCTCAATCTCAATATCAATATTCTCCAAATATAGTATCAGCTTATTAAACTCACCTATATGATCACCAAGTTTCATACCTGGACTCATATAATACGTGTACAGCTTCTTCTTGAGATACAGTCGGTTTGCTAAGGACTTAGTCATATACAGACTAGCCAGCTTTGTCCAAATTCCTACAACAGTTGTTTCCTTGGTAACTTCCCGTTAAACCCGGTCTCCCAAGCATAGAATCAAGGTATTGTATGCCTTTTTCATCAAATCACCCTTTTCACCTGCATCCATATATACGCATAATGTCTCTATTGCAGCGTCACATCTCTGCTGTACCATTAAAGCACATATCTTTATTTGCCATAACACAAAGTCATTCTTCCCATCGAATTTTTTGATGTCAAACCGAGTTAGAAAAACTAGTCATTCATCTTTTAACTTGCTAAAAAAACTTGTCAAGTTGTTTCTTAATCAACTTTACCGACAAGCCTCACAAGCCGTATGCAATATACCCGTTGTTGCTAAAAAAAACAATCTCGCAAATCGAATTAATTAGGAAAACCTTAAAACCTCGATCTCGTACAAGCAAACTCGAACGTTAACTTGAAACCCAAGGAAACCACGATCGAAACTTGAACCACAAGAAATTCTAAAACAACATTGAACCTTCAATTTAATCGTTAAAAGCAAATTAAACTGAAGTGGTTTTAAACTAAAACAAAAAAAACCTTGTATCTTTAAAGTACCTTTGTTGGAAACATTTTAATAATACGAATTATTAAAAACAAGTACCAATAAATCCTTTCACCAGCTTTGTAGTAAACACTGTATCACGTGTTTGAAAGAAAAGCAAATCTAAACGATCGGCAAACTACCTCGTCTTCTTCGCGTTCAAAAAACCAACTAATCCAAGATACGATTTGAAACCCGAAAACGTACCTCAATACCGCGAACGAACTCGGGACCTCGATCTAGCACTCGATCTTTGGAGATGACAACTAACCTGTGGCTCTGATACCACTGTTGGACAATTATGACAAAAACCCGAAGTTCGATCGCAGAACTCTAGATCGCGAGTTATATCGAGCACAAGTAGTAAATACGGAGACACACGAGACTACAAAGAACCAACAAGAATATGCACACGATATACCCTCGTACCAAACCTTTATTAAATCACCTAATAAAGCTATTACAACGAGGAAAAAGAATGTTAAGAGGTAACATCCCCCTTCACCTCTATTTATAGAGATGAGGGGAGAAGAAACCTTCATCTAGTCGGTTAAGGAAACCATAACATAACCTATACAAAGCTTAGGTTACCTTCCATTCCAAGCTACCTAATCCTAGTTATGCCTAACACCTAATATAATTACAAAGTACACTTAGACTCGTAACTATGTTAATGTCGATCCTAATATCCTACAAAAAGCGACGTAAAAAAGCCATTGTATTTAGGGATGGCAAAAAAACCCGAACCCGACGGGGAAACCCGAAACCCGAACTTATTTGGGTGGGGCGGGGCATGCTTAACGGGTTTCGGGACGGGTTTTGGGGACTTAACAGGGATTCTTATCAAGTTTGGGGCGGGGACGGGGCACACCATCCCCGCCCCGAAACATATACATATACATATATCTACATACATAAAATATTGTGTTAGTATTTACGTACTAAAGACAATTCTGTAATTTTTGTTAGTTTTTATCTTTTGTAATATTTCAAACTGTGATCATTGAAGCTTGTTTTGTGTCATACTATTCTATAAAGTTTTGATTTATTCCAATGATTAATATATTATTAATGGTTCTCGATTCTTCAAGTTATTCCATAAAATTATATTGTTAATAGTATAAAAATAAGAATAAATGGGGAGCGACACAAGTATGGAGTATCACACTAAAAAAAGACAACCCGATAAGACCCCAATTGGAAATGAGGCGGGTTGGGGGAGTATCTCGCCCCAAAGGGGCGCCCCAATAAGATCCCCAATGGGGATTGGGGCGGGTTTGGGGATGATTTTTGTTATCGGGTTTGGGATGGGGATGGCCGCCCCGCCCCATTGCCATTCCTAATTGTATTGGTTTCATTGTTGATTTTCAACAAATATTGCCAATAATGGGGCATTTGGTTACCCGCAAAAAGATAATTTTACCCGCGATAACATCAAATAGTCCTGAATATTAAGTGTTAATTTCCCCCGATAATGCTCGTATTTTATATCATTTATATGGATTTACGCTTCTTTTCCTCTATATTTCACTTTCAGGTAAATTACGAGCATTGGAGCTAATGAGATGTGGATTTGGAGAGTTTATTGAAGATATATGATAGTATGCCCATTTTGAAGATGTTACGGCGTAACTCTCCTCTCACATTACGCCGTAACAGAAGCGTGGCTCAGAAAACCAACTAAACTGAAGATTACGGCGTAACTCCCTCCTATGATTACTTCGTAACTAATTAGGTCAAATGATGTTCCGCGCAGCTGCAAGCTACGCCGTCACAAATACGGCGTAATCATGATTTATTAAAGATACGGCCTAACTCATTTCTGATGTTACGCCGTAACCAGCTTTTCTAGAGCAAAATACGAAGAAATGGATGTTACGGCGTAACTCTCAACTTAAGTTACGCCGTAACCAGATTTGGCCTATAAATAAGGCCCAAATTCCAGCATTTCTATTCATTCACTCCACACACCAAATCAGAGAACGTAGGTAGAAGGTTGAATGCAGATCTTGAGGAGCATACGGAGCCATCTCCAAGAGAGAAATCACTCCCCTACGATAAGCATTAGCAATTTATCATTTCTTTACTTTCAATTCATGTATTTCAATATGTTAAACATTGAATCGATTGTTCTAGTTAATATGAGCGGTTAAGCACCTCTGGTGCTAGCCTAGTTATGATTCCTTGATTGTTTTTGTTTATGTTTACATTGCTTCCGTATAATTGTTTCTAGTGTATGCATGCATAGTTTGTTGGTAGCTACCCTTGTTTCGGTAGTTTTGAATGGCGGTAGTGGCTAGTTACTAGGGAGATATAACCAACTGACTCTAAGTAGGTAGACTGAGTGGGAAGGGTAAGAATTGACCAACTGACGACCCTTCTTTGCTTGTGCGATTTGACCAACTTATCACCTACCGTTTGGATGAACTTAAGAAGTTAGGGATGATTGTTTAAGATGCTAGCGCCCGGGCACTCATTGTTATGAATCTTGCATGTAGCGGAACTTAATGACTTGGCTTAGGGGACTAAAAAAAACTGGACTTACAAGGGTAGTAGCTTGTTCTCCGGTGGAAGACTTTGTTGATAGGTTAGGACGAACTGACCAAATGCTGTCCTAGCGACTTTTACCCCCACTTGAAGCAATTGGAAGTAATTAAACGTGAACTTAACTTGATAGGATGAGTAACTAGGTTAGCACACTTCTCCTCTATTGATCACAACCCTCGCCTTTATTTGCTTTCTTTATTTTATTTTCCTGTCTTTAGTTATTAATTAATCATTTCAACCTTAAAATCTGTGACACCTAGACTTAGTTAAAATCCGGACACATAGCTCTTGGGACGACCTCGGTTTTACCGGATACTACACTACACACAACCGGGTACACTGCCCGTTAGTGCATTAGGGTAGACCATAGGTATAACGAGACTTTATAAATATTAAAACATGGTCAGTAAAACCTGCATCAAGTTTTTTGGCCGCTGTCGAGGGTTATATTAGGATTTTGTTAAGTCTTTCATATTTGTTTTGTTTTAAATTTTCACAATTTCTCACGATCGCTTTTCAAGTTTCAGGTACCATGGAAGTTGTTAACATTGATGACCTCACTCTTGAGGAATATTTGGCGTTGACAAGAGAAGAACAAGGGCAGGGGCTCGTAAGATCGGCAATTGGAGCTAATGTCCGTTTCGAAATTAAAGATCCGTTTATGAGGGAGCTTCGTGCTAACCCTTTTTCAAGAAACAGGGACGAAGATGCGTCTGAGCACGTTGGGAATGTCTTGTACATTGCAAGCCTTTTCAACATTCTGGGTGTTTCTCATGACGCTATTATGCTAAAGGTGTTCCCCATGACTCTAGATCTGGGGGAGCAAGAAGGTGGATCTAAAGATTGTCAGCCGGGGCAGTTGATACATGGGCTCTACTAAAAAAACACTTCATCTAAAGATATTGTCCTCCGTCAAAGATATCTAATCAGCTCATGGAGATCCATAATTTCAACCAAGATGACGATGAAACATTGTATCAAACCTAGGATAGATACAACGATCTCCTCTACAAATGTCCAACTCATGACCTGAATAGCCAACAAAAGGTCAACATTTTTTACAAAGGAATTAACGTAACTACAAGATAGATGTTGGACTACCAAGGACCAATTCCAAGCATGACCCCTACTCTTGCCATTGAATCTATCAAAAAAATGGCCGATCATTCCCTAAAGTGGCACGATGGAGGAAGCAAAAGAAACCTCAACGGAAACCTTGATGGAATTGCCGCCATCACTAGTAAAATTGAAAATCTTGGTCGGGATATGCTCAAGCTCAGAGTAAGTGTTCATGCCATCCAAGTAGGTTGCAAAAGCTGTGGAGGAGGACATCTCACCAAAAAAATTTCCTCGCATTGATGAAGATAGCACAGTCGAAGAAGTTAATATGGAGAAAATCGAACGTTTTATGAGGATAATCGTAATAGTAATGGCTATCGTGGAGGACTTCCTGGAAATTACAACCGTGAGCCTTATGAAGGAAGAAAGCCCAACATTGAAGAAACCATTAACAAATTTCTGGAAACCTCAGCCCAAAGGCAAAAAGAACAAGTTGATTGGCTAAAAGATTTCCAGGAAAACACAAATAGAAGCCTCTCATTTTTGGGTCAATCACGACACAACCTTAAAAAACTAGAAACAATGGTGGAGAAGCTTAGTGAGAAGGTAAAGAAAAATAACACTAACCGGAAGAGACAAAACCCATGGTGCATTTTATATGTGTGCAAGGCCATTTTTTCTAATGAAGATGCAAAGTTGCAAGTTGATTCTACCACCAACAATTCGGCGACAGTGTGAAGTTAAGTCGTAACCCTTATGATGAGTTACTGCATAACCAGGGGTTAGATAGTGAACGTGGAACTATTGATGAGAAAAATACTGATGGTTCTGAAGGAAGTGAGTTACGCCGTAACCAACCCTCAGAGTTACGGCGTAACTGGGATACATGGTATGATAAATTTATCGAGTTAGATGAATCAAGGACGCATGTTATTAACGGATGGTCAAAAGATACTAATTTATGCCCTCAATCTCCATCCAAAAGGAAGTATCATTGGTGTAAAAAAATACTTATATCTAATGGTGAATGGTACGATCTTTGGGCCTCGTGCAACCCTCGTAACAAAATTTACGAAGGAGGAGATGATAATGAAAGGTTCAAGGATAACAAATACATGTGGCCTGCATATACTGATAAAGAAAGGTTGGCAAAGCTCTCATTCGAATAAGAGGAGGAACCACCTATTATGCACTGTTGCACTCCGATAGTTATCACTGACGATGAGTCCACACGAGCATGGCCTACATGCAATCCGTTCCGAGAATATTGCAACGGGGGTAGTAATATAAAAGACGATGAATGGACATGCCCTCATGAGCTCGAAAAACATAATGTATAGTTCGGAGATTTATCCTTTGACGATTGGTATTCGGTACAATTCGGGGATGCCAAAATTAATCCAAATCTTCTAAGAAAGCTCAAGATTGATTATGAGGAGCATTGTCTCTAGAAAGAGTCCATAAATGATGATATCTACTGCATGGAGGATCCCTTAAGCAACATCAATGACGAAGGAGCTCGAAGTCATTGGTGTAAGAAAATAAAAACCCCTGGCGAAGTTTTTTAGGCATCTTGCAACCCTTATAATGATAAATGTAATGGGGGAAGCAGTATAGAGAGAGTTGGGGAGGATGAATTCTTTTGGACCTCAACCAATGACGCAAAAAGAATAGAGTTTCCTTGGCTAGACAACTTGGGATTTGACAATTGGGTCAAAATCAAATATGGGAAGGTAGATGCGTTAACTAAGGAGAAGATCTGGAAAGGATGTATGAGTAAAGAAGACCCGAGAGAAGAAGTTCCGTACGACATAAATGAAGTATCGGATGAAGATACCAAACATTCGACGAGAAATGAGAAAGAGGAATGCAAACGGGTACTAGTGGAAGATTTACTCGACGATAAATGGTTTAAAGGTACCGAGTCTGACAATGATGATATAGAAGGGATTTCGGATTACCTTGAACTACAAGGTGAAGATGGGTTCATTTCTGTTGACCCGACGATGAAGCATATGAGCAAAGAAGGTGCAAACTTCTTGGCATTCCGTATAAAAGGCCGCCACCGATTGTAGTTGAAAAATATGAGTTTACTAGATACCACTTAGGGCCGGACGAAAAGTTTTTTGTAAAATTCAAAGATCGAGACTAAGGAATATCTCCTCATTGCTACAAATGTTGCTTGGGTCAGACATAACTTAATGAAGAATATGGAGGAAGTTGGCCAAGTTCAAAGGCCGCCATAAAGCCCTATGGCCTTGAGTCTAACTTAAAAACTCGTAAATAAAGAAAAGTGCTCTTTCGGGAGACAACCCGAATTATCCTTTTCATTTGTTTTATTTCCATTTCTGTTGGGTTTTGTGTTTTAACCATTTTTGCAGGAAAACGGAGAAAGATGCTGCTGCATACTGAACGGGGACTGATCGTCCCGCGATTACGCGTAACTCATTCTTATGGTTACGCCGTAACATACTTTTTGCAGTAGTTCTTCTCAGAGCATTAGCAATTACGGCGTAATCCCATGCAATGGGTACGCCGTAGCTACACTCCTATAGCGTCTGCCAGGTTTTGCTTTAATTACGGCGTAACTCTTTATAGGGGTTACGACGTAACTATCCTCTGTAACACTTCTTTCTTTTTAAACACAATAACCTTGTATTAGTTTTTAAATGAACTTTGTGGGTATGTTCCATGTAAGCCCTCAAGACTACACTCGTCAACATGGGACACCAAGTGGTTTAAAAGGCTTGTTGCGTACGCTAAATGCAACTGTGATTCCTAAGAAAGTAAGTTAGGTTTCTTTTTCATTTTTCATTTTCTTTTTTAGAATTATGCTTGTCGGTTGTGTAATTTCAGGGATTGAAGTTTGCTCGTGGATGCTTATGCGAAGGCACGATTCTTTTCATGGGCCTTCTTTCTTTTTGGAGCAAATTTCAGGGAAGTTCTCGCTCTAATTCTACTTTTCTCTTCACCTTTATTTAACGCTTAGTACAAAAGGGACTTTCTACATTTCAAGTGGGGGGACGGGAGTAGAATTGTCTCTTGAACTTTATTTTGCCCTCGTTTTTCTAGTTTATTTTGAAAAATTATGCCATTTTTAGAATTTTAACATGTTTTTCTTAACCTGACTAGATTAGACCTTAGCACATTATAACCCTTGATATTATATGGTGAGATTAGCCTTATCTGTTTCCAATTATTTACCCCAAATCCACTGATAAGGATTTAAAAGGTATCTTTTTTAGGGGTCATTTAAGCCCTTAATTGATCACTTTTGTATCCGTTATTACTTAATTTCGTTCCTTTTCACTTTTTAGGTCTCTTGAAGGCAAATTGCTGGAATGACACTTATTCGGACGAAAAGGCGCGAATATACGAAGAAAATGGCCAAAGTCAAGAATCGAGACACTCAATCTGCTGAATTGAAAAGGGACAGCATCAGGTTGACGTGGCCATGTTGAGACACTCACGGGCATAAGGTGACGCCGTCACAGAGTTGACATGGCCAAGACGAAACCCTAATGGCGGCGACCCGACGACGTCACAATTAAAGAGTGACGCCGTCACAGTTTGTAACACTATATATAGAATCCGATTTTTTTTTAGTTTTGGAGAGGTAGTTTTGTGGAGTAAAAACCTAAACCGAACCAAGGCTGTCTTGTACAGTATTTTAGGGTTCCATACCCTATTTTACATCAAGATAAGTGTTTTACTTTATTGATTCAATTATGTCTTCAATTGATTGTGTGTATGCTTGCATGTTCTCCATGTCCGGCTAATGTACTTGTGTGTTTGCTTAGATAATATGAAACCTAGTTATTGAATATTGATTGGTTGTCTCTTATCTTAATTGTGATTGACCTAGTATTACGATAGGTCATTCGTTGTGTTATTAATGCTTGATTAATCTTTGTTGAACCTTAGCATATACTACCTCCGTCCCAAATTTATAGTCCCCTATTGACTTTTTCGGTCTTTCTTTTTTAACTTTGACCTTAAATATTTTTGTTTGTGTTATACAATAGTAGATGAAAAATATACTAATGAAAAATAGATTTAAAACACAATCCATTCATATAATTTGCATCAAGTATTATATAACACAAACAAAAATATTTAAGGTCAAAGTTGTAAAAGAAAGACCGAAAAAGTCAATAGGGGACTATAATTTTGGGACGGAGGGAGTAGTTACTAGTGGAATTGTAGGCTAAACATCCAAAGAATACATTAGTGTTAAGTTTATGAATCCTAGAGATTTCGTAGTTATTAACCTTTGGTAGCTTCAAAGAGTTAGGGATAAACGCATACCCTACGACCTTAGAAACACAAACGCGTTAGGAATAAGGACGTGAGAATTCAACCATCAATAAGAGATAACCAGGGAGTAATAAAACCTAAGTAAACACATTTTTAATCATCATACGAGCACACAACAATAGACATAGACTAGCCTAGCTTAGTTAATTAGATTAGATAATAGTAGAGTAATCGGTAGAAATACCAACCCCCCAAATCCAAACCCGAGATTATACCTTTCCATTTTCTAAAAAAACATAAAAAGATGAAAAATAATCTTCCTCAACCCCAACCTTAGCGTAGTAACTTCTTACTAGCATTCCTATTCCCCTAGAGAACGATATCAATACCCGTGGCTTACCCTAATACTACACTACAACGATTAGGTTCACTGCCTAGGGTGTTGAAAAACTTGCTCGACGAAAAAGAAGTTCCTTTGACCCCGAACGCGCGTTGTAAGCGTATCATCCACCAAATTATGAGTGTGCCGGTAGCTTGTAAACTTTAGAACTTGGCCTTTGCATCATTTCAAGACTATAGACGAGGTATGTTGAGTTAGCTCGATGTATTTGGACTTTTCAGTTTAAGAAGGCAGTATTATAGGATTATCACCAAAATAGCCTATCATTGTGTGTCTATCGATTAGTCATCTCGACTTCTCGACCCCCATGTTAAACCCTTTGTTGCACTCACATTTAGTGCAAGATACCCCTAGATACACCCATATATGGGGATGAGCCATTCCTTTCATTTTGTTCACCCAACATATCGCTCTTGTTTCCTTACACCCATACACCTTAGCCTACCACAGTAGTCTTTATTTGTAATTGGAAAGTCGTTGTTTGCCTAAGTTCAAGGTTCAAGTGGAAAGGTTTGGGAATCACGCTTTTAAATCGACGACATATACTTAAAGATCATTGAAAACCCCCCAAATTCTCATATTGTTCATCTCAAGTAGGGGATGTTATGTTTATTAGTTATGGGGAAAAAAATTGCTGTGATTCGATAAAAAAAATAGTTATAGTTATTTGATTATAAAGTGCGAAGTTATAAACACTATGTTATGAGCTAATTATAGATTTAGTATCAAGGAGGCCACCTCGGTCACATTTGAAGAATTGAGTTAATGTGCCCATCATGACGTCCTCTAATGGCACATCTACGATGATGTTGGTGTGTATTATCATGATCCGGTTTCTTGACTTGAAACTTGAACTTTGGATGAACGGTAAGTGGTGATGACTTGGTTATAGATTTAGATTATTTTCTTGATTTTATTTTAAACCAATTTTCTCCCATGTCTTATCCTACCCTTTAGTCATGAAGCGTGTATAGGTGATGCAGCGAGCAATCTTTGTTGTCTTGGCCTTGGATTTGGTCATGTATCATTGATTTTGTCCACTTCGCCGTGACACGTTAGTAATGACAACTCACCCTTAACCTTTGTCGTGTCTACCCATATTTCCTTCGAGAATTGTCTAGCCCTTAACTCTAGTGGTGGAGATTTGTGTAACCGCCAAGCTTATGATAGAATACATGCTATGACTGTGTGTTGAGTGATCATCCCGAAATTGACACTTAGAATAGTTGAGAGATTTGAGTGTTTTGTTTCCTTTCGTGAGGTGTTCGGCTTTTTTTTATTCTAGCATAAGGGATTTGTAAACTTATATTTTCCAGGTAATGGGAGATATCTTTTTCGGAATCTATCTAATAAGGTCTACTTGAGGGCAAGTAGAGTTCAAGTGGGGGGATATTTGATAACATCAAATAGTCCTGAATATTAAGTGTCAATTTCCCCCGATAATGCTCGTATTTTATATCATTTATATGGATTTTCGCTTGTTTTCCTTTATATTTCACTTTCAGGTAAATTACGAGCATTGGAGCTAAAGTGAAGCCGATTTGGAGAGTTTATTGAAGATATATGATAGTATGCTCATTTTGAAGAAGTTGCGGCGTAACTCTCCTCTCACATTATGCGTAGGCGTGGCTCAAAAAACCAACTAAACTGAAGATTACGGCGTAACTCCCTCCTAGGATTACGTCGTAACTAATTAGGACAAATGATGTTCCGCGCCATTTGCAAAGCTACCGTAACTCATTCCACAAATACGTCGCAATCATGATTTATTGAAGATACGGCGTAACTCATTTATGATGTTACGCCGTAACCAGCTTTTCCAGAGCAAAATACGAAGAAATGGATGTTACGGCGTAACTCTCAACTTAAGTTACGCCGTAACCAGATCTGGCTTATAAATACCGCCCAAATTCCAGCATTTCTATTCATTCACTCCATACACCAAATCAGAGAACGTGGGTAGAAGGTTGAAGGCAGATCTTGAGGAGCATATGGAGCCATCTCCAAGGGAGAAATCACTCCCCTACGATAAGCATTAGCAATTTATCATTTCTTTACTTTCAATTCATGTATTTCAATATGTTAAACATTGAATCGATTGTTCTAGTTAATATGAGCGGTTAAGCACCTCTGGTGCTAGCCTAGTTATGATTCCTTGATTGTTTTTGTTTATGTTTACATTGCTTACGTATAATTGTTTCTAGTGTATGCATGCATAGTTTGTTGGTAGCTACCCTTGTTTTGGTAGTTTTGAATGGTGGTAGTGGCTAGTTACTTAGGAGATATAA
>OU343218.1:98109662-98168930 GCA_910596185.1 Chrysanthemum makinoi | reverse complement strand
GGTCATTTGTTGTGGGTTGATGAGTGGTGGTTGATTATCACCTTCCATGATGAAAAGTGATGGGATTACTAACAAAGGTCACGAAAAAGGGGGATAGACTAGAAGGAAGCTAAAATGGGAAAAAGCTTACATGATAGGAATCAAGCAAGGAAACCTAAACGAGGTGGAAATCTAACTAGTTATTCGGATCCCTGCAGCGGCGCCAAAAACTTGATATATGCGCACAACGCTGCTCGTCAAAGGAACTTCCTTTTCGTCGAGCAAGTTTTTCAACACCCTAGGAAGTGAACCTAATCGCTGTAGTGTAGTATTAGGGTAAGCCTCGGGAATTGATATCATTCTCTGGGAATAGGAATGCTAGAGAGAAATTACTACGCTAAGGTTGGGGTTGAGGAAGATTATTTTTATCTTTTTATGTTTTTTAGAAAATGGAAAGGTACGAATCTCGGGGTATTGGATTTGGGGGTTAGTATTTTACCGATTACTCTACTTATCTAATTATCTAAACTAAGGTGAGTGTAGTCTATGTCTATTGTTGTGTGCTCTTATGATGATTAAAAATGTATTTACTTAGATGCTATTACTACCTAGTTATCTCCTATTGATGGTTGAATTGTCAAGTCCTTATTTTCAACGCGTTGTGTCTTCTAAGGTCGTAGGGTATGCGTTTCTCCCTAACTCTTTAAGTCTACCTTAAGGTTATTGCCTACGAAATCTCTAGCATTCATAAACTAACTCTAAGGTTATCTTTGGATGTTTACACTATAATAACTCTAGGTGATTATAAACTAATGTTTACAAAGATTACTTAAGCATTAAAAACATAACGGATGACCTATCGCAATACTAGGTCAATCACAATTAAGATAAGAGACAACCAATCAATATTCAATACCTAGGTTTCATAGATCTAAGCAAACACACAAGTAAATTAGCCGGACATGGAAAACATACGAGCATACAGACACAAAATTGAAGACATAGTTGAATTAATGAAGTAAATCACTTATCTTGTTGTAAAATAGGGTATGGAACCCTAAGATACTGCCCAAGACAGCCTATGTTCGGTTTAGGTTTTACTCCACAAAACTACCTCTAAAAATCTGAAAATTCAATTCTATATATAGAGTTACAATATGCGACGGCGTCACTTTTAATTGTGACGCGTCGGGTCGCCACCATTAGGTTTTCGTCTTGGCCACGCAACTCTGGACGGCCACCTTATGCTTGTGACGCCGTCGACTTCAACCTCGACCGCGGATCCAAATCTAAGTCGTCTGAGTTGTGACACCCTACTCTTTAAACCCGATGCCGTCACTTGTAAAATAGCAATTTTCTCTCGAGTCGTCTCAGGTGTATCGCGACGACGTCGCAATTAAGCTGTGAAGTTGTCCCCTTCAGTTCCAGCAGCTTGAGTGTCTCGATTTTTGACTTTGGCCATTTTCTTCATATTTCCGCGCCTTTTCGTCCGAATAAGTGTCATTCCAGCAATTTTCCTTCAAGAGACCTAAAAAGTGAAAAGGAACGAAATTAAGTAGTAACGGATACAAAAGTGATCAATTAAGGGCTTAAATGACCCCTCAAAAGTGCACCTTTTAAATCCTTATCTTGTAGTATTCGGTAAAACCGAGGTCGTCCCAAGAGCTATGTCTCTGGATTTTAACTAAGTCTAGGTGTCACAGATTTCAAGGTTGAAATGATTAATTAATAACTAAAGACAGGAAAATAAAATAAAGAAAGCAAATAAAGGTGGGGGTTGTGATCAATTGAGGAGAAGTGTGCTAACCTAGTTACTCATCCTATCAAGTTAAGTTCACGTTTAATTACTTCCAATTGCTTCAAGTGGGGGTAAAAGTTGCTAGGACAACATTTGGTCAGTTCGTCATAACCTATCAGCAAAGGCTTCCACCAGAGAACAAGATACTACCGTTATATGTCCAATTGTTTTTAGTCCCCTAAGCCAAGTCATTAAGTTCCGCTACATGCAAGATTCATAAAAATGAGTGCCCGGGCGCTAGCATCTTAAACACTCATCCCTGACTTCTTAAGTTCATCCAAACTGTAGGTGATCTGTTGGTCAAATCGCACGCGCGAAGGGTCGTCAGTTGGACAATTCTTACCCTTCCCACTCGTCTACGCACTTAGGGTCGTTGGTTATATCTCCTAAGTAACTAGCCACTACCACCATTCAAAACTACCAAAACAAGGGTAGCTACCAACAAACTATGCATGCATACTCTAGAAACAATTATAATGTAAGCAATGTAAACATAAACAAAAACAATCAAGGAATCATAACTAGGCTAGCACCAGAGGTGCTTAACCGCTCATATTAACTAGAACAATCGATTCAATGTTTAACATATTGAAATACATGAATTGAAAGTAAAGAAATGATAAATTGCTAATGCTTATCGTAGGGGAGTGATTTCTCCCTTGGAGATGGCTCCATATGCTCCTCAAGATCTGCCTTCAACCTTCTACCCACGTTCTCTGATTTGGTGTATGGAGTGAATGAATAGAAATGCTGGAATTTGGGCGGTATTTATAAGCCAGATCTGGTTACGGCGTAACTTAAGTTGAGAGTTACGCCGTAACATCCATTCTTCGTATTTTGCTCTGGAAAACTGGGCTGCAGTAACATCATAAATGAGTTACGCCGTATCTTCAATAAATCATGATTGCGACGTATTTGTGGAATGAGTTACGGTGTAGCTTGCAGCGGCGCGGAACATCATTTGACCTAATTAGTTACGATGTAATCCTAGGAGGGAGTTACGCCGTAATCTTTAGTTTAGTTGGTTTTTTGAGCCACGCTTCTGTTACGGCATAATGTGAGAGGAGAGTTACGCCGTAACATCTTCAAAATGAGCATACTATCATATATCTTCAATAAACTCTCCAAATCCGCGTCTCATTAGCTCCAATGCTCGTAATTTACCTGAAAGTGAAATATAGAGGAAAACAAGCGTAAATCCATATAAATGATATAAAATACGAGCATTATCGGGGGAAATTGACACTTAATATTCAGGACTATTTGATGTTATCAAATATCCCCCAGTTGAACTCTACTTGCCCTCAAGTAGACCTTATTAGATAGATTTCCAAAAAGATATCTCCCATTACCTGGAAAATATAAGTTTACAAATCCCTTATGCTAGAATAAAAAAAAGCCGAACACCTCACGAAAGGAAACAAAACACTCAAATCTCTCAACTATTCTAAGTGTCAATTTCGGGGTGATCACTCAACACACACATAGCATGTATTCTATCATAAGCTTGGCGGTTACACAAATCTCCACCACTAGAGTTAAGGGCTAGACAATTCTCGAAGGAAATATGGGTAGACACGACAAAGGTTAAGGGTGAGTTGTCATTACTAACGTGTCACGGCGAAGTGGACAAAATCAATGATACATGACCAAATCCAAGGCCAAGACAACAAAGATTGCTCGCTGCATCACCTATACACGCTTCATGACTAAAGGGTAGGATAAGACATGGGAGAAAATTGGTTTAAAATAAAATCAAGAAAATAATCTAAATCTATAACCAAGTCATCACCACTTACCGTTCATCCAAAGTTCAAGTTTCGAAGTCAAGAAACCGGATCATGATAATACCAGGTAGATGTGCCATTAGAGGACGTCATGATGGGCACATTAACTCCATTCTTCAAATGTGACCGAGGTGGCCTCCTTGATACTAAATCTATAATTAGCTCATAACATAGTGTTTATAACTTCGCACTTTATAATCAAATAACTATAACTATTTTTTTTATCGAATCACAGCAATTGTTTCCCCCATAACTAATAAACATAACATCCCCTACTTGAGATGAACAATATGAGAATTTGGGGGGGTTTCAATGATCTTTAAGTATATGTCGTCGACGAAAGCGTGATTCCCAAACCTTTCCACTTGAACCTTGAACTTAGGCAAACAACGACTTTCCAATTACAAATAAAGACTACAGGGTAGGCTAAGGTGTATGGGTGTAAGGAAACAATATGTTGGGTGAACAAAATGAAAGGAATGGCTCAGATGGGTGTATCTAGGGGTATCTTGCACTAAATGTGAGTGCAACAAAGGGTTTAACATGGGGGTCGAGAAGTCGAGATGACTAATCGATAGACACACAATGATAGGCTATTTTGGTGATAATCCTATAATACTGCCTTCTTAAACTGAAAAGTCCAAATACATCGAGCTAACTCAACATACCTCGTCTATAGTCTTGAAATGATGCAAAGGCCAAGTTCTAAAGTTTACAAGCTACCGGCACACTCATAATTTGGTGGATGATACGCTTACAACGCTCGGGTCAAAGGAACTTTTCGTCGAAAGTTTTTCAACACCCTAGGCAGTGAACCTAATCGTTGTAGTGTAGTATTAGGGTAAGCCACGGGTATTGATATCGTTCTCTAGGGGAATAGGAATGCTAGTAAGAAGTTACTACGCTAAGGTTGGGGTTGAGGAAGATTATTTTTTTTATCTTTTTTATGTTTTTTTAGAAAATGGAAAGGTACGAATCTCGGGGTTTGGATTTGGGGGTTGGTATTTCTACCGATTACTCTACTATTATCTAATCTAATTAACTAAGCTAGGGGTAGTCTATGTCTATTGCTGTGTGCTCGTATGATGATTAAAAATGTGTTTACTTAGGTTTTATTACTCCCTGGTTATCTCTTATTGATGGTTGAATTCTCACGTCCTTATTCTTAACGCGTTTGTGTTTCTAAGGTCGTAGGGTATGCGTTTATCCCTAACTCTTTGAAGCTACCTAAGGTTAATAACTACTTAAATCTCTAGGATTCATAAACTTAACACTAAGGTATTCTTTGGATGTTTAGCCTTCAATTCCACTAGTAATTAAGTTAAGTTATTGAACTTTGACCTTAAATATTTTTGTTTGTGTTATATAATACTTGATGCAAATTATATGAATGGATTGTGTTTTAAATCTATTTTTCATTAGTATATTTTTCATCTACTATTGTATAACACAAACAAAAATATTTAAGGTCAAAGTTAGACCAAAGTCAATAGGGACTATAAATTTGGGACGGAGGTAGTATATGCTAAGGTTCAACAAAGATTAATCAAGCATTAATAACACAACGAATGACCTATCGTAATACTAGGTCAATCACAATTAAGATAAGAGACAACCAATCAATATTCAATAACTAGGTTTCATATTACCTAAGCAAACACACAAGTACATTAGCCGGACATGGAGAACATGCAAGCATACACACAATCAATTGAAGACATAATTGAATCAATAAAGTAAAACACTTATCTTGATGTAAAATAGGGTATGGAACCCTAAAATAATGTACAAGACAGCCTTGGTTCGGTTTAGGTTTTTACTCCACAAAACTACCTCTCCAAAACTAAAAAATCGATTATATATATAGTGTTACAACCTGTGACGGCGTCACTCTTTAATTGTGACGCCGGGTCGGCCGCCATTAGGGTTTCGTCTTGGCCATGTCAACTCTGTGACGGCGTTACCTTATGCCCGTGAGTGTCTCAACATGGCCACGTCAACTTGATTTGTCCCCTTTCAATTCAGCAGATTGAGTGTCTCGATTCTTGACTTTGGCCATTTTCTTCGTATATTCGCGCCTTTTCGTCCGAATAAGTGTCATTCCAGCAATTTGCCTTCAAGAGACCTAAAAAGTGAAAAGGAACAAAATTAAGTAATAACGGATACAAAAGTGATCAATTAAGGGCTTAAATGACCCCTAAAAAAGATACCTTTTAAATCCTTATCAGTGGATTTGGGGTAAATAATTGGAAACAGATAAGGCTAATCTCACCATATAATATCAAGGGTTATAATGTGCTCGGCTAAGGTCTAATCTAGTCAGGTTAAGAAAAACATGTTAAAATTCTAAAAATGGCATAATTTTTCAAAATAAACTAGAAAAACGAGGGCAAAATAAAGTTCAAGAGACAATTCTACTCCCGTCCCCCCACTTGAAATGTAGAAAGTCCCTTTTGTACTAAGCGTTAAATAAAGGTGAAGAGAAAAGTAGAATTAGAGCGAGAACTTCCCTGAAATTTGCTCCAAAAAGAAAGAAGGCCCATGAAAAGAATTGTGCCTTCGCATAAGCATCCACGAGCAAACTTCAATCCCTGAAATCACACAACCGACAAGCATAATTCTAAAAAAGAAAATGAAAAATGAAAAAGAAACCTAACTTACTTTCTTAGGAATCACAGTTGCATTTAGCGTACGCAACAAGCCTTTTAAACCACTTGGTGTCCCATGTTGACGAGTGTAGTCTTGAGGGCTTACATGGAACATACCCACAAAGTTCATTTAAAAACTAATACAAGGTTATTGTGTTTAAAAAGAAAGAAGTGTTACAGAGGATAGTTACGTCGTAACCCCTATAAAGAGTTACGCCGTAATTAAAGCAAAACCTGGCAGACGCTATAGGAGTGTAGCTACGGCGTACCCATTGCATGGGATTACGCCGTAATTGCTAATGCTCTGAGAAGAACTACTGCAAAAAGTATGTTACGGCGTAACCATAAGAATGAGTTACGCCGTAACTGTGGACAGATCAGGTCCCCGTTCAGTATGCAGCAGCATCTTTCTCCGTTTTCCTGCAAAAATGGTTACAAACACAAAACCCAAAAGAAATGGAAATAAAACAAATGAAAAGGATAATTCGGGTTGTCTCCCGAAAGAGCACTTTTCTTTATTTACGAGTTTTTAAGTTAGACTCAAGGCCATAGGGCTTTATGGCGGCCTTTGAACTTGGCCAACTTCCTCCATATTCTTTCATTAAGTGTCTTACCCAAGCAACATTTGTAGCAATGAGGAGATATTCCTTAGTCTCGATCTTTGAATTTTACAAAAAACTTTTCGTCCGGCCCTAAGTGGTATCTAGTAAACTCATATTTTTCAACTACAATCGGTGGCGGCCTTTTATACGGAATGCCAAAAAGTTTGCACCTTCTTTGCTCATATGCTTCATCGTCGGGGTCAGTGAACCCATCTTCACCTTGTAGTTCAAGGTAATCCGAAATCCCTTCTATATCATCATTGTCAGACTCGGTACCTTTAAACCATTTATCGTCGAGTAAATCTTCCACTAGTACCCGTTTGCATTCCTCTTTCTCATTTCTCGTCGAATGTTTGGTATCTTCATCCGATACTTCATTTATGTCGTACGGAACTTCTTCTCTCGGGTCTTCTTTACTCATACATCCTTTCCAGATCTTCTCCTTAGTTAACGCATCTACCTTCCCATATTTGATTTTGACCCAATTGTCAAATCCCAAGTTGTCTAGCCAAGGAAACTCTATTCTTTTTGCGTCATTGGTTGAGGTCCAAAAGAATTCATCCTCCCCAACTCTCTCTATACTGCTTCCCCCATTACATTTATCATTATAAGGGTTGCAAGATGCCTAAAAAACTTCGCCAGGGGTTTTTATTTTCTTACACCAATGACTTCGAGCTCCTTCGTCATTGATGTTGCTTAAGGGATCCTCCATGCAGTAGATATCATCATTTATGGACTCTTTCTAGAGACAATGCTCCTCATAATCAATCTTGAGCTTTCTTAGAAGATTTGGATTAATTTTGGCATCCCCGAATTGTACCGAATACCAATCGTCAAAGGATAAATCTCCGAACTATACATTATGTCTTTCGAGGTCATGAGGGCATGTCCGTTCATCGTCTTTTATATTAGTACCCCCGGAGCAATATTCGCGGAACGGATTGCATGTAGGCCATGCTCGTGTGGACTCATCGTCAGTGATAACTATCGGAGTGCAACAGTGCATAATGGGTGGTTCCTCCTCTTCTTGGAATGAGAGCTTTTCCAATCTTTCTTCATCAGTATATGCAGGCCACATGTATTTGTTATCCTTGAACCTTTCATTATCATCTCCTCCTTCGTAAATTTTGTTACGAGGGTTGCACGAGGCCCAAAGATCGTACCATTCACCATTAGATATAAGTATTTTTTTACACCAATGATACTTCCTTTTGGATGGAGATTGAGGGCATAAATTAGTATCTTTTGACCATCCGTTAATAACATTCGTCCTTGATTCATCTAACTCGATAAATTTATCATACCATGTATCCCAGCACGTAACTCTCGAGGGTTGGTTACGGCAACTCTTCCTTCGAACCATCAGTATTTTTCTCATCAATAGTTCCACGTTCACTATCTAACCCCTGGTTATGCAGTAACTCATCATAAGGGTTACGACTTAACTTCACACTGTCGCCGAATTGTTGGTGGTAGAATCAACTTGCAACTTTGCATCTTCATCAGAAAAAATGGCCTTGCACACCACCATGGGTTTTGTCTCTTCCGGTTAGTGTTATTTTTCTTTACCTTCTCACTAAGCTTCTCCACCATTGTTTCTAGTTTTTTAAGGTTGTGTCGTGATTTGAGAGGCTTCTATTTGTGTTTTCCTGGAAATCTTTTAGCCAATCAACTTGTTCTTTTTGCCTTTGGGCTGAGGTTTCCAGAAATTTGTTAATGGTTTCTTCAATGTTGGGCTTTCTTCCTTCATAAGGCTCACGGTTGTAATTTCCAGGAAGTCCTCCACGATAGCCATTACTATTACGATTATCCTCATAAAACGTTCGATTTTCTCCATATTAACTTCTTCGACTGTGCTATCTTCATCAATGCGAGGAAATTTTTTTGGTGAGATGTCCTCCTCCACAGCTTTTGCAACCTACTTGGATGGCATGAACACTTACTCTGAGCTTGAGCATATCCCGACCAAGATTTTCAATTTTACTAGTGATGGCGGCAATTCCATCAAGGTTTCCGTTGAGGTTTCTTTTGCTTCCTCCATCGTGCCACTTTAGGGAATGATCGGCCATTTTTTTGATAGATTCAATGGCAAGAGTAGGGGTCATGCTTGGAATTGGTCCTTGGTAGTCCAACATCTATCTTGTAGTTACGTTAATTCCTTTGTAAAAAATGTTGACCTTTTGTTGGCTATTCAGGTCATGAGTTGGACATTTGTAGAGAGAGTTGTATCTATCCTAGGTTTGATACAATGTTTCATCGTCATCTTGGTTGAAATTATGGATCTCCATGAGCTGATTAGATATCTTTGACGGAGGACAATATCTTTAGATGAAGTGTTTTTTTAGTAGAGCCCATGTATCAACTGCCCAGCTGGCAATCTTTCGATCCACCTTCTTGCTCCCCCAGTAAGAGTCATGGGGAACACCCTTAGCATAATAGCGTCATGAGAAACACCCGGAATGTTGAAAAGACTTGCAATGTACAAGACATTCCCAACGTGCTCAGACGCATCTTCGTCCCTGTTTCTTGAAAAAGGGTTAGCACGAAGCTCCCTCATAAACGGATCTTTAATTTCGAAACGGACATTAGCTCCAATTGCCGATCTTACGAGCCCCTGCCCTTGTTCTTCTCTTGTCAACGCCAAATATTCCTCAAGAGTGAGGTCATCAATGTTAACAACTTCCATGGTACCTGAAACTTGAAAAGCGATCGTGAGAAATTGTGAAAATTTAAAACAAAACAAATATGAAAGACTTAACAAAAATCCTAATATAACTCCCCGACAGCGGCGCCAAAAACTTGATGCAGGTTTTACTGACCATGTTTTAATATTTATAAAGTCTCGTTATACCTATGGTCTACCCTAATGCACTAACGGGCAGTGTACCCGGTTGTGTGTAGTGTAGTATCCGGTAAAACCGAGGTCGTCCCAAGAGCTATGTGTCCGGATTTTAACTAAGTCTAGGTGTCACAGATTTTAAGGTTGAAATGATTAATTAATAACTAAAGAAAGCAAATAAAGACGAGGGTTGTGATCAATAGAGGAGAAGTGTGCTAACCTAGTTACTCATCCTATCAAGTTAAGTTCACGTTTAATTACTTCCAATTGCTTCAAGTGGGGGTAAAAGTCGCTAGGACAGCATTTGGTCAGTTCGTCCTAACCTATCAACAAAGTCTTCCACCGGAGAACAAGCTACTACCCTTGTAAGTCCAGTTTTTTTTAGTCCCTTAAGCCAAGTCATTAAGTTCCGCTACATGCAAGATTCATAACAATGAGTGCCCGGGCGCTAGCATCTTAAACAATCATCCCTAACTTCTTAAGTTCATCCAAACGGTAGGTGATAAGTTGGTCAAATCGCACAAGCAAAGAAGGGTCGTCAGTTGGTCAATTCTTACCCTTCCCACTCAGTCTACCTACTTAGAGTCAGTTGGTTATATCTCCCTAGTAACTAGCCACTACCGCCATTCAAAACTACCAAACAAGGGTAGCTACCAACAAACTATGCATGCATACACTAGAAACAATTATACGGAAGCAATGTAAACATAAACAAAACAATCAAGGAATCATAACTAGGCTAGCACCAGAGGTGCTTAACCGCTCATATTAACTAGAACAATCGATTCAATGTTTAACATATTGAAATACATGAATTGAAAGTAAAGAAATGATAAATTGCTAATGCTTATCGTTAGGGAGTGATTTCTCTCTTGGAGATGGCTCCGTATGCTCCTCAAGATCTGCATTCAACCTTCTACCTACGTTCTCTCGATTTGTGTGTGGAGTGAATGAATAGAAATGCGGAATTTGGGCCTTATTTATAGGCCGATCTGGTTACGGCGTAACTTGTTGAGAGAGTTACCGTAACATCCATTTCTTCGTATTTTGCTCGAAAAGGGTTACGGCGTAACATCAGAAATGAGTTAGGCCGTATCTTTAATAAATCATGATTACGCCGTATTTGTGACGGCGTAGCTTGCAGCGGCGCGGAACATCATTTGACCTAATTAGTTACGGTGTAATCATAGGAGGGAGTTACCGTAATCTTCAGTTTAGTTGGTTTTCTCGAGCCACGCCATACGGCGTAATGTGAGAGGAGAGTTACGCCGTAACATCTTCAAAATGGGCATACTATCATATATCTTCAATAAACTCTCCAAATCCACATCTCATTAGCTCCAATGCTCGTAATTTACTTGAAAGTGAAATATAGAGGAAAAGAAGCGTAAATCCATATAAATGATATAAAATACGAGCATTATCGGGGGAAATTAACACTTAATATTCAGGACTATTTGATGTTATCGCGGGTAAAATTATCTTTTTGCGGGTAACCAAATGCCCCATTATTGGCAATATTTGTTGAAAATCAACAATGAAACCAATACAATTAGGAATGGCAATGGGGCGGGGCGGCCATCCCCATCCCAAACCCGATAACAAAAATCATCCCCAAACCCGCCCCAATCCCCATTGGGGATCTTATTGGGGCGCCCCTTTGGGGCGAGATACTCCCCCAACCCGCCTCATTTCCAATTGGGGTCTTATCGGGTTGTCTTTTTTTAGTGTGATACTCCATACTTGTGTCGCTCCCCATTTATTCTTATTTTTATACTATTAACAATATAATTTTATGGAATAACTTGAAGAATCGAGAACCATTAATAATATATTAATCATTGGAATAAATCAAAACTTTATAGAATAGTATGACACAAAACAAGCTTCAATGATCACAGTTTGAAATATTACAAAAGATAAAAACTAACAAAAATTACAGAATTGTCTTTAGTACGTAAATACTAACACAATATTTTATGTATGTAGATATATGTATATGTATAGATGTTTTGGGCGGGATGGTGTGCCCGCCCCCCCAAACTTGATAAGAATTCCTGTTAAGTCCCCAAAAACCGTCCCGAAACCCGTTAAGCATGCCCCGCCCACCCAAATAAGTTCTTTTCGGGTTCCCCCGTCGTTCGGTTTTTTGCCATCCCTAAATACAATGGCTTTTTTACGTCGCTTTCTGTAGGATATTAGGATCAACATTAACATAGTTACGAGTCTAAGTGTACTTTGTAATTATATTAGGTGTTAGGCATAAATAGGATTAGGTAGCTTGGAATGGAAGGTAACCTAAGCTTTGTATAGGTTATGTTATGGTTTCCTTAACCGACTAGATGAAGGTTTCTTCTCCCCTCATCTCTATAAATAGAGGTGAAGGGGGATGTTACCTCTTAACATTCTTTTTCCTCGTTGTAATAGCTTTATTAGGTGATTTAATAAAGGTTTGGTACGAGGGTATATCGTGTGCATATTCTTGTTGGTTCTTTGTAGTCTCGTGTCTCAGATTTGCTACTTGTGCTCGATATAACTCGCGCTCTAGAGTTCCGCGATCGAACTTCGGTTTTGTCATAATTGTCCAACGGTGGTATCGAGCCACAGGTTAGTTGTCATCTCCAAAGATCGAGTGCTAGATCGAGGTCCCGAAGTTCGCTCGCGGAGAGGTACGCGGGTTTCAAATCGTATCTTGGATTAGTTGGTTTTTTGAACGCGAAGAAGACGAGGTAGTTTGCCGATCGTTTAGATTTGCTTTTCTTTCAAACATGTGATACAGTGTTTACTACAAAGCTGGTGAAAGGATTTATTGGTACTTGTTTTTAATAATTGTGATTATTAAAATGTTTCCAACAAAGGTACTTTAAAGATACAAGGTTTTTTTTGTTTTAGTTTAAAACCACTTCAGTTTAATTTGCTTTTAACGATTAAATTGAAGGTTCAATGTTGTTTTAGAATTTCTTGTGGTTCAAGTTTCGATCGTGGTTTCCTTGGGTTTCAAGTTAACGTTCGAGTTTGCTTGTACGAGATCGAGGTTTTAAGGTTTTCCTAATTAATTCGATTTGCGAGATTGTTTTTTTTAGCAACAACGGGTATATTGCATACGGCTTGTGAGGCTTGTCGGTAAAGTTGATTAAGAAACAACTTGACAAGTTTTTTTAGCAAGTTAAAAGATGAATGACTAGTTTTTCTAACTCGGTTTGACATCAAAAAATTCGATGGGAAGAATGACTTTGTGTTATGGCAAATAAAGATATGTGCTTTAATGGTACAGCAGAGATGTGACGCTGCAATAGAGACATTATGCGTATATATGGATGCAGGTGAAAAGGGTGATTTGATGAAAAGGCATACAATACCTTGATTCTATGCTTGGGAGACCGGTTTAACGGAAGTTACCAAGGAAACAATGTTGTAGGAATTTGGACAAAGCTGGCTAGTCTCTATATGACTAAGTCCTTAGCAAACCGATGTATCTCAAGAAGAAGCCTATTAACGTATTATATGAGTCCGTGTATGAAACTTGGTGATCATATAGGTGAGTTTAATAAGTCGATACTATATTTGGAGAATATTGATATTGAGATTGAGGATGAGTATCAAGCACTTATGTTACTTACGTTGTTGTCATCGTCTTATGAAAGCTTAATGGAAAAATTGTTGTATGGGAGGGAATCCTCGACAATGGAGGATGTTCTGGAAACTCTGAATTCAAGGGAGTTGAAGAAAATAACTGAAGGCGTAAAGAAAGAAACTGGTGACGGGTTATATGTAAGGGGAAGGTCAGATCATTAAGGGAAAGCTCATTCTGGTGGAAGTTCGCGGTTTAAGTCAAGGGGTGGAACTAGTAAACTCAAGTGCTTCATATGTCATTCATAGGGTCATCTGAAGAGAGATTTTCCAATAAAAAAGTCAAGTGGGTTCGTCAAGAAGGGTAAACATGATCAGGATTCTGATTCTTTTAATGGCGGGATAATGCCTACTTTGGAGAAGCCTTGGTGGTAGTCGGGAATGATGAGATTATTGAATTGGTAATGGATTGAGGTGGCTCTTATCATATGACACCTAGGAAGGATTTCTAGTATGACTTTAAGGGTTTTTATGGTGGTTCGGTTCCTTAAGGTGATAACACGATATGCACTAGTAGAGGGACAGAAAAATTAAAGATACCGCGATGGATCAAGCTTTATACTAGAAGATGTCAGGTATGTTCCAAGGTTAAGAAGAAGTTTGATTTCATTTGTTGAGTGTTCATATTGTTGTCGATTGATCTCACATAAACTAAAATCTAAAGTTTTTGAAAACGTAAATTGGTAAAACTATTCAACCCCTTTCTGTTTCCACAATCGTGATACATTGGTCACGACTCCAATGCATCTAACATTGATGAGTGGTGTGTATGACACTACACTACACAACCGCATGATCATATCAAATCATAAACATATCATATCATAACATAGCCTAGGATCGGTTGCCTTATCGGTTGAATGTGCTTTCGCTAGGAAGGTTTGGACGCTTATTAGTAATTGGTGTGCTATTCCTTTTCATACATTTACGTCTCATGAGCAATGGAAAGATTGGTTTAGTGTGTGGCATGCTTCAAAAGAGAAATTTTATCGAGTATACGTTATCTTTGCATCTTCATTTTGGTAGATATGGAGGTACTGCAATAACAACACTTTTTTTCGCATCCAATGAGAAATAGTGATATATTTTACAACATCCTTTCATTTACTTATTATTGGCTCTATCATAGGGGCACATGTCGTGTAATTGGTTAGAATGGTTAAAAAAATCCTTCGATACATACGAGCTCTTGTTGCTGCTGAGAATATCGAGCATCTCGAGTTTGTTTGGTTCTTTTGTTTCTATGTCTTGTTGTTTTTGATTTTTCTCGAGGCTTGTTTGGATTTACATAAAAAATATTTCGGAGTGAAAATTGGTGTCTCGGCTTCCATGAGTGGGGATTGTTCTCTTTTCTCGGATTGGCAAGAGTTTTTTTTTATCACTTTTGTAGTCCTCGTATTTAAAGTCTCAGGTAGATTCTATAAAATGTAGCTTCTATTTATTTCTAGTCTTGTTTTTGTACTCTTTGGCTTCTAACGCCTTGCTAATAGCTTTTTTATATATTTATTTCACGTTAAAAAACAAAAATGTCTCAACATTGAAATGATACTTTTATCAACAACCTTCTCGGGATGTCGCAACATCTAAACTTATCATATTCGTAAAATCTCGCTACACCTTCATCCCGAAACTCAAGATCTTCAAAACCTTAGTTTTCTCCGTCTGATAGCCAATATACTATGCCACCATACACACCCGAACAATATTATCTTCAACAACAATTTTAACATCTTCAACAGAGTTCACCACAATTCTATCCAGCACAACCACAACCACCACTGCCACAACCACTACTGCCACAACCATAAACCGAACAAGCATCATAAGAAACCCACGAAGAAAAGGCTCCAAGAAAAAAGAAATGACCAAAAAAAACAACAACCACCACCACCACAACAACAACCGAAAAGATAAACACTCGTTGGATGACCAAGAGGAAGCATTATTAACCGAGTATTATGTTGTCGTTTCCTAGGATAACCAAGTCGAAAAAGAGCAATATTAGCTATCATTTTGGTTTTGGCTTCTTAATAGGTTCAACAAAACCTATCTACACAAACATACCAAGGATGTGATTACGGAAAAGTGGGAAACGTTGAACGATAATTGCAAAAATTTCAACTTTATCTATAAATGTTTAAAATGTTTGAGTAGAAGCGGGAAAAACAAGGTTGATCTTTTGAGCCGTTGTAGGAGTTCATTTTGCTATGAGACAAAAAGAAAGGCATTTACTCAAGACGGGCCATGGAAAATCTTGACAAAACACCCCAAGTGGGATGCGGCCGAACCCGTTGATATAGGTGATGACACCATATTTATCAAGCTATTCGGAGATGATCCGAGACCACGTCCCTCCAACAAACCACGTGCAGTGAAAATAGTAACACGTCGTGCACCACAGGGATTAACTCGCAATATTTTGGGAGACTTTACAAAATAAACTTAGACTCAAGCGAGAGGTCGCTCAAGAGATGTACGGGATGACTAAAGTGAAAGACGGGACAATAATGAAGTTGGGAGAAATTAAGTTTCTCAGCACTAGCATCGCGAGCCGAGGAGGATGCCTTCTTCATCAACATGCAAAAAGAAAAAATCCGAGCAAAATATAGACATGATATGTAGTTGTCTACGTTCTTTTTTATATTTTTTCTGTGCGTTTTTATATTTTATTTTCGTATTGTAATTTGTATTTTTATATATGAAAAATTAGTTGGTTTCAGAAAAAAGGAAAAGAAAATAAAATGATGGGTCCCAAAAGTGGGGTTTTGGATTGAGTGACTAGGGAGGGTGTTTCTGGGTGTGTAAGTAATAAGGAAATTGATAAGTAAAAATGTTGAGATAACATGATGTGACATAACTGTTTGCTTTGACTTTGGTAACGATATCATTTACTTAAAAGACAATTGTGCCAAACACGTATAGCGTGCTCGACCCATTTTTCTTGCGTTCTCAGAGCACATTGTATCGTGGCTTGAGCCATTTCTATTTTAACTATCATCTCAGCATCTCACTTTTAACACTTACATACTAAAATACCTCTTCCCTTATGGCTTGAGCCATTTCCACCTTTTGGGACCTACTATTTTATTTCTTTTTCTATTTTTTCAAACTAACTAATTCTTCATTCATCAAATAAAAATAGAAATTATAATACAAAAATAATAGTAGAATACAAAATTAAAAAAAAAACATATGAAAATTTAAAAAATACATGAAATTATGAATAAACTAATTTTCTTGTTGATGTTGTTGATGTCATTGCCAAATATGCTAAATAATATTTCATCAAAAATTTATGTGTGTTTTTATCATGTAGTTATTTGGTTTTTCCCATTTCTTCGAATCTCGATCCAAGTATGTTGTAAATTTTCCTGCTGACTAATATATAAGTCATTGAGTTCAATTCTGGAAAACTTTTGATCTTTCAAAATCATGTTATGCAATATGATACATGTGTACATGATTCTTCGTAGTTTGTTGAAGGTGTAAGCACATGTCGGTTGTTGTATAATTTCCCCTACGTATTTGGAGAACACCAAAAGCTCTTTCAACATCCTTTTGAGCACCTTCATGTAACTGTTTAAATTAGGCATTTCTCTCGTCTCTTGAAATTGAAAATGATTTGACAAAAATTGCCCAATGGGTGAATCTCGTTGCTAGGTAATACCCTTTTTCAAATATAACTCCATTTACTTCAAACAACCATAGAGCGATGCCATCAAGAAGGTTGTCGAATCGAAAATTATTTAAAACGTTAAGATCGCTATTCACACCCGCTACCCCAAATTTGCACGCCAAATTCATAAAGCGCATTTATGCCACAACTTCAAGCATTTTATAGTTGGATATTTTATATCACCTCTACCAAATTGTCCGTGCCATGATTTTGGGCGTTAACCATTCCCAATGCTTACAATCAATACTTTCAAGCATTCTCATAAACCCATGAACCTTTTATGTTGCATATAAATTTTGAATGCCATTAATGTCAGGTTTTCTTAAAAACTCGAGCATATACAAATCAATAATGCACTTATTAAAGTTATTTAGACAATTGCATGCACAACGTTTACCCATTTGTACCTATTCATAATATGAACAAGGTTTTGTGCCGTATGCGAGTTAGTGTATGGCGGAATTGCATTTCATAATAGGACTAATACTCTTTTGATCCGTAGCATCGGGTCAAACTTTAAAGAGTTTAAAATGGTGGGGAAGGGATCGGAGTATAAGTTTCAATACCTTTTACTATTTCTAAAAATAGTTTACGGCTCATATGAAATCAACGTCTAAAATAGTACTCGGATATTTTGATCATCACCAAAATAACGTCCAACAAACGTTGTTCAACAACATCACATTCAAGGTGTATTGGATTGCATGTAATGTAATCTTTCAGCTTGTTGTTGTTGCAATGATTGTTGATACTGAATAGCTTGCGTAATCAACATAATGTCACTCAAATCATCGACATCGGGCGCATTGGAAGAAGAATCATCACTAGACATTTTGGTAGAAAGTGTGTGTTTTTGGTAGCAAATGTTATGTGAAAATTGGTTAAAATGGGGCAATATATATAGTGTTTAAAAAAAGAATATTAGAATGAAAAGAAACCTGAAAAATTATCCATTTGAAAATGGCATAATTTTTGTCATCTTCCACCACACGCTAGTTAACTGGCTCCAGATATGGCGTTGGGGTGGGGAGGTTGGTATCGTGGCTTGAGGGTGGCGGTGCCAAATGAGGTGCCATGTGAGATTTGGCGTGCAAATGAGACATGTACCGTGTGCTCTCATGTATAACACAAATCTATGCATATCCCATTAATGATTTCAATCCTTTTATAGAGTTTGTTAGACTGCTTTTTCTATAGGAAATATCAAATCGGTATTCGAGCAAGAAATATCAAAATGTCTAATTCTTTTTCATTATCTTTACTTGAACAAGTTTATACTATCTGATTTCATTCATACAAACTTTTAGCAGAAAGCTTTTCTTGAAATCTCATAGGAGAAGTGACGAATTGGTATATAGTTATCGTGAAAGATCAACCTGATCTCTTATTTGCTTGAAAATGGAAGTAATTGAGGCAAAGATTTACGAGTACTTAGTCGGGGAATAAGTATTGGGTGACCCGCCGTGAGACAAATTCATGAACTAGATTAAACGTTAGTATCAGCGAGATATTCTCATTACCCGAGATATTAGGCTGTTTTGTTTTGTCATTAATTGGCTTTTGGCTTAGTTTTTAGTTATTGTGTAAAAATGTGACGTTGTGTGCTAATGTTTGATTCAGTGGGAGGTAAGGATAAATTACTTAATGATCAAGAGGGAATTTGTAGACTCTTTAAAAAATAAGAGAAGATATTATGGGCTCTCATAGATAACATTGACTATATTGCGTGACCACGCTGAATAAATGCACTTCATGTCAATGTTACCCGAAATGAGAACGAGAATAGAGAGTATATCGAAGTGCATGCTATGATAATTTCTTGAATATTACTTACAAAATGATAGTCTCTAATCTGTTGTTATGAACCTTGTCTAGTTTCAGCAACTGGAAGTAATCGAGGAGTCCAGTTATAAGGTGTGAGAGTTCTTATGACCCGATTACCTTATATATGTCTTACTAGTGACCTCTGTAAGGCAGTGATTGCACAAGCATATAATAATCACAAGTGGAAGTTTATAACAATAATGTGCATAGATATTATATATATATATATATATATATATATATATATATATATATATATATATATATATATATATATATATATATATATGAAATTGAGTCACATCCGTAAGTAAGGCCTAAAGGATGACACTGGTGCATCACAAATGAAAAGAAAATTTATTACAGAAATAATAAATAAAAGAATTGTAAGAATCAAATTAACATGATCAATTTAGTGAATTATAAATAATATAACTAAAAGTGTAAATTAAGGTATTAATAGGGGGAAGAATGAAAAATGGATAAATTCTTGTAGAACAAGAACATGTCCATTATATAAAGAAATCGAGTTAATTACATAAATGGTCCCTGTGGTTTGTCGGGTTTTATGGGTTTAGTACTTAAACTTTATTTTTTGCGGATCTCCTTCCTATGGTTTTGACCCATTACGGGTTTGGTCCCTTGACTATTTTTTGTATAAATTTGATCGTCAAGTGGGTGTTTAAATGGCTGAATTGACAGAAATACCCTCCTATCGTATGGTCCCTGTGGTTTGTAGCATATCATGAATTTAGTCTATACTTTTATTTATTTATTATTTATTCAACTATTTAATTAATATTATTAATAATTTCTTTATTTCAAAAACATTTTTTTCCTAATTTTTTTATAAAACTTTTTACGAGATTTTTTTTTTATAAATTTTATTACGAGATTTTTTATTATATTATTAATAGTTTTTAAGAGATTTTTTTTTAAATTTTTTATGAGATTTTTTATAAAAGTTTTTAAGAGATTTGTTATGAGATTTTTTATGATATTATTAATAATTTTTTTATTTCAAAATTTTTTTTGTCCAAATTTTTTAAGTAAGTTTTTCACAGATTTTTTAAAAAACTTTTTTCACATATTTTTTTAAAAATCTTTTTGAATTTTTACGAGATTTTTTTTTATAAAATTTTCACAATTAGCTTTTTAAAAAATTTGGTAATTAATATTTTACGAGATTTTTTATAAAATTTTTACGAGATTTTTCTATAAAATTTCTTTACAAGATATTATGATATTATTAATGATTTTAACGAGTTTTTTTTATAAAATTTTTTTACGAGATTTTTTTTAAAAATTTTTTTTACGTGATTTTTTATGATATTATTAATGATTTTTACGATTTTGTTTTTACAAAATTTTCTACGATATTTTTTAATAAATATTTTTTTACGAGATATTTTATGATATTATTAATGATTTTACTGAGATTTTTTATAACATTTTTACGATATTTTTTATGATATTATTAATAATTTTTAAGAGATTTTTTTTAAAAAAAAAAATTTAACAAAAAAAGTTGACATAATTTCTGTAAAAGTTTTGAAATAATCCGTCAAAATTTTAAAGTTTTTTTGAATTAAAAAAAATATTATTCAAAATTATAAAATTTTAATCTATTAAAAAATTTAAAAAACAGATTAAAATATTAAATTTTTAAAAAATTGTTAAAATATTAGACTTTTAATTAGTTAAAAAAATATTGTTTTTAAAGTTTTGACATAATCTATTTAAAAAAATTAAAGGTTTTTAAAGTTTTTAAAGTGTTAAAGGTTTGACATAGGTTTCTAAAATTTAAGAAAATATTGTGTTATTAGATTTTTAAAGTTTTAAAGGTTTGATATAGTTTTTTTTTTTGTTTTTTTTTTAAAGAACGAAAAAAAAAATCCTTTTTAAAATTTAAGAAAATTTTGACTAAATATGTATTAAGAAATAAAAATAAAAATTTATAAAAAAATGAATTAAATATTTAATACTAATGTTAATTAAATAGTTAAAAAAAATAAATAAAAATGACAAAGGACTAAATCTGTTTTACGAGACAAACCACATGGACCATATGTTAAGACAAACGAGGGTATAAGTGTCATTTTAACCATCCTTGACGGTAAAAAAGTGGTTAAGGGACCAAAACCGTAACGGGTCAAAACCATAGGGAGGAGATCCGCAAAAAAAAAGGTTTTGAGACTAAATCCGTAAAATACGACAAAACACAAGGACCATTTATGTAATTAACTCTAAAGAAATCGCTTCTCATTCTTTCTTCACTTAATCAAACTAAGAGCATCCGGTGTGGAGTTGGTTGTGGCTCGCCGTGGGTGACGTGGAGGTCCGCCGTCGCTCGCCGCCACACCGGGGTCGCGCGTGTGGCTCACCGTGGAAGTGAAAATCGTGGGGACGACGAGCTTAACTTCTGACACAAAAGCAGAACGGTTTGTGTGTTTGTGTGTGTAGTGTGTGTGTGTGTGTGTGTAGTGTATGTAATTGTACCAAATGAAGTTATGAGGTGGGGATATGAAGTGAGGAGAGGGTTTGTTGTGGTTAGTTGTGAAAAAATGAGATGCTGATGTGGCGCTGAGGTGGCGCGACGACGAAGTTAAGCCTCGTTTTGGCACCTAGAGCTCTAACATGCAACATCCCTAAACCTCTCTCTCCTCTCTCTCCTTTATTCGACCAAATACTCCTAGGGTCAAACACTAAATGTCGACCAAAGTCAACTTCGACTTTAGGGATTAAATCCCTAACTCGATCGAGGCATAAGTTGGTGATCCAGGATCACTAAAGAGGGTCAAGGTACAATATTTAGCGGTTTTCGAACGTAAAGAGTACTTGTTTATACCTGTAGCTTCCTTGTATAGGAGATCCTGAGATCAAATCGAGCAAACAAAAAGTACATGATCTGTGACTAGGGTTTAGCTATATTACTTTCGCATTACAATTAAGGTGATATAATCTAGAGAACCTTGCATCATCGTCAATTCACTTCAACATACATCACCGCCAATGTAAATTAAAATCATAAATTGCTCCAAAATCAATAGTAAAAAAACATTGTCATCTAGATCAATACTTAATTTACACCTTAGTGTTGAGTTAACTCGGTGCTTCATGGCATGTGACTAGATCTGGACATAATACAACCTATGTAGAAATAACCCCAGAGAGAATGTACTTAGGGAGTTAGTTTTAGAGTTTTTTTAAAGATGAATACAAGTCCCTTTAGTTACAGATGCGGTTCAGCAAGTAGATTATTTGAGAAGAAAAATGATGGAGTAAATGAGATCTAACAATGTCTCAGTGACTCCCTTTGATCTTCATAAAATATTCAAGCACTTAAATGTAATATACTTAGAAAAGTATCTAAGTCTCTAAGATACTTAGGAGAGAACTTTCTTGTGAAGATAAGTAAAAAAAACTTATCAAAGAAGTCAAAGAAAGTGAAATAGTTAGTAGAAATTAAATGTGAGAACAGTTTTCAATATTGTTCTTTAACGAAGGATTGGATACATTCTAATAATAAAAACATATAGATATAAGATCATTTGAGGACAAAAGATTATTTACATACCAAGGGATCAATCTCCACCCTCCATTTTTATTTGATCTAAAGGATGAAATTAATCTCAACAATATAAAAAACCAACTTTCATCCTTTTTTTTCAAATATTAATAACTTTAAAACCTAATCGTTAAAAAAATATCATTGTGACGAGATTTAATTATCTTTCTATAGATGAGACTTGATATACTTTCACAAATTTTTTTTTTTCGTATTTTCACGTTTTTAAGTTTTTTTACGTTCGAATTTAAGATTGAAAATCATATATTTATATAACACTAATTGATATTAGTAAAATCATATATTATATGTAATATCATTTGTGATATTAGTTTAAAATCACATATGATATCACATGTGATATTACATATCATATATGATTTAACACTAATATCACATGTGATATTCAATTTAGTGTTTTATCATATATTATTTTTTCATGAAATTTCAAGAACGCGAAAATAAACTTAAAAGATCGAAAACGAAAAAATGATTTTTTCTTTTCAAAGTATATCAAAGCCCGCCTATGAAAGATAATTAAATGCCGTTTGACGAACAGTAAATATTTTCGCTTAATGATAAACGTTTAGAGATATTTAAATTATAAAAATATGTGGAAATAATAAAATGCTTTTAAATCTCATTAATTTTCTTTTAGATGACTTGGACATGGAGTATTTAAATTCCTGTGATGGTAAAGTTGGTATGTAAAATAACTCTCCTCAAACATATAATGTAAATTTACTACATAGTTAAATGTTTGACACACCCTTAAGCTCGTCTATATATAAGAATGTTTCAAATGACTAAATGTTCATCTCTTGCATTAAACACCCAATCATCAAGAGTACTCCTCCATTGAACTAGTCCGTGAACCCATTTAGATTGATAGTTCATACTTACATATTTTCTTAAGTTTATGTTTATGTTAGTGAGGAGATCACCACACTTTATCTTTAAACTAAGATTAGTATAGTGCATCACTATTTGCACTAATCTTTGTAATTTTCTTTATTCATTTAAATAAAGAATTAAACTTGAAAAATGTCTTAAAGTGTTTTTACAACTCTTTGCCATGGAAAGTGTTTGTCTCACTTAGTCGCTTAATTTTGTAAACACTTTGAAGAGTACACACTGAACAAAACCATTTTCAACAATTTTTATAGAGCACGATCTTTGATATTTGAAATGAAGCATGTAATGCGCTTCAAATTTTCAGAAACCAACTATGATACACAGTGTTTAAAAGATAAAATGTTAATATCTAAATCTAGATAGATTCTTTTCAAAATTTGATATGGAGTATTTACTAAAAAAAAGTCATTGTGAAAACAAGCTTTAATGTGTTTACACTTTACCGGCCTGTTTCATCATCCTCGACGTTCACCCAGTAGTGGTGTAGGTGATCTATAGAATCGTTCGTCTGTGTTCTCGTCGACCTCAGCAACACCTTTCTTGCCATAGTTATCGCCAGATGATGTAGTTCCTCTTGTACCACTATACAGATCATTTGCTCTATGACCCGTAACCCCTGAAACATTTGTCACATTAACTAAGCAAACGTGCCAAAAAAAATTATAAAAAAGGTTGACATTCGTAATGAAAGATATGTGAAGATGCACAAATACCTCAAAAGATATGAGCACACACGAGATATGATCCAATATAATGTCGCAAAATATCATATACAAGAAACTATAGCTATGTTATTTTTGTGAACAATTAATCAAGAAAATCTAACCTGAAGGTCGAGTAAAACCAACTTTACGACGCTTATGCCTTATGACCAAAACACCCACAATAGCCCCCAAAAGCAAAAGCACTGGTATACAGATTCCGAGTATTATTGGCAATTTAGTTGTCGTATTTTCGTCACTCCCAGGGCAGGACTTTCCTTTGGTACACAACAAAGTGTTTCCCGTATATCTATTGGATGATTTACAGAAGGTATAAGTTAATGAAATAATAAAAGTAAAAAGTCGAGTAAAGAAGAAAGGAATTGAATTACGTACATAAAATTTAACTTGGAGTTTCGTAATAATGATTTGGGTATGGATCCACTGAATTGGTTATTTGCCAAATTTCTACATGAAAAATTAGATATTTGAAATTAGATATTGTTCTCCAAAGCAATAAAATGAGACTATATCTGAATTGTTCAATATTAATTTTTTAAATTTATATAACTGAACCAAAGCAATTAGGAAAAACTCACAATTGTTTGAGTTTTGGCAAGGCGCCAAGAAAACTAGGGATTGATCCAGTCAAACTATTGTTATGCAAATCTCTGCATAATTATAATGCATTTTCATATTAGTCAACACCATTTAATCACCTATGTTATAAAATATAGGAACATAATTTGTCAGCTAATCACTAAACTTACAATATTTCAAGAGCATCCATGTTACTAAAATTTGGAAGTGGTCCAGAAAGGTTGAAACTATCAAGCTTTCTGCAAAATTTAAGATCATCTGTATTCTTTAACTCATCGAATGATAATCAAAATACAAATAAAACTTAAGTCATTTTAGTTTTCAAAGTAATGATATATGATTCTTACATTGATGTTACACGAGGTGTGGGATCGTTGTTGCATACTATCCATTCCCATGAATATGGTGCAGGGAGACACGGGTCTCCGCCCCATTCTTGTAAAATATCAAATGCGTTTTGGAGAGAAGATAATCCTTCAACTAATAAAACAATATCATTCATGTTAGGATATGTACATTATGTATAATAATATTTTGTTATAGATCTTCTCTACTTTTTGATACATTGCATTTCACTATTAAAGAAATTAAAAATCAAATTCTAGTATTTACCAAGAGTAGGAAAAAAACAAAAGATAGGCACGTATTAAAGAATATACCGTCATTCTTGTTGGTGCCATCAGTTAGGGCATCACTGATCGAAAAATGCTCTACCGCATTAACAATAGGGGGAAGAGTAGAAATACCGATAGGGTATATGGTGAAGGTAGTGTTGAGAGTGATTGTGAGATTACTAATAAAGTAACTAGTCACATTTCTGAAGCGGAGTGAAATTGGGAGTGAGTAGGGTAGATTGTCCATTAAAATCCTGAAGGCTCGTGATTCTGCAGGATTGTGGCTTTCGACTTCCGAGAAAAACCAGTTTAAGTAGGCTGGGTAATGAATCGGGTAACTCATGTCACCTACTCCTAGGATTATAGTATGATTTATGTCTGGTGCAGAAATTGCATTTCTTAGGACTGCTTGAGGAGGATTATCGGGCATATCACTAGTATCTATGAAGGACGATGCAGCATTTCTCACGTTTAGTAGCCCAGTGCCTGTGACTATGGGTGACCAGATTCGATCATAAGGGTCCATTGGAAACCTTAAAAATAACAAGAGTTTGAATATACAAATTCAGTAGTGTAATGCATACAAAAATTAAAATATAAATAAAAATCATATCAATGAATGAAACAATTCTTTGGGATATCTAACAAAATATACATACATACATACATACATACATATATAAAAAACCTTTTCAATCTACAAAAATCACAAAGAACTTCTTGATGTCGTGCACAAATTTTAAAAACTAATTAATCCGACAATTTTCTTATGATTAATGAAAAACAATTTAGAAAATTTAACGTGCAATTGTACCTTGTACTTTCATTTATGCCATAAGCAATCCTCTGGTTCATGAGCAAGGCATAATTTGTGCCAATGTTGTTGTACATTTGCGACTCAAGGCTACGTACTTCAAGGGTCGATATAAATGGAAACTGGTTGGGCTTTGTTTGAGCCACACATACGCTAATAAATTTACTTTTCACAACATAAATAGCTTCATACATTTTCGATGCAGATGCATTCACAGTGACCCAAAAGTTTCCATTGAATTGAAGATCAAACGTCGGAGGAGATGACATTTTATCATAGTTACCGTAGTTAAAACCTGCACGAACCAATACTTTTTCCCCTTGTGTAGCATCTATAGAATAACAGTTCTTCTTACGCGTAGTGAAAACCCTCAAAGTGTCCATAACACGAGAAACTGTGTAGTTTGATTGCACTGTGCGTGTAACACCATTCGAGATCAAGTCAGTGTCTCCTTTCCATACAATTGTGTTTTCATCTGTAAAAGAACCTGATGCTCCACAATCTATGCTCACAAAAACTGCAAAGTAAAAAAGTCAACCTTACGTTCCATGTAAATAATAACCAAATAATTCGGATTACAAAATAGAGCAAGCTTACCTTTGCCTGAAACCGGCAACATTATGCATGAAGCTATATAAATTAGAAGGCATAGATATTTCTCCATGGAGGAGCAAGAGAAAGAAGAAGGCATGATCAGATAAGAAATGGTCTTTTGTGCTCTAGGCTGGTGAAGTCAAAGTATACTTCTATATTCCAATTTCTGCAAGTAGGGAATTATAAAACAAAGTATAAAGCCTCTAGTGATGTAATAGTAATAGTTGTGTCAATTATTTGTAACAATTCTAAATCTGCAAAAACTAGAATAAAGTTTAGGAAATATCAAGTATTAGAGATATAATGATTAATGGCTATAATCGCAATAACATAACATTAGTCGATAACCTTGGTGTAATAAAATTTAGACTAAATCACTCATTAATTACTATATTATAAGGGTGGAAATAGACGGAAGATTTTATATTTTTGTAAATCAAAAGTCAAAACGTTTAATTCTTGTGGTTTAGGAAAGGGAAATTGATATGTGCATGGTAGTTTTTTTTTACACACAGATTTTAAAGTGAAAATGACTTGTATACTTTTTACCTATTTAAATCCAGTTACGGGCTTAGCGCAAAAATCATTTGCGATGAGTTTTCCTCATTTTGTAAGAGGTTATAAACCATTTTTTTTTTAATGTATCTTATACAAAAGGTTGAAAATTGAGCTTGTTAATCGAAACTTTCTTTATGTGTTCTTCGTATTTATGGGTTCACAAGAAATCAACTTCCTCAAAAGACTTTAAATCTGCAAATTGGATATTTCAAAGTAGCCTTTCAAGTAGGAATCCATTAAACAAACTAAAGATAAAGGAAGCAAATTTGTGTTCAGTGAGTTAACACAAGGAAACATGAAAGTGAATTGGCCCTGGTGGAGTGACGCCTAAAGTTCACTTTCTCTTCGGATGTAAATAAGATTGCAATAAAAAAAAGAAAAAAAAGAAGGAAAACTTAAAAAAAAAAAAAAAAAGAGGGAAAAAAAAAAAAAAAAAAACATATGTTTGCAGGGGAAATGCATATATCACATAGTGTATAATACTTGTGCGCTGGGTTTTTTATGTATAAATGATGAATTTTTCAAGTTGTAAAATGTGTACAAAATTAATTTTTAAGATAGGTTAAGAATTTTGAGAGAGAAAGTGAAGTTCAAGGTTTACTAAAAAAAATAAAAAGATGAAAGATTGTGTGATAGTAGAATCAACTATGCCTTTAAGTGTACAAAAAGTAAAATACTTCGTCTACATATCATCGCCCTTAGAATACACAGAGTGGCTGTGACAAAGGCTCGGTGACATGCCTTGTCACGAGCCACTTCCAAAACACTAAGGCATGTGGTCACTACAATTTTGTGCAAAGTATGGTGACGGGCTCACCACAGTGAGCAACAATTTTTTGTGGGCTCTTCTTTTTGTTTTAATATTTTTTATTGGTTTGTTAGTGTGTTTGAGGTATTTAGTGAGATATATATATGTATAAGGTGAAAGATTTTAATGAAAGGTGAGGAGAAGGTGACCAAAACGACTGAAATGTGAGAGACAGAATGAGAGAAGAAAAAATTTGATGTGACGGTGACCCGATAACAACCACTCCCTTTAGCCCTACGAAAGAAGCATGAATACGACATGCACACAATTTTCTTTGAGGTATTAGGTATATACATTGACTAGATATTATAATTGCAAGTAAACGTTTACAAAACCGGAAAATGCTGAAAACCTAGCTTGAAATCGTTTACTTTTAAATAAGCAAAAAGTCAATGACGAAAATTCCCTATTTTTATAGAGAACGTGATATCTTCATTTTTAGTTGATATCTTGATTTTATGCTCCTTTTTTCAGATAAATCCTTAATAAATCTATTCATATGATTATTTAAGCAAAAATTACTACAAAAGATCTTTTTGAAAAGAGTTGTTCATATAGTACAACTTTTGTAGTAAAATTTATCTTCATCGCCGCTACTGTTCAGACGATGTCAATTCTCAACACGTGTCCTATTCACATTAACAAATGAAATTCAAAATCTACATAACCAATTCGTTACCATATAGCAATTTTAAAAATAGGCCGACAAATAACAATTCGCTACATAGAGAGCGAGGTTCAAAATATTGGGGACCCCACTTCTTTGAAATTGAAAAATAAAACTTACCAAAACTATCTAAAGTTTTTAATATTTACAACTTTTTTATATAACAAATTTTATTCGTCGAATATTTAACAGATATATAGCGAATTCGTTAATAAAAAAAATACCATTGCGAAAAGCTCTAAATTACGACAACAAGACGAGTCCAATATTGATATGCTTTTGACGTATCCATCAAACCCATCAGTAACTCGAACACTGGCTTAATATGAACATTGGCTTAATACGTCAAAAGCATATCAATGTTAGGCTCATTTTGTTCGTAATTTAGAGCTCTTCGCAACGGTATTTTTTATTAACAAATTCGCTATATATTTACTAAATAGTTGACGAATAAAGTTTGTTATATAAAAAGGTTATAAATATTAAAAAGTTTAGAGTAGTTTTGGTAAGTTTTACTTTCAATTTTAAAGAAGTGGATCTTTTTTTAATATTCTGAAAACCTCACTCTTATATGGCATCGAATTGCTGTTTGGTGGCCCTATATTTGAAGAAATCGCTCCTATATGGCAGCGAATTGGTTATGTGGATTTTTAATTTCTTTTACGATTAATGTGGATATGACACGTGTTGAGAATTGACATTGATGTTAAGCAGGAAATGATGAAGTGGCCTTTTGGATATTAAAAAAAAGTTGTCCTCTCCTTTTGCAAGCCATCTAACTTACAAATCGGTATTTGAGCAAGCAATTTCATCTATATTATTTTCTTTTTATTTACTTGGCCAAGTTTATACTATGTGATTTCATTCATACCAAGCTTTTTAATAACAAAGTTTTTCTTGAAATCTTAGATCATTAAATGGAGTATATGATTTGACGAGGTATTGGCATCTTATGATTTATAACCAAAACATGGCAAACAACAACAATATCCTTACAAATTTTCAACAAAAAAGTACTTTTCATTAAGGTGTAATTTGATAAGTTCGCAGAGCATCCAAACATGGAATATATGATACTCCTTAAATCCATATACGGATAAGCTAAATTGCTAAGAATGCCACACTTAAGTAAGCAACAAAAGATTGATTGTTATGTATGGTTTATGATACACTCAATTTTTTTAAATATGTCTTCATGATTTGTCAACGGAATTGTTGGATGCAAAAATGCGTCAAGGGATATCTATGAATATCGTGTCTGCAACACACTGAGATTTGTTTTTTAACCTTAATTTTAGTTGATTAATTGATACTCAGTGGCCGATAACAACAAAGTTGATTTGATATATTCCTAAGTTTTCAGATGTGACAAAGAAATATGTCCATCGAGTTGGGTAACTGGTTTAAGTTCAAGTAGAAACATGTGTTTTTAGGTTTTAATTACCAAGACATATTCAGTTAACTAGTGTAAACATAATAAGACATAACAACATTTTTAGGCCAAAATGTAGAACAAATGGGTAAAGTGTAATCATAATAAGTTATACAACGACCAAATTGTTCGGATGACTATTTCGGGTGCAGTTTCTTAAACAAAGGGTGAAAAATTTATAAAGGGAGTTGGATGGTGCTATTTCAGCAGCAGCCCATGCTTGTACAGAAAAACGGCATGCTGAATCAGGATGTTACGAGCACATGAAATCACTAAAGAGCTAGAAATGTATGCATTGCTTTATAAGATTCCTCGATTTCAAGTAAAATGTATTGGTATTTAAAAGTTCAAACCAAATAGATCTAATATGGTTATATGGATATTACTTAATATGAAAAAAAGTAGAAAACAGAGAGAGATTTAAATATTAAGAAATAGATAAATCTAACATAACCTTCACACTATCCGTGTGTACACACACCGACACACGAGATGAATGTAAGAAGTTGATTAATGTAGCATAAGAACAAGAGTTAATTAAGGTCATAACGACAATCGTGAATACTAAACACTAGACAATCGATAGACTTAATAAAAGATAACAATGTAGTTGTAAAGTTTGCGGAAACTGGATCAGCCGGAGCTTCCACACGTCTTTACATCCCAAGTGTCTGCAAAAACAAAGAAATTCAAGATATTTGTTATACTATCACATCAAAATCTGCACAAAAACAAAATTAAGGTGTTGTTTGTCGATGTTGTTTGAGTGTTTAGCCTATCACCAACTAAAACGTCTAAAATCAAGAAAAAGATATGCTTCCTAAGATGTTAGCTAGTCCAGCTTCATAAGTTTCGAAGTCGAACAAAAATATAGTGTTTTGATTACTCGAACCAAGCTTAATAACTCAATTTTGCAGAAGTACGTGTATGTCCACTTATATTTAACTTTGGACGGAAAACACTCGTGGCTTGCAACAATATCAATCAAGGTTAAAACTTTCCAATATAAAGATTTGTTTTATGAAGTTTTAGAACGTTGAGAATGATCAAATGCAATGTGGTGACACATTTTTTTTGGTGAGCCAAGTTTTATGTATCCTCACTAATTTGTAACCATGATTTTCGACCTTTTAACCGACTAATCCACAAGAGTTGAAATAAACATACAACAAAGGTAGAAACAGGAAAGATGCTCAAGGTATCAAAATGTACCATATTTCCTAAAGAGAAATGATATATAGACTGTTGGAAAATTTAGTGCACTTGTGGGAATAGTTCACACCTTGTAATGGGTTAGGAGGTACGGAGTGTACACCCATAAGGTCCATGAACACCCTGACTCTTGTTGTGGTTTGTATTGGTAATGCTTGGTGAAAGTACTGTTGTGGTTACCACGATTATCGTGTTTCCAGGGCGTAACTTCCATCGGATCAAAGATTTTCACCGAAGTGGTGTTTCCACGGTGGTGTTTCACCGAAGTAGTGTTTACACGGGCGGGTGTTTCCAGCAAAGTAATCACCGATAGCATTATGAAAGTACGATGAAAGTACTGCTTGTAACGGTTTTGACCTATTCAAGTGGCAGTTTCAACTGCTTAATGACCACGTTTAATTGGTCATGTAACCACTAACGGCTATAATGGGGATAATTATGAGGCTATTAATGGGCCGATTAATACTCATAATTCTATTGAACTAGCCAAGAGTATTATCCTATAAATAGGATATCTGATTTTGCATGAAAGGGACACAGAAAAAACTAAATACTTATAAGCGAAAGGGTTATAGAATTGTGCATAATTCTCTAACTGCATTTGGTCTTATCCCAAGTAGATATTCGTGATACCCAGACATTAGGGTCGAATAGTTTACTTTGGAAAGTGATCACACGATTCCAAGTGATATCCGGTAACCACCTAGCGGTATCCGTTACTGCTGACCTTAGTTTTGTTTCTGATGAACAGTTGAACATTTCTGCTGAAGTTGATTATCTAACCCTGTTGCTGGGACGTATAAACCCAACAATCAAAGTAAACTATTTTGTGATAATCAATGGCAACTGCTGCAATGAAACACATGGCTTCAAACTTTGCTAAGTTGGACAAGTTTGAAGGGGTGGAATTTAGGAGGTGGCAGAAGAAGATGCACTTCTTGCTGTCAAGCATGAGTGTGGTTTATGTGCCGACTACTCCAATTCTCGATGATGGGGATGATGCTACGGTCGAAAGCGCAGTCGAGGAGGAGCAAGTGGGAGAATGATGACTACATATGCAGAGGTCTCATTCTGAATGGTATGTCTGATTCTTTGTTTGACATTTATCAGAACTTTGAATCTTCCAAAGAACTGTGGGACTCCTTGGATGCCAAATATATGGCTGAAGATGCATCAAGTAAGAAGTTCCTTGTTAGTAATTTCACAAATTACAAAATGACTGATTCAAGACCGGTTATGGAACAATACAATGAACTTCTTGGAATACTTGGAAGGTTTACACAACACAATATGAACATGGATGAGGCCATTAAAGTCTTTTGTGTCATTGACAAACCCTCCTTCTGGAAAGATTTCAAGCATACCTTGAAACATAAGAAAGAGGAGTTAACTCTGGTTGAGTTGGGTAGTCATCTGCGCATTGAGGAATCTCTCAAGATGCAGGATAATGACAAGCCAAAGAGTAGCAATGCTACTGGACCATCTGTTGTCAATATGGTGGAGCATAACAACTCCACCAGGTACAATGACAACAAAGGCAAATTTCATGATAACACAAGGCAGATCCCAACAAGAAGGCAACACCTACTTGTTGGAAATGTGGCAAGACCGGTCACATTAAAAGGGACTGCAAGGGTGTTAAAGTTGGTGGTAAAGCCAATGGATCGCACTATTGGTTCGGGAGTGGTGGTTCTTCCAACTCACTGAAAGGTCAAAATATGGTTAATAAGTCTTTTCAGATTTATTATGTTACATATGTATCTGAATCTCATTATGTGCGGGATGATGATGTTGCGTGGTGGGTTGACTCTCGTGCAACAGTTCATGTGTGTAAAGATAGAAGCTGGTTCAAGACTTATGAGTCACCGAATGATGGTTCTATTCTTCACATGGGAAATGAGTCAACAGCCTTGGTGCATGGTCGTGGTTGTGTAAATCTTAATTTTAGTTCTGGAAAGATTGTAACTTTGTTTAATGTTATTCATGTTCTTGATATAAGGAAGAACTTGGTTTCAAGTAGTGTATTGAATAATCATGGATATAAACAAGTTATTGAGTCTGATAAATTTGTGCTTTCTAAGCATGGTGTTTTTATTGGTTTTGGTTATTTATGCAATCAAATGTTCAGGCTTAATATTACAACTAACAGTTGTTATTTCAAACTTTTGTGACCACATATAACCGACCGATTCTACCCTATGGCATGCAAGACTTGGCCATGTACACTATAAAAGAATGCAAGATATGTCTAAGGATGGGTTGATCCCAGCTTTTGACATGGACACTGAAAAGTGTAAAACTTGCATGTTGACCAAGATAACCAAGAAACCCTTTCAGGGTGTTAGTCGTGAGACTAAGGTCTTGGAGCTAATTCACAGTGACCTGTGTGATTTGCATGCCACTCCTTCTTTGGGGTATAAGAAGTATTTGTGACGTTTATTGATGATGCTTCTAGGTTTTGTTATGTATATTTGTTACATACAAAGGATGAAGCATTAGATAAATCCAAAGTGTTTAAAACTGAAGTTGAATTACAACTTGGGTCTTTGATCAAAAGATTAAGGACTGATAGGGGAGGTGAGTACATGGATACTCTGTATTTTCAGTCTGTTGGTATAATCCATGAAACGACTGCCCCTTATACTCCTCAGAAAATGGTATTTCTGAAAGGAAAAACAGGTGCTGAAGGAGATGGTTAATTCCATGTTGTCCTTTTCGGATCGAGTCAAGGGTTCGGGGTGAAGCTATGTTAACCACTTGCTATTTATTAAATAGGGTTCCCAACAAAAGGAACAAGGTTACCCCTTATGAACTATGGACTAAAAGGAAACCCAACCTGAACTATCTCAAGGTTTGGGGTTGTAGGGCTGTTGTAAGACTCCCCGATCCAAAGCAAAAGACTTTGGGTGAAAGAGGCATTGACTGCATCTTTGTTGGATATGTTGAGCATTCCAAGGCTTATAGGTTCTATGTTATTGAACCTAATGAATATGTTTCAGTTAACTCTATAATTGAATCAAGAGATGCAACTTTTGATGAGAATAGATTCTCATCAGCCCCAGACCAAGTCGAGGATTCCTAATGGAACTCATGACACCGGTATATCGAGAGGTCCCTCGATGATGAACCATCATGGTCCCCTGATGAGGTTGTGGTTCAACAACCCTGAACCGTGCTCGGAAGAGCAAAAGGGTGAGGAATCCAAAGTCTTTTGGATCTGAGTTTCAACTATACTTAGTTGAAGGAACAAGGATGAGGTCTCTAACCAATACTCCTATTGCTTCATTGTTGAGGATGATCCCAAGACATTTGAAGAAAGCAATGAAGTCCCGTGATATTGCTTTTCGGAAAGAAGCAATCAATGATGAGATGGATTCCATCATTGGGAACAACACTTGGGTGTTGGTTGATCTACCTCCGTTGCAAACCTCTAGGTTGCAAATGGATTTTCAAAAAGAAAATGAAGGTAGATGGAACTATTGAAAAGTTCAAGGCTAGATTAGTTATTCAGGGCTTTAAACAAAAGTCGAGGATAGACTATTTTGATACTTATGCCCCTGTGGCTCGTATCGATACCATAAGACTACTGATTGCTATGGCATCTATTCACAATCTGATTATTCATCAGATGGATGTGAAGACAGCTTTCTTGAATGATGAATTGGATGAGGAGGTTTATATGAACCAACCTCAAGGCTTCAGCATGCCGGCAATGAAAACAAGGTGTGTAAACCGATTAAGTCTCTTTATGGACTTAAGCAGGCACCTAAGCAATGGCATCAAAAATTTGATGAAGTGGTTTTGTCTAGTGGTTATGTTCTTAACCAAGCCGACAAATGTGTATATAGCAAATTTGATGAATCTGGTAAAGGAGTCATCATTTGTCTATATGTTGATGACATGTTGATCTTGGTACTGACCAAAATCAGTTGACCGACAAAGGAATTTTTGTCATCAAGGTTCTCCATGAAGGACATGGGGTGATGTTATCCTTGGTATAAGGATTAAACATGAAAGTAAAAGAATTTCTATCTCTCCGTCTCATTATATTGAGAAGGTGCTGAGGAAATTCAATTACTTTGATTGTACTCCAGTGAGTACACCTATGGATACTTGTGAGAAGTTGATGCCTAATCATGGCAAGGCTGTATCTCAACTTGAGTATTCTAGGGTAATTGACTGCCTAATGTATGCCATGACTTGTACAAGACCTGATATTGGTTTTGCAGGGGAAAATTGAGCGGTATACTAGTAATCCTAGTGCTCATCACTGGCAAGCAGTTCAAAGGGTACTGAAGTATTTGAAGAGAACTATGTATTTTAGTCTCTCATATACCGTTACCCATCGGTGTTGGAAGGTTACACGATGCAAGTTGGATCAAGATAACACAAGACAATTCGTCTACCGTGGTATGGGTATTCCTACTTGGTGGAGGTGCAATTTCTTGGGCATCCAAGAAGCAAACTTGCATCACCAGTTCAACAATTGAATCTGAATTTATGGCTTTAGCACTGCGGTAAAGAAGCTGAATGGTTGAAAAACTTGCTTCTTGAGATTCCATTATGGCCCAAACCTATAGCACCTATTTCTATCCGGTGTGATAGTGCAGCTACATTGGCTAAGGCTTATAGCCAGATGTACAATGGTAAGTCTAGACACTTAGGTGTCGGACATAGCATGATTCGTGAGCTTATCATGAATGGGGTGGTATCTATAGAATTTGTGAGATCTCAAAGAACTTAGCGATCACTTGACGAAGGGTCCGGCTAGAGACTTGGTTATAAAGTCTGCTAAAGGGATGGGTTTAAGTCCAACTTAGTCACTGAATGCTAGGACACCCAACTCCCTCCTAAGGAAACTTGGGAGCTAAGTTCAATGTGGAAAGTGAACATTCGGTGGATGGAGCACATGTTTTATTTACATCCCAAGGTTGTGCTCGAACCTCTGAAAGGAGGATGAAGTCTTTACTTCTTAATGGTTAATTTTCTTTGAAAAAGTGCTTGGCAAGAGCATGACTAAAGAGGAACCACCTATGTAAATGTTGAAGTTTTGCCGCTTCAGGAAGCTTTGGACTTTAGCTTTTACAGCATTTATGAATTTGGATATGGACACATGGCTTGTATAGTGTCGAGTCGATAAGTGTTTGAACACTTGTGTGTATTTTATCTTCAGGTATTCAAATGGGTTGAAGGGTTCAATTCTTAGAACACCCCGATTCTCGAATATTTGAAACGTGTAATTTACTAAGATGGAAATTCAATCCTCGGGACATTTTCATTTATGCACATGTTTTGCTTGATGTTTATTTTTCATGTAAAGGAAGTGAACTAAATTTGGGGAGGATTGTTGGAAAATTTAGTGCACTTGTGGGAATAGTTCACACCTTGTAATGGGTTAGGAGGTACGGAGTGTACACCCATAAGGTCCATGAACACCCTGACTCTTGTTGTGGTTTGTATTGGTAGTGCTTGGTGAAAGTATTGTTGTGGTTACCACTTGATTATCGTGTTTCCACCGGCGAACTTCTACTGGATCGCGATTTCCACCGAAGTGGTGTTTCCAATCCGGTGGTGTTTCACGAAGTAGTGTTTACACTGAAGCGTTGGTGTTTCCAAGCGTGTAATCACTGATAGCATTATGAAAGTACTGCTTGTAACGGTTTTGACCTATTCAAGTGGCAGTTTCAACTGCTTAATGACCACGTTTAATTGGTCATGTAACCACTAACGGCTATAATGGGGATAATTATGAGGCTATTAATGGGCCGATTAATACTCATAATTCTATTGAACTAGCCAAGAGTATTATCCTATAAATAGGATATCTGATTTTGCATGAAAGGGACACAGAAAACACTAAATACTTATAAGCGAAAGGGTTATAGAATTGTGCCTAATTCTCTAACTGCATTTGGTCTTATCCCAAGTAGATATTCGTGATACCCAGGCATTAGGGTCAAATAGTTTACTTTGGAAAGTGATCACACGATTCCAAGTGATATCCGGTAACCACCTAGTGGTATCCGTTACTGCTGACCTTAGTTTTGTTTCTGCTGAACAGTTGAGCATTTCTGTTGAAGTTGATTATCTAACCCTGTTGCTGGGACGTATAAACCCAACATAGACCTAAAACTTGGCCTAAAAGTGAACCTAAAAACACTTGGCAAGATCCTGACGGGTTGTAAAATAAGCGGGTCTATGTCTGCAGCCGTCATGATCTTGCCAAATATTTTTAGAGAAAAATACAAAAATAATCCAAAATCTTTTTTGAAGTCCCGTTTGTGGTCAAGTTTTAACCTAATGTCCAAAATGGTCATGCGCAACCACTCAACTCCGCAGCTCCACCCAAAATTCGCCACGTGTCCAAATGAAAGTACACTTTTTGTACTTTTTGTACTTTTTTTTATTATTATTTGTAATTTTAGGCTTATGTATCATTTCTCTTTCCTAAATTAGCTTACCAAGTAATTAAGTAGGCTTCTTTGGTGAGAGTATCAATAATGTATCATCAAAAATCAAAGTAGGGATGATCAAATGAACCAAAAAATCGAACTGGAACCGAAAATCAAACTAATCCAGACCTATCAGTTCCTATGTTGGGTTCAGTAAATACCCAAACCCCTTAAACTAGGATTTGAATTGAAAATATCCTAAGTGTTTAATCCGTTAAACACAATCAGGTCACTGAGCTCATAGTCTCTCAGTGAGCTATCTTCAGGACACTTAGTATGAGGCGAAGAAGGAGGCTCTCCACTCGCAAGGCGGAACTTAAAGGGTGAAGACTAAGTCAAGAAGAAGATAGTGGATTCAGTGAGTGATGACAATAACTCACTGAATCCTTCGACTCCTCTCCAACTGTTAAACACTGAAGACAAACGAAGAAAGAGACTCAAGACTTTAAAGACTGAAGAATGAGCTGGATTAGGCGGGAAAGTTTTACCCAGATAAAACTAAGTCCCTCAAGTGTTTATCCAGTCTATACACAGCCTCAATCTATCAAGATCATATCTTCCCATTTATAGTAAGCGGCGATTCTCTATCAAGGAAAGAAGCTTCGTCGCCTACTATAGAAAGGTGAACAATAACCGAATATATCAATATTCGTGTTTGCTGTGATCCATGGTTTTGTCTTCTAGGATAAAGTTAATAATCATACTTGTATAAATAGCATAAGAGAATGAGTGAAAAGTTTAAGCTTGTGAATTGTAAAAACACACATACACACAAGCCAACTTTTCACTCCTCCAAATACAACTTTATCCTTGAGCTAGCTCAGTGGGTTCTAAGAGTTGTGCTCAAACTTAGCCTGAGCTTAGAGAGGAGTCACTCAAACTTTGTCATTTCAATCCCTAGTACTATTCCGCAAGTACTTGGGTAACGTATTCTTTTGATTTATTTCTAATAAGAATATGATGTTGAAAATTACTTTATGTGTTTTACTTATGTTAATTTCAGTCATTATTCATTGTTAAATTGCCTTAAGTACTTAATTGTCCGTTTAACGATAAGTGAATAGGAAACAACAAGTGGTATCAGAAGCGGTGATTATAAAACCTTTTAAGCCGCTCTAAAACGTTTTTAAATCAGGATTCCTATGGCCGAAATTGATGTACCCCAACTAGTCGATAAAAAGGGTGGAGCTTATTCATTTGTTGCCCCTAGACTTGAAGTTGGCAAATTCAACAAATGGAAAAAGCGTATGCTTTGCTATTTGATTGGGATGGAACCTTATTATATCAAGTGTATTAATGAGGGCCCATTTGTCCCAAAGACTGTTGAAGGTTTGCCCAAACCCAAGCTCGATGGACTTCAGGATGAAAGTAGAGTGGTCAACCAGGACCAAAGAATCAAAAGTATCATCATATCATGTCTTCCTGATGATATAATGGAGTCGCTTATAAGTCGTAACACGGCTAAACAAACTCAGGATGACTGGTCCATAGCCATGAAGGTCCATCGATACCAAGGAAAACAGGATAATGGACACAAACTTGAGTATAATACCTTCAGGGCTAAGGACTCTGAAACTCTCTCTCAAACTTACACCCGTTACAAAACTCTTTTAAATGAACTGGCTAATGATGGTGTTAAGTTATCAAAACATGAGATAAATGTTGGTTTTGTTAATTGTCTCCCCGAGAAATGGTTAAACTTCTCTCAGGGACTTAGAAATGCAAATCACAGCCAAACTCTTGAGCTTCCGAAATTTATGGGAAATTTGTCTATGAGGAAAACCTCATCAACAGACGATACCTTGACTTAAAGAAGTCTCAGGAAGTCAAGAAGTCCCCGACCATCACCTCACCTTATATCAACGCCTTCTTTTCTAACAATGTGGTTCAAGATTTTCAAGAAAATTCGATGATGAGCCGATGAGAGATCAAGTGAGGAGTACCTAAATGACTAACGTTGAATTTCGTGAAAGGGCACTCCTTGCAAACTCTCGAAGGTTTATTAAAAGAAACAAAGGTTTTTCAACTGCTAAAGCTAACGAGGACACTGAATGCTTTAAGTGTCAAAAAAAGGTCATTTTGCAAAGGACTTTTTTTCAAAAACAATTTCTGAACCTTCTTACAGACCATCAGGGTCAAATCAGTCCTCAGGCTTTAGCAAATTTCAACCTAAAATTTATCAGTCTCATCAAAACCTTCAGAATAAATCGACCGAGAATAAAACAATAGATTTTGAAGCCAAGTATAGGAAGATCAAAGCTAAGCTTGCATTACTTGAGGCCAGTTCCTCAGAACCAAAAAGTGTTCAATCGTGCGGGGGTAAAACAAAGGTCTTGTTCTTTGAAACCTTCGGGATGAAGAGCCGGTCTCATCGATGATGAAATGGTGCATGTCAGCAAGACCGATGGCCCTCTCGAGAAGAAGACAAGCTAGCTGTTGGAAAGAATCATGCGAGAAATGGAGAATGGGTCAACATCACAATGAAGAAGGTAAATATTCTACTTTATATGGATGATGATTCGATTGGCGATCCTATATGAACTATATCAATGTAGATCTTAAGTTTGTAGAGGAGCAAAGACTAAATCTTTTTCTAAGTACAACAAGTTAAGTTTTGAATTGAATAAGTGTAGGGATGAGTTACTTGTGTTAAAACAAAACAAGCTTGAGGCTATCACCTTACAGATTCAAAACACTGAATTAGTCAAAAGAAATCAGGCTCTTCAAGATGAACTTAAGAAAGAAAAAGATATCATTGATAGCTGGACCACCAAGAATCCAAGAGTCTTTGATGTTGTGGGTGCCCCTAGTAGCAAAAAGAGAGTCATAGGTGAACATCATCTTACCGACTCTCTCAACAAAGACCAGAGTCCTAAACCATTTGTGTCTGGTGGCATGATTACCAATATGTTGTATGTTCCCAAGACCAGTGATTGGATTGAAAGACTTAATCCTGATAGTAAGCTTCCTAACTTTGACTTTGGAAGAATTCTAGAACACGAAAGTCAAGCTCTAAAGAGCATGCTTGGACTCCCGGATGTGCCCAGTAGCTGAACACATCTCTCGAGTCTGAAGATGAATCTCAAGCACCACTTTCACCTTTGAAACCTCTTCGAGTCTTGATCCTAGCTCTGAGCTTACTCCATTACATTACAATCCACACTCTCCTAAAGAAAGGTCGGACTTGGTAGAACCATTTTGAAAAGACCATCAAAACCAACTCAACAAGAATCCACCCCCATTGAAAATTCCACATCCTCGGTCCCCACTGGTGATCGATTCAGAACCGACCTGAACTTGTGAGAAAGCTAACTGACAAAATGGAATCTATTGAAAAGGTCACTGAACCAATCAAGGAGACAAAGTCAGCTTCCTCTAGTTCCTCAAAGTCAAAAGCCACCACCAAAAACAAGCGAAGTGTGATCGTGCCACTATATCACCATACCACGACAATTGTTATAGAATCCTCTTTTGCATGATATGTAAAAGGATGATCACAGACTGCCGACCACTTGCAATATGTGAGCTCTCTCTGTCAAGAAAACTACACCAAAGTTGGTCATCAGTATGCTTCTTCATCCAAAGCTCAAAAGTTGATAGCAAAGCCTTTTCCTCCTTGCCCACACTGTGGCTTTAATGATCATCGTCCTGATGATTGTCTTATGAACACATGTTGTGATATTTGCGGTAACACAGCTCATAAGACATCTCAGCATGACAATGTCATCCATGCAAGGAGAAGTTCAAAACAACCCAAATCCACCGAGTCATCCTCAGTCTCTAAATGCAAAACCTGTGGTAGCTCATTGCACTCCACCACTGACCATGAATCGATTGCTCAATTCAAAGAGACCATGAGACCCAAGCCCACTAGTAAGTGGGTTAAGAAGAGAAACTAATTGATTTACTCTTGATCCGGCATCTAGACGGTGGATGTTCAAGAAGCATGACTGGTGTGAAGGAATATCTGCACAAGTATGTAAAGGAACCAGGACCAAAGGTAGTATTTGGTGATAACTCATCATGTCCCACAGAAGGTTATGGTTCAAGAACTGTAATGGAATAGTTTTCTCTAGGATTGCTTATGTCAATGGTCTCAAATACAATCTCATCAGTGTTAGTCAACTATGTGATGCTAAGTACATTGTACAATTCAATGACAAACAAGGTACCATTTTCAATGCCAACAAGGAAGTTGTGTTGATTGCTCCTAGGAGAGATGATGTTTATGTCTTAGACATGTCAACACTCTCTAAAGATGGAACTGTCTTTTGCCAAAGCCACTGAAACTATCAACTGGCGGTGGCACAAGAGACTCTCACACTTAAACTTCAAAAACATCAACAACTTGGCAAAACAAAACAAGGTCCTTGGCTTACCATCACTGGTTTTGCAAAAGATAAACCATGCTCAGCCTGTGAAAAGGCAAACATAAAAGAGCATCTTTCAAAACCAAGCAAAACTTCTCTATCAAAAGCTGCCTTCACCTCTTGCATATGGATCTATTTGGACCAGTCAGTCCTAGATCAATCCAGCATGAGAGGTATACACTTGTCATTGTTGATGAGTTCTCAAGATACACTTGGGTATACTTTCTTTCTAAAAAGAGTCAGGCAGCTGATACTATAATGTCATTTATCGGGAACATTGAAAACCGAATGACATTACAGTGAAACAAATCGAACCGACAATGGTACTGAATTTAGAAATGCCGAGCTTGAGAATTTCTGTGATGAGAAGGGAATCTCCCAAAAATTTTCATCTCCTTATACCCTTGAACAAAATGGGGTAGTGAAAGGAAGAACGAACTCTCATTGAGGCTGCAAGAACCATGTTAAATGGCTCAGCTCTTTCAAAGCATTTACGGATGAAGCGGTTAAAACGACTGTTACACTCAAAACAGGTCAATCATTGTCAAAAGACATAATAAAACCCCATATGAGATCGTCAAAGGTAGACTTCCGACATCGCTACTTCCATGTGTTTGGATGTCCTGTGTTTATTCATAACTACAAGGATCATCTAGGCAAGTTTGATGCTAAAGCTGATGATGGATACTTTCTAGGTTACTCACCGATCTCCAAAGCCTTCAAGGTATTTAACACAAGGAGACAACAAGTTGAGGAAACCTATCATGTCACCTTTGATGAAAGTATAGAAAGCATTAGATTCACCAACACTTCAGTGGAAGAAATAGGAATTGATAACTCATCAAGATATCCTCCTCGATGAGTACAACACAAAACCAATTCCTCATACCAAGCGATGCCGAAATCTCATATTATGTCTTGCCCCACAACCTGTCACAACCAACTATCAGTGAATTCATTGATAATCGGTCGAGTCCCTACTGGATAGGTAACACCGATCCATATGATCGGGATCCTATAACTCAAGAACCTCTACCTGAACAAATCACCTCGACAGATCTAAATGATCCTGTGGCTCTCACACCTGAACTCCAAGTGACATCTTCAAGCTCGATTCCGGACCACAAAGTAAGTGGACAAGATCTCGGGACATTGAACTTGTAAACATCATTGGTGAACCCACGAGGGAATGCTCACTAGAAGCATGGTCGCTAACTTAACTGCAGCCTCGGCCAATGAATGTCTATATGCCGATTACCTATCGAAATAGAACCCAAAAGTGTCACCGAGGCTCTAAAATACCCAAGCGGGTTCGGGCTATGCAAGAAGAACTGCAACAGTTTGATAAAAAAAAAGGTCATGACATTGATCAAATGTCCTCTGGATGTAGTAGTCATAGGAATGAAGTGGGTTTTGAAACAAAGCGGATGAAAACGGCAATGTCATTAAAAACAAAGCCCGACTTGTAGCCAAAGGTTACAGTCAACAAGAAGGCATTGACTATGATGAAACATTTGCTCCTGTTGCAAGAATGGAAGCCATCAGGATCTTTCTTGCATATGCAACATACATGAACTTCGGGGTCTACCAAATGGATGTTAAAAGTGCATTCTTAAATGGTGATCTCAAGAAAGATGTATATGTTCAAGAACCTCCGGCTTTGAGTAGTGAATTCCCCGACTATGTCTGCAAGCTTGACAAAGCTCTTTATGGACTGAAACAAGCTCCTAGGGCATGGTATGAAACTCTCTCCTTCACGAAACAAAAAAGTTTGTCGAGGAAAGATAGACAACACACTGTTTGTCTATAGAACTCAACATGATGTGATTCTAGTCCAAGTGTATGTTGATGACATCATCTTTGGCTCAACAAACTACAAACTTTGCAAACAGTTTGAAAACTGATGACTAAGAAGTTTGAAATGAGCATGATGGTTGAACTCACATACTTTCTTGGACTACAAATCGGCAACCGACAAAGGAATATCCATCGGTCAAGAGAAATACACCGAAATCTCTTGAAAAATATGAGATATCTGACGTGCCTCGCTGAAAACTCCAATGGTCCCACCTAACAACCTTGGACCTGATCTCACTGGTAAATCAGTCAATCAAACTCATTTCAGAGGGATTGTAGGCTCACCGATGTATCTAACGCTTCTAGACCGGATATCCAATTCTCACCGTCTAATAGCAAGATATCAGTCCAATCCTAAAGAATCCCATCTTACTGCAGCTAAAAGAATACTCAGTACTGAAGGGAACCCCAAGCCTTGGACTCTAATATCCAAAATGCTCAGGGTTTGATCTCAAGGGTTACTCGATTACGATTATGTTGGCGCAACATGGACGAAAAAATACCTCGTGGTCTGTTAATTTCTTGGAGGAAAACTAGTTTGTTGGAGTGCTAAAAGCAACAATCGGTGGCTATGTCCTCACCGAAGTGAATATGTAGCTGCAGCAGGATGCTGTGCCAATGTATTATGGATGAAAAGTCAACTCAGTGACTATAACATCCATTACCAAATGGTGCCCATCTTACGTGATAATACCGGTGCTATTGCAATCTCCAACAACCCTGTCCTCCACCAAAGAACCAAACACATTGATATCAGATATCACTTCATCGGGGATCACATAATGAAGGGAGACATTGAACTTCATTTCATCCCTACTGAATATCAATGGCGATATCTTCACAAAACCCTTGGATGAACCCACCTTCAGAGACGAAAGCGAGTTGGGAATGCTTGACATTGAAAGTCGGGCATCGAAAACCAATCTCAAGTAAGTTATGTGAATTGGTTCGTCTCCCTGAACATCCAAAACAAACCTCTCACTAAATGATTAAGACTCACTCGGGGTCCCACGAAAGCATTGAATTAGTAACTAAATGCTCCAAGTATTAGTTACTTAAATGTCCTAGGTTGGTAATCCCACCAATTTAATATAGGAATACATGTCTTACTGTCAGGAGTATCATCATTTACCTCACCCCACTTGGCATTAAAAGCCTTCTCTCACATAAAATATCCTATGGATATTTTATTACTGCTAAAGTACACTTTTCGTGCATTGCAATCTGTTTTCCTTGAAAGGCGGGATTTTACTGCGTGAAGTGGTGGGTGGCATTAAATGTGGAATATCAAACGATTTCAAAAATGGTCTTTACATATCCAAATTTATACTAAAACCACCCCTCTCACTACTCTATAAATACCCTCTTCAAAAACCACAAAACACACACACAAATCATTTTACGCAACTAAACTCTGTCAAAATCCTTTCTCAAATCCAGAAAAATTTGTGTGTTCCCAAAATCTTTAAAACCTCTTTTGGAAAACCCTCCTTGTAAACATTTACAAAAGTTTTTCATCACAAACTTGAGAGATCCAAATACTTTGATTGTTCTAGTCAAAACATTTTTTAAACCCTAAAATCTTCTTTAATGGCTAGAACACAATCTCTTCTTTGCTTCTCGTGGGTAGGGGATCTTACTAACGTTGAATTTAAAACAAATAATGTCATAGGAAATTTTGAATACCCTGAAAATGTCCCAACCTATAAAGACATTATAAATTTTTATTCAACTGCCCACTCAAAACGGCCTTTGTAAAATGTCCTCAAGATCGTACCCAAACTACCTCGGGGAGTTTTGGGCTACGACTAATGCCTTTGACCCACACCTTCGATGAGAATAACCTTAGACCACTCGGGAGTATCTCATCAAGTTCAGTCTTAATGGGGGCAACAATACACCCTGGATTACAAAACATTTTGCACTTCAACAGGGTTAGAATATAACAAAGGTACTTATGTCGCCCATCCTCAACCCTCCACAGTAAAGGATGGGTTAAAACAAATTGTTTTAGATCCAACCTTTTTGGACAAGACCCCAGTCACTAAAAGCTCATTTCCCGTGGCTTGGAGGATCCTTTTCACTTTTGTGATTCAGGTCCTCGGCGGGAACCACTCATCCACTGAACAAGTTAACTCTATTAAGTTGATGATGGCATCTTGCTTGATGAATGGGGTCACTGTCGACATAGGGGAGATCATTTACAGTGATCTCGTAGCAAGCTCTGAGCAAAACTAGGACGGCACGTTTCAGTATCATAGGTTTGTCTCTTGTGCTTTGCAATCGTTCGGGTTCAAATTATACTCGGGATGAAAAATTTGGAAATTTACCTGGCATCCTGAGCCCATCAAATTTTCAAAAGGACCCATCCCTTGTCACTCCCATTGAATTGACGGCCCACATGATTACTGTAAACAATCAAAGTGGATCGTCTCCAAACCACTGCTCCTAAAAGAGAAAGGGAAGTCTCGACTGGGACTAAGACTAAACCAAAGTCTCGGGGCCCGAGGCTTCAGGAGCACACCTAAGAGGCACAAAAAGCCCGAGACTAAGCAGACACCCCTCCACTGACGGGGCAACAACCACCCCCGTGACAACGAAGGACACTAATACATCACGCGGTCGGTGCCCTTGGTCACACCTACTACTCCCCAAGATCCAGAGGGAAACAAACAACCCGCCGGTAGGGGAGCGCCTTCCACCACCGATGATGACATTAACAAATCCAAGTCTTTGTCGAGGGCACCGATCGATCCCAAAGACTCGGGGAAACAAACAACCCACGATAGGGATACAACAATCACCGACCGCCAAAGGCACTGGAAACACCCACGGTGTCTCAGGGTCACGGGGACAAAGACTCGGAGGGAAAGAAACAACCCGCCGATCACGGAACCCAAAACCAATCCCGACTCGGAGAAGGCACGGAAACTCCCACGTGTGTCCGAGGGTCAACGGGGGACAAAGACTCGAGGGATATATACCACCCGTGATATGGAACCCATCACCAACCCCTTGCTCACAATTGCGATGTCACCGGTATTCTATTCTCGAGGATGACCTTGTTGGAAACGAAGATGAGATTTTATCACCGGAGAAGAAATGGACGCCGAGGTTCAATCGAACAAGAGCCTCGGCTGATCCAAAGGAGCATCTGCATCCCCATTCCAACATGATGATCATGCTTCGAATCCTCAAGCTCGATGAATTCAAAGAGTTTGACAATGTTCTTCCCCTAACTGAAAGGCAGTTGGCTCAGTGGATCACCGAGGCTTCAAGGAAGCTATACTCAGGGGTTACTAAAACATTGTGGGAACAACATACTGAGGATGCTGCAAGTTATGTTGATCTAAAGGCAGAGGTACAGGGCTTCGATGAAAATGTTCATGAGCACAGGGACTTGATGTATGACCAAATTCACTGATTGGATGAAAATATGGCTAACTTCTTAAGGCATCTTCGGGATCTGGCACAAAGATCGATGAAATCAAGGAGTTTGTCGAGAAGATCCACTATTAACTCTCAAGTGCTAAAGGCTATGAGGCATACTTGCAACAATCCTCACGCCTTCTGAACTGTTAGATCGCTCAAGTCTGCAAATGTTGAGGGTCTTCCATCATCACCCGGACTTCGGAAACAAACAACCCACCGATAGGTGGCGACCATGGCTCGGCATCCTCTTCCCGGCACGGAATCTTGGTCCCGGATGATTGCCTTGGAGCTTTCGAGGCTAACTTGGATGCAAAGGTCACCGGCATTGAGACGGACACTTCAGAGATTAAGGCTATGATGACCGAAATCTATCAGGCCTTCAAGGGTCAAGCTGCTCAGTCCCCCTCCGCACCAACGCCAACTCTTGCCCTCACTGAAGCTCCAACAACAGCGGTTGAGGGGAGAATACTGCTGAAGAAACTCCTCTTCACACGAGGGGAGCAAACACCACTGTCTCAGAGCTCCAACATCATCTACACCGGTCTCAAGCAATACCAATCTCCTCACTACCACCTCAAACATCAACAACAACAACACTGACGGTCACAACAACAACACCACCCTTAGTTGCATCATCTTCCTCAGGCCAGGACAAGGACAAAGGCATAATGACAACTGCTGAGCCTGAGAAGATTCCCTATAAAATCGGCGACAGAATACACTGCTCACACCTCAACAGTGAGTAAACATCTTGCTAAAGAAGAAAGAAGATTGAAACTAGCTGAGGAAGAGAATAAGAACAGAGAAGCAGCAAAGGTTGTCACAAGAAGCCGAGAATATGGGATTAGATGCAAGCAAGCTTCCAAAGGGTCAGGCAGGACAAAATTTCAAGGATGCTCAGTGCTCAAATGGCGCAATGAGAAAGCAGATATGAAGAAAAGAAAGAAAACTGAAGCTCTCGGGAAGCGAGAATTGAGGAATACAACGGACAATGAGCCAGTAGAAGGCTTCTGAAAAATCACGATGTCAAGATTATTCCCAACACCAAACCATTGGCTATGAATGTTTACAGAAGGGATGACAAAAGACACTTTGAGGTTCATGATCCTTTAAAATTCAGTGACTTTGGGATCACTGAACTTGATGAACTTGGTCCAATCATTGGAAAGAAGCAAAATAAGGTGGTCAAGGAGTTGATGAAGATGCTCAGCAAAAGATATGAAAGGCTGAGGATGCACCGCCCAACTGGGAATTCACGCCTTGACGCACCTCAAGGATCTCAACCACAAATTTCCAGCGGCAAAGGAAAAGAGTTGAGTTCGGCCTGAAATCAAAGTGCTCGGCTTAGAATGCAACAGAGAGCTGCCTGAGGGTGTCTAATTTGTGAACTATTTGGTGATTGAAGAGCACGAAAGAGGGCTATTCCACATTGATGTCTATGGAAACCCATCATTTCAAAGATGTAGTGATATTGATCAGCTGGTGTAGGCGCAATGATCGCTATATTCCAGTGGCCTCTCGGATCCAATCCCGGAAACATCGGTTCGTCAAGACCGAATGCAAAGATAAGAGACCATCCTGACAGGGAAACACTCATCACCAAGAAAGTGAAGCTCGAAGCACGGGTATCCATCGGGTGACATCATTTTATCCTTTTGTACTAGTGATAAGAAATATGTAATCTGATCAATAAAAGATGTATGTTTTTGTCAAATTACTCAAATGTTCCTTATTGTATTCACTAGTACATTCAGTGTAAGAAGAAGCCTTTTGCTCACTTACACTGATCAAACACTTAGGCTATTTGTATATCCAAATAGGGGAGACTGTTGGGTTCAGTAAATACCCAAACCCCTTAAACTAGGATTTGAATAGAAAATATCCTAAGTGTTTAATCCGTTAAACACAATCAGTCAGCGCATAGTCTCTCAGTGAGCTATCTTCGTGACACTTAGTATGAGGCAAAGAAGGAGCCTCTCCACTCTGCAAGGCGGAACTTAAAGGGTGAAGACTAAGTCAAGAAGAAGATAGTGGATTCAGTGAGTGATGACAATAACTCACTGAATCCCTTCGACTCTTCTCCAACTGTTAAACACGAAGACAAAGCGAAGAAAGAGACTGAAGACTTTAAAGCTGAAGAATGAGTCGGATTAGGCGGAAAGTTTTACCCGGATAAAACTAAGTCCCTCAAGTGTTTATCCAGTCTATACAGTCTCAATCTATCAAGATCATATCTTCCCATTTATAGTAAGCGGCGATTCTCTATCAAGGAAAGAAGCTTCGCCGCTTACTATAGAAAGGTGAACGATGTAGAATATATCAATATTAGTGTTTCTTTGTGATCCATGTTTTTGTCTTCTAGGATAAAGTTAATAATCATACTTGTATAAATAGCATAAGAGAATGAGTGAAAAGTTTACGCTTGTGAATTGTAAAAACACACATACACACAAGCCAACTTTTCACTCCTCCAAATACAACTTTATCCTTGAGCTAGCTCAGTGGGTTCTAAGAGTTGTGCTCAAACTTAGCCTGAGCTTAGAGAGGAGTCACTCAAACTTTGTCATTTCAATCCCTAGTACTATTCCGCAAGTACTTGGGTAACGTATTCTTTTGATTTATTTCTAATAAGAATATGATGTTGAAAATTACTTTGTGTGTTTTACTTATGTTAATTTCAGTCATTATTCACCGTTAAATTGCTTTAAGTACTTAATTGTCCGTTTTAACGATAGTGAATAGGGAACAACACCTATGTATCATTTCTCTTTCCTAAATTAGCTTACCAAGTAATTAAGTAGGCTTCTTTGGTGAGAGTATCAATAATGTATCATCAAAAATCAAAGTAGGGATGATCAAATGAACCGAAAAATCGAACTGGAACCGAAAATCAAACTAATCCAGACCTATCAGTTCCTATGCGGGTATACCCGAAGAACTAGAACTGAGAACCGAACCAGAACCAAAACCCACCTTCAGTTCGGTTATTGGTTCCCACTTTCCTCGAATTTCGGTTCCCGGATCCGCCGATTCCGATTCCAACTCTTACTGATTCCAAACCCACGCTCAACCCTAAATCAAACCCAATGCACCCTTTGCTCCTTTTTGTTTTATGGCTATGCATTTCTAATGAATTTGTAAAGATTTATCTAAAGTGCTCTTAGAACTGTAGCAATTGTCGTCAATACTATCACTGTCAACTCAACGTTATATCAAATTTTCACTTCACAACCAAACACCTATAGCAATCACCACTAAACACCTTTTTTCTTCTTTTTTTTTTTTTCTTTTTTTTGTAATCAATATTTGTGTAAGCTTTTGTGTCTCACAAGTCGGTGGTGGTGACCACTGACATCTCAACAAATAAACACCACCACACATGATGGTGGTGTTTTAAAGTCGACGTGTGATAGGAGGAGGACGCATCATCCTTGCCCTATTACGCATTGTCTTAGAGCATTGCTTAAAGCATATTTGATAAAACCCTATCTTTTATCAAATCAAAACATCATATGATATGTTAAACTTACATTTATCTAAACTATATGCGACTTCCAGATCAATCAGTTAACCATTACCTGAAGACAACTATTCGACAAAACCTCTTTTATATATCTTCTTAACTTTGTATAAACTTTATATTTTCATTTCTTTTGACTTTTATTTCTCACAAGTCACAACAAATCGAAATAACGACTTGCTATACCGTATAGAAAATGATAGGATGAATTTTTACTTGCACCAAACCCAAAATTAATGAAAACGATCATCCTAACTATTTCATCGTAATCAGACCCTATATAATAAAGTAATAACCATCTCGATTCCTCAGCTAAAACATCATAAAATGAAAACAATGGTCTGAATTTGATCCAAAACACTGGCTTGATAAGATTTTGACTTCAAAATGTCAAATACATCTTGATCCAATAAAACAGCTTTAAATATAGAATTCAATTTTATAATGAACTATTATTAGGACAACATTCAACATGATCAATCACAAGCAAGTAATATGAAAACCATCGACACCAAGCTATTAATTAGAGCAGGCCTCATGAGTATGCTATGAGATTGAAATCACTACTAAATGGTAAAAAGTAAACGAAGATTAAAAACTGCAAAAAAGTTGTTACAGAACCTTAAGCTTGGTATATGCCTAGGTAGAATTGCAAAAAGGCTATCACCATAAGTTACAATCCAATGTCAAAGAAACAAAAACAGATGTTTGACATGCCACTCAGGTATTTTTAACTATCCATTCATAACTCATTCAAACCCGAGTACAAAAAGAGCCTCCAATCAATGAACACAGCAGTAAATCATACCTCAATGTGGTCAAAAACGTTTGCCACTAAACTGCAGGGACAATGCGCCTAAAAACTGCTTTAAAAGTAAGCCCACCATTTCTCGACACTTTCTGCCCTTCCTCAGTTGCAGAACTCAAAAGCTTTACCACTGGATCCGCTTCAAGTTCTTCCTCTGTGAGTGCTTCAAACAATGGATGGTTCTCCAAACAAGACTTCATCCACTCTCCTAGCTCTTCCACATCTGTTATGGTGTATATAATCCCGCTAGGCCTAATTACATAAGCATACTCATCTAACAAAAATGGGCTAATCACACGTCTTCTATGATTCTTTTCTTTGAAATGAGGATCCGGGAACAAGAAAAACATCTTTGAAAGCTGTGCTTTTTCAAAGTAATTTGGGATGTACTTCATGGAATTAGTTCTAACAACGGATACATTCTGATACTGACCCGGGTTTGTAACCCGTAAAGCTAGTATACGTTCTTTAACGTACTCTGTCACCTTGTCTCTCAGTTCCATTCCTACCATTAGGGTTTCCGGGAAAAGTGTTGCAAGACTAATTAGTAGTCCTCCAAAGCCACAACCAACATCTGCAAATTCTATCTTTTTGGGATTGGATTGAGAATCCGATGATGGGTAGAAGTGAGGATAGTGAAGGGAGTATTCTACATGATGAGGAGAAACAGGGACAGGGAAATGGGAATCACTTAATGGGTTGCTATGAGCTCGAGCTCTGTAAAAGCGTTTCCGTGGAAGCCGAGTTGACTTGCTTATGCAGGGGTTTGATTCGTCCCCTGATGCTATCTTTTCATCCAACTGCATACTGGAAGGAGCAGTTACTTCTGCAATGACATTATAGCTAATAAAAAATGTTGTCATGCATATTACAAGAAAATGACAACGGTTCTAAAGCTGACAAAGCAAGCGAGATGCAGTAAAAATACGACTTTTTTTTCTTTCAATTATATATTCTTAAAGTGTAAGTGTTTTCCAAAGAATCATATGGGTTTTTTTGAAATTGAAAAGATTTTGACCCATTTGCAAACTTGCCTTTTTGGACACCAACAAATTTTTCGATGTACCCACTAACCAATTTCAAAAATTTTGACCTATCACCCAACCGGAGCATTTTACCACCTCTAACCTGTTAAGATTACTGAAAACCACAGAGAATTTCACGACAACAATTTCAACACCACTTTGGACAAAATTTCAAATTTCTTAATTCTTATCGATCATATATGGAATATTTAGATATGTCATGCTGCTGACAATTGCCGATGAAAAATCTAAACACAAAATTCAAGTTCAAAATTCTAATACCTAACTCTAACAATCCAATAGTTCAAATCCTAGATAATACTTATTGACAATGATAAAACAAAGAGAACAAAAGCAAGACACATGAAAAATCTTAATTCTCTAAACTACTTAACAATTCTATGCGCATATGTAAACACGCAGGATGATTTAATCTAAGACTAGAACTAATAGAGGGCAATGAATTACAAAACTTGCGCATCTTTTTCATTTATCAGGAAAACATCAAAGTGCTAAACCATATAAACATTGTAGCAACATTTAAAGCAAATAACTACCTAAAAATAAAAATAAAAATTGGGGGAATGATCAAGACTACAACCTAGCAGGGGCAGATCTACGTTGTACACAGGTTATGCAAGTTTGAGTAGTGTAATTTTTTTTTTTTTGATTTTGTTCAGAAGTAAGAAGAATATACACTGGAAATTTGTGATTGCATACCCTTTAAAATGGATGAAATTTTTGAGTGCATACCCAATCTAACTTACCTTCGATGGAGAAAGGAAGAATGTAAAAAAATGCTTTCCTGGTAATTTGAAGCAAGGCAACTGCAGTTTTGAGGAAGAAGAAATTTAGGCTGCATGTTTTATTATTCTATATGGCCCAGTTGTGATCTTCTGTTACTAACTTTGAGCCTACTACATTTTTATTCCAAGCAAGGTTTAAAAGTACGGAAGGCGAGCCTCGAGGCGTTTTCCCTTAGCCTCAAGAGGCGTAAGCCTCGAGGCGAACCGAGGCGTAAGATCGAGGCGGAATTAAAAAAAATATATAAATTATATATCTAATATCTTATATTAAAAAAAAAATACTTAGCATCAAATAAAGTTCATAATTAATCAAATAACATAATTTGCATCATCTCCCAAGTTATGATCTTCATGGCCCCTATGTTTTGGATTTGACATTTTCGGTCCCTCATGGGAATAAAACCCCACAACACACACATAAACACACTTTTACACACACATTTCTCTCTCTCATCTCTCTCTAAAATTCTGGTGACCGGAAACCTCCACCGCTGTCTTCTCCGGCCAATATTCCGGCCACCGTCACCGGAAAATTACACCACCTATACCAAATGATAGATCGTCAAAAGGAGATCATTTTGACATAGGGTGCGCGTGGTGAAACCCACCAGCGCCCTAGATCTACATTTTAAGTTTCAGACTTTTGGGTTTTGTCGCTATTCCGCCTCATACCCGCCACGCCTCTTCCGCCTCATACCGCCTCATTCAACAGAGGCGTCGTTCCAATATACCACCATGAAGCCTCATATGCGTTTTATGCCTCGCCGCCTCGAGGCGCCGCCTCACACCGTTTTTTTAAACCATGATTCCAAGAGCCCAACTAAAAAATAAAACTTACGAATGTTACAACATTATTATTTATTTATTTAGTTATTTTTTTCATTCATTCATTGGGCTATCTTTACATTGAGCCCCTTTATTAAAAAAAAACTCAAAGGTTTTTATTTACAATCAAGAATTAGGATTATTTATAAAATATTACTACCTCCGTCCCAAATTATAAGTCCATTTTGACTTTTTTACTCAAATTTTGACCTTAAATATTTTTGTTTGTATTATATAATACTTGATGCAAAATATATAAATAAATTGTGTTTTAAATGTATTTTCATTTGGTATAATTTTCATCAAGTGTTATATAATACAAACGAAAATATTTAAGATCAAAGTTTAAGTCAAAAAGTCAAATTGGACTTAAATTTTGGGACGGAGGGAGTATTATGTTTACATTTGTTTTCGGTATTCCATATTTATTTTGTCATATGTTTGGTAAATTGGCATGTTAATCTACTTTCGGTTATATTATGGGTCGTTGAATATATAAGTCCCTATGATAAATATTGATCTTATATACTTGCTATGAGAAAAAACCCGACTTGGACCAACCAAACCCGAGGAGAACCCGACCCGAATAAACAAAACCTCGAAAAACCGAATTTACTTTTTTACCACTAAAAATTGTGCATGCCCTACTATAAATTCTTGGATCCGCCACTGCAACCTAGCATATACCATTATGGCTTAATGAGCTATTTCACAAAGAAACAACCGCCGGAATAAGTGAATAACAATACTCCAAAAAGCTAAGTCAAACACCATAACGGAAATCCCACTCAAGCCACCTTTGGTGACCTTGCAGGCAAACCTCAAACTCCACTTACCACCCCTAAAAACCCATGGAGCCTGGTAATTCACTAGCCCTACACAATTGTGGATTATATGGCTACAGCGAGGGGCCCCAAAGGGTTTGCAACTAAACAGAATTTGAACTTGAGACCTGTTGGTAAGACACCCAAGCTCTTACCACTAAACTGTCGCATTGGGGTTAAAGGACATCAATTCAAGAACCCACCCAGAACCTTCTAAATAATAACAGTTAACCTAACCTTATTCTATGACAACAAGGGCACGTCTACTAGTGCAAAAACAAAAACGATTAGCACCAAACCAATTAATTTCAAGAACCCACCAATATTCCATCCAATTCAATACAACGAACTTAACGAAATAAAACACTAACATAAAATAACAATAATAACCAAACAAAAACAAAAAAATAAACTAAATCAACAAACTTTTTATCACATAACATGCTTAAAGAACCATAAATCATTCCTATACATTTTAATTAAATATAAAAGATTTAAACTTACATTAAATTTACAAACAGAAGTAGCTGGTCTTGTATAATTAACTGATTAAAAGTCCCTGAAACAATTTAAATCACAATCAAATCAATAATTAATCTTGAATATTAAAAACATAAAACTAGAGAAAAATTAGCAATTGGGTAAAATAAACACAGTGAGAGTACCTGCTGTTGCTGCACAAGTGAAAAATAGGGCTAAAAATTAGGAATTAGGGTAAAACGATAAAGAAAGAAATTGAACTACAAAATGTATATTGGTCCCTTATGGTTTTAGGAGTTGTCAGTTTTAGCTTGACCATGGCTTGCTAAAAATTTCAAAAGCTTGGAACTCGACTTATTTTTATGACAAGTCAACGAAATAAAGTTTAAATAAAACTTGGAAAGCTAAGCATACTAGGATCAAGCTCGTTATACATAGTTATACGTATATACAAAATATATATACGTATATATATTTCTAAAGCTCGTGAGCCTGGTTAATCTTTATATATAAAGTTCATAATCGAGCTTCTTTAAGGATTCATGGCTTTATTTAGGCTCGAGCTCGTCTAAGCTCGGCTTGCTACGAGCTTTTACATATTCAATCTTGAGCTCTTTACGAGCGGCTTACCTTGTTATTGCCTTGCTTTTAGATATGTTTGATTAGTTAGTTGCCCCCACCCCACCCCACCCCACCCCAAAAAAAATTAAATAAATAAATAAATAAATAAAAGAGTAAACTCCAAAATACATCCTTGTGGTTTCAGTTTTCGCACCATACATCCCTCTCGCAAAAGTTTCAACAGATACATCCCTCCGTTAGTAAAGTTGGCACAAATACATCCCTCCGTTAGTAAAATCAGTTAATGAGGACTAACGGTGCAAATATATCACCGTTATCTCACATTCGTTAAGAGATATTTACGTAAATCGTCATTGTGGAAAGGAACAAATTGCAACCAAAGTCCCTATTTAAAGTTAAAGTTATTTGCATAAATGGTCCTTGTGGTTAGGCCAGTCAAGTGCCACGTGTCACCACCATAGTAGTGCCACGTGTCATCGGGTCGGGTCGGGTCGGGTCAGTAACGGGTCGGGATGCCACGTGGACCAATGAGATGGTGCCACGTGGCATTGGTAAAATAATCCACAGCTTTGGCTCCCCTGGATTCGAACCCGGGTCGTGTGAGTGGGAAGCAATGCTTTGATTTAGCTTCAATTATATCTCCCTAAATTTAATACATAACATTTTCTAAAATTTAAGAGCTCAATTGTTCAATTTAGTTTTTGGTTTATTAATTTACGGAGTTATATGGACTGTAAAAAAAAAAAAATATATACCGTCGGACTCGTTTTTTCGTGCTCTTTCCAATGGTATGCTCGGGGAATTTTTCGACTCGTTTGAACCTCGAAAAATGCAAAATCACCATTTTTCTTTGTTTTTGCATTTTCAGGTCCCAACCAAGTCGAAAAAATTCCCGAGATACGTCGGACTCTTTTTTTCGTGCTCTTTCCAATGGTATGCTCGGTGAATTTTTTTGATTTCAAACGAACCTCAAAAAATGTGAAAACAAAGAAAAAACGATGATTTTCTCATTTTTCGAGGTTCAAACTAAGTCGAAAAAATTCCCCGAGAATACCATTGGAAAAAAAAAACGAGTCGATGGTGTATTTATTTATTTTTTGACAGTCCATATAACCTCATAAATTGATAGGCCAAAACCTAAATTGAACCTTTTATTATTATTGAATTGGGCCAAATAATAAGGAAGGGTTATGTATTTGATTTTGAGTATTATTAACGAAACTATGCTTAGCACAACTGGGCATAGGTTCACTTCCCACACAAACAACCCGGGTTCGAATCCCACTCGAGCCAAAAGATAGTATATTTTACCAATGCCACGTGGCACCACCTCATTGGTCCATGTGGCAACCCGACCCGACCCGTTTTCCGACCCGACCCGTTTACCGACCCGACCCGACCCGATGACACGTGGCATTACTCTGGTGGTGACACGTGGCACTTGACTGGCCTAACCACAAGGACCATTTATGCAAATAACTTTAACTTTAAATAGGGACTTTGGTTGCAATTTGTTCCTTGCCACAAGGACGATTTACGTAAATATCTCTTAACGAATGTGAGATAACGGAGATATATTTGCACCGTTAGTCCTCATTAACTGATTTTACTAACGGAGGGATGTATTTGTGCCAACTTTACTAACGGAGGGATGTATCTGTTGAAACTTTTGCGAGAGGGATGTATGGTGCGAAACGAGGTAAACCACAGGGATGTATTTTGAAGTTTACTCTAAATAAAAACTATAGTTACAATATAAAATCACTAGCAAATTTATATAAATTACATTTTGAAAGCTCAAACCCTTTTAAAAAGTTAGCTTCTACAAGCAAGCTTTCAGAGTCGTTTTTGAAGGTGAACGACCGCCTAGGGTTCCAAAAATATTAAGAGCCCTTAATTTTTTTGAATAAAGGTTTTTACACTACTAAAATAAAGGCTCCTAATTTTTTCCATTAATATATATATGCATGCGCACACTTAATATTTTCATACAAAAAACAATAAGAAGAGACATATCTTAAATGGGTCATACGTTGAGTGTTTAAATAGCCAATTTGCATTATATCTTTAAAAAATATGACACTTTTTATATGACAACGACTTTTAAAGGCTTTGTTACAGGTTTCGCCTAAGGCCCTTAAAAACTCAGGAACGCACATGACAAGCTTACAAAATCTATTAGCTCTCATAAACTACTTATTCACAAGAACCTTGATTTGTAAGTTGAACCTCTCATTACATTCAGCGCAAGGGGTATGGTGGCTCCACACGGGGCATTATTCCTTATGGTGTGTGCCGCCAAACCGCCCCCGGTGCCATGAGGAAGGGGCATTGCACAATCCATGGTGATGGTGTATATTATGCCGCATAAACATTTGAATTATTAATCGTTTTAAACGTTTAAAGTATAGCCGGTTATATTAAAAGTTTTTTTTAATCACTTTACATCTTTTACCACACTCATTTTATAACTAACATTTCCCACGGGGAAATGTCCCGTAGTTTAATTACTTGATGAGCAATTACATAATTGAGACATATAAGCTTCAACACTTTTTCAGACAAACATTAAATAAGTTAACACAAACCAACCAAATACCTGTTAGTTTGTGGACGATATTTAATAGTCGTATGTTCGGTTCTAACTTGAGAATATAGGATTGCACGCATTGCGTATGAGATTCAATGAATTACAATTAATATATAATTGTTATGATTTAATTATTATTTCACAATAATGTTTAACGGTCGTTAGTACTTAACGGTCGTTAGCCTAACAATCGTTAAATAATAAATTGAAGGACTCGAAGAGAAAATAAGCCAAGAGAAGGTTTTGAAACCCCTTTTGGCCTAATGTATGACCGGTTATAGGGATCCAAGGGGAATCCCTTCCAACTTGGACTCCAAGCTATTCCACTATATAAACAAAACCATTGTTTCATTAGTTGTTAATCCTTGGTAACCCTAACTAGCTTTCTCTTCCCTTTTTTCTCCTCTTTTGTCTTCATAATCGAATTACAA
>OU343218.1:98026354-98109562 GCA_910596185.1 Chrysanthemum makinoi | reverse complement strand
ATCCCTTGTGGATTTGCAATTGGTGTTGAACGAATACTAAGTGAGTTAGCTAGTTATTGTGATCAAGAAACTAGCATTCATATTGAATCGCTAACAATACGCGTGTACAAGACCGTAGTAAAAATCCCACTTGAATTTTAAGTAAAACCCTAATCGACTTTTGTAGTAATCGATTTCCATAAACCCTAAATTTAGGGTTTGTGATTTGGTGATTGTTTGATTCGCGTAGTTGTACGGTTTGTTAATTACACATATTAGATCTATGCTTCCATTGCGTGGCTCGTGTTTATATGTTTATATGATTATCATGATAATATAATTTCAACGGTGACATCATGAGCCGTTAATATGGTGTAATTAATTACCTAAACGCATAAAAATCGAATCTTGAATGATTGTTTGCATGTTTACAAGGTTTTCTAGGTTTTAATTTTGAAACCCTAATTTTAATTATTATGGGTCGATCGACCTTATTAAAAAAATAGGTTTTGAAAATTGCAGAAACCCCAGGTTGCATGCAATTTTTATGTGATTTGTTAACGTATAATTGGGATTTATGGCATTAAAATCGATCTTGTTACCTTGTTAATTAATTGATAATACGTGAATATGTGATTATATGCAATCCATGACAAAAACATGCATGTTTTGTCATGGTTATATGAATCTTGATATTTTGTGCATTAATTGTTAAGTGCTTATACATGCTTAATTATGCGATATATGTTAATTAATTAGGGTTTATTAGTAATTAAATTTGTATGACACATTAATTACCTAATATTTAATTAATTATAAAATTGGGGAATACCTCATATGTATCGTATTAGTTTATCAACTTATGTGGTTATTGTATATTGTTAACGTGGGGCTTATGCAATCGATTTATCGATGTATGTGGTCCACTTGTACCTAGATAAAAAACTAGTGGGAGCCTTAGTTAAAAATATACATGCTAGTTGATTTAAAAATTTCGCATGTTAATTGTATTAGTTGGTTTTTTTTTTCCTTATTTGCTTTATTATATTGTTTGATAAGTAACAAGCAAAGGGTGTTTTTGAAAAAGCAAAATTAACCGGACTAATAATGGTAAAATTTGATTTATTATAAATTGTTAAGCTTGTGAAATCTTATGTGACACCAAGGGGTTGGCTTTACATGCCGTAATGCGTTAAATGCATTCTCGATTGATGTTTTTAATACTTTATAATGTGTTTTTAATAATAAAGTTTTAAACTTTGTATTCGATTGATGTTATTTGTAATCTATCAATGAATTGATATTTACAAAAATCATCTTAAGGGTGATTACCGTCATTCTACGCGCCACTTTGTGGTAATTATTCGAATAACTTGTGTCTTTTAACTCAAGAAGGTAGTAGAATATAGTAGTTGGTAATTCTTTAATTGGTCTAACCAATACCTCGAGTAAAAGTTCATTACTTTATTCTAAACACATCATTAATCAATTGGCTACTAGGCTCACCTATAGTGAACAAACTATAAGAGGGGTATAAGGAGGGTTTTGTTTACATTCCCTAAAGAATTTGGTTTATAATGTGCTTTGCGCTGACCAATTTATCCACTTCTTTGTGCATTACTAAGGAGCTACTGAACACTTTTGATTAATGTAGTTGTTTAATAAATAACTTAATTGAGTAAAGTTTTTATTAATTGTATGATACGAATATTTGTGCATGATTTTTCGTACATATTTAATTTCACATCAAATTAAATGTACCATTTGAGAATTTAAGTTTATGCCATCAAATTAAAGGAACACTTGCAGTACCATTTACGTTATGTGAGACGTAGCTAGATTGTAATCCCAAGGTAAATCTCCACGTTATGCGAGACGTAGCTGGAATAAATTTACAGTTTTTTAAATTGGACAACTTAATTGAGTTATATGGTAAGATCCCTTAACCCAAGGCATTAGATGGGATGAAACACGCTTACATGACTCTATGTTATTGTCCTTATTACCATTAGTAAGTCCCATAATAATCTAGGAATTGCAAAATGTTTGACAATTATTTTTCGACTCTTACCTTATTGAGTACTATCATTACTAGGAGATTAACTGATGTAATGGTACTATGTCAATTTGGATCATAGCTTTAAGAAAATTATATGGTTTATGCGAATTAACCAATGGGTATTTAATTTTATCTAAAGGTTGAATTATCAAAAGTACTAACTTTTGAACTTTTTTCTGTAGAATGGCTCAACCCGATAATAACACACTAAGTTCTGCTTTCAAACAAATGTTTGATCGAGAAAGATTTAATGGCAAGAATTTCAATGACTGGTTTTGGCAAATGAGGATAGTCATGCGTGTTGCTAAGAGACTTGATGTATTGGAACAGCCTTTGCCTCCAACTCTTCCTACTAATTCACCTAATGATGTTGTTGGCAGAATGGAACCTTAAATACGACCGTCACAATGAGGTCGCATTTCTTATGCTTGGAAGTATGAGTTTTGACTTGCAAAACAGATTTGAACTTCATTCTCCCCATGGTATGCTTACAGAACTGAAGGCCATGTTTGAGAAGCAGGGAGGTGTAGAACTCTATGATCTTCTGGATTGTCTACACAACTGCAAAATGGAGGAGGGTAAATCCGTAAGTACTCATGTACTTGTGATGAAGTTACTTGGATCAACTTGAACATCTAAACTACCATCTTCCACAAGATGTATGTGTTGGCCTGATCAACAGATCCCTTCATAAGGAATATGTTGGATTTGTGCGCAATTATAACATGCATTACACGGGAAAGACAATTAGTTAGTTGCATGCAATGCTAAGTGATTATAGGAAGGGTTTTCCGAAAAAGGCTCCTACACCTCAGGTACCAACAATATAAGGTGGTAAGATTTATAAGCCAAACAAGCCGCAAACTAACAAGGGGAAGGGTAAAGGCAAAGGGAAGGGTAAGCATGTTTTGGCTTATCAACCCATGCCTAAGAAGAACCCTCCCAAGAAGAAAGATCATCATAGAAAGGATCAAGCTTGTCACAACTGCAATGAGATAGAACACTGTAAGAGGAAATCTCCTCTCTACCTCTCAGAGTTGCGAGAGAAGAAAAGAAAGAATGCTAGAAATGTTGAGATCACTTAAGGTATCTTCATGATGAATTATTTTCTTTTCCTCATAAATATAATTCCTGAGTGTATGACACCTGATGTGGTACTCATATTTATAACACATTACAAAGACTTAGAGGAGTAAGGAAGATGGACTGTGGAGAGCAATACCTATACGTGGGAAATGGAATACGTGCAACTGTTGAAGCCATATGAACATTTGATTTAGTTTTGCCTTCGTGCTTAGTACTAGTTTTAAACAATTGTCATTACGCACCTTCTATAATTAGAGGTGTTGTTTATGTTTCTTTGTTAAAAGATATTGGTTATGTTCACACATTTACTAGTTATGGGATTTCATTTTCTTTATATAATGTTTTTTACTTTAATGCAATTCGTGTGAATGATGTGTTTGAAATTGTTATGCATGAACTTGTATCAACTGATAACAACAATTTATTCTTTAACATTAGCGGTAAGAGAATCAAGTCTGACTTGAATTCTACTTATCTTTGGCATTGTCGACTTGCTCACATAGGCAAGAAACGCATTAAAAAGCTGCAACACGATGGGCTTTTGCAATCTATCAATGATGAATCATTTGATAAGTGCGAATCTTGAATATCTGGGAAGATGGTAAGGAAACCTTTTTCGCATCAACGGAAAGGGCTTCAGATCTACTTGGATTAATTCATACTGATGTATGTGGTCCACTTAGACATGTGTCAAAGCAAGGTGCTAGCTACTTCTTAACCTTTAGTGATGATTTCAGTCATTATGGTTATGTTTATTTACTTAAAGATAAATATGAAGTCTTTGAAACATTTAAGGTGATAAGAATGAAGAGTTACAACTAAAAAAAACATTAAGGCTCTTCGATTCGATAGAGTTGGTGAATACTTAAGCCAAGAGTTTAAAGATTACCTTAAAGAGTATGGAATTGTTCATCACCTCACTCCTCCATATACACCACAACATAATGGTATGTCTGAGAGAAGGAATCGTACTTTGATAGACATGGTCCAATCAATGTTTAATCTTACAACTCTATCCTTATCATTTTGGGATTATGCTTTAGAGACTGTTGTTCGCTGATAAGGATTTAAAACGTACACTTTTAAGGGGTCATTTAAGCCCTTAATCTCCCACTTTTATATCTGTTATTGCTTAATTTCGTTCCTTTTCACTTTTTAGGTCTTTTGGAAGCAAAAAGCTGGAATGATGCATTTTTGGACGAAAAGGAGTGAATATGTGAAGAAAATGGCTAAGTCAAGATCAAGACACTCAAGCTGCTGTAATTACACCTGACGGCGTCCCATACAGAGGGCGACGCCGTCCCTATTTTGTGAAGACACAAGAGCGAATTTGCTATTTTACACCTGGCGGCGTCAGGCTTTGAAGAGTAAGGGCGTCACGAAGACTTTTTTTCTTAGACGGCTTAGATCCAGATTTAGACGATGTCACTGCTGAAGACTGACGGCGTCACAACCACAACGTGATGCCATCCCAATGATGACTTAGCCAAGACGAAACCCAAATAGCAGCGATCTTACGGCGTCCCAACTATAAGATGACGCCGTCGCAGTTGTAAAATTATATATAGAAATCGAATTTTAGAATTTTAAAGAGGTAGACTTGTGGAGTAAAAACCTAAAATGATTTTGGTCCAGTTTGGATAGTATCTTAGGGTTCTCATACCCTATTTTACGTCAAGATAAGTTATTTACTTCATTGATTTCATTATGTCTTCGATTGTATGTTTGTATGCTTGCATGTTTAACATGTTCGGCTAAATTTCTTGTGTGTTTGCTTAGATATATGAAACCTAGTTATTAATTATTGATTGGTTGTCTCTTATCTTAATTGTAATTGGCATAGGATTGCACTAGGCCATCGTTGTGTTTTTAATGCTTGAGTAATCTTTGTGAAACTTAGTTTATAACCACCTAGCGTAATTGTAGGCTAAATATCTAAAGATAACCTTAGTGTTAGTTTATGAATCCTAGAGATCTCGTAGGCAATAAACTTAAGGTATTCTCAAAGAGTTAGGGATAAAAGCATACCCTACGACCTTAGAAAGACACAACGCGTTAAGAATAAGGATGTGACAATTCAACCACCAATAAAAGATAACTAGGGAGTAATAGTATCTAGGTAGACACATTTTTAATCATCATACGAGCACACATCAAATAGACATAGACTACCCCTTAGTTTAGATAATTAGATAGTAGAAGTAATCGGTAGAAGTACCAACCCCCAAATCCAAACCCCGAGATTTTACCCTTAGCTTTCTAAAAAAATATAAAAAAGATAAAAAATAATCTTCCTCAACCTCAAACCTTAGCGTAGTACATCTCTCACTAGTATTCCTATTCCCCCCCTAGAGAATGATATCAATACCCGAGGCTTACCCAATACTACACTACAACAATTAGGTTCATTGCCTAGGTTGTTGAAAAACTTGCTCGACGAAAAGGAAGTTCCTTTGACCCTGAACGCGTTATACGCGCATCAAGTTTTTGGCGCTGCTGCCGGGGAATAGAATAGCTAGTTTGATTTCCATCTCGTTTAGGTTTCCTTGCTTGATTCGTATCAAGTGAGATTTTTTCTCATTTTTAGCTTCCTCGTAGTCTATCCCCCTTCTTCGTGACTTTGTTAGTAATCCCATCACTTTTCATCATGGAAGGTGAAAACCCGCCACCACTCATCGATCCGCCAATCATTGACCCGCCAAGAGGCCGTACTCTTGGTGAATACTCTAGACCAAGCCACCAAGGCTATAGGAACACTATTGAGCTCCCCGATCAAGCTCAATATACGGCCCTGCTATCCGACACCATCTGGTTGGTGCAAAACGGATGTGCATTCCATGGACTTCGTTCCGAAGATCCTAATCAACATCTTAAGGATTTCCTTAAAATCATTGATTCCATCGACCTTGATGCTACCACACGGGAGACCACGCGCTTGCGTCTCTTCCAATTATCTCTACGGGACCAAGCTAGTAATGGGCTTGAGCGACTTCCCGCCGGATCCATCTCAAGTTGGGATGATCTCACTACTCGTTTCCTTGCCCAATTTTTCCCACCGGGGAGAACTACCAAACTTAGGAATGAAATTTTGATGTTCCAACAACGTCAAGGTGAATCTCTCTACGAGGCATGGACTCGATTTAAGGACTTGCTCCATAAAGTCCCTCATCACGGCATCGATCTTTGGCTTCAAGTCCAAATCTTTTATGATCATGTCAACTTCTCAACTAAGCAATCCATCGACCAAGCGGCCGGTGGCAAACTTAGTGATCTCGTAGCGGAAGAATCGTAGGGTACAATAGAGGACCTTGCCCTCTATGACAACGAAAGTTGGAATGACCTCCGTGAGTTGCCCAAAACTGTCAAGGCAATCTCCTTGCCTCCCATTGACTCACAAACTTCCGATCGTAGGATGCTCGAGCTTGAAGATCAAGTCAAATTCCTAATGAGCTCCTACAAAAATCCTAAGTCTTCACGCCAAGTGAACAAAGTCTCTTCCTTGTGTGAGCTATGTAGTGGTCTTCATGACACTCGTACTTGCACGAGACTCCCCGAACAAGCTTTCGTTGACTACGCATCCTCGCGTACCAATGGAATGGGAGGAAGATTCCCCACAACACCTGGACCTAGGACGTTCATTGATGCCCGAGAAGCATAGAGGGGCAAACCCGAATACAATTGGGGACAAACCAAAGAATTCACCTCTAATGATTCACCATGGTCCCACGACCCTAGCCAACAAAACATAGAAGGGATGTTGTAACACCTAGTTACATCCCAAGAAGCTCAAATAGCCAAGCTTTTGGACCGCTTTAACCAACAACAAGCCGAGATGGATAGGAAGATTGATAACCTTTTGAAAGCCATGACCAATAATGATAGGAAGACCACCGAAAAGGTTAATGCCATCTCGACTTATTCTCCCGAAGCTTCCGGTGTAAAAATTAAGGACCCAAGTAAGTTAGCCAAGCACGCTCAATTCGTCAATACCATCACCTTAGTAAAACCAAATAGGACTAATGATGAAGCGAACCATGAAAAGGTACTTGAGGTTAGTGAAATTCCTAAGGAAGAATCAACCGATGAAGTAGACGAAGTAGGTAATGAAGACTTCAATAAGTTTCCTACGGAAGCGGAACTCTCTCACCACCCACACTTAGTACGCGACCTCCATCACATGTATGTTAGGAAAAGCCCTCGGATCAAATTTGGGAATCCTTGGAATCTCAACATACCATGTTGCATAGGACATCTTTTCGTGGCAAAGGCCTACATCGATCGCAAGTCCCTAATAAACATCATGACTAACACCTACTATAATTGGGTAATGAAGAAACCTATCCCAAATAGGCGAGACCCCGATGATCCTAGGGTTATTTGTAATTTTCTTGGTAGAGTTAAGGGATTGCCCGTCTATGTAGGTAGTTTCATGTATCCTACGGATTTCATAATTGTGGAGGATATTACTACGGCCATAGATCCTAGCTTATCCCATGTAATTCTAGGAAAGCCTTTCATAGAAAACACCGGGATGACTTATTATCCGACGTTAGGGATAGTTGGATTTAAAGATGAGACCGATGACGTAGCTTACCAAATGCCATTTAAGATTGAGAAATTTTCATCACTATCCAATGATGAAAAGGAATTTAAGCTATCGGTCTACTATAAGAATGAGGAGGATAAGGAGAAAGGAGTAGATTATGTGATGAATAAGATTTTTGGGTTCTATAAGGATTGCTTGAAACTAGGACTGGAATATAGAACCGATTGGGGAGAAGATGACTTTTTAGAAAGATGTATAATATGGCATTATTATAATATGGAAAACCCCAATAGAGACCGTCATGAGGAAGAAGGTGATGGCAATGAAGTCACGTAGGAGCACGACTTCGAGTCTAGCTAAAAGACTCATAAATAAAGAAAAGCGCTTCGTTGGAGGCAACCCATGCTTAATTGTTTGCTTTTGTGTGTCATATATCTTTTCATTATTGTTTGTTCTCATGTTTAAACTTGTGAAAATGCTTTATTTTGTCTTTAACCTCGTCTTAATTACATATAAAGGTATTTTACAAAAAGGATAAGTGTAGGGAAGATTACACACGTTTTAAAAAGAACGTGAACATGAGAACTACGATTATTGAAAAAGATATATATGTGTGTTTGTTAGAGTCAAATGCTTGTATCGAGTCATAATGAATGTTTTGTAGGAATTTTTCCAGAAAAACGCAGCAGACCAATTTCTGTCACGATAACCTGATGGTGTCAGGATTGCAACCTAACGACGTCACGAGGAGTAGAAACAACTTATCTAACTTTCTCTCGTTTTCTGTGCTATTTATAAATTTTTGGAAATTCTCAGGTCTTCAATTTTCCAGAAAATCTGCAAACATCCATTCTACAAGCATTATATCCTAGTTTAGTAGAGTCATATATAATTTTACCGCCGATTTTACGCGAAGGTTTCGTCTATTTTCTTAAAGTATGCAGGCTTTATTTATCAAGAAAAAGAAACATAAGATTGGATGGAGCTTTTCACGCATATATTCTTCTTGGAAAGAATTTAACCACTACTTCACACGGATCCTACCTAGCTAATCAGGGGAGTACTAGTTTCTTTCTCTTTTAATTACCTTCCGTTATCATAACTTTGATACTTTCGGGGAACATTGGGGACAATGTTCAGTTTAAGTGTAGGGAGGGAGAATAAAACGGGAACTTTGAAACTATGCTTATCCTTGATCATTTGTATTGTTCTATTTTATTTGTGTAATAAACCATGAGAGATATTTGTTAGGGCAATTTTAGTGCCAAATTTAAAATTTTTCATGACATGTACGGGTGGGTCTTTAGTCTTAATAAAGCGTCTCATGGATATGAGTTATATGACTAGCACAAAAACCCTTTACCACTCAAATTCCACCCCAAAAATGTGAAGTTTGCCCCTAGATCTATAGGAATTAAAGCATTCACCTTTAATGCTTCGAGAGTGTACCGGTAGTATAATAGATTCTAGAACTTGTTTTGTGATGCATTCCGAGATCGCTAGTGAGACTACACTTGTGTAGTTAGGAATAACTAAATGATAAGAGGTATTAGGATAACCCTTGTTTGATACTCGTATTATAATTACTTCTTCCACATCGGTTGAGTAATTACCCCACACCCTTGCGATGTACTCATCTTTAGTACACGAGACCCCTAGTTAACCCCTCAGAGCCTATCCTTTTCACGGTTCTCGTGATGTTTCGGTTTTCCGGAATATCAAGAGCATTGTTTACAATCCACCCCCAAATGTACACCCAAATCGCCTTAGTCTACCTTGTATGCACTCACTTTTAGTGCATTATTATTATCATAGTAAACCCTTAGTTCAGTTATCTACTTACTTGCATGGTTGTTAAGTCGAGTCATATCTTTTGTACACAATTTTGGGATGATTGGGACTCATGGGTAAATTTTAATTTTATGGAGTGACGGGAAAGAACGTTAAATTCAAATTCCCATTATTTACGTAATAATGTACTCCAAGTGTTTTGATCTTTTCAATTCGGGTCATATTAGTGTTAGAGTAATAAAAACTCAAGTGTAGGGATGTGCCTATAAATCCCTTATATTTTGAAGTTATCGTAGAGGATGGTAGAGTAAGAGTGTATGCACAAAAAAAAAAAAAAAAAAAAAAGGGCTACCATCCTACATCTATCTTTATATTTATGTTTGTTGTTTCAAAGTTATCTAGAGTTTAGTGAGTCAAGTGTTGGCTTAGCAACGCCATTCTTCTCATGCTTGTAACATAAAGATTTTTGACTTGCCACCACTAAATCACCTATCCAACCAAACCCTTTGTTTCTCTAACCATAAGCCTAACGTTACAACCCTTTAAAAGACCTCTTAGATAGTTGTTCCTAGGTGCTTACGCCAAAGCGGTGGAGGTTTGATCTAGTCTCAAGCCTATGGTAATCTATGTACTATGACCGGTTAATGAGTGTTTATCTTCCATTTCCATTCGCTATATTTCATATACACCCCGAGAGATGAGAGAATCCAAACACCACTTGTGAGGTGCTAGTGTATAATTTCCGTGCTTGTTATGACTATTGCGGTGCTTTTACTTGTTATGAATTATGTTAAACTAATGCTTTATGCCCCCTAACTTATAAATTGATTGGCCAAAAGCACATTTGCTTGAGGACAAGCAAATACCAAGTGTAGGGATATTTTATAAGGATTTAAAACGTACACTTTTAAGGGGTCATTTAAGCCCTTAATCGCCCACTTTTATATCCGTTACTGCTTAATTTTGTTCCTTTTTCACTTTTTAGGTCTCTTGGAAGCAAAATGCTAGAATGATGCTTTTTTTGACGAAAAGGAGTGATATGTGAAGAAAATGGCTAAGTCAAGATCAAGGCACTAAAGCTGCTGGAATTACACCTGAAGGCGTCCCACACAGAGGGCGACGCCGTCCCTATTTTGTGACGACACAAGAGTAAATTTGCTATTTTACACCTGGCGGCGTCAGGCTTTGAAGAGTAAGGGCGTCACGAAGACTTTTCTTCTCAGACGGCTTAGATCCAGATTCAGACGAAGTCACTGCTGAAGACTGACGGCGTCACAACCACAACGTGACGCCGTCCCAATGACGACTTGGCCAAGATGAAACCCTAATGGCGGCGATCTGATGGCGTCCCAACTATATAGAAATCGAGTTTTTAGAATTTTAAGGAGGTAGACTTGTGGAGTAAAAACCTAAAACGATTTTGGTTCGGTTTGGACAGTATCTTAGGGTTCTCATACCCTATTTTACACCAAGATAAGTTATTTACTTCATTGATTTCATTATGTCTTCGATTGTATGTGTGTATGCTTGCATGTTTAACATGTCCGGCTAAATTTCTTGTGTGTTTTCTTAGATCTATGAAACCAAGTTATTAATTATTGATTGGTTGTCTCTTATCTTAATTGTAATTGGCTTATGATTGCACTAGGCCATCGTTGTGTTTTTAATGCTTGAGTAATCTTTGTGAAACTTAGTTTATAACCACCTAGCGTAATTATAGGCTAAATATCCAAAGATAACCTTAGTGTTAGTTTATGAATCCTAGAGATCTCGTAGGCAATAACCTTAAGGTATTCTCAAAGAGTTAGGGATAAAACCATACCCTACCACCTTAGAAAGACACAACGCGTTAAGAATAAGGACGTGACAATTCAACCACCAATAAAAGATAACTAGGGAGTAATAGTATCTAGGTAGACACGTTTTTAATCATCATACGAGCATACATCAAATAGACATAGACAACCCCATAGTTTAGATAATTAGATAGTAGAAGTAATCGGTAGAAGTACCAACCCCCAAATCCAAACCCTGAGATTTTACCCTTAGCTTTCTAAAAAAATATAAAAACGAAAAAAAATAATCTTCCTCAACCTCAAACCTTAGCGTAGTACATCTCTCACTAGTATTCCTATTCCCCTAGAGAACGATATCAATACCCTAGACTTACCCAATACTACACTACAATGATTAGGTTCACTGCCTAGGGTGTTGAAAAACTTGCTCGACGAAAAGAAAGTTCTTTTGACCCCAAACGCGTTATACGCGCATCATTCGCATTCTGAATATGGTTCCGACCAAGAAGGTTGATAAGACTCTGTACGAATTATGGTATGGAAAAGATCCCAACTTGTCTTACTTAAAGGTCTGGGGTTGTGAGTCGTTTGTTAAACGTGACTCACCTGATAAACTCCAACAGAGATCTGTTAAGTGTATCTTCATATGATACCCAAAGGAAACGATGGGTTACTATTTTAACTATCCACCTGAAAACAAAGTAGTTGTTTCAAGGTATTTTGACTTCCTTGAAAGGAATCTCATATCACAAGAATTCAGTGGGAGAGTAATTGATCTGGAAGATGATCAAGAAGAAACATCACCTTCTGAAAACACTAGCCAACTTCAAGAGGAGCCTGAGAGTATCGAACCTCCACATGAAGTTACTCCCATTCATAGGTCTGAAAGGATTGTACGTGCTTCTGATAGGCTATATCATAATGTAGAAGTCGAGGAACATAGTTTATGGGATCTTGTAGAATCCGCTAACTATAAAGCTACCATGGTTGATCCTGAAAAGGAAAAATGGAAAGCACCTATGAATGCAGAGATGAAATCCATGCATGAAAATGAAGTCTGGGCTGAAGTAGACCTTCCTCCTAATGCTAAAGTCGTTGGAAGCAAGTGGCTTTTCAAAAAGAAGACTGACATGGATGTTGAAGTACACACCTATAAGGCTTGTCTGGTTGCAAAGAGCTATATTCAAACCTTAGGGATTGGCTATGAAGAAACCTTTTCTCCTATATTAGATATTAGATCCATTAGGATTCTTATAGCCATAGCGGCGTACGATGACTATGAGATTTGGCAGATGGATGTCAAAACCGCCTTCTTAAATGGTTGCCTTGAAGAAGACATCTTTATGCCACAGCCTGAGGGGTTTTTGAATCCATAACTTCCAAAGCGAGTATACAAGCTTCAAAGATCTATTTATGGGTTGAAGCAAGTATCCAGACAATGGAATAAGAGATTTGATGAGGAAATCAAGAAATTTAGTTTTACTCAAAATCTTAATGAACCATGTGTATATCATAAGGCTAGTGGGAGTAATGTTACTTTTCTCATCCTGTATGTTGATGACATACTAATTATGGGAAAACATATTCACAGTTTACAAGAGGTTGAATCTTATCTTGCAAGATGTTTTGCCATGAAGGATTTAAGAGAAGCAACATATATTCTACGAATCAAGATCTATAGAGATAGATCTAGGCGGTTGATTGAACTAAGTCAAAGTGCTTATATTGATAAAATCTTGAAGAGATTCAGAATGCAAGATTCCAAAAGGGTATATCTTCCAATGCAAGTAGAACTTGGCTTAAGTAGCAAACGATGTGCTTCTACACCTGCTGAGGTGGCACGCATGAAGAAAGTTTCTTATGCTTCGGCTGTTGGATCTATCATGTATGCAGTGAGATGTACAAGAGCAGATGTGGCGTTTCCAACAAAATATGACAAGCCGTTATCAACAGAATCCAGGTGATGTTCATTAGACTGCTGTTAAGTACATTCTCAAGCACTTAAGGGCTAATATAGATATGTTTCTAGTGTATGGTGGGAATCTAAAGGCAGAACTTGATGTTACAGGTTACTGTGATGTGTCCTGGATAACTGATAAAGATGATACGAAGTCTCAGACATGATATGTCTTTGTAGTCAATGAAGGAGCAATGTACTGGAAGAGCACAAATAAAAGTACTATTGTGATGTCTGCAACAGAAGCTGAGTACATAGCTGCTTCAGAAGCTGCGATGAAAGCTGTTTGGATTAGGAAGTATATTTTAGGGCTTGGTGTTATGCCCTCAAGAGATGAATCTATAAAATTGTATTGCGATAATTCTAGAGAAATTACATTTTCCAACGAACTAGGAGTCATGACAGGCGCCATACATTTTCCTCGACGATATCACTATGTTCGAGAACAAGTCAAAATAAGTGAAATAAATCTACTCAAAGTTCACACAGATGAAAATCTAGCTGAACCCTTCACGAAGGCTTTACCTAAGGCAAATTTTACTCAACATGCTGAGAGCGTTGGACTTCTTTCATGTAAATATGTGGTTTGTATTTGGATAAAGGATGTATTAAATAATTATTATTTTAATGAATTAAAGTACTTGGTATAGATTGTATCCTATATTTGCATATTTAAATCCTTGAATAACTTATGTTATTATAAATGTCCATTGTCGATCAATAATACGGGAATATGTTTGAATTAACAAAAATATCAGGCGTTGGATGAAAATATACTTTGTATATTAAGAAATGTCCTGCCAAACTTACATGATATTCAAAGGTTGTATATCAGACTTATCCCAACCTACATGATTGTACTTTATGAATCTTTGTCATCAAGTAAATCATGTGAATGATAAAACTTATTTATCCTTAGACTTAAAATGCAAGGCTGAATGGTCGTGGGTGGAGCCTATTTTTGTGAAACAGATTAACGCTATCCGTAACTAGTAGTAATAAGGGTTGTTTTCAGAAGTGTTGTGAAGTTCATGAGTTGCGCTTGTAGTCAAGATAGACTTTGTTGCTTCGAATTTGTTTTGAATTATAATACTATTGGGCCCCTCGTATGGTTTATAAGATATTTGTATGGCCATACCCAAGATCGATCTGGAATACGTCCCTATGATTTGGTAATCTTGATCAATCGGAATATAACGAGAAACAAAATAGTTAAATTACGGAATGACTAAGATCCATATACATATTTAACACGGTATTAGAAACAAAGGGATAAGATAAATGATGAATCACTAAAAGTGCTTCGTGAAACTACACTCAACTTGTTCTGGGGGCATTGGCGTGTTGCTAGACGCTAACCAAGGTCATTACGTATATTAAGATATGTCCAAGTGTGAGTTGTTAGTTTGTGGATGATATTTAATAGTCGTATGTCTGGTTCGAGCTTGAGACTATGGGATTGCACGCATTGCGTATGAGATTCATAATAATTAATATATAATTGTTATGATTTAATTATTATTTCACAATAATGTCTAACGGTCGTTAGTACTTAACGGTAGTTAGCCTAGCGGTCATTAAATAACAAATTGAAGGACTAACAGAGAAAATAAGCCAAAAGAAGGTTCTGAAACCCCTTCTAGGCTTATGTACCACCAGTTATAGCGATCCAAGGGGAATTCCCTTCCAACTTGGTGTAAGCTCCCAGAAAATTTCATTGTAATTAACACTTTAATCAGAAGTAAAGCACGATTTAGATCATCATGAAATTTTCTACTTATCATATTTGCATTTCATTTGACATATGCATGATCAACGCGGCTTGAGCGTTCAAAAATATACCGTTGTGATCAGAACAAGATTCCCCACGATCCCGATATTCTTAAATATTAAATATATATAAATAAAATTTTATAAAAATATAAAATTAATAAAAATAAAAATAAACTATAATTATATTGGACCGGGCCTAGAAACTTTGTTGAGCCTCAGTTCAAGCCCAACTCGCCATTTCTTTTCTCTTGGGCCTCGTTGCAATGTCAAGCCCAACACACCCCATTTCCCTTTGGGCCTTATCGTTTCTACCACCCAAGCCCATGCCACAACAAGTGTTGTAATAAGTTTTGGTATGGTTTTTCCTTCCTTATGTCCGGTCGTAGCAAGCCAAAATGAAACACAAACCAAATACATCCCCCCTCACATTTCTAGTCCTATGTATGTTTGCGTGTGTATGTTAAAGAGGAAACAAGAATGGACTTAAGCCACCATAAATACTCATTTAAATAATGCCTAGTAATATAATACTAACCTAAGAACACTTTGACCTAGCAAAGACTTCCATACCCAATGGTTTATATGTCCACTTGAAATCGACTAGGCAAAGAAATCATGCCCCATATCTTGCTGCCATACTTGCACGCCCAAACCCAATTTCACATGTGCTAAATTATTCCTTGGAACTTGGATGAACTAAACTTAAACTATTACTAACACCTTACTTGTTCTCATTTTAAAACCAACCTCTAAGTCTTGGCAAGAACTTACAATACATCTCACAACAAACTCTCTCAAACACACTCACTTATACTCACTCACGTCTCACTTAGAACACACAAAACGTCCACTGTGGTACTTGTCGAAGGAAGAAGGAAAGAAAGACGATTGTGAAAGGGGTCCAAAGGCTTGGGTAAATCGTTTAGATTATAAGGAGAACAAGGGATCTTCTAGTCGCATTCACTTCTGTTTCATCACCACTATAACGAGTATAGTAAGTCTTATCTAAACCCATTTCGTTTTATTCCCTTCGTTCGTTATGGTTATCACACGTTTAAGAAGTGTTTTGAACTAAGTAACTAGAGTTTGTTTATTTCGCTCGTTGACATTTTCTATGTCACGTTTACAAACTCACACGACACATTGATAACACTTCCACATTAATAAAATGACCAATGAAACCTTTAAACCCCCTTGCCTCATTTTCCCTTAAACCAAACGAGCCTCACATTGGGCCTTAAGGCCCAACACATTCAAACCTCGGCCCATTAACATCTTAACTGGCCCAATATGGATATAATTAAGCTCACAAGCTAAAAATAAGCTAGTAATAAGCTTTTGAAAAAGATAAATAAGCTAAGTGGGTCAAAAAGTATATTTTGGACTAAACTTGCAAAACGTATGGTTTTCGGGTTAAAAATGTAACTTTTCTGAAAGTTAAAGGACGTTATATACGTAAATTGTATGCATAGGAAAAACCTAGGGTGCGTTTGGTAATTATTCGAAATTTAAAGGTCTATTTCGTACGTGTGCATGTATGCATGAAAAGTCCAAGGGCTGGTTTTGTAATTTGAGGAAACTAGTTTATAAAGTGAAATAAAGGTTTGTGCTTAAAATGTAAACTTGGAAAATAGAGGGACCAAACTTGTAAAAATCGACTTTTGAAATATTTATAAAAACAGTTTTGTAAAGGGACCGAAACTGTCAATTCTGAAAAGTTCGGTATAAAATGAGGTTTGGGGTAAAAAGTGTCATTTCTCAAAATTGAGGGACTAAACTCGTATATTTTGAAACTTGAGGGTAAAAAGTGTAAATTCAGGAAAAAGTTTAGAAAACTTATAAACTTATCACTACTTCATAAAAATGAGTATTTTGATCATTTTAAGTGTTTGAAAAGTATTTTTAGTTCAAATATCATTTAACTTATATATATATATATATATATATATATAGAAAGTTATAATTATATATATAACCATAACCCGGTAAAACGTACGTGGGATAAAAACGAACTAAAACACTTAATAACATCATCATTTCCACAAGATCACAATGGGGAACATTTCACTTACGCGTGAGTGAGGATCTTTGATAAATATCAAACTAAGACAATGTAGCACGTAAATTAACTTAAAACGTTAAGCACGCACACACCCTATTGATATGGATAATTCAATGATCTATTGAATAAGTATATTCAATGCTCTATTATTTTGGTCGTAAACCAAAATGTTTATCATATTATGAGACTTGCCATCTCATCATTTTTAGGTTTCGGTTTGGAACCTTCGCTACATTGTGCTTGACCTATTTGTGCTTGTTCATTATCATCAAGGTGAGTTCATAGCCTCGCTTTTACTTTTATTTGCAAACCCCGCGAGGGAGATTCATGCTCTAAACTAGAACACAAGGTTTTTCATAAATGTTCGCTTCTTGTTATTGGAATTGCCTAAGTATTTAGCCATAAGTCCCCTGTATCATGAACCATTAGTCACCGCGAGTGAACGCATATATCGTGAATAGTACTATGGGGAGTAACAACCCCGTCATGGTTATAGGAAATAACCGGGGCGCACCATATTTGAATTGCATTAGGTAATTGGCTATTACCTCCTTTGGGGCAAAACTTACGTACACCGGTAATTCGGTGTATGCAGTTGAGTCTTGGTTGCATGAGCTTAGCGCATAATAATCTGTGATTTTCTTTATGATATTGTTAGTTTACAATTATCATGTTCATATTCTTGTGTTCAACTATTATTTAAACATACGGATTTCACTCAACATTATTGTTGACCTTTTTAAGCATGTTATCTCAGGTAATCAATGAAGATTATGTCCGAGGCACGAAGTGGGGCATACCAAGACTTTCCTTGTGGTGTAAACATAAAGTTGTCATTTCTTTCAAACTCATGCTTTATATTTTGGGAAAACACTTGAACAATTTGGAATATTTTGTAACAACTATGGGTTTTCGATGATTGATAACTATTTTTAATAAAACGTCTCTTTCGAGAAGTTTTCTATGATTATTGACTATGATCTCCATTCGAGTAACACCCCGATTAGTCTTCCGCTGTCATTATGATCACGAGGGGTATTACACTTAAACTACAAGCTATTCCACTATATAAACAAACCCCTTGTTTCATTAGTGGTTAATCCTTGGTAACCCTAACTAGCTTTCTCTTCTCTCCTTTCTCCTCTTTTGTCTTTATAATCGAATTACAAATCCCTTGTGGATTTGAGATTGTTGTTGAATGAATACTAAGTGAGCTAGCTAGTTATTGTGATCAAGAAACTATTATTCATATTGAATCGCTAACAATACGCGTATACAAGACCGTAATAAAATTCCCACTTGGATTTTTAGTAAAACCCTAATCGACTTTTGTAGTAGCCGATTTCCATAAACCGTAAATTTAGGGTTTATGATTTGGTGATTGTTTGATTCACGTAGTTGCTTACAAGGTACGTTTACTATTTTATTTACGGTTAGTTAATTAAACATATTATATCTATGCTTCTGTTGCGTGACTCGTGTTTATATGTTTATATGATTGTCATGATAATATAATTCCAACAATACCTACACTTAAAAAAAAATACACACATACATGCAAGAAAGAAAAAATATGTGACAAGAAAATGAGATGGGTGAAGACTTAAAGGCTATTATTGTTAATTTCTACATATTTTAGAGGTAATATGTTTATGTAGACCTATTGTAAATGTTACAGTACTTTTTAAGATTTTCTTTTGATTTTATGGATATATAGTTAAGATATGAAGATATAAACATGGATTAAGACTTTAAGATGGTGATTTGTTGACTCTTCTAGAATTTTAAGGTAAGGTTTTATATTTAGTGTGTTAATGATTTTTTCATAAAGCTCTTCAGATTAAAATTTCTACACACGGTTTTTCCTTATGTTTGTGTTTGGGCAAATTTTATGTATTTAGTTCATAATTTATGTAGTGTTTGCAATGTTTATTGATGGTGGAACTTGAGGATACAAGGATGGATGAATATTTGAAGCTACAATTAAAGAGCTGAAGTTTGAAGATAGGTAGAAATATTTATAAACTTGGTAATTAAAGTTATAAAATTGAGGTAAAACTAAATTACTTTATTTATTTATTTATTTTAATCTTTTGAGTCATTTAGGGTCCATTTGGTTTATAGGTGGGTTAGAATAGGATTTGGATTTGATTTATGATTTGGATTTATTTAAGATTTAGAGAGAGAAAATATATTTATAAATATATTTTATAATAAAATTATATTAAAAAAATATTACTTAAAAATTTAGATAAAAAAGGAACGTGAGAGTGGAAGTGGTAGGTCCCACATGATTTGTTTAAAACCTATGCTACTTTCCTGGACTTGTAAATTCGCCTGTCAGTGGGTTTTAAAATCTGAACACCACGAACCAAACATTATTTTATAATGCTAAACTCTAATACCCCCCTCAAAATCCGGAAAACAAATGGACCCTTTGTGAATGTTGCATTAATACAATTAACCTATATAACATTTCCCAGGTCGACGTGTCTTCCTCTTTCTCTACATTTGATCAAAGGACAGTCCTATAATCTCATTCTTGCACCTCTTTTCAGCTTTAACCACCACCAACCTTTTTTGTGCTTGGTTGGTTTTCTTTTGTGTTTAACTTTGTTACTTTTGTTCATTTGCGTTTAATATATAGTGAGTTAATCACTTGATTTGTTTTTTGTAGTGTTACAGTTGTTTGGTGGTGGAGTAAAGATAGGAATATGCAAAGATGACAAATATTTGGAGTTAGATGGATGTATATTTGAAGATTGATGATGAGTACATAAAGATAAAGATCGATTTTGAGATTGTTAGTGTGTGTATTTAGATGTGTGTGTTTGTTTGTATTTGGTTTTGTTAGCTTATTTTTCTTTGTTCTACATTTTTTTACTTTATGGTTTGTTTTGTTTTTGTGGTGTTGCGGGTTGTCCAGTGATAGAAATTTGAAATACAAATTTTAGGTTAGATAGTTAAAGATTTGAAGATCGATGACGAACCAATTAAGATAAGTCATGGAATTGTGTAATACTCCTTATCATTAACTAGTTATATCTACTGAATTTGTCATGCCTTTTGGAGGATATTTCTAGATTTGTGTAGAGCCTTGGACAAGCTCCTACACCCTATAGTAACTACCCTAGCGCATTGGTCCAACTAACTAGTAGGGTACATGTGCGTTGTGGCGGCAGGTATCCTGAAATAACATTTTCTGGTGAATCATATATTTTAGTTTATTATATTCTTTTTGACTATAAATTTACAGGTATCAAGAATTTCATGTGACATTTTTCAACTCCTTAATTAATGACAATATTTTTCATTATACAATTGTGATAATAAATATTAGAAGTGGCAATTTGTGACCAAAATCATTTTTTTGCTAATTTGTAAAAGATTTGGGCACATTTTGCCTCCTCCTTTTTTTGAAATGGGCATATATGACCATTGAAAAGTTAAATGGGCACTAATTGGCACATAATTTCTCTCAATTGTAGAACATTACAATTGATTTTAAAGAAAAACATATAGATATAATATATTTAATTTTAAATGTAAATGGTGTGTTACGTTTAAGGAATTTATTTCTTATTTTCTGGTTTTTTTAAAGCGATTTGTATAACATGAGCCCGTTTGGCCAGTGCCCGTGCCCGTTCGGGCTCGAGCCCGTTTGGTCTGTTGCATGTTCGGGCTTGAATATTTTTATAATGTGCTTAATTATTTGTATTAGTGACATTTAATGTAGTAATTATGTTTAAGTTGGTTATACAATATGCTTGATAATTTAAATTTCTTATGGAAGAGGTGTTTTAATAACTGCATTAATTATATTTATTAACCAGTTAATTAATTGACTATATTAAATATCTTGACCACATTAATAGTGCTTTGTATTTTGTACATTAAGCTTTAAGAGTTGTAAGTCTTAAAATTAAGATCGATGAGAAAGATCATTAATAGTGCTTTGTGTAAGCATTATTGTTAGTACAATTTGTGCGATGGGTTATAGAAGGTCTGGACGTAGCTTACTGGACTGAACCAATAAACCTTCGGTGGGTTGATCTTGTACTAATCCAAGTAGTTTGAATGAAATCCCTGCACAAGAAAGGTAAACCGTTAGCCTTACCATGGGGATGGACCCCACAATTAGACTCCGGCGTGAGAGTAAGTATACATTCTTGAGAGGGAAAGCAGAAGTATGTGTGTGTAATTATGAGAGAGAAAGTTTTTCTACCTTGTATGGGGATTAGAGCCCCTTTTATAGGCGAGGTTTGCTGTTGGGGCTTCCTGGATTATCGCATATAGTGGTTAGTCGCCGGAGCTGGACCCTTGACGGACAAGGGTTCCGTGTTAATCGCGGATGCGGACGTGAGAGGCCTAACAGTTAAAGGTTTAGCCCGTTATGTACCTTGCGCGCATTCCAAGGCCTGGGCCGTAGCCAATTTAGTCATTGGGCTTCTGTTGGCCCAAGTGCGTGATTGTTGGACTGAGTCCGAGGATTTGCGATCAAGCGGGCCCGAGCCTAGAGTGGGCGTAGAGTATGTTTTGGGCTTAGTAGGCCTGTTATACATACTATACGTCATCAAGTCCCCCAGTCTAGTATATTCATTGCGTGCGGATATTGTCACATGTGGTGGATGTCACTAGACTTGGGTTGACTAAGGATTTCGACGTGCATGTTTTCCTTTCTGCAAATACTTTTTCCTACCCTTAGGAGCTGCTATACCATCCAGTCCCCCCAGTCTAGTATGTGTACTGCGTGCGGATATTGTCGCACACGGTGGATTTACTTAGACTACGTCTTGCGTGTTGATTTTTCTTTCGCATTCTCGAAGCATTCCTTTGACGATTCCTTTCCTTGGGAAGTGTTGTTTACAACGTGGACGTTTTACGGCTTTTCATGTTACGTTGATTTGACTTCGTGGGCCCTTGGTCTTCTACTATCCTTATCCGCGTAGCTTTGATTTTAACCGTTGGATTAGATTGTTTTTGGACGCGTGTCCTTTCTTAGGGTTTTCTAGGTTAATCGTCATTTTGTTTGTATAAATACCCCCTTTTTTGGCATTAGCCATTTTTTCTTCTTACTGCTCTTTTGTTTTCCACTGGATCTTTCAATCTAGTTGGTTGTATCCGTTTTCCCCGTTCCGCAGTCAAGTTAGGTTCTTGATTCCCTTTGTATCTTTCCGTTATGGGTACCTTTTCTTCTAGCAAGTCTAAATTATCCCAGAAGGCACTTGATCGCTTTTGTGTTGATTATTCAATTCCGCTCTTTGTTCATCCGGAATTGCTTGATCCTGACAAAAGCATTCGCGAAGTGCCTTGGCGGAAAATTGGTGTTTATACCCGTTTTTTTGAGTTTGCTAATTTCCGCCTTCCCTTGTCCTCTTTCCTTGTTTCAATCCTTGACTACTATGGCATTCATATCTCACAGCTTTTTGTTATTGGTGCTGCTAAGGTTTCTCAATTTGAAATTCTTTGTTTTGCACTTGGTATTGAACCCTCAATTGGTTTGTTTAGGTGTTTTTATGTCTTGTCTCGCAGCCATGGCTGGATTTCTTTTAGTAAACGTGCTGATAGCTTTGGTGTTTGTTATACTAAGCCCCTTGATTGTCTTAAAAGTTGGAACGACCACTTTTTCTGGATTGACTCGTTTGCTTGTCCTTCTATTCATCCTTTTTTCGTTAGTGGACGTCTTCCTAAGGATGCCACTCCTAGGGATACTGAATTTAATGCTGAACATGTTGCCTCCCTTGTTACCAATGCTTCTTCTTTTGTTAAGTTTCCGGAATCTTTCCTTTGTTTGGTTGGGTTGAGCCATAATTACACTTTGGGCAATGACTTTTATCCCGTGTTTTATGATCAAGAGAATCAGGGTGGGTATACCGTATCTATGTTTTTTCTTTTTACTACTTTATCTTGATTTTCTGCTGATCTATGTTTCTTTTTTGTCTGTTTGCTGCAGCTATGGATTTGTTGTCGTTGGTTAAGAATAAAAACCCGATGGAATTGCTTGTTGATACTCGGCCACGAAAGGATGATGAAGTTCATTTGCTAAAATTGACCGAAGGTCGTACTGTCTCTCTTGTTCCTCCTTCCTCTGGTGAGGTTGAGCGTGTAGCTACTTGTTTTGTAATCGGAGTTTCTCAATCATCTGGTGGTGTTGTTCTGCGACCTGATTATTCAGGTTCTGATATTGGTTTTGACAGTGAGTTGGCTTCTGGTTCTGGTAGGAAGAGGAGGAAAGTTGGTATCCACCTCGTTCATCCCCCTAAAAAGGAAAGGAGCGACCTTAACGATTCTAGTAGGGCCTCTATTGGTGGTAAGTCTTTAGAGTCTATTAAGAAGATGCTAGCTCAAAGTTTGAAATCTCTTGAATATTGTTTAAATGCTTTGCCCACTCATTCTTCTTCTTCTCTTTTACTATCAATTACTCCCTTTTATGAAGCTGGGATGCCCACTGAATCTGGTTTTGGTTTGCTCCATCCTAATGGCCCTCCTTCCAGGTTTGTTTGTTTATGCTTTTATTTTTCGTTATTCTTTTGTCGCTTCTCCCTTTTATTTACTTGTTCTTTACTTGCTTACTCGTAGTTCTCCTACGCATGTTATGACGGATGCCGTCATTACTGCTGCTTATTCTATTGGGAAGGGGAAGGGTCAAGTTAATGTTCCTTACTCCCTTCCAGGTGGCCTTTCTCCGGTTGGTTGTGTTTATCCGATTCTTGATGACCTTTCAGGTCTTGATGTCCCTGCTGAGGACATTCGGACCGTTGATGACCCGGTCTCTAGCTCTTTATCTATTGTTCATATTCCGAGGTGGAATGTTGCCAAGAGTTCCCTTTTTGATGATGTTGATGAGTGTTGTTCTATCGTGAACGAGTTTGCTCCTACTGCCTTTTTTTCTCTATTCGTGATATGGGGTATGAGCGTCTCTTAGGTGAGTTCAATGTTGCCGTGGCGCGACAATTGTGTTTTAGTTCTGAAGTCCGTCAGCGTTTAAAGTATAATGCTATAGAGCGGAAACGCTTATTTTCTTTGTTGGTGAGTAAGGATGAGGAGATTTCAACTCTGAAGTCTGAGGTTTCCAATGCTATTTCTTCTGGAACGTCTTCTGCCACTGCATCTTTAGCGCTGCTGCAGAGCTATCATCTTTGAAGAACCAAAGTTCTGCACTTGAGGAAGAACGAAACTCTCTTCGAGCCGAGGTGGCAATGCTTGATCGTCTCGATGCTAAAGATTCTGAGTCATCTTCCTTGAGAGCTGAGATTGTTGTTCTTATGTCTCAGAATTCTAGTCTTTCCGGACAGGTGTGCATCCGTGTCCCTTTTTTTTCTAAACTTTGTTTTGTTTGTAGGTACGGACTTTGGAAGAGTCATGTTCTGAGCTCGAGCTCCATCCTTTGCTGCTTTAGAGGAGGAATTTTGTAAGATTCAGGATGCTAAGGTGGATGGACTTATGCGGAAGGTTGATTCGACCGTTGCTGACTTGTATGCCGTGGCTAGTCATCTTGATGAGGAGTTTTATCCTCGATTCCTTACACTATTATCTAGCCGTCGTTGGTTATTGACGAATGGTATGAGCCTCATTTGTGTTTAAGTGCTTAAACTCTCCAAGTATCTGCGGCAATGGCAAAGGTTATTGAGCGTGCCGTTGATAAGGGTATGCAAGAAGGTTTAGCTGCGGGCATCCTCCCTGGTAAGGAGAAAAGAGAGCTTGTTGCATATAATCCATCTGCAGAAGATCACTATGTTTCCGCTGTGAGGGCCCTTGAAGATGTGGAGTTTTCTTTGCTCTCCGTGCTTAAGTCCAGCAAGAGTGCTGGTATTGCGGAAGTTATGGACCTTCTCTGTGTTGATGGGTCCTCCGCGAATACTCCTATGATTGCAGGGTTGCAGCCGGATCTTGAACAACTTATTGTCCCTGTTCATGATAGGGATAGAAATGTTATTATTGGCGACAACTCTTTGTCTTTTTCTTTGGAGGTTGTTCAAAGGAGGGTTGATCAGGTTAGGAAACGCCTTGATGGTTATCGGTTGTCCCTTTCCAATTTTATAATTCTTCCATTGACCCTTTGTCCGCTCGTAACGTGATGGATGTGGAAACATCTTCAGCAAGTGAGTTAGCATCTGTTTGCACTGCTTCTTTGCCGGTTGTGCCCCTTCCTATCAGTACTTCTGATTTTTCCGTGATGCCTCTTTCTGTTGAAGATTATGATATTGGTGGGTCCGACACCCCTGTTGAGGTTGTGAACGACCCATCTTCCGAAGTCACTGAGGTCTTTATTATCCCGTCCGAGCCTGAAGTCAGCGTTGCTGCCGTGATGCAGACTTAGCTGTTTCTTTTTTTTTGATGCTTGTGTAATCATCTGAACAATGTCTGTCTTTGTTTCTTTCTATGATCCTTCTGATAGTTGTAGTCAACTTTTTTGCTTATGCAAGTTCTTGCTTGTGTAATCATCTGAACAATGTCTGTCTTTGTTTCTTTCTATGATCATCTGAACAATGTTAACGTTATACGGATATTCACGTTTTGTAATAGTCTTGCGCACATACTCTTTTTGTCTGTGCAGTGCTATTTTTAACGTTATACGGATATGCACGTTTATAATAGTCTTGTGCACACTCTTTTTGTCTGTGCGGTGCTATTTGTAACGTTATACGGATATGCACGTTTATAATAGTCTTGTGCACACTCTTTTTGTCTGTGCGGTGCTATTTGTAACGTTATACGGATATGCACGTTTATAATAGTCTTTGGATAATTTTGGGCTATCCTCCCGATACGGGCTTGCAATACCTCTTACGTACTCGGTGATTAAGTTGTTCACGAAGTTGTGTTATTCGTGATAACCTTATGCTATTCGAAATAACATATTTTGGGCCGTATCCAATCCTTGTGCTTAGCGTCTTATGCACGTAATAAAGATAAAAAACATTTTAAAGAATAAAATAATGAAGGTAGCTAATCTTTATTTTTTTATTAATTGATTAACGTGTTTTTAAATACATTACAATAATTATTATCATATATATGAATTCGAGTACATATTTTTCATTGCTAACTGTTCTTACCCTTTTTGATTTCGTCTTATAACTGGTAACGCCCATTCTCTTGCGGATCTTCGCTGATGGTCGTCATCCTTCTTGGAGGTACTCTTTGAGACTCCGCGTTCCCTTCATCTTTGTGAAATTGCCATTTTATTTGCTGTCCGTGGCAGTTTTCCTAGTGTTTAGCAGTTATGATATCCTTTCTTAAGAAAACGTTTTGGTCGGGTTCGCTTTTGGGGCTGCTATATTCTCCCTGCGGGGTTCCTTAAGAAGTTTGTGGGTTTGCGGTTGTTTCCTGAAAGGCCGTTGTGTTTTCTATTGTTTTCGCTGTAGGGCATACAAGAGGTTCGATAGTCCCTTCAAGATGCTTCCCGTCTAAACCCGCCTTGCTGTGCGGAAGTGGAAGGGCTTTTAGTGAGGTTACCTTTCCGCTTGCACAACTTTTACTTTATCCCGGCGCTCACAAGCTGATCATTTGTTCCTTAAACTCAGTCTATCCAACCCGATATGCCTGGATTAGTAGACGTTCGCTTGTTTGGAGGGACGGGTTGTATAAACAGAGGAATGAAGGCATAGTTTTCATCCTCTATTTTTTTGCCTTTCTGGGGAAGTTTCTTGTTAGTTGGGGGGCATTTTACATATGGCGTTGTGTCCCACTTCCTTTGTTATCCCTCCCCAAGGACCAAACTCTTCGCACATTCAATCACACCCCTCGACCCCGGTCTCGTGAGATAGTTCCTTCTTCAACTCAAGAGCCAACTATTTCGAAGGAACTATGTGCACTACCAAAATCTCGAAGGGTTAGTGAGAGCTTTTCTGTTTTTGGCTCCCACCTTTGGTGTGCCCTAGGATCTCGGTATGTCCACACAAACTTCAATGGACATGGGTTTTGGTGGAAGGAGTGTTGTGAATGGTCATGAGGTGGTTATTAGTCGTCATTTTAGAACGACTAAGTGTTATTAGTTGTCACTTTAGAACATGTTTCAACTGGCTCGCCTTTGCCCTACGTTTTCTTTTGTGGACAAAGGTTCGAGTAACGTATGGGTTTTTAGAAAAGACGATGTGGTGGCTATTTGTTGTTGAGAGTTGGCTATATTGCCTTTTGACCAAGCACCTCTTCGACTTCTTTTTGTTTCTCGAGGAATTTTTCTTTCCCTCATGTTGTATACTAGTTTTTTTTTTGATAAAGAAGTGGTTCTACTCTCTTTTCCTACCCTACGTATTTATAGTGGTAATTTTTTTGTTTCCGCATGCGTCATCATTAATTTTCATTTATTGTTTTGTAGGTAGGACGTGTGCCTAGGCTCGTAGCACGAGTGCTTATTGCTTCCGTTGGATTTGACACAACATTTCTTGGGAAGGAACGCGAATCATCGTAGATTCTCCTTATTTTTGAGCATTTGGATAAGGTTTATCCGTTTGCTTCCATCTTTGCCTCGCTTTTTGGCCCAGGATGGGATCCCTTCTTTAACTTTTGCTATTATCCCTCTTGGCCGCGGATCAGATATTTCTACGGTTTGTTATTCTTTCCGTTAAGTAGTGCGACGTCATGTGTTTTTGCGTCTCTTATTCCTTTGGTTCGCTACTTCCTCCGAAGCTGACACCCTCAAGGTTACGGATTTTTGTTTGTTTTTGTTTGTTTTTTAGGAACTGCGACCGCATGGTCTTTCCACGGTTTGATTATTTTGAATTGGCAATGCATCTTTGTATCGTTTGTGTTTTCTTCTTGAGTCCTTCTATTCTAGGTACGTAGGGTTGTAATCTTTATTTGTTCCGCCAGTGTCATCCTGGCGCATGCCCGTTTCATTGACGCTTTTGCATCCTTTCTCTCTGTTTTCTCAAAGTACAGGCACTCTTTTGTGGTGTGTCTTGCTTTTCCATGAAATTCGTAGAGTTTCCATTCGGTTTCTTTTTCGGTTGACATGGTTGTAAAAAGGTTTGTGGATTTTGCTTTCTTTTGTATCACTATCTCCTCGGAAGGTTTTCGTGGGTTGCGGAAACCTTGTTGTCTTTCTCTTGTTCTTATTTTATCTTTGAATTCCTTTTTGGAGCCATGTCGATTATTGGCTATTGTTCGTTCCGTTGGTTGCTGCATCCATAGCCTTTTTCCTACACGATTTTCTGCGGCTACTTCCCCTTTTAGGAAGGAAGAAGTTATATCCATTGCCTCATTCATTGACCTCGGAACTCTGTCGTGTAACCGCTTAATCAATTCCGGATTGGTGACCACATGCAGGAATCCTGAGACTTTCATACTTTCCAGGGCTCCCTTTAAGTCCCTTGTTTCTTCTTTGAATCTCCGTACGAAGTCTTTCGTTAGCTCTCCATCCTTTTGCTTGATGTGATGAATTTCCACAGGATCTTTGATATGTTTCCTTTATCGTAGGAAGTTAGTCAAGAAAACCTCTTTTAGCTTGTCGTAGCTGTCTATTGATTCGGGTGGAAGGTCATCAAACCAAACCCTAGCGGATCCGATGAGCGTGGAGTTGAACATGTGACACCATGTTGGCATGACCCATCGTTCCACCTTTGCTGCTGATTGGAAGATTTTTAGGTGATCCTCAGGGTCTCCGCTTCCATCGTATGTTTTCACGTTGGTTGGCATCCGCGTTTTCACAGGTATTTTGAAGTTGCGGATACGCGGGGTGAACGGATCAGTTTCCTTGCAGACCCAGGGTCTGGCCAGGTCGCAGTCATAATCATTCGGCTTTCGCTTTTTGACTTTGGATCCTCGGACTTTGCTTCCATGAGATTCATCGCTTAAACAGTTATTCGCCTTCCGCGATCGAGTTTTTTCGGTTTCATGACTCTTCACCCCTGATCCTATCGGCCACGGTTGAGAACCCTTGCGGTTGCTCCTCTCTTTCCTTCTGGTACCATCGAGTACTTGTTGCCTGCGGTCTTTGGGACAAATGGAAACACTTCCCTTCCTATCTCTGAGTCGGTGGAACACAATTTGGCGCAACCTTTTGAACACCGTTTCCCTTACGTCCTCCTTCCTTTTGGGTAACCTGGATTGGGTGTGTCCTTTGCTGCCATCATTTTGTGTGTTCCTCCGCTTCGCTATCTCAAGCTGTTTCCGCAGGTCTTCACTTGACGCTTTCCGCTTTGGCGGTGATGCTAGGTTTCATGATAATCCTTCCGAATTTCTGCTATCTTGGCTCTTTCTTCATGTTTTTGAGCTTTCTCCGTCACAATAGGCCAGATCTTATCGAAATGCTTATCACAATACCTCCGGAGGGCTGCGTCGGACGCAGGTCCCTCAAGGTCCGTTGAGACCACGTGATCTTCTTTTTCGACCGTACTCCGCAACGTGGACATGAAGGCAGGAGTTGGTCCAAATCTGGTGCTCATGGTGAGTATTTTCTGGAACACAGTTGTGTACTGGGTCCCACGGATGGCGCCAACTTGTTAGTACAATTTGTGCGATGAGTTATAGAATGTCTGGACATAGCTTACTGGACTGAACCAATAAACCTTCGGTGGGTTGATCTTGTACTAATCCAAGTAGTTTGAATGAAATCCCTGCACAAGAAAGGTAAACCGTTAGCCTTACCGTGGGGACGGACCCCACGATTAGACTCTGGCATGAGAGTAAGTATACATTCTTGAGAGGGAAAGCAGAAGTATGTGTGTGTAATTATGAGAGAGAAAGTTTTTCTACCTTGTATGGGGATTAGAGCCCCTTTAATAGGCGTAGGTTTGTTGGGGCTTCCCCGGATTATCGCGATATAGTGGTTAGTTGGTCGAGCCGCACCTTTGATGGACAAGGGTTCTGTGTTAATCGTGGATGCGGATGTGAGAGGCCTAACGATTGAAGGTTCACCCTTATGTACCTTTGCGCCATTCAAGGCCTGGGCCGTAGCCAATTTAGTCATTAGGCTTACTGTTGGCCCAGGGTCTGTGATTGTTGGACCTGAGTCTAGGATTTGCAGTCAATGGGCCTGAGCCTAGAGTGGGCATAGAGTATTTTTTGGGCTTAGTAGGCATGTTATACTGATGCAGATTTTACTGACCAGGTTTTAATATTTATAAAGTCTCGTTATACCTATGGTCTACCCTAATGCACTAACGGGCAGTGTATCCGGTCGTGTGTAGTGTAGTAATCGGTAAAGCCGATGTCGTCCCAAGAGCTATGTGTGTTTGATTATTATGTGACAACTCGTAATTTCAGGTCATTTTATAAACTTTAAAAGTTTCACTATTTCATCATTTATCGTAAACTACGTTTACGAGTATCAAATTCGCGTAACCTTAATGGTTTAGCTGCGAATTCATGAACATAACATCAAGGACATTTCATATAGACTAGATTTAGTCTACATAACATCAATAACATCATTTCATATCGGTTCATGCATGGTTTTGCATTTATTCATTAAACGTTTATTTTTCCTATTAAATAAACGCTATCGCGTAAACATTATTTTGAAACATTGATCCGACACTTCCAAAAATATTCCTAACATATTTTTATACTCCTTTTAAGACTATAAAAATTATATTATGAGTTTACCCGATGTTTTCAATTTATTTCGTATATAAATTGTTATGTTTATATAATTACGACGGTTTTCGTAACAACTACACGATAATTATTATTTCACTCAAATTTTGCAAGAAATATATTTTTATAATTTTTATGACCTTAATATATTTTATCTTGACCCGTTAAAAGTTATTTTTATTTAACGCTACCCTAAATACTTAAATGTGTATTTAATTTACCACATATCCTCAAATTACTTACACTAAACAACTCTTGTACATATTTAAAAAAAAAAACATAACAAACAATGACTAACACCCCCTTGTCGACAAGGGGGGTGAGTCACAAGGAAATTTGCAAATATCTCTTCTAAAAGTCTTATACAATTCACTTAACACATTCACATACAAGATAATATCAAAAGGTGAAAAGCAATTTGCTCTCTTCTCTTCCTCTTCCAAAACCGGCAACCACCATAGACCAAGAAGATTTCATCCAAATTTTCAAGACAAAGTTTTATTACACTCTAGTATCACTTGTTGTATAGGTTTTGCAATAAAAACCTCAAGTGATTAGGCAAAACCCATTGTCCTTAAACCTCATCATATTACTTGTAAGCATTCATATTCATGTGTTTATTTCATATTCTTTGTTATGATCATATCATTTTATTTGAGAAACATGCAAGTCTCATGAGGTTTATACCACTTTTTCTTTGATTTTTAAGAGTTATATATATATTATTCATCCTATAATTATTCCTTGTAATAAATCACTCTTGGTGATGTCTAGGAACCCATGAAACCCTAAGAAGGTGTATGGTAGGATTAGAATAGCTTCGGAGTTGTTTTGAATGGGTTATAATGGGTTTGGCGCGAGAAAAACTCATTTCGACAAGTTTGCAAAAGGGTCTGTCCTTATTTTTAAAATCTGGAAAATTCGACAGTGGATAAAAATTTTTGGCCTAGATAATTAGAAAATACACTTTAAAACGAAAACGTGGTCGCTTGAACGGATTAAAACGGAGCTATAACGAAGAAGTTATAAATTTTTCAAGTTGGCTTAAAACTATAATTTTCTGGAAATTTCAGCAAGTTATATTTATTTTGTACAAGTCAAAAATGGAACTTAGGCGTTATAAATTATGTCGACTTATCAAAAATATACTAGTATACATTGATACAAAGCTAAGGACCTTTAAAACGTAGAAAACGGACTTGTAATGATCAAATTATACATGTTTATAAAATGTTGACGTAACTTAATTTTATAAGAAAACTATATTATTTCTAATAGGCAAGTATTACGGCAAAACTAGTGACCATTTTGAAGGACGTTTTTAACAATGATGTAGAACTTTTTACAAAGTGATGTCTTCTAGTAAAATTGAGTTTGCCAAGTATATTTTCCAAAATGTCCAACCGTTTGATTAGCGGAGTTGTAATGAATTATTTATGGCTACTCAAAAATTTGCCGAAAACCATCCTTAAACTATATTTTGGGACACAAGTACCATACTTAACCTATATTTTTCTTTATGTTCGAGACCTCTAGGATGGAAACTCATGTGCTAAAACTTTAAGATAATGATACAAGCTTCCCAAAACAGTTGAGTTCGTTACCTAACACTCGACGTGCACCATTTTACGACTAGCTTTTCGAGGCCATTTTAGTCACTTTCATTAAATTTCAACGACATTATTTTACGACGAAAAGTTATAATTTCACAATAAATCATTAAATGATTATCGTAAGATATCATTTCAACGTAAATACTTGTAAAGTATTTTATAACATGACAAGATGTCATAAACATATATTTTGATGATAAATTCTATTCTCAAAAGCGTACAAGTGGTATAGATTTCATATGAGTTTGCATGCACAACATTACATCATAACTTATCATAGATCATATCATTCATAATAGGTCATGGTCAGAGGTTGCGCCTCATTTCAGTATTGCCTTTACATCATTATTATCATTGCAACATGTGAGTTTTCATAGCCCCGATTAATTCAAGTTTTTACTTTATTTCAAACCCATGGGGGAGAATACATTGCACATCATTTTATTACGATACCAAGTATATCAAATTCATTACATTGCTTAAGTTACCTCATGCCAATTGAATGTTCCCATTATATAACATGAACCGTTAATTTCATAGAAGCGAGGGTGAGTGGATAGATCTATCGAGGGTGACACCTCCATCCGGTTGGCGGATTCCAACCGGACGGATGCATTTCATTTCTTAATCATTATTTGAGTTGTTTGGCAAAACACTCTGTTGGGGCTTAACATCACCAAGCTTCGTGTCATGGACTTATAGCAATTGTATCATTTTTGTGACATCATTGTCATACAAACTAATACTTGTGGTAGTCGATTATGCATATACATAAACTCTATGAACTCACTCAACCTTTGTGTTGACACTTTTAGCAATGTATTTTCAAGTAACTAAGGCATTCACTTCATGGCATGCATGAGGACACATCATAGAGTCGCGGTGACGAGGCGTCTCACATGGGATTTATATACTTTAAAACATCGCTTGACTTGTATCAAACTTATTTTCCCGACATAGTAACTTTCATTTGGGACCTCTCTTTGTAACTCTGAATGTTTTTTATTAAATCAAGCGATGTATTTTCCAAACGACACTTTAGGTCGCTCAATATAACTGTGATTGTGATGCTATGACAGTCCAATCCCTGTGAATTCCATTCCGCTCCAAAACAGTAATTTGGGGTGTGACAGATTGGCATCAGAGCTTCGGTTATAGAGAACTAGTTTGCATCATTGACCCTAGACTATAACTACATCATCATAGTATCTCATCATTTCATCATAAGTGCATAGTCACTATACATGCAGTTTCATACACATTTTACGAAGTTATTTACTTTCATTTCAAATCGATTGTCACATAGATGCCTTCAAATACCCATTCCATTATACTCTCATCACTTTGACATGGAGAATGCCCTGTCATTCCCTATTACAATTTTAACATTAGTTGACTTAACACCGATAACATCGATGATGAGATCGAACCTTTAGGAGGACGAAGTTGCACCTACACCATCGCAATCACTATTGATTCACCGTAGGATCGTGAAAATTTTTATCATTCGGTTGGGACAGATTATACCATTTGGTAGAACTTATAGGTTTAGTCATAATGAACCTATTTTCTTAACTCACCACAAGGATTTTCATTATCATCATTGTCATCATTTTCATCATCATTGTCATCTAGAGTACCATCCGTGTCATCACGTCTTATAGACACTACTCATACACCTGACTTGCAGCTTGGGAAGCGTGCATGATTTGACACACCATTATCATTTATCACTAAGACTATAGACACTACATCATCTCATAGGTTTGAGGACTGGGAGATTTCTAGGGCTATTGCTGCTAGACCGCCTACTACTCCTACACTTGAAACACGATTTGACCATCAACAAGAACAGATAATAGGTACCTTTCAATCTTATGTAATCTTTATCATTTATTATCTCCACGTTAATCACAACCTTTGTTCATTTCATTCTTTATTCCAATTGCCCAATTTTCAATCATTTCGAGATGATACCTCACTATCTTACTAGGGGTTAGGCCAACTTTATTCTTGACCAATTAGGAGACTATTACTGTTAGGAATTAGAAAATTCCATAGTGAAGAGTCGGTCACCCCAAGCATTATCTAGCATAAGTTAGCTCGTAGATTTGTCGTTAGTTACGTTATTTAGCATTTTATTAGTTAGTTTGTAGCGTAGTTTAGTTTAGTGCAACACCGTGGAGGAAGGGCGGGTCTTTACCCACCGTATACCGATCCACAGCCGATAGGAGGTCGTGTATTGTGTAAGTATAAATACCCCTTCCATCCATGGAAGGGGTGGTGCTTCTCATTCAATCTAATATTCCCTTTGTGTAAACCTCTAGCAAGAACACCCTCTCTCTCTACTAACTCTCTAACTATGGCAAACATGTATTTTGATCATTCAAGACCACCCGAATCATCAACACAATATTATTTGGATCCTAACAATTGGTACCAGAGCCAAGGTTGTTGTGTTGATTCATTGTGTTTTTTTGGAACATGTCGTTAACTGTTTTGTACACTTTTGGTCGGAAAATTTGTTAAACTGTTTATACTTGTGTTCATCTTTGTATCCTCCTTATTGGTCAAAATATTTATATTGTCAAGTGGTTTTTGCTTATATCTGTGTTGTGTCTTTTGTCCAAACAAACTATTTTTGCGACAATTGTTTTGTACCAATTTATTTCTGAGTAATATATTCGTGGGTCAACCGAGTATATATTCATGGTCAAACTGTCCAAAAAAAAAAAAAAAAAAAAAGATGCTGTTTTTATGCAGTTTTCTGAGTTTTCTGGGTAAGTTTACATATGGTCGGAATACTTGGTCGAATAATCGCCGAAAAAGTCAAACTGGGTCAAAAAGATGGGTTATGTATGCTTTTCCGGTCTTTCTTCTTAGCGAAGTTGTTATGTTACTTCATAGCGAGTTGACAAAATGCTTTTGAGCTTTTGTCTTTACTTTGGCATAGCGACTTGTCTTACAAGAGTTTAACTTGCATATAAGGTATTTACTTACCATGAGTATTTACTCATGGTAGCAACTTGAGTCAGCGTTTAGTTGTGCTAATATGTTAGCTTAATTTGTCAATTTGAATGCCAACTAGCTTAACTTGCAAAAATGGTAGCGACTAGAGTGAAAATGAACATGAGACCAAGAGTTTGACTAAAACCAAATACCATATATACTCTTTATTGTGAAGTCAGTTTGTCATCACAAGTTCTAAATGAAAAGTAAATCAATTAAAACCAACTGATGTTTTAACTAAGACAACCACATGTTTCAACCTCAATCGAACCCAACCAACTCCTATTCTAGACTCAAGAAACAACTTCACTTTCACTCCTCATAATCCACAATCATCAATCAAGACTCTCGACTCACAACACCGAAAGAATAATCTAAAGAATCTGAGTTATAACAATGATGTTATCCTCATTTCTTTGTTCGTGTTTCAGTCTCTCATGTACGAGTACTAAAATAAATGAACATTCGCTGGATCTCAGCTTTGTGTCATTCGTGATTTTTAAGGTATTATCAAGACGGTTTTGAGGTCTTTTCACGAATGGTATACAAATCATCATCGATCAATCTTTTTGAAGCTGATTCTTCAAATTCTTTCCGAAATCAAAAAGAAAAGAAATATAACTATAAAGTTATTCTTTTCTTTAAATTGCTCTAAGGACAAATTGCAAAATACTTACAAGAATCTAAATAATACCTACCGTGTACATTGGGTTTAATTTCGTAGCCATGTCAAATACCCTCAAGCCATCATCCCTGGCATTAACGACATCAAGCCATCCCCGTGGTGATGTGTGATTTGATGAGAAGCGAAAAGTGAGGCTGAGGTCGCACTGATATGAGATTAGGTATTTGATTCGTGAGTATAATTTCAAGTTTGAGAATATGATTGAGATTAGATGGGTGGTGAGTTGGATAAAGCATTCGTGTATATTGAATTTGATTTGATCATGAGTATCATAAGAGTGATGGAGGCGTTTTTTAGGTGATTTTTTAGGGTTATGAATATTAGGTGAAGTAAGTGTGAATCTGCTATTATATACTTCTAAATATTAGGGTTAGTGGTATATTGGATCAGGTGAGCGTTTCTTCTTCATGGGCCGTGAGTTACATCGTGGGCCTACATGGGTTAATGATTAGTGAATCATGTGATACTAACATATGTTAGGCTTGTTGGAACGTTTGATATGGGCATTGGAAGTGATATATGTATTTTGTTAGACTTGCACGTTTTTTTATGTTGGGCTGCTAAACTGAACATTTTAAACTCCTGAATAATATTTCACATTCTCAGGTTGGTCATTGAATTTGAGTATATCGGGATATATGTGATCAAATTAGATTTATGGATTACTTTGTTCGAACCAAATGTGGTATTATGATATTAAGCTAATAGATTATCATCATGGGATGCAAGATTTAGATTTGGATCGGTTAGCTTGACTTCTTGGGCTGTCAAATGAACTATTTGTATGACTAAAATTTGAAAGGAATTGGACGAAAGTCTTGTGCACTTGGGCCAGGCTTAATTAAGAACTGTGCAAATATACCTGGACCTGAGACATGGTATATTCTGTGTTTATTATTGGAAGATGGATATTGAGGTATTGATTGGGCATGACTATTTGTGAAATGGGTCTCTTGTGTTTTTATTCTTCTTGGGCTTAAAATTGTTTGAACCGGGTCAAGACAAATTTGCCTATATGGGACGATTGATAACTTTTCTTGAACATGAGTTGCGAGTTGTTGATACAGTTTGACAATGAGGCTTGTTGAGTTATGTGATTTGATGATGTGATTTGGTTTGATAATGAGATTCATTGAGTTATACGGTTTGGTACTTTGGTTTAGACATCTTCACGAAGAATTTTTATGTCACATCTTGAAGTGTTTATTGGAAAATGTTGACTACGGGGTTGTTTGGACGGTATCTCTTATTTGGATTTGAAGTGAGGTTTTCTGGGCGCGTTTACTTATTTCGTCTTCTTTCTTTCTACCCTTCCGTGAAGATGACTTGTTTTGGCGTTTATTGAGTGTGATAAAGACTTGGCTATTTAGTTACGTTTGTGATTCTTTCTCGCTTAACCCACAAAGTAACTATCACTTCGGTGTCTCACGCAGTTGAGAATATGTCAAGAGGTTTTGTACATTGGGTACACCGTTTCTTCTTCACAAGGATTAGTACAAGTTTAAGTAACAAATCTATAGAATTTTACTTCATGATCAAGTTTGGCATATCGGGTTTACTTCACCATATGGTCACCATAACAATTGACAGAATTCGTGAATGGTGTGTCTGCCAAAGTGTTTATTGGATGGTTGATGGTGTTGTTGATGTTGGATTATGAACCGTTAACGAACCGCTGCATGTTCCCCTAAAACAGATATTCACCGAAACCAAAGTTGTCATAACACATTCAAGCTGACATTGTTTACGGTTTTGTCTTAGTTTTGTAAAATCCCGCGAAAGAACCTATTTCTCGGTTTAAATCATAGACTTGTAAAATCCCGTGACAATGGAAACATCCTGGTATTAGTAAAGTGCATTTCCGGATCTATCTTACGGTTTATTCTTGGTTTTGTAAAATCCCGCGAAAGGACTATTTCTCGGTTTAAATCATAGAGTTGTAAAATCCCGTAATGATGGAACCATCTTGGAGAAGAGAAAGTGTAATTCTGGATCTTATCTGATGCTGGTGCTACGGTTTCTGCTTCAAAGAAGGGATAAAAAGGGTGTACTTCATGAATTGGGTGTGTGTTTGGGTTGTCTTCATGGCAGTTTGGTTATTACATAGTTTTATGGGGTGATGTGCTTTTAACCATGGTCAGGATGAAACCATTATCATAGTTCACTTTAAAGGGCAAAGGAGGCTAGATTTGAGCTTTTAACAAGATGTGACAACGGCGTTAATTCAGTATTTTTATTTGAGGTTGAAGTGAAATATCACGGGCGAGTGTACTTAGTATCTGAAGATATCGGGGATGGATGGATGAAGATTCTTCAAGATCCTTGTTCAAGCTTATTATTAAAAACGAAGACTTGGAAATCTAGTTATTGTTGGGTGTCTTTTACCTTTTCTTTTACCACTTGGGGGAATTAGGCTCTTACCACTACAAAATAACTATCACTTTAAGGAGTTACGTTGTAGTGCTCAGTGTCACATTGAATTGTGGAGTTTCAAGAGGTGATGTACGTCTATTACTTGATGGTTGGTTGGTTGAAGAGTATAGAGTACTAAGAGATTCAAATGGGCATGAATTCTCGGCACCGCTCTTTGTTACATATGTGCAAGTTTAAGTCACGAGTTCGGAGTTGAAAAGAGAGAGATTATGACGTATGAACACAACAGTTCATGCCTCGTACTCTAAAGAAAAGAAAAGTGTACGTTTCAGTGCGCTTTATCTTCGAAAGAAGAGAAATATTCTTATGACGTATGAACACATCAGTTCATGCCTCGTACTCTAAAGAAAAGAAATGTGTACGTTTTAGTGCGCATTATCTTCCGAAGAAGAGAAATCTTCTTATGACGTATGTTCACATCAGTTCAGGCCTCGTACTCCAAAGAAAAGAAATGTGTACGTTTCAGTGCGCATTATCTTCCGAAGAAGAGAAATCTTCTTATGACGTATGAACACAACAGTTCATGCCTCGTACTCTAAAGAAAAGAAAAGTGTATGTGTCAGTGCGCTTTATCTTCTGAAGAAGAGAAATCTTCTTATTATGACCATTCTCATCAACATGCTTCATACGTTTTCCATGCGCTTCAGTCATCAAGTGAACCGGGCTACTATTGATTGTTTTCTGATTCCACTTTCTCAACTATAATGACGATGGCGACATCCTGTGCTAATTTTGCGGGGGAGAAATGTGAATAGACTACATTTGGATGATGTTCACTTGTTTAATCAAGAATGGCATCTCCGTATGCAATTCTTGAGGGGGAGAAGAAGTGTGAATTTTTTGCATTGTTGATTGATATTTGAGAATTAATGGTCATACGGCTCTAAACTCATGTAGGAACTGAGCCTCTTCTTATCGTATCGGGTCATCTTTACATGGAGTTTTTCTCTCTTCTAAGAGCCGTTGGTTGAAATCTTCACTCGGATTGATGAGTTTATCTACAAAGTGCTTCCGGTTAATGCTTCACGTATACATCAACATGATGATTCCGAACAATCTCTCTGTTCTTGTTTGATGTGATTGGTAGTTTGGCGTTACCGTCTTGTGTGTTCGTTGCGCCTTTATTGCTGATTTCCTTGATGAACATCTTTCTGTTCTTGTTAGATTGGGAGAGATTTTAGTTAAGGGGATTTGCAAGATGTAAGTTAATTGGGATGCTGTTTGGTGGGATGCTTTTGGTGTGAGTTGAAGATGTTAACTATCTATTCCCCAACCGCACAATCTTGAAGAAGGTCGAGTCTATAGTCTGTTCTACATTTTCTCGCTACATGTTAGAAGACTAAAGACGTGTTTCATTTAACGATCTAAAGACTTCTTCTTAGTCTGGGCATTTATCAAACAGATTGTCGGTTTAGGGGAGAGCACTAATTGGGAGAGAGTTATATGTCAGATTCAATCCCCAATTAGACTTGCTCATATTCTTTAACAGTGACTCCTCGAGACGTTGTTATTGACTACTTCACGTATTGGACATTTGACACAAGTTGATTACTTCGGAGTTAATCATTTATCACTTATTTGAGATTGAAGTTGACTTTCACAAAGGTGTGTTCTTATTTGATAACTTGCTCGGGCTTAAGAATTTGAATTGAAGACTTGGTTTATCTAGTTACCAGCAGTCGAGGTGGATGGTTGAAGACCTGGTTAACTATCACTATTAGGAGTTACTTTGTTTTACTCAGTGTCACACGCATATGACGGTGTGGATAATCGCAAGAGGTGTTAATGTCTCATAATTTGTTTGGGTAGTGAGTACTTAGAGATTTGCTTGAAGCATAAATTCTCAACACCGTTCTTCCATCATTAGGTGCAAGCTTAAGATACAAATGTGGGGAAGTTGACTTCAGTTTCAAGTATGGTATATCGGGTTTTCTTCTTCAGCGGTCACTTCAAATTGTCTACATAAGGGTTGATAAAAATAGTCAGAGAGAGTCTTCAGCAAGTTGATTCTCACAAGAGTTCAAGTGTTCTTCTCAACAAATTTCTAGTATACGGGCTTATAATGATTTGCTGACTCTGAAGTGTCTAAACCAACAAGGGGAAGGAGACAAGCATCTAAACGCGAGTAAACTTGATGAACTTAATTCTTCTAAGTAATTGAAGATATCCCGGGAAGACAAATGTTATTACAGCAGAGAAACTCAAGGTTTGACTCATGGCGAGTAAACTTGATGAACTTAATTCTTCTAAGTGATTGAAGATATCCCGGAAAACAAATGTCATGACCGCAGAGAAACTCAAGGTTTTACTCATCAAGGCGGTTAGTATTCTTATTCCAACTATGTGGGGGAAGCGATGGAAGAGTTAGTTTCTGAAGATAAAAGAGGTACACAAATGCGTGATGATCTCGATGTTATCACAATCATCAGAGGAGAGAGAATTGTGTACATTGGGGACGCTCAGCTGTTTCACTTGAGGGCTTAATCACTGATTCAGAGATATAATCACTTATTCCGGAGTTGACATCCGCAGAGATTGTCATCCGCAGAGATAATCAGTGACTTGGCTTGCTTCTTCAATGTTATCAGTTATTCCTTCCTTGGGTATTAGTATACTTCGGATACTTGAGCTTCATACACGGTCATCAGGGAAGAAAAATGTGAACATGGGGAGGTGTTTTCATTCCCCTCATGATGTGTATTCGGGAGAGCTCTTGGGTATTGGTGTACTTCGGGTTCTTGAGCTTCATACACGATCATCCGGGAAGAAAAATGTGAACATGGGAAGGTGTTTTCATTCCCCTCATGATGTGTATTTGGGAGAGTTCTTGAGCATTATACAAAGAGACTGACTGCATCAATTCAACTACGTGGGGGAAGTGGTCTCTTGACACCTTTTGGAATGGATTGCTTCAGACTTCAGTGGTAATGAAATTTGAGAAGAAATTTAAAGAGTGGGATGAAACGTTGTTGTTCTTCTTCTTGATGATATAACCCCGAATGGAGATCCTCGATTATCGTTCTTAAATGGAGCAGCGGGATTTATGATAATGGTGTGCTTTTCTGTGCACCTGGTTAAGGCAAGCTTGAAATAGAGCTTCGAATCTGCTCAACATAAGGATTTTCGGTTTGTGGGGAAGCTGCCAAAGTCTCACTTTCAGATGGTTCTATTTCTTTCAATTCAAGAGCCCTTGGAAGCTTTGGTGGTGGATGTTTAAGAGATGACGAATTCTATCTTCTACGACGTGCTGCTCGATATCCTTATCTCGGTACTCGTATCATCATCCTCTTTAACTATATCATCTATTCTATCTTTGTATATATTTATTAAAAAAAAAACCAAATACAAAAATATAAAACCAACAAAAAGAAAATAGAAAAATATAAAATTTTCAAAAAAAAATCCATAAAAAATATCGAAAATTTGAAAAGACCAAAAATATGTTTTCCAAGACATGTCTTCTCGTATCGATAACATCTACGGTCTTAGAAATGTCATTCAATAATGGCACGGGACCATAGATGAAGTTCAAGCAGGAGGTGTAAATATTCTTTTCCAAAACATGTCTCAAAAAATGGCTTACGTTATTCGCATCAGACTGAACCCGGCTTCAAACTATGGCTTACAGTTATTTCAGACTGTAACCCGGGCTTCAAATGATGGCTTGCAGTTACTTCTGACTGTAACCCGTGCTTAAACTATGGTTTGCTATTATTTCAGATAGCAACCCACTCTTCATGAAAGGAAAGTGCTGCGCTAAACCAATTTTCAAACATTTCGTGCACTTATCCTAAAAACAAAAATGAGGAAAGTATGTCGAAGGACTGCTGTTCCTACACAAATGTTTTTCCGTCTAAAATTCTTCAGAAAAATATTTGTTGTTTTCAAAAATGGTGGTAAATGAGTTGCTTTCAAAACAATCAGTTTCAGAGTTTTTATGAAATTTGCAAACTCAATCAATGACTTCAGCGCTTATAAACTTTAAAAAAAAAAAAATTGTGTCATTGATTGAGGGGGATAATGTTTTCAAATCTATATCATCTAACGGGCTTTCTTAATTATCCTACGTGCTTAATTAAAAATGATATTTGCCTGTGTCGAAGGACTAGGAATTTAGGATATGATTGTTAGGTTTAGATGATTAGTGTTTGATTAACACATAAACCCCATGCTTTATATGAACTGATTGATATGTTGAATTGACTTTTATTAGTCGATTGCTGTTTGGGTGTTGTCGACCACCATATATCTGTTTGTGTCCACTAACGTATGCAGGTATCTTGGTATAAGAATGTTCCCGATCAGGATTCCACATAATATGATGTTTGGATGCCGAAAGGAAAGGGTAACTAGATCTTGAGTTGACAAATGAAGAAACGGAGCTTAATTGGACTTCTATGGAGAGTTGGCATAAATGCAACGTAAGAGGTCTCACTGCATCAACAGATGGTTTTCTTCTAATTGATTGAAGAAACGGAGCTTAATTTGACCTCAGTTGGCATTCAAAATGCAACGTAAGAAGAAGTCTCACTGCATCTGCAGACGGTTTTTCTTCCAAGCCCTACAGCAACAACATAAGTTTCTCAACCACCTAACATATCTTTGTGCAGGATAATCGTGATGATACCATTTTTCTAAAACTTTGAAAAATATTGTTTTTGAAAATGGAAAAATATTGTTTTGAAAATATATTGGACTAAATTTTGAAAATCACCGGACTTCATTTTTTCAAAATTTAAGTCACTCAATTATCGACTTCGGTCATCGATTGAGGGGGAGAGTGATTTAATTTAAAATATTTTCAAACAATATATCTTCAAAAGAGTCCGTTTGTACGAAATTATGTGGTGATCTAAAGATTTAATGTTATGTCATGGTATGATTTTTCTTTTGAATCAAGGTCTTTCAAAATGAATTTTTTTCTGTTCTTGTTTGATTGTGAAATTGTTTTATTTTACTTAAAAGATCTCTTAAAACAATCATACCTGACACTAACAATCTTTAATGTCTTAAAAATGTTCCTTATTAATCATTTTTCAAAATTAAATTTTGCCACGTCTTTCCCCAAAAACTTTTAAATGATTTAAATCAATTGGGATCACAAATCTCAAAAGGTTTGAAATTTTGATCGGGGTAGAGATCGTGATTTAAATCTCAAATCTGTTTTTATGGAATTGGTTTTAGTCCTTCAAAGGCACTCTTGCCTCCATGTGCCAAACGATTTCATACACAATGCACATGTGGAGGAGGAGGATTTATCCAAAAACATGATGAGTATTTAAACCAGGCCACATATTCTCCCATGTTTTCTAAACCGTATTAAATCACTTGGGATCCAAAATCTCAAAGGGTTTGATATTTTTGATCGGGGGAGAATTTGTGATTTAATAATGAAATTTGATAAAAGGTGATCGTTTTGACTTAATTGTGCAGGCTGCTCTCTCATATGTGCTAAACGCTTTCGAATCTTGAAGCACATATTGAGGGGAGCATTTTAAAGGAAAATAAAACTATCGAGGTACAAAAGCTTTTATGTTTTAACATAGAGTACCTTGATTGAGTTTTAAAATGGTTTCTTAATGGCGCTTGTGATTGTGGATGTGCTTCAAATTAACTCTTGCCTCTATGTGATAAAATGATTTTAAATATCCTATGCACATATTGAGGGGGAGAATTTTACCATGAAAATCAAATGGCTTTTTCGTATGAAAATTGTGATCAAAGAAAAATATTTCAAAGCCCTCTTGCCTCCTTGTGCTGAACAATTTCTAAATCATATGCACATGTTGAGGGGGAGTTTTTCTAAATGATCAAAACTATTAAGGTGCAAAATGTTTTGATCTCGTATCACAAGTACCTTGATTGTTTTTCCAAATGATTTTTCAATTGGTTTCTAAGAAGAATGAACTGTACCAAAAGACCGACCACTTTACTTTATGCATGGTGTTATAAGGATGGTTAGGTTAGGTATTAGTTCCCACGATCCGCCAGAGCCGGAGGGATCTTCCCAGGGACAATCCACTAGATAGTGTAGAGTCCTTAGGAATATTGAAAAAAGGAGAAAAATGAGAATATGGGAAGAGTGCGGACTGAGACAGAGCTAGTACTGGAATAAACCCAACAAGGTTATAGTTATGAAGTCTTGGTAAGCACTGAAGGGGTTGAAGAATGAAAAAGAAATGAATGTGAAAAGGGTGAAAAGAAATAGCCCTCCAATAATTCAACCTTAGGGCAGTAACCGGGTTCAATACATATGCTACTAGTGTTTACTAAGGTAACACTGGTATTGAAGACAAGACGTCATGGACCCAGTGACGCACTGCACTAACCTTCCCAAGCTACTCAAGTTCCTCTTAAAAGGGCTTGTTTCATTCTCACGGGGAACCGACATAATCTATCGACTTTCTCTTAGAGATTGTTGATATTGAAGAAGGAGACCCTCTCCCTAGTCTCCGGCACAGGAATCAAAAATGCACTATTGAGTCTAGAGCCAAGAGATCATCCACAATATCTCGTTAGGACACTAAATTCATGAAGACTTGCTGTTTCACACAATGTGGAAAGTAAGTATATATCAAGAGTCCTACGCATTATCCTTGTGGTATAGCCAGAACATCTGAGTGGTATGTAAAAGTATTCACGATGAAGATGGTAATCCTTCTAGTGCCAACATCAAACAAGCTCTTGGTGGGTGACATGTGAGATCTTCTCGTAAGATCAAGCTTGTGACAACTGGATAGAAACGATGGGGAGATTCATTCTTGAATCAACCTTGGTCCAAGAATGGAATTGACGAATACTTTTGGAAAAACCGTTCGATGTGCAAACCTTCTTTTCTCTAGCACGTCGAATGTGTATTCATTTTCAAACACAAAAGTATCTCTCGATTAAAAAATACTTTTAGAAAAACCGTTCGATGTGCGAATCTCTTCTTTTCGCTAGCACGTCGAATGTGTACTCATTCTCTAATACAAAAGTATTTTGATTGAAAATTGATCTTTCTCATAAAACCTTCGTCGTATTGCAAAACTCTTTCTTCTAAGCAATACGCATTTGTTTTTCAAATCATTTTTCATCAATCAGTGAATCTCAATTCGCGGTTCACTCACCCGTGTTGTCTTCTTTGAGACGTTCCGGTTTGAGAACAGCTAGAACAGCTGCGAAACCCTGTCAAGGAGATTCTTAGGAATCCTACCTGATCACAGGCAGTACTTGTACTGATCAACGGGAACCGTGGGCCGTGTACCTCAATTCAACGAAAGTGATCAAAGACACTTTTGTGTGTTTTATTGCTAACTGTTGTTTGCAGGAACATTTGGACGGTTGCGTAATGATCGTAATTGAGGAGTCAATCCAAAGCCGCATGCTCACAGCATCCACACTTAATTTGAAGAAATCATGACTGATACATATCTACATAACCGGTTCTCGATATTTTTATACTATGCTTCTGCTACGCTGCTGCAAATATCATGAACCAGTAAGGCTTCCGCTACTCTGATGGAAAGATGTCATGATTCAAAAGTGTGAGCATGTCGGTCCAAAAGTCACAACTTCACATGATGGCAACACAATAAAGGGTGATCCAGAGATTTACTGTGGCTGATGATCTCAATGAAAGCTCGAAGATCATCAAAGACGTGGATCAGTTAAAGGCCTCCACTGAAAGTACAAATCAATGCGGACTTTGAAGAATCGCTACAAAAGCACAAAGATTGTGGAAGTGAAGAATTCAAGTCTATGAGCTCAAGAACAAAGACAAGAATAGAATGCTAGGATTCATAATGTAAAACATGGGGTGACCTCCCTTAGGGGGAGATTGTTAGGAATTAGAAAATTCAATAGTGAAGAGTCGGTCACCCCAAGCATTATCTAGCATAAGTTAGCTCGTAGATTTGTCGTTAGTTACGTTATTTAGCATTTTATTAGTTAGTTTGTAGCGTAGTTTAGTTTAGTGCAACACCGTGGAGGAAGGACGGGTCTTTACCCACTGTATACCTGATCCACAGGCCGATAGGAGGTCGTGTATTGTGTAAGTATAAATACCCCTTCCATCCATGGAAGGGGTGGTGCTTCTCATTCAATCTAATATTCCCTTTGTGTAAACCTCTAGCAAGAACACCCTCTCTCTCTACTAACTCTCTAACTATGGCAAACATGTATTTTGATCATCCAAGACCACCCGAATCATCAACACAATATTATTTGGATCCTAACAATTACCATTCTATGAGGTTGCCCCGTGTATCCTACAAACCATTCAACAAATTATATTTCAAGTTACTTTGATACTACTTCATAACAGTATTTCACTTTAAATTTTATTTCAAGCTATTCTACACCATCTTAGAAACATTGTTTCATAAGGTTTTAAAACAAGTTGTTTCGTTACCACCCTATCAATTGGTTTTCATTCATTTTATCAATGATTTAATATCATCATGCGAAACGATTTTCATGTTACTTTGAAAAATCATTGAGCCATTATTTTACAAAACAAAACGTTGAATACCATCTAAAATTTCAGAGGAACATAATATCATTTCAACAAAACCAAGCATCACATCATTTGTCCTCGATTATACATGGCTTGATCACCTATGTATAATTCAGGAAGAATTATGTCATGAAAGTAACAAGCATCATTTCAAATCTCTTAAAACAATTTTCACTCAAAAGCAAAGCTTTGTAATCAGATAAATTGTTCATAAACATTTCTTTTGTTAACACTTTATAGAAGCCTACGCCATTCATTCCTCACTCAACCGATAAGTTAGAATTTGACGAGTGACCTTTTTAGGAAAGGCTTCCTATATCATCTATGAGGAGGATTTCTCGATACAAGAAAACAATGAAAACATTCTAGGACTACCAACAAGGACTAGAAGTATATAGTAAGACGTTTCAAAACCTAACAAAAATCTCAAGACATCATGAGACATTCCGAACCACTATTTTGGACTAGAAGCCAAATTATATCATTTCAAAAGTACTAGCTAGACCGAGTTACAAGATTTAGTACGAAGCATATACACACTAAGCAACATCATAGGGATAAACCAAGTCTTCTAAATGAGACTACGGAACATTTCACTAAACATGGCCTCAACAATATGTGAACTTCCCTACAATGAGTTTCCCTTAAAGGAAAATTTGGTTAAATTTAGGTTATCGATATAAACTTTCCCTAAGGCATTGTGTTCTCTAGAAATTACAGATAGCCTCACTTCTATATCAAGAGATGCACAGTGTTTGAATATATCGACAATCAATGACTTTCCATCTACAAGTGAAATTAGAACAAACATTCCTTGGTATAGTATAAGCTGATATCTACTTTCTGGCTAGCATGATAACAATCTAAGTGATGAAATATTTTAGAAGCACTCAATATCGGAACAAATCTTGAAAATCAATCACTACACCACATCACTTAAATATTTAAGGTTTTGTGACTTTACAACATATAGCATGGAAACACTTCGATAATCAAACAATAAACATTTTAGTTATGGAGACTAAACACCTTAGGCAAGTAAGATTCAAATCATGACATTCGCTGGAACGAGAAACGCGAGGAATTACAATTGTTACCCATAATCTATCCTTTTCAATAAAGTCCTTTTCGACAGACTTGACACTTTGAAATTTGGCACGAGACACGTAGTATCAATTTCAGTTGTACATAATACAAGGAAGCCGATTTCCTTAGATTTCTAGCAATCATTTCAATCTTTCCATGGAATCTATTAGGAAATGAGTATCACCTATTATCCTCAGCTCAATGGTTAGAGCGAGAGAACAATTCAAACATTTGAAGATATGCTCAAAGCATGTGTGATATTCTAGAAATGATTAGGTAAATCATTCTTCATCGAACAAGTTACCTTACAACAATAGTTATTACATGAACATATTGACTACACCTATTGAGGCACTCTATGGTTGAGGTGTCAATCACTTATTCACTGGTCAAAACCAGGAAAGTTTAACTCACAAGTCCATAAGTCATTCATGAAACAACAAAGTGATAGAACATATCAAAAATCAGTTACAAGTAATAACATATAGCTAGATAAGCTACGTCGATATATGACGCAAAATCTTGGAAGTATGTTCCATAAGTCGCAAACCATTAGAAGTTCAAGTTGGCAACAAATATATGTTCAACATCCCGTCTTGGAAAGGCGTGGTACGATTCAAAAACACTTGGACGACCCGATGCGACCCAAATATTCTCACCTTTCACCGGTAACACCGTAGGACCTAACATGGACTGAATTCAGGGACTGAATTCCTTTTTGTTGGGCGAATGTGACAACTCGTAATTTCATGTCATTTTATAAACTTTAAAAGTTTCACTATTTCATCATTTATCGTAAACTACGTTTACGAGTATCAAATTCGCGTAACCTTAATGGTTTAGTTGAAATTCATGAACATAACATCAAGGACATTTCATATAGACTAGATTTAGTCTACATAACATCAATAACATCATTTCATATCGGTTCATGCATGGTTTTGCATTTATTCATTAAACGTTTATTTTTCCTATTAAATAAACGCTATCGTGTAAACATTATTTTGAAACATTGATCCGACACTTCCAAAAATATTCCTAACATATTTTTATACTCCTTTTAAGTCTATAAAAATTATATTATGAGTTTACCCGATGTTTTCAATTTATTTCATATATAAATTGTTATGTTTATATAATTACGACGGTTTCAGAATAACTACACGATAATTATTATTTCACTCAAATTTTGCAAGAAATATATTTTATAATTTTTATGACCTTAATATATTTTATCTTGACCCGTTAAAAGTTATTTTTATTTAACGCTACCCTAAATACTCAAATGTGTATTTAATTTACCACATATCCTCAAATTACTTACACTAAACAACTCTTGTACATATTTAAAAAAAAAACATAACAAACAATGACTAACACCCCTTGTCGACACAAGGGGTGAGTCACAAGGAAATTTGCAAATATCTCTTCTAAAAGTCTTATACAATTAACTTAACACATTCACATACAAGATAATATCAAAAGGTGAAAAGCAATTTGCTCTCTTCTCTTCCTCTTCCAAAACTGGCAACCACCATAGACCAAGAAGATTTCATCCAAATTTTCAAGACAAAGTTTTATTACACTCTAGTATCACTTGTTGTATAGGTTTTGCAATAAAAACCTCAAGTGATTAGGAAAAACCCATTGTCCTTAAACCTCATCATATTACTTGTAAGCATTCATATTCATGTGTTTATTTCATATTCATTGTTATGATCATATCATTTTATTTGAGAAACATGCAAGTCTCATGAGGTTTATACCACTTTTTCTTTGATTTTTAAGAGTTATATATATATTATTCATCCTATAATTATTCCTTGTAATAAATCACTTTTGGTGATGTCTAGGAACCCATGACACCCTAAGAAGGTGTATGTTAGGATTAGAATAGCTTCGGAGTTGTTTTGAATGGGTTAGAATAGGTTTGGCGCGAGAAAACTCATTTCGACAAGTTTGCAAAAGGGTCTGTCCTTATTTTTAAAATCTGGAAAATTCGACAGTGGATAAACTTTTTGGCCTAGATAATTAGAAAATACACTTTAAAACGAAAACATGGTCGCTTGAACGGATTAAAACGGAGCTATAACGAAGAAGTTATGAATTTTTCAAGTTGGGGACGAAAACTATAATTTTCTGGAAATTTCAGCAAGTTATATTTATTTTGTACGAGTCAAAAATGGAACTTAGGCGTTATAAATTATGTCGGCTTATCAAAAATATACTAGTATACATTGATACAAAGCTAAGGACCTTTAAAACGTAGAAAACGGACTTGTAATGATCAAATTATACATGTTTATAAAAAGTTGACGTAACTTAATTTTATAAGAAAAACTATATTATTTCTAATAGGCAAGTATTACGGCAAAACTAGTGACCATTTTGAAGGACGTTTTTAACAATGATGTAGAACTTTTTACAAAGTGATGTCTTCTAGTAAAATTGAGTTTGCCAAGTATATTTTCCAAAATGTCCGACCGTTTGATTAGCGGAGTTGTAATGAATTAATTATGGCTACTCAAAAATTTGCCGAAAACCATCCTTAAACTATATTTTGGGACACAAGTACCATACTTAACCTATATTTTTCTTTATGTTCGAGACCTCTAGGATGGAAACTCATGTACTAAAACTTTGAGATAATGATACAAGCTTCCCAAAACCGTTGAGTTCGTTTCCTAACACTCGACGTGCACCATTTTACAACTAGCTTTTCGAGGCCATTTTAGTCACTTTCATTAAATTTCAACGACATTATTTTACGAAGAAAAGTTATAATTTCACAATAAATCATTAAATGATTATCGTAAGATATCATTTCAACGTAAATACTTGTAAAGTATTTTATAACATGACAAGATGTCATAAACATATATTTTGATGATAAATTCTATTTTCAAAAGCGTACAAGTGGTATAGATTTCATATGAGTTTGCATGCACAACATTACATTATAACTTATCATAGATCATATCATTCATAATAGGTCATGGTCGAGGTTGCCTCATTTCAAGTATGCCTTTACATCATTATTATCATTGCAACAGGTGAGTTTTCATAGCCCCGATTAATTCAAGTTTTTACTTTATTTCAATCCCACGGGGGAGAATACATTGCACATCATTTTATTATGATACCAAGTATATCAAATTCATTACATTGCTTAAGTTACCTCATGCCAATTGAATGTCCCCATTATATAACATGAACCGTTAATTTCATAGAAGCGAGGGTGAGTGGATAGATCTATCGAGGGTGACACCTCCATCCGGGTTGGCGGATTCCAACCGGACGGATGCATTTCATTTCTTAATCGTTATTTGAGTTGTTTGGCAAACACTCTGTTGGGGCGAACATCAGTCAAGCTTCGGTGTCATGGACTTATAGCAATTGTATCATTTTGTGACATCATTGTCATACAAACTTATACTTGTGGTAGTCGTAATATGCATATACATAAACTCTATGAACTCACTCAACCTTTGTGTTGACACTTTTAGCAATGTATTTTCGGGTAACTAAGGCATTCACTTCATGGCATGCATGAGGACACATCATAGAGTCGCGGTGACGAAGCGTCTCACATGGGATTTATATACTTTAAAAACATCGTTTGACTTGTATCAAACTTATTTTCCACACATAGTAACTTTCATTTGGGACCTCTCTTTGTAACTCTGAATGTTTTTATTAAATCAAGCGATGTATTTTCTAAACGACACTTTAGGTCGTTCAATATAACTGTGATTGTGATGCTATGATAGTCAATCCCCAGGAATTCCATTCCGCTCCAAAACAGGTAATTTGGGGGTGTGACATATTACTAAGTCTAGGTGTCACAGATTAATAATGGTTTCGATAGGGATTTAATTAATTAAACTATTAAAACAGAATAAAGTAAATAAAAGCAGATAAATGGTAACGGGAAATCAATAAAGGAGTGTTAGGAATTGAAAATTCCATGTTAAAGTGTCGGTCACCCCAATTATGGTCTAGCATATGTTAGCTCGTAGACGTTTCGTTATTTATGTTATTTAGTAGTTAATTAGTTAGTTTGTAGCGTAGTATAGTTTAGTGTAACACCGTGGAGGAAGGACGGGTCTTTACCCACTGTATACCTGATCTACAGGCTGTCGGGAGGTCGTTTAGTTTGTAACTATAAATACCCTTCCCACTAAGGGAAGGGTGTTGCTTCTTGGAATCTAACCTTTCATTTGTTATTTTACAACTCTCTTTCAAGAACATCCTCTCAACTCTCTTCATCTCTCTAACAATGGCTTTCTTGTATCATCATAATCCTAGACCACCCGAATCATCAAACAACATAAAATAAACGATCCTACAATTGGTATCAGAGCCCAGGTTATGTTGTTCTTGATGATTCATACGGTTTTTGAGTGGTTTTTTATGCATGTTGTACTCGACATCTATGCGGTTTGTGATGTTTGGTTACGGTTTGTTGTTGTCTAATTCGTATGGTTTGAGTATACTAAGTGTTGGTTGTTTGTTTGCGGTGTCATATTGTATACCATGTTTGATGTGCTTTTTGAAGTGGTTTGATATGTTTTTGACAATGGTTTATACATATTTTGTGGTCAAGCAGATTTTTACAAGTGATAATATGTTTTTAAACACTTCTTTGCTTTGGTGAATCTAGTGTTTACTGATTTTTTAGGACATTTGTGGCCAAAAAGTTGATTCTGGTGTTTACATATTTTGTGGCCAAAACTGTTCTTGTGTGCGTTTTTGTCTCAGATTCATTGATGCGATTTGAGGTCTTGATCTCAATGCGAGTTGTCCTTTTCAGTCTAAATTCAATGGTCCCTATGCGAGTTGTCAAAACATTGTTCATATTCAGTACTGACTATGCGTGTTGTCTACTTTCTATCTATATTCAAAGTATCAAATGCGAGTTATTTATAAAGTGACTTGTCAAACTCTTATAATGCGACTTGGACAATGCGAGTTGTGTAAACCCTTAACCCTGATGAGTTTTGACGCATGGGTTCTTATGCGACTTGTGTATATTGTAATGATGCAGGTTGACTTTTGAGTCAACTGCGACTTGAGTTAGTCAAAAGCGAGTTGGGTCATGCGAATTGTGAAAGCTGCAAGTTTGTTGACCTTTCAATGCCAATTACCAATGCTCAAGCGAGACCTCAGTAATATACATCATAGATCCATGAGTCAACTTAACTGTGCTAGACCATTCTCAAACTGAAATAATTCAAGTGAACAAGCAGATGGGCATGTGTCTCGAACCAAAACCTAATTCAATTTCTACAACTAAACACACCTCCATCTCAACCATGACTCAATGAACATAAGTAAATACTAACAATCTTAGAATCATTTCAAACTTTCTCTCAAATCTTCTTGAAGATTTTTGTTTGAAATCAATATCATCATTGATCAATTTTTTGAAGACATGGCTTCAATCACTATTCGAATATTAAGTAAAGAAAAATGACTTGAAAGTCACTATCTTTCTTGACTCAGTCACAAGCTATACTATAACGAAAACTTAAATTTTATGATCTCAGCCTCTTATTTCGTGGTTCCCAATGATGAAACTATCAAGACTTCCGAGAGTCCTTACTCACGAAATAAACTCACATCATATCGAATTTAAGAAATGAATTTAACAACTTTGTTAATTCATTTTCTTGATTCGTTTAACATTTTAAAGCCAGATAAACCGAAAGTAACCTACCTTGAACCTTGGTTTTTATGGCTGTCTCTTATCCTTCGTGCCATCCCTATGGTGTCTATGCAAGGCTCGAGCCATCCCTGTGGCGAGCAAGTTGGTGCATTTTGATGATGTTTCTGAGATAGGTGTGAGTAGTGTCGAAAGAACTGAGATAATAGAAGAGTGAGTGTAGGGCTTGATGATATGATTTGTGATCTAATCTGAGTTATTGGTGATGGTGAGAGGCATTGAGTAAGAAAGAAGAGGGAGGCGTATGATGTGTGAGAATGTTTAGGTTTAGGGTTTGAGGTATTTTAGGCATGCATAACTGATTAAGTGGTATTTTATATCCTCAACTAATGGGTTAAAGGTATCCTGGATTTGATTGCATGGACCGTGGGCTGTCACAGGCCGGATTATGTGTGTTATTTGGATTCTTGGGCTGCATCTGAACTTGGTTATTGGACATTGATATTATTGGAGTGGGCATTGATTCGGTTCGAACCGTCAAGCTATCTCACACAAGCTAGCCACTTGTGAATGACTAACCGTAAGAAACTTAAAACGGTTCGGACACTGATCAATAATAGATGAGAAGTGTAGTATACGGGTAACTCAAACGTGTTAGGTTTGAGCACCGAGATCGTTCCGAACGAGGGTTGAATGGAATTTCCAACTCACGTCTCGATTATCGGGATTTGAATAAGAGAAGGGGATAAAATGAAGTTTTCTAAACTACGGGGCAAGGGAAGCATATGGGAACTAAAATCTATGGGAAATCCTAAGAATAAAGGCAAGCTACTCAAAAGTATACTAAAACGCAAATACGGAATTTAAACGAAACGCGAATAAAAAGCAACTACGTCTATTCTAAACCCTAAAAATACCCTAAAATTACTTTTACTCTAAAAATGATATTTGAAAAATATTTTTGAATTAAAACTATTTTTTAGGATTTTTCTTGAATTTATTCTAATTAAAAACTAATTATTAACTTTAAAAATAAAACTAATTATCTAGAAATTATGAAAGAGAGAGAGAAAAATATGGAATTACTTTTCAAAAATATAAAATATCATAAAAGACTTTTCAAAACTATTTTTTTTATTTTTCAGATTAATTTTCTATTTTCTATGAATTTAAATCTATTTAAATCTAATTTAAATTGTAAAAAATACCAAATAAAAGGGGAAAAATATGGAAAAATCTTTTTTATGCTTTTTATATTTTTCTTAAACTGAGAAAATTGAAAAATTATTTTTGGAACTTTTTCTTAATTATTTGCAATAAAAGCTATTTAAAATGATTAAAAACTGAATTTAAATAAGAAAAATACTAAACAGTAGCTAAAAATTATGAAAAATTCAGGGAAATTCTAAAATATTATTCTAAAGCTGAGAAAAATATAAAAACTTGGGCTTATGTGGAAGAAAATGCAACTGATGTGTAAACTGCTTATTAATAAGCCATTGAAAATAAGCTAAAGAGTAAATTAAGCTACCAAACTATAACTGAAGCTAAAGTAGGCTGAGATAAGCTATTATCAACTAAAACCAGCTACTCCTAACTTCTAATGAGCATTCTACCAAGAATGAGCTAACCGCCATAATAAGCAAAACGTGATTCAGCCCCTACTTTGAGCTTAATTGCTGGCTTATCTAAAAAGCTACATGGAAAACCAAAAGTGTAGTCCTCAAGACCACCAACTAGATATTGCAAATCCAAATTTACAGCTAATAAGGACCAAGAATAAAGAAGTTAGAGATCAAATCAAAATGGCATATTGTGACAAGTCGTGCATATGCGTAAAAATGTAGTAAACAAGGGACCCTAGTTTAAGCTATCAGAATCGCTATTTAATAAGCTAAAGAGAAAACTAAAAGTGTGGACTTGAAGACCACCTAGCAGACTACAAATGTGCCAAATATTAAACCCTAACTAGCTGTAATGAACCCTGTGCAATGACTGCAAGTTCTGCACAAAATGGGTTTTCAAACAGGTTTGACTTCTAAAAACAGTGACTAGGTTTGACTTTCTTGAGATTCAAATGCAAATGAAAGACTGAAATGGATGAATAATGATGAAATGAAACTTTGACAACCTTGTTTAACTGATTCTAAACCTATATGCAAGGTTTGAGCAACTGAATTTTCACAGATTTGAAAACAATAACAGTTTTAGAGAATTTTGACTAAAGGTGCAATTTGCTGCAAAACCAAGACAGTTATGACATCAATAAACATTATCAAGCTGAAAGCAACTGATCTACTCCCTTATAATCACCTCTAACACATATTCAAATTCTAAACCAAACACTCCTTTAATGAACCAAGATGCACATTAACATTATTATAACTGAAGAATTCTGAATAAACAAGATGTAAACACTCAAATTAACTCAAAAACTCAACATCTTAACAAGTTGAGAACAGTAATTATCTAAAACTTGATTGACTTTCAAATTTGACCCAAGTTGATTTTTTTTTGCAAAATTGAGAATTAGAGCTAAGTAACCAGAGGTAATCTCACATAAGCTTGTAAAAGCTTATGTGAGATCATGTAAACAAGAATTTCAAGCAATCAACTCGAATTTGAACCACAATTAAATTGACAAATTAACTTTAAATTGACAAAAAGTGAATTGCATTAATGAAAAAGGATTACAATACTTGAAATAAAACTTAATTAACTACTGAAAAAGCATTGAAATGACAGGAAATTAATGGTCAAAAACTTCTCTAATTACATGAGAAATTGGACGAAATAAAATGTGACTTGATGAGGGGTTATATAGCTGAAGAAGAGCCTTGGGATCCCATTCAGAAGAGCCTAGAAGTCCTTTTGTGGCCACACATTCATCCACTGTCACTAGCACCAATCAGGGCCTTTGGATTGCTTGGGTGATGTGGCTTGTCCAATGAGATGCTCTCAAATGTCCACCTTGGCAGTCTTAGGTCACTCCTTACTGACATGTCAGCTTTGAGAAGATGCTAGTACGAGGTCTTATGTTTGGGATTAGTGGGTAATTGGTGGAAAAAGGGGTGGTGTTTGGGTTTGGGGACGAAGCACTGTAAAGGGCGCGTTTGGTTTATTTTATATTTGTTTGAGTTTGGGTTGGTTTATTTGACCGGGTCTAGGGGATTTGAAATGGGTTATTATACCGGGTTGGGATAATTGGGTAACGGGTAAGTGTTAGCTGGGATTGGATTGGATATTGGGTTTTTAATGTTGGGCCGTGGTTTGTGATTTTGGACTAAGGATTAACTTGGACTTGGATAGTGAATTTGTATTGGACTAGCATGTATACCAAGGATAACCATAGGGACTAATGATGTAATTTCGGATTTCCAAGGGACCAAAGGTGTAATTTCTGAAATTATCTTCAAGGACTGAATTTGTCAATCTTCAATAGACCAGGGACTGAATTTGCAACTTTTGAAACTTGAGAGTGTTTTCTGTCATTTGCTGAAAGTTCAGGGACCATTTCTGACATTTCTTCAAACTTTGATCAAATCTTCACAAATCATCCTCAGAGATTAGAAATCTTCATAAATGCATAATTCTGACCTTCCCGCTCAGCTTAAGCTCTCTTAATCTCGTGCTCGGATTTACGCCCGATTTGGTTCCTTTTGTGTTTTACATATCCATACCGCACAAGCACAAACTCAAGAAAACCACAAATATTAGCAATAAACGGCTCTTTATTGGTTATTTTGGGTCAGTTTTGATGATGAAAAGGTATGTGTTTTAGCACATACCAAAATACCCCAGACGAGACCATTGCCGTGTCCTCACGCAATGCAATCAACTCACGCTTCTAAAACCAAGGATTTCAATCTCTTTCTACTAAACCTATGAAAAAGTAGCAAAGATTCCTCAAAAGAGATTAAGAACCCTTAATTCTAAAAACGCCCCGTTTACCTTTTAAATTCACATATAGATATTACGGTTAAGCACAGTCCGATTATGAATGACGGTTTGTTGAACTTTCATGTCGATCAATAACTCCAACATTTTTCAAACGACACGTTAGGATCACGGAGTAGAAAACACAACACAGCGTGAAGTGACCATACGGATAGAATACATCGTTCCTGATTTTTCACAAGTCCCAAACTAAGCGTAAAATCGAAATCATTGTTAAATATGACTCTAGATGCTAACACTACCCATGGAAGTTACTTGTGTAATTACCTTTTGTTCCCATTTTCCTATTTTCCTCTAGATTTTTTTATTTTTTAGTGAGAAATGAATTTCTTCAAATTCTCGTTTCGATAAGAATTAATCCGATAAAGATACAAAGCTAAGTCGATAATTAATTATCCGCCTTCTCTCAAGAACCATTGTCGTAAAACTGAGGTCCACATCAAAGAATTTTTATTCACTTATACTTGATTTCATTTTCATTTTTCAACATTTTTACTTTTATTTATATGAGCTGTGAACCACGGAGCTTCACGGGGTAATTCCAAGACTATAGGCTTCATGAAATGAGGATCCCGGCTGGCTAGGCTAAGACCTCACTCAATCCCGGCTAAAGATCCAAGGGTCCGATCTCGACACCGCAGCTCACAACTTTACTTATTACTTTTCACATATCACTTATTACTCATTTATTTATTACGGATCCTTGATGTGTACCTAATTTTTAAAACAAAGATTCTTTTAAGAAGATAAAGAACTAACTATCGCCAAAAACTCGACATCTCTAATTATTATTAGACAGATATGGGGTGAAACAATTTTGTGGGAACAAAAAGCCATAAGTACCTTCGATGGGCTCTAAAGAGAACCAACTACTCCACGCTTAGCATCTAAACTCATAAGTAACTCTATCATTTCTCGATCTCTGCAAATTTAAAATCCCAAATAATGAGATCCGCAGATGCTTAGCCGATAATTTTTAGATTATCTATGGTTAAGGGAACAAGCTAGGGCTCAACACGCCCGGTCAAGTCAAAATTCTATTCCTACTCACCATGAAAGTCAATAAGGTGTCAAAACATATATTAACTTAGCAAATGCTTCGTCTAATGAAATCAAGTCATGCATATTTAAAGTCACTCAGGGAAACTTGCAAAATCTTGGCCTTTTGAGCTAGAATTCGCATTTTATAGCTTCTTATCTAAGAGACTAGCAAACTTTTCAATCAAAAAGACTTAACAAAAGCTTACAAAAATTTTAAATTTTGCTCATTTTTGCACAATTTTTCATTTTCTAAGGAAAAACGGGGTTGCGAGAGAAACACGACAAAAATAAGCAAGTGCGGTCAAAACAAATCGAAGATTACCCTACCCCAGACTAGAACGAAACATTGTCCTCAATGTTTAAAGCAAGGGTATCACGAAAATCTAAAAGCCGCTTATTAAGTATGCTCAAAGATAAACGTTAGTCGATAAGATTAGGATATCGGATTTCCATCAAAGATCGATCATGAAACTCGAGTAGAGAAAATGACAAACTTCGAGCACGAGAGTCTTCATATCGGAAAATCCTGAACACAACATCACAAACAACCAAACACGAGAAATCCAAGAGGCAGACCCCTTCGCGTCACTTATTAGAAAATAGAAAGAAAATAGATGGATAAGCATGGGGTGCCTCCCACGAAGCGCCTATCGTTTTTGATCACCGAGTCGCTAGCCCGACTCGTCCCCGAATTCATTTGTCCTTGGGGAAGAAAATGGTAGAGATACTGTGGTCAACAACGGTGTCCTCATTCCCGAAAGAATGAGACTGGGTGGGTTGGGTGGAGAAGAAAATGGGTGGATAAGGCATATCATGTAAGAAGGATCCATCATCCGGTGGTTTTGCGGGTGGACGAAGGGATGACGGATCAAAGTGAGAAAACTCCAAAAAAGACGGGAGCTCATGGTACAGAAAGGTGTGACTCAAAGGCTCATCAACGAAGGCATCCATCCGAGGATCCTTATCTCCAGAAATGATTTTAACAAAAGGCTCATCAATGCATATCCCGGGTTTAAAGATTTTGTCTTCACATGCGGGCTCAACGGGATACGTGATGGTGGACTCATCAAAAGAAAGGGAGTCAAGAGAACCATCAAGAACAACCATATCCCCCTCGGGATCATTTATAACAACATCCTCAATACCCGGTGATATTGGGTCATCAATAGCATCCTCAATGATCGGGTCATTTGTCGGAGTATTGGAAATCTCGTTCAAAACCTTGTTCATATCAACATCGAAGTAGAATCGCTCAAGAATCGGAGGATAAACATCATCAATAGTGGGATTGCCTCTAATCTCTTCATCAAATCGGAAAGTCTCAAGCTCGGGAGAGAAATCACTATCTTTAATGGAGATAGGATGCGAACTCGAATTATCGTTTAAGGCTTCAATCTTAGAAATGAGAAGATAAACATTCGACAATGTTTGACGTAGTGCTTCATCCTCGATCTCAATATTATCGGGCTCAATCTCTTCTTCTTCTGGCTCAAAATCGTTTACTTCTTCTATATGGACGGGCTCAGAAGGTAAATCGTCGACGAAATCGATGTCTCCATAAGAATCGTCATCGGAATCGGAGAACATCTCAACATGATCATTTGAAATATCAAGAGAAGGCTCATCACAAATATCCACAACAACCCCAGACTCGGACTCTCTTGGGCTTGGGATAAGGATCTCAACATTAGACACTTCCGTTTCCGGAATAGTACTAAGATGTTCATCCCCCATTATGAGAGAATCAACGGGTTCAACGATATCTGTAGAAATATGATCATCGACCTCTTCCAAAACGTCATCACTTCTCTCAACCGGCGTGAGAGAAGGGGAAGGGTCGGAAATTAAAGTCTCAGAAATAAGAGAGGAATAAGAATCCGGAGGTGGGACAAGTAGTGTGCTCTGAGAGCTAGCAAGTTCCACCACTTCCGCGTGGTCTCCGGTTCTGTCTCGCTTTAGAAATCGTTTAAGCTCATAAGTTCTTTTTTGTTGTAACTCGACAAACTCGTAATAGCGAATCGTGAAAGAGAAGGATCGATTTTAGAATTCTTCGGATTAGAGTCGAGAGTACAAACGGAATCACCTCGGTTCAAATATGTTCCATCTCCCTCACCTGGAGGAGTAGGAATCGAGGGTTCATCAAGCTTACATTTCAAAAATTTTGGTAATGCTTCAAGTTTTTCAATGTTGTTAAGAAAAGCACGATGTTCAAAGAAATCGTCTCCGTGACCCTCGGTGGGTTCTTCGGGTGGTTCCGGAATGGTATGATCGTCTTCCATAACTTGAACGGGTTCCTCATTAACACATTGTCGAGCTTGAATGCGGCTTAATAAGGTTTGAAGCATGCTTTCAATGTGGTTTTGACGTCGCTCAAATCTTTTTTCAAAATTGATGGAAACGTCATCGATAACCCCGGTGGGTTCTTCAAAGGGGAGACACATACAAGATTCGCGATAAAATCCACACCCTTTGCAAAAACAACGTTCACAAAGTGAATCATCTCTTAACAAATCTCTACAATTAAAGCAATAGGGTTGAAAGAAATTTTGAGACTCCATGAGAATTAATCATAAAAGAGGGATAAAAGGAAAGAATTATCAAATCAGAGGGTAAAGAAGAATATTTTTGGGTTTTTAGAAAACATATTTTGAAAAAGAAAATCTTTTGGGTTTTGAAAAGATATATATATACAAAATGACGGTAACTTCACTGGGGAAGGATCTTCAAATGCACACGATCTTGGTGAGACGGATATACCTAAAACTCGCCATTGTACAAGCAGCGGGCCAAAATTGATTTCACAAAACAATCCCCGGCAGCGGCGCCAAAAATTGATTTCACAAAACAATCCCCGGCAGCGGCGCCAAAAATTGATTCGGTTCGAACCGTCAAGCTATCTCACACAAGCTAGCCACTTGTGAATGACTAACCGTAAGAAACTTAAAACGGTTCGGACACTGATCAATAATAGATGAGAAGTGTAGTATACGGGTAACTCAAACGTGTTAGGTTTGAGCACCGAGATCGTTCCGAACGAGGGTTGAATGGAATTTCCAACTCACGTCTCGATTATCGGGATTTGAATAAGAGAAGGGGATAAAATGAAGTTTTCTAAACTACGGGGCAAGGGAAGCATATGGGAACTAAAATCTATGGGAAATCCTAAGAATAAAGGCAAGCTACTCAAAAGTATACTAAAACGCAAATACGGAATTTAAACGAAACGCGAATAAAAAGCAACTACGTCTATTCTAAACCCTAAAAATACCCTAAAATTACTTTTACTCTAAAAATGATATTTGAAAACTATTTATGAATTAAAACTATTTTTTAGGATTTTTCTTGAATTTATTCTAATTAAAAACTAATTATTAACTTTAAAAATAAACCTAATTATCTAGAAATTATGAAAGAGAGAGAGAAAAATATGGAATTACTTTTCAAAAATCTAAAATATCATAAAATACTTTTCAAAACTATTTTTTTTATTTTTCAGATTAATTTTCTATTTTCTATGAATTTAAATCTATTTAAATCTAATTTAAATTGTAAAAAATACCAAATAAAAGGGGAAAAATATGGAAAAATCTTTTTTATGCTTTTTATATTTTTCTTAAACTGAGAAAATTGAAAAATTATTTTTTGGAACTTTTTCTTAATTATTTGCAATAAAAGCTATTTAAAAATGATTAAAAACTGAATTTAAATAAGAAAAATACTAAACAGTAGCTAAAAATTATGAAAAATTCAGGGAAATTCTAAAATCTTATTCTAAAGCTGAGAAAAATATAAAAACTTGGGCTTATGTGGAAGAAAATTCAATTGATGTGTAAACTGCTTATTAATAAGCCATTGAAAATAAGCTAAAGAGTAAATTAAGCTACCAAACTATAACTGAAGCTAAAGTAGGCTGAGATAAGCTATTATCAACTAAAACCAGCTACTCCTAACTTCTAATGAGCATTCTACCAAGAAATGAGCTAACTGCCATAATAAGCAAAACAGTGATTCAGGCCCCTACTTTGAGCTTAATTGCTGGCTTATCTAAAAAGCTACATGGAAAACCAAAAGTGTAGTCCTCAAGACCACCAACTAGATATTGCAAATCCAAATTTACAGCTAATAAGGACCAGTAATAAAGAAGTAAAAGATCAAATCAAAATGGCATATTGTGACAGGTGCATATGCAAAACAAAAACAGGGACCCTAGTTTAAGCTACTGTAACTGCTTATTTAATAAGCTAAAGAGAAAACTAAAAGTGTGGACTTGAAGACCACCTAGCAGACTACAAATGTGCCAAATATTAAACCCTAACTAGCTGTAATGAACCCTGTGCAATGACTGCAAGTTCTGCACAAAATGGGTTTTCAACAGTTTGACTTCTAAAAAACAAATGACTAGGTTTGACTTTCTTGAGATTCAAATGCAAATGAAAGACTGAAATGGATGAATAATGATGAAATGAAACTTTGACAACCTTGTTTAACTGATTCTAAACCTATATGCAAGGTTTGAGCAATCTGAATTTTCACATTTGAAAACAATGTAGCTTTTAGAGAATTTTGACTAAAGGTGCAATTTGCTGCAAAACCAAGACAGTTATGACATCAATAAACATTATCAAGCTAAAAGCAACTGATCTACTCCCTTATAATCACCTCTAACACAGATTCAAATTCTAAACCAAACACTCCTTTAATGAACCAAGATGCACATTAACATTATTATAACTGAAGAATTCTGAATAAACAAGATGTAAACACTCAAATTAACTCAAAAACTCAACATCTTAACAAGTTGAGAACAATAATTATCTAAAACTTGATTGACTTTCAAATTTGACCCAAGTTGATTTTTTTTTGCAAAATTGAGAATTAGAGCTAAGTAACCAGAGGTAATCTCACATAAGCTTGTAAAAGCTTATGTGAGATCATGTAAATAAGAATTTCAAGCAATCAACTCGAATTTGAACCACAATTAAATTGACAAATTAACTTTAAATTGACAAAAAGTGAATTGCATTAATGAAAAAGGATTACAATACTTGAAATAAAACTTAATTAACTACTGAAAAAGCATTGAAATGACAGGAAATTAATGGTCAAAAACTTCTCTAATTACATGAGAAATTGGACGAAATAAAATTTGACTTGATGAGGGGTTATATAGCTGAAGAAGAGCCTTGGGATCCCATTCAGAAGAGCCTAGAAGTCCTTTTGTGGCCACACATTCATCCATCATCACTAGCACCAATCGGGGCCTTTGGATTGCTTGGGTGATGTGGCTTGTCCAATGAGATGCTCTCAAATGTCCACCTTGGCAGTCTTAGGTAACTCCTTACTGACATGTCAAACTGAGAAGATGCTAGTACGAGGTCTTATGTTTGGGATTAGTGGGTAATTGGTGGAAAAAGGGGTGGTGTTTGGGTTTGGGACGAAGCCTGTAGAGGCGTTTGGTTTATTTTATATTTGTTTGAGTTTGGGTTGGTTTATTTGACCGGGTCTAGGGGATTTGAAATGGGTTATTCTTAGGGTTGGGATAATGGGTACTTGTTAAGTGTAGGATTGGATTGGATATTGGGTTTTAATGTTGGGCGTGGTTTGTGATTTTGGACTAAGGATTAACTTGGACTTGGATAGTGAATTTGTATTGGACTAGCATGTATACCAAGGATAACCATAGGGACTAATGATGTAATTTCGGATTTCCAAGGGACCAAAGGTGTAATTTCTGAAATTATCTTCAAGGACTGAATTTGTCAATCTTCAATAGACCAGGGACTGAATTTGCAACTTTTGAAACTTGAGGGTGTTTTCTGTCATTTGCTAAAAGTTCAGGGACCATTTCTGACATTTCTTCAAACTTTTATCAAATCTTCACAAATCATCCTCAGAGATTAGAAATCTTCATAAATGCATAATTCGACCTTCCGTCACTTAAGCTCTCTTCTCTCGTGCCAGTTTCACGTCGATTTGGTTCCTTTTGCGTGTTTTTACATATCCATACCTGCACAAGCACAAACTCAAGAAAACCACAAATATTAGCAATAAACGGCTCTTTCTTGGTTATTTTGGGTCAGTTTTGATGATGAAAAGGTATGTGTTTTAGCACATACCAGGCATGAATATGGGCTGACGAGATAGGGCGGCTTTGAAGAGGCTGTATTATCCGAATGTTATTATCACAAAAAAAAAATTTGATGCATAAATTTCGATACTTTTGATAATGAGTATTTTGGTCTTAAACATTCAACGGATGATTCATTTGTCTACGGCTAATGTTGGTACGGGCCTCTCATATTTGGATGATGGTCAAATGAGCTTCTCAAAATTAGATTTTATGAGACTAGATTATTATGAGAGTATGTTGAAACGATTTGATGATGAGGTGATTTGAGCCGTGTGACTTGGTTATGAGATTTGATAATAAGAGTTATTGTGATAATGAGATTTGAGTCATGTGATTTGGTATGATGCTGAGATTAATTGTTATGAGGTTTGACACTTTGGTTATACATTTTCACGAAGAATAGTATGTCACAGCTTGATTTGATTATTGAGCAAAGTTGACTTCGGGGTTGTTTGGACGATATTTCTTATTTGGATTTGCTGTGAGATTTTCCGGACGCGTTTACTTATTTCTTCTTCCTTCTTTCTACCCTTCCGCGAAGATGACTTATTTGGGCATTTATGGAGTGTGATAAAGGCTTGGCTATTTAGTTACGGTTGTGATTCTTTCTCGCTTAACCCACAACATAGCTATCACTTTGGTGTCTCCTTGATTGAGGATACGTCAAGAGGCTTTGTACATTGGGTACACCGTTTCTTTTTCACAAGGATTAGTACAAGTCTAAGTAACAAATATGGGGAATTTCACTTCATAATCAAGTTTGGCATATCGGGTTTACTTCACCATGTTGTCACTGCAATAGCCGACAGAATGCGTAAATGATGTGTTTACCAAAGTGTTTATTGGATGGTTGATGATATTGTTGATGTTGGATAATGAACCGCTGATGAACCGCTGCATGTTCCCCTAAAATAGATATTCACTGAAACTAAAGTTGTCATAACACATTCAAGCAGAAATCGTTTACGGTTTAGTCTAGATTTTGTAAAATCCCACGAAAGAAACTATTTCTCGGTTTAAATCATAGACTTGTAAAATCCCGTGACAATGGAAACATACTGGTAATAGTTAAGTGCATTTCCGGATCTATCTTACGGTTTATTCTTGGTTTTGTAAAATCCCGCGAAAGAAACTATTTCTCGGTTTAAACTGTAGAATTGTAAAATCCCGCAATGATGGAAACATCATGGAGAAAGGAAAGGGTATTTCGGGATCTTATCTGATGCTAGTGCTATAGTTTCTACTTCGAAGAAGGGATAAAAGGGTGTACTTCTTGAATTGGATGTGTGTTTGGATACTCGTCATGACAGTTTGGTTATTACTTGGTTTTACGGGGTTATGTACTTTTAACCATGGTCAGGATGAAAACCATTATCATAGTTCACTTAAAACGTCAAAGGAGGCTAGATTTGAGCTTTTAACCAGAAGATGTGACAACGGGGTTAATTCACTATTATTTATATGAGGATTGAAGTGAAATATCGGGCAAGTGTACTTAGTATCTAAGGTATGGGATGGTTGGATGAAGATTCCTCAAGATCCTTTTTCGAGCTTATTATCAAAAAAAAAATGAAGACTTGGAAATCTAGTTATTGTTGGGTGACTTTTTCCTTTTCTTTTACCACTTGGGGGAATTGGGCGCTTACCACCACAAAATAACTATCACTTTAAGGAGTTACGTTGTAGTGCTCAGTGTCACATTCAATTGTGGATTTTCAAGAGGTGATGTACGTCTTATACTTGATGGTTTGTTGGATGAAGAGTATAGAGTACTTAGAGATTCAATGGAGGATGAAGTCTCAGAACCGCTCTTTGTTACATATGTGCAAGTTTAAGTCACGAGTTCGGGTTGTTTTACTTCAGGGTCAAATTCATCATATTGGGTTATCTCCATCAGTTGTCACGACAAAGAGCCTACTGAATGATAATGGGGTTGATAACAAGTTTGCCAAGAGCAAATGAAAAGAGAGAGATTATGACGTTTGAACACATCAGTTCAAGCCTCGTTCCCTAAAGAAAAGAAATGCGGCAGGTGCGTATATCGAAGAAGAAATCTTCTCTATTATGACCATTCTCATCAACATGCTTCATACTTTTTCCACGCGCTTTTCAGTTATCAAGTGAGCCAGACTACAGATGATTATTCTCTTATTCCACTTGCTAGATTATAATGACGATGGCGACATCATTTGCTACCTTTGAGGGGGAGAAGTGTGAATAGAAGACTTTTGGATGATTTTCACTTATTCAATCAAGAATGGCAACTCCGTATGCAATTCTTGAGGGGGAGAAAAGTGTGAATTCTTGCATGGTTGATTGATGTCTGAGAATAAATGGTCAAACGGCTCCAAACTAATGTAAGAACTGAGCTTCTTCTTATTGGGTCATCTTCACCATGTCTTTGATAGAGATGGTGTACAAATGAGTTCCACGTGTTCCCTTTAAAAGTTCAACACCATCTAGTTCTCTAACGAAGCATGTATGTTTTCTAAGGCCACCTCTAGATCGAAATCACATAATAATTGGTACGGAGAATAGATTATGACTAACATATTAAGAAAGCAAGTGTGTTCTTCTAAGAGCCGTTGGTTGACATCTTCACATGGGCGGATATGATGAAATGACAAAATGCTTCGATTCTTGGTGATATCCTTGATGAACATCTTTCTGTTCTTGTTTGATTGGGAGGGATTTGAGTTAAGGGGATTTACTATTTGTAAGTTAACGGGAACGCATTTGGTGAGTCGAAGATGCTAACATTCTATTCCCCTAACGGACAGTCTTGAAGAAGGTCGATTCTACAGTCTGTTCTACATTTTCTCACATGTTAGAAGACTAAATACGAGTTGCATTTAACAATCTAAAGACTTCTTCTTAATCTGGGCATTTATCAAACAGGTTGTCGGTTTAGGGGAGATCACTAATTGGGGGAGAGTGAAATGTCAGATTCAATCCCTAATTAGACTTGCTCACATTCTTCTTCAGCAAGTTGATTCTCACAATGATTAAATGTGATCTTCTCAAAAAGATTTCATGTATTTGGGCTTATAATGAGTTGCTGATTCTGAGGTATCAAAACCAGCAAGGGGGAAGGAGACACGCATCTAAACGTGAGTAAACATTGATGAACTTAATACTTCTAAGTGATTGAAGATATCCCGGGAATACTTATGTCATTACCGCAGAGAAACTCAAGGTTTGACTCATGGCGTTTAGTGTTCTTATTCCAACTATGTGGGGGAAGAGTTGGAAGAGTTAGTTTACGGTGATAAAAAGGTACACAAGTGTGTGATGATTTTGATGCTATCGCGATCATCGAGGGGGAGAAGATTGTGTTCATGGGGCGCTCAATTTGTTTGAGTGCTTAATCGGTGATTGAGATATACTTATTAGGAGTTGATATCACGAGAGATAGTCATCCGCGAGATAATCAGTGATTCGCCTGCTTCTTCAATGTTATCGGTTATTCTCTCTTTGGGCATTGGTACTTGGGTTCTTGAGCTTCATACACTTTCTTAAGGGGAGAGAAAAGTATACATCGGGGTTATTCTTTGGCTATCGGACTTAATCGCTACTTGATGGTATAAGTTTCTCTGTCTTGAGGGTATATGTGTATTATTGTTCGTGAGCTCTAGTCTAAGGAGCGTGCATCAATTCATCTACTTGGGGGAAGTGTTCTCTTGACACCTTTTGGGGATGCATCACTTCATACTTCAGTGGTAATGAAATATGGGAAGAAATTTAAAGAGTGGGATGATACGTTGTTGTTCTTGTTGATGATATAACCCGAGCGGAGAATCTCGATATCGTTCTTAAAGGAGCAGCGGGATTGATGATAATGGTGTGCTTCCTTTTTGGCTAAAAGCAAGCTTGAAATAGAGGCGAGTCTGCTCAACATAAGGATTTTCGGTTTGGGGGAAGCTGCCAAAGTCTTTCTTTCTCAAAGGCTTGGGTTCTATCTTCTAATGCGGAGCCTCGAAGCTTGGTGGTGGAAGTTTAAGAGATGACAAATTCTATCTTCTACGACGTGCTGTTCGATATCCTTATCTCGGTACTCGTATCATCATCTTCTTAAACTATATCATCTACTCTATCTGTGTATATATTCATCAAAAAGAAAATAGAAAATTATAAAACCAACAAAAACCCATAAAAATTAGAAAATTTGAAAAATACCAAAATATGTTTTCTCAAGACATGGTATCGATAACATCTACCGTCTTAGAAATGTCATTCAACAATGGCACGGGACCACAGATGAAGTTCGAGCAGAAGGTGTAAATATTTCTTTCCAAAACATGTCTCAAATTATGGCTTGCTATTATTTCCGATAGCAACCCGTTTTTCAAAGAAGGAAAGTGCTACGCTTAAACGATTTTCAAAAATTCCATGCACTTATCCTAAAACAAAATGAGGAAAGTATGTCGAAGGATTGCTGTTCCTACTCAAATATTTTTCCTTCTAAAGTTCTTCAGAAAAATATTTGTTTTAACAAAATGGTGGAAAATGAGTTGCTTAAAAAATCAATCAGTGTCATTGTTTTCATAAATTTGCTAAACTCGATCAATGACTTCAGCACTTTTAATACTTTTTATGAAATGAGTCATTGATTGAGGGGGAGAATGTTTTCAAATTTACATCATCTAACGGGCTTTCTTAATCATCCTACGTGCTTATCTGAAAAATATAATTGCCTATGTTGAAGGACTAGGTTTCTAGGATGTGATTGTTAGGAGTAGATGATTATAGATTGATGAACAGATTATTCTCATGCCTTTTATGATCTGATTGATATGTTGGATTGACTTTTATTAGTCGATTCTTGTTTGGGTGATGTCGACCACCATATATCTGTATGTGTGTTCACTAGCATTATGCGGTATATTGGTATATAAGAATGTTCCCGATCCGGATCCCACTATAGAAGATGATTGGATGCTGAAAGGAAAGGGTAACTATATCTTGGGTTGACAAATGAAGAAACGGAGCTTAATTTGACCTCTATGGATAGTTGGCATGAAAAAATGCAATGTAAGAGGTCTCACTGCATCAGCAGACGGTTTTCTTTCATCCTCTTAGCAACAACAAAAGCAGCTTATGATTCTCTCCACCTAACGTATCTTGTGCAGGAAATGTAGTGAATTATACCATTTTTTTAAACAATTTTGAAATATTGTTTTGAAAAATGGAAAAATATTGTTTTGAAAACAAATTGGACTTAATTTTAGAAATCACCGGACTTCATTTTATCAAAACTTAAGTCACTCAATCATCGACTACGGTCATCGATTGAGGGGGAGAGTGATTTAAAATAAAAGTATTTTCAAACGATATTTCTTCATAAAAGTCCGGTTTGTACAAAAATAAGTGGTGATCTAAAGATTTAATGTTATGTCATGGTATGATTTTCTTTAAAAACTCAAACATCTTTCAAAATGAAATTTTTTCTGTTCTTGTTTGATTGTGAAATTGTTTTATTTTACCTAAAGATCTCTTAAAAAACTATCATACCTGACATTAACAATCTTTAATGTGTAAAATTGATCCGCATCAATCATTTTTCAAAATTAAATCAAGCCACGTCTTTCCCCAAAATCTATTAAATGATTTAAATCAATTGGGATCACAAATCTCAAAAGGTTTGAAATTTTTGATCGGGGGAGAGATCGTGATTTAAATCTCAAATTTGTTTAAATGGAATTGGTTTTAGTCCTTTAAAGGCACTCCTGCCTCCATGTGCCAAACGATTTCAAATACATGATGCACATGATTGAGGAGGAGCATTTAACCATAAACCAGATGAGAATTTAAACTTGGCTACATTTTCTCCCATGTTTTCTAAACCTTATTAAATCACTTGGGATCCAAAATCTCAAAGGTTTTGATATTTTTGATCGGGGGAGAATTTGTGATTTAATTATGAAATCTGATAAAAGATGATCATTTTGACTCAAAGTGCAAGTTCTCTCTAATATGTGCTAAACTCTTTCGTATATCGATGCACATATTGAGGGGGAGCAAATGGTTTCTATTGGTGATCGTGGAAGTACTTTAAAAGAACTCTTTCCTCTATGTGCTAAAATAATTTTTGAAATATCCAATGCACATTTTGAGGGGGAGAATTTACCAAGAAAATCAAATGGCTTTTTCCATGGAAATTGTGATCAAGATTTTATTTCAAAGAACCCTTGCCTCAATGTGCTAAACAATTTCAAAATCATATGCACATGTTGAGGGGGAGCATTTCTAAATGATCAAAAACAATTAAGGTACCAAATGTTTTGATATTATATCACAAGTACCTTGATTGATTTTTTCAAATGATTTTTCTCAATTGGTTTCAAGAAGGAAAGAACAATACCAAAAGACCGACCAATTTACTTTATGCATGGTGTTATAAGGATTGTTAGGTTAGGTATTCTTGGATTTCCCGATCGTCAGGGAGGGATCTACCGGGGACAATCCACTAGATAGTGTAGAAGTCCTTAGGTATGATGAAAAAAGGAGAAAAATAAGAGTACGGGAAGAGTGCGGTGAGGCAGAGCTAATCTTGGAATAAACCCAACATGGTTCTAGTTATGAAGTCTCGGTAAGCACGGAAGGGGTTGAAGAATGAAAAAGAATTGAATATGAAAAAGGGTGAAAATAAATAGCCCTTCATTAATTCAACCTTAGAGCAGAAACGGGTTCAATACATATGCTCTTGGTGTCTACTAAGGTAACAACGGTATTAAAGACAAGACGTCATGGACCCAGTGACGCATTGCACCTAACTTCCCAAGCTACTCAAGTTCCTCTTAAAAGGATTTGTTTCATTCTCATGGGGAACCTACATAATCTATCGACATTCTCTTAGAGACTGTTGATATTGAAGAAATAGACCACTCCGGTCTCGGGTATAGAAAACCAAATATGCACTATTGAGTCTAGAGCCAAGAGAGATCATCAAAATCTCATTAGGACACAAAAATAATGAAGACTTCTTTTTTCCACAATGTGTAAAGTGAGTATATATCAAGAGTCACATTATCCTTGTGGTAATTGCGGAACATCAGAGTGATATGTTAAATATTCACGATTAAGATGGAAATCCTTCTAGAGCCAACATCAAAAAAGCTCTTGGTGGGTGACATGTGAGATCTTTTCAAAAGATTAAGCTTGTGACAGCTGGATAGAAACAATGGGGCTGGAATTCATTCGTGGAATGAGGAGGAGGGATGAGGGAGAATCTGCAAATATTATTCTTAGAACATGCAGTATTCATTTATTCAAAAAGTATGATTGAAAAAATACTTTGGAAAACCATTCGATGTGCAAATATTCTTCTTTTCTCTAGCACATCGAATGTGTACTCATTTAAAATTCAAAAAGTATCTTTGATTGAAAATTGATCTTTCTCACAAAACCTTCGTCGTATTGCAAAACTCTTTCTTTAAGCAATACACGATTGTTTTTCAAATCAATTTTTCATCAATATGTGAATCTCAATTCGCTGGTTCACTCACTCCGTGTTGTCTTCTTTGAGACGTTCCGGTTTGAGAACAGCTAGAACAACTGCGAAACCCTGTCAAGGAGATTCTTCAGAATTATACCTGATCACAGGCAGTACTTGTACTGATCAACGGGGAACCGTGGGCCGTGTACCTCAATTCAACGAAAGTGATCAAAGACACTTTCATGTGTTTTATTGCTAACTGTTGTTTGCAGGTACATTTGGATGGTTGCAGCTGATCAGAATTGAGAAGTCAATCCAAAGCCGCATGCTCACATCATCCATACTTAATTGAAGAAATCATGACTAATGCATAACTACATAACCTGGCTCTGATATTTTTATACAATGCTTCTGCTACGCTGCTGCAAATATCATGAACCAGTAAAGCTTCCGCTACTCTGATGAAAAGATGTCATGATCCAGAAAGTGTGAGCATGTCGGTCCGAAAGTCACAACATCACATGAAGGCAACACTACAAAGGGTGATCCAGAGATTTATTGTGGCTGATGATCTCAATGAAAGCTCGAAGATCATCAAAGATGTGGATCAGTTAAAGGCCTCCACTAAAAGAACAAAACTATGCGGACTTTGAAGAATCGCTACAAAAGCACAAAGATTTCGAAACATGAAGAATTGATGTCTACGAGCTCAGAACTAAAGACAATGATAGAATGCTAGGATGCAAAATGTATTTCATGGGGTGACCTCCCTTAGGGGGAGATTGTTAGGAATTGGAAATTCCATGTTAAAGTGTCGGTCACCCCAATTATGGTCTAGCATATGTAAGCTCGTAGACGTGTCGTTATTTACGTTATTTAGTAGTTAATTAGTTAGTTTGTAGCATAGTATAGTTTAGTGTAACACCGTGGAGGAAGGACGGGTCTTTACCCACTGTATACCTGATCCACAGGCCGTCGGGAGGTCGTTTAGTTTGTAACTATAAATACCCTTCCCACTAAGGGAAGGGTGTTGCTTCTTGGAATCTAACCTTTCATTTGTTATTTTACAACTCTCTTTCAAGAACATCCTCTCAACTCTCTTCATCTCTCTAACAATGGCTTTCTTGTATCATCATAATCCTAGACCACCAGAATCATCAAACAACATAAAATAAATGATCCTACAAGGAGAGTGGTGCTAAACTAGTTAATCCTCCTAGCTAGTTATGCCTACATCTACTTACTTCCAATTACTTCAGGTGGGGTCAAAGTTGAGAGGACAACATTTGGTCAATTCGCCCTAACCTATCAGCAAAGATGCCACCACAGGAGAAGTCAGGTGTCCCCTCATAAGTCCTGTTGTTCCTGGTCCCCTAAGCCAAGTCATTAAGTACCGCTACATGCTAGATTTATAATAGTGAATGCCCGACCGTTAGGAACTTTAGACACGCACCCCCTAATTCTTAAGTTCATCCAAACGATAGGTGATCAGTTGGTCAAATCGCATAACTAGAAAGGGTCACCAGTTGGTCATATCTTACCCTTCCCGTCTCAGTCCGCTCACCTAGGGTCAGTTGGTCATATCTCCTAGGCAATTGGCCTCTACCGCCATTCAAAAATACCGAACCAAGGGTGGCTACCAATAAACTATGCATGCATACACTTAGAAATAATTGTACGGAAGTAAAGTAAACGCAAACAAAACAATTAAGGAATCATAACTAGGCCGGTACCAAAAGGTGCTTAGCCGCTCATATTAATCATGCAAACCAATTCAATATTCAAAAGTACGAAATACATTAATTAAAAGTAAAAGAAATATAAAACGCTAATGCTTATCATAGGGAGTGATTTCTCCCTTGGAGACAGCTCCGTATGCTCATCTAGACCTGCCATGAGCTTTTTCCCACGTTCTCTGAGTGTTGTGTGTGGAATGGAATGAATAGAAATGCTGGAATTCGTGGGGGTATTTATAGGCCAGATCTGGGTTACGGCGTAACCAATATAGGAGTTACGCCGTAACCTTCTATTTCTTCGTATTTTGCACTAGATCTGCTACGGCGTAACCTAATGAGTGGTTACGCAGTAGTCTTCAATAAACTCGGTTACGTCGTAGTTGATGCAGTAGTTACGACGTAAGTATCAGCGGCATGGAACATCATTTGACCTAATATAGTTACGTCGTAACCTTTGGAAAGAGTTACGCCGTAACCTTATGATAAGTTGGTTTTCTGAGTCACGCAATAGTTACGGCGTAATGTGAGAGACGAGTTACGCCGTAACTTCTTCAAAGTAGCATACTGTGATAAATCTTTAGATATTTCTCCAGTTCCGCGTCTCTTTAGCTCCAATGCTTGTAATTTACCTGAAAGTGGAAAACAATGGAAAACAAGCGTAAATCCATATAAATGATATAAATTACAAGCATTATCGGAGAAAATTGACACTTAATATTCAGGACTATTTGATGTTATCAAATATCCCCCCACTTGAACTCTATTTGCCCTCAAGTAGACCTTATTAGAAAGATTCCTAAAAAGATATCTCCCATAACCTGGAAAATATAAGTTTATAAATCCCTTATGCTTGAATAAAACAAAGCCGAACGCCTCACGAAAGAGGAACAAAACACTAAAATCTCTCAACTATTCTAAGTGTCAATTTCGGGGTGATCACTCAATCGCACAATCATAGCATGTATTCTATAATAAGCTTAGCGGTTACACAAATCTCCACCACTAGAGTTAAGTGCTAAACAATTCTCGAAGGCAATATGGGTAGACACGACAAAGGTTAAGGGTTGACTTGTCATTACTAACATGCATAAACTTCAACCTAAAAACCAAATATGAAGTATTTTAAGCAAAAATAAAGACAATGTGAGGAAAAATGCACCAAGTCATAGGGTAAATGACCCCAAAAATCACTATTAAGTTGCGAGTGAATTCGTATTTTTCGACAATAATAGGTGGTGGTCTCTTGTAGGGAATCCCTAGGAGTTTGCACCTCCTTTGCTCAAAAGCTTCGTTGTCGGGATCAGTGAACTCCTCATTGCCTTGAAACTCGAGGTAATCTAGGATCCCTTCAATGTCATCATCATCAGAAGCTGTATTCTTGAACCATTCTTCATCGAGCAGATTCTCCACTAGCACGCGCCTGCATTCTTCTTTTTCATCACTAACCAACTCCTTGTCATTCTCAATTGTTATTTCACTCGTGTTGTTGAGACTTTCATTGTTTGAATTTTCTCGATCCATGTACTCCTTCCAAATCTTTTCTTTGGTTAACATGTCCACATGTCCATACTTAATCTTTACCCAACTATCGAATCCTAGGTTGTCCAGCCAAGGCAAACTCGTTCTCTCCCCATCATTAGTTGAGGACCAAAAGAATTCGCCTTTTCCTATTCTCCCAAAGCTGCTTCCCCCGTTACACATATCGTTATACGGGTTGCATGACGCCCATAAAATTTCCCTAGGAGATTTTACTCTTTCGCACTAGTGACTGTGTGACAACCCGTACTTTCAGGTCATTTCTCGACGCAATTCATGTCTCATTATTTCAACATTTATAGTAAACTTGGTTTACTTGTTTCAAATTCGCGTAACCTTAAAGGTTTAGCGGCGAATTCATGATCATAACATCACGTACATTTCATATGGACTAAGATTAGTCTACATTTCATTGACATCATTTGCATCATATAAATTCATTCATGACATTTCATTTCACATTAACCGCGTAATTTTTATATTTAATAAACGTTATCGCGTGAGTTATTATTTTGTATATTTAATCCGTCACTTTCAAAAATGATCCCGATGTATTTTTAAACTTACATTTAGTTTATAAAAACTATATTTTTAGTTTTCCTAGTGTTTCAAATTTATTTGGTACACAAATCGTTAAAGTTTAAGTATTACGACGTGTTTCTTAAAAATTATACGATAATTATTTTATCACTCAAATTTCACAAGGAATGTATTTTTTACAATTTTTATGATCTCATTACATTCTAATTTGATTTATTAAAAGTTACTTTCACCTAAAATTTCTTTAATACACTAATGTATATTAAATCTTACAAGTTACCTTTTACCTACACCTTTCACTTACACATTTTTACAAATTACACAAGTATAGGTATAAAAAAGAAAAAAAAATATATAATGTGAAACACAATCCCCCCATATCCGGCCATGGGGGGGAATGTATCCAAGTTGGTGATTTTTTTTATTATATAGACTTGTACAATTACATAAAGTCTTCATTATTTCACTCATATTACTTTCAATAATTCATCAAGAGTTAGTAGCAAAGTTCTCTCCTTGTTTTTCTTTCCATCCAAAACCGGTTCTCATCAAGAAGTTCACAAGGGATCAAAAATTTTCAAGTCCAAGTGTTTAATCAATCTAGTTATCACTCTTTATAAGGTTTTGAAATAAAAACCAAGAGTGTTTAGGATTTACCTTGTTACTTTCACCTCATCATATTCATTTGTAAGCATATTTCTTTCATTTTCATATTTCCTTTTTCATTTCATATGTACCTTTTCATTTTTTTTGGAGCAACATGCAAGACATATGTGATTTATACCATTTTTACATGATTTTAGAGTATATATATATATATTTGGTCATCCTATAATTATCCCCTTGGTATTGGTTGGTCTTGATGGTGATTAGGAACCCATGACACCCTAAGAAGGTGTATGGTAGGATTAGATTAGCTTTGGAGTTGATTTGAAGGGATTGGAATAGGTTTAGTACGAGAAAAACTATTTTCGACAAGTATTAAAAGTGGTCTGTCCTTGTTTTGTTTTTCTGGAAAATCCGACAGTAGGCACGAAATTTTGGCCTTAATATTTAGAAAATATACTTTAAAACGAATCTGTGGCCGCTTGAACGGAATAAAACGGAGTTATAACGAGAAAGTTATGGATTTTACAAGTTTGACGACGAAAATTATAGTTTCCTGAAATTTCAGCATGCTGTTTTTACATTGTTCGGGTCAAAAACGAGCCTTAAGCTTCACAAATTATTTCGACTTGTCAAAAATATATTAGTATACTTTGATACGAGGCTAAGGACGTATAAAACGTAGAAAACGGATTTGAAACGACAAAGATATGCACTTTTTCATAAACTTGCCGTAACTAATTTTCTGCACACAATTAGCCAAAACCACCATCTTTAACCCTTATTATCTTTATGTTCGAGACCTTTTGGACGAAAACTCCTGAACTGAAACTTTTAGATATCGATACAAACTTTCCAAAACAGTCGAGTTCGTTCTCTAACGATCGACGTACCCTGTTTTACGACTAGTTTTCCAAAGCCATTTTTGTTAATTTCATGATATTTCCGACGACATTGTTTTGCGACGAAAAGTGATAATTTCACCATAAATCATTATAAAACCATTGTAGGATGACATTTTGACGTAAAAAAACTTGTAAAGTCATTTTTGAAGGGTCAAGACGTCAAACGAGTATTTTTCGACGACAAGTAATATTTTCCAAAACTCGTAAATGGTATAAATAACATACGAAATGCATGCATAACATTACATTGCAACTCATTACATATCATATCATTCATAATAGGTCATTTTCGAGATTCACGCTATATTTCAGTGTATCCACTTTTGTCATCGTAATCATTGCAACAGGTGAGTTTCCATAGCCCCACTTTCAATTGTTTTATACTATTTTGGGGGGATACATGCTCACTAATGCTTTTACTTACACAAGTACTTTTAACTTATACGATTTACAGTGAGTTTCCATAGCCCCACTTTCAATTGTTTTATACTATTTTGGGGGAGATACATGCTCAACTAATTGCTTTTACTTACACAAGTACTTTTAACTTATACGATTTACAGTGAGTCTTCATAGCCCCACTTTTACTGGTTTTCATAACTGTTTTGGGGGAGATACATGCTACATTTTTAAATCGAACACAAATGCTTTGAACTGTATGCTATATCCGATGTTTTATTGTCACTAAGTATTTGCCATGTTCGAAGTCCCTACATCTTGAACCATTAGTCACTGCGGTGGCGCGAGTATAGTGAATAGGCCTATGGAATTAACACTCCCCGCTCTTATTGACCCAGTTAGGGGAAATCGAGCGCACTATATTTGAATCATTAAGGTAAATTGGCAAGTTTACCTATTAGGGCGGCGATGAAACGATGATTACCAATTTCTATTGGTGCGATGTTTACGCTTTGGTGTCATGAACTTAGTGAAATAAATACGATGTTGTTTTTAACGATGAGTGTGAAACAATTTAACTCACACTACGATGATTGCGTTCAAACGAATTAATTAAACCTATGGTTTTACGTCGAGTCATGCACTATTCTGTGAATTCATTTGACGATTTCTGTTGGAACATAAACTATGCATATTCTGGCAGTGGGTTGTGAACACACAGGTTGCAAGTTTTGTATGGGCGGGACTTGGAACTGAGTGGATTTACAATGCCTTTGCTACATAATCGATTTTGATAGTCTTTACATTTCAACGATTTACAATGCCTTTGCTGCATAAACGATTTCGAAAGGCTTTACATTTCAAAACAAACTCTATGAACTCACTCAACCTTTGTGTTGACACTTTTAGCATGTTTTATCTCAGGTATCTAAGGCATTCAATTTATGGCATGCATTGGACACATCATGGAGTCGCGGTGACGACGCGTCTCACTTGGGTTTTATGAACTTTAAAACATCGTTTGACTTGTACTAAACTTATTTTCCGTGCATAGTAACTTTCATTTGGGACCTATCTTTGTAACTCTGGATGTTTTTATTAAATCAAGCGATGTATTTTCCAAACGACACTTTAGGTCGTTCAATATAACTGTGATTGTGATGCTATGACAGTCAATCCCCAGGAATTCCATTCCGCTGCAAAACAGGTAATTTGGGGGTGTGACAGACTGCGTATTTCCTTTTTGTCAGTTTCACTTAAATGCTCATCCATGCAGTAGATGTCTTTATTAGCCATTTCCTTTTTCTAAATGAGCTCCTCGTGATCAATTTTTAGCTTCTTAAGAAGATTCGGGTTAATCTTGGCATCCCTGAATTATATTGCATACCAGTCATCAAATGCCAAGTCACCAAACTTTATACAATATCTTTCACGCTCATGAGGGCATGTCCACTCTTCCTCTCTTTCAATATCCCCGCCGTTGCAATACTCGTGGAAGGGGTTGCATGTAGGCCATGCTCGTGTGGACTCCTCGTCAGTTATGATGACCGAAGTACACCAGTGAGTGATAAGCAGCTCTTCTTCATCTTCTAGGGGAGTTTCTCGAGTCTTTCATCATCAGTATATGCAGGCCACATAAATTTGTTACGGTTGATCCTATCCTTATTGCTTCCTCCATCAAAAACCTCATTTCTCGGGTCACACGAGGCCCAAAGATCATACCAATATCCCTTAGCAACTGGTATCATTTTGCACCAGTGATATTTCTTCTTAGATATGGGCAGAGGGCACAAGTTAATGTCGTGGGACCAGTCGTTAAACTCTCAATGTTCCAGATTCATCCACTTCGAGGAATTTTTCTGCCCACGGATCCAAGTTACGCCGTAACTAAGATTCTTGGTTACGACGTAATTCGTTAGAGCCGTTTTCCTCAGTATTCATCACAACCCCGTTATTGCTATAAAAAATGTAGTTACGCCATAACTCATAAGGAAGGTTACGGCGTAACTCAGATATGTCGACGGGAACAACCTCAGAATCCGTATTATTTGCCCCAACCTTCGAATTATCATCAGTGAAAATCACTTTACATTCCATAGCTGGTTTCGATCCCTCAGGTTTATTGTTATTCATTCTTACTTTTTCACTGAGATTTTCCACCATAGATTCTAGTTTTTTTAGGGTTGTATCGTGCTTGGAAAGGTTTTTGTCAGTGTTTTCCTGGAATTCCTTTAACCACTCATCTTGCTCTTTTTATCTTTGGGCTGAAGTCTCCAGGAACTTGTTGATTGTTTCTTCAAGACTGGGCTTTCTTTCTCCATAAGGCCTATGGTTGTAATTTCCACGATACCCGTTATTATTTCGATTATCTCCATAAAACGGTCGATTCTCTCCATATTTGGCTTCTTCAATATTTTCATCGTCGACGTGAGGACAATTCTTCGAGAGATGTCCTCCTCCATAGCTTTCACAACCCACTTGGATGGCATGAACGGTTTCTCTGACCTTCAGCATATCTCGACTAAGATTTTCAACTTTACTAGCGATTGCTGCAATTCCGTCAAAACTTCTGCCTTGGTTTCTTTTTCTTCCTCCGCCGTGCCACTTTCGAGAGTGATCAGCCATTTTTTGAATGGCTTCAATAGCAAGAGTAGGAGTCATGTTCGGGATAGGTCCTTGATAATCCAGCATTTGCCTTGTAGTTACGTTAATTCCTTTGTAGAAAATGTTGACCTTCTGCTGGTTGTTCAGATCATGTGTAGGACACTTGTAAAGGAGATCGTTGTATCTATCCCAGGCTTGATACAACGTTTCGTCATCTTCTTGTTTGAAATTATGGATCTCCAAAAGCTGGTTAGAAATCTTCGATGGCGGACAATATCTCTGAATAAAGTGCTTCTTAAGTAGTGCCCACGTATTAATTGTCCCGACGGGCAATCTCTCAATCCATCTTCTGGCAGCTCCATTAAGAGTCATAGGGAGTACCCTTAGCATAAAAGCATCATGAGACACGCCAGGAATGTTGAAAAGGCTTGCGATGTATAGGACATTTTCAACGTGCTCATATGCATCTTTGTCCCTGTTTCCTGAAAAAGGGTTAGCACGAAGCTCCCTCATAAATTGGTCTTTGATTTCGAAATGGACATCCGCTCCAATTGCCGGTCTTACGAGACCCGGCCCTTGTTCCGCTCTTGTCAACGGCAAGTATTCCTCAAGAGTGAGGTCATCAATGTTAACAACTTCCATGGTACCTGAAAACTTGAAATATGATCGTGAGAAAAGTTTAAAACGAAATGAAAGACTTAATATCAATCCTAATATAACTCCCCAGCAGCGGCGCTAAAAACTTGATGCAAGTTTTACTGATCAGGTTTTAATATTTATAAAGTCTAGTTATACCTATGGTCTACCCTAATGCACTAACGGGCAGTGTACCCCGGTCGTGTGTAGTGTAGTAATCGGTAAATCCGAGGTCGTCCCAAGAGCTATGTGTGTTTGAATTATTAATAAGTCAGGTGTCACAGATTAATAATGGTTTCGATAGGGATTTAATTAATTAAACTACTAAAACAGAATAAAGTAAATAAAAGTAGATAAATGGTAAAGGGAAATCAATAAAGGAGAGTGGTTCTAACCTAGTTAATCCTCCTAGCTAGTTATGCCTATGTCTACTTACTTCCAATTACTTCAGGTGGGGTCAAATTCGAGAGGACAACATTTGGTCAATTCGCCCTAACCTATCAGCAAAGATGCCACCATAGGAGAAGTCAGGTGTCCCCTAATAAGTCCTGTTGTTTCCTGTTCCCCTAAGCCAAGTCATTAAGTACCGCAACATGCTAGATTTATAATAGTGAATGCCCGGCCGTTAGGAACTTAGACACCGCGCCCCACTAATTCTTAAGTTCATCAAACGATAGGTAATCGGTTGGTCAAATCGCACAAGTAGAAATGGTCGTTAGTGGTCATATCTTACCCTTCCCCGTCCAGTCCGCTCACCTAGGGTCAGTTGGTCATATCTCCTAGGCAATTGGCCTCTATCGCCATTCAAAAATACCGAACCAAGGGTGGCTACCAATAAACTATGCATGCATACACTTAGAAATAATTGTACGGAAGTAAAGTAAATGCAAACAAAGCAATTAAGGAATCATAACTAGGCCAGCACCAAAAGGTGCTTAGCCGCTCATATTAATCATGCAAACCAATTCAAAATTCAAAAGTACGAAATACATGAATTGAAAGTAAAAGAAATATAAAACGCTAATGCTTATCGTAGGGGAGTGATTTCTCCCTTGGAGACAACTCCGTATGCTCCTCTAGACCTGCCCTGAGCTTTTTCCCACGTTCTCTAAATGTTGTGTGTGGAATGGAATGAATAGAAATAATGGAATTCGTGGGGTATTTATAGGCCAGATCTGGGTTACGGCGTAACCAATATAGGAGTTACGCCGTAACCTTCTATTTCATAGTATTTTGCACTAGACGGCTATTACGGCGTACCCTAATGAGTGGTTACGCCGTAGTCTTCAATAAACTCGGTTACGTCGTAGTTGATGCAGTAGTTACGGTGTAAGTATCAGCGGTGTGGAACCTCATTTGACCTAATATAGTTACGCGTCAACCTTTGGAAAGAGTTACGCCGTACCTTCTTTAAGTTGGTTTTCTGAGGTCACGCAATAGTTACGGCGTAATGTGAGAGGCGAGTTACGCCGTAACTTCTTCAAAGTAGCATACTGTGATAAATCTTTAGATATTTCTCCAGTTCCGCCTCTCTTTAGCTCCAATGCTCGTAATTTACCTGAAAGTGGAAAACATGGAAAACAACGTAAATCCAATAATAATTGATATAATAATAAGCATTATCGGGGAGATTGACACTTAATATTCAGACTATTTGATGTTATCAAATATCCCCCCACTTGAACTCTACTTGCCCTCATGTAGACCTTATTAGAAAGATTACTAAAAGATATCTCCCCATAATCTGAAAATATAAAGTGTATAAATTCCCTTATGCTAGAAAAAACAAAGCCAAACACCTCACGAAAGGGAACAAACACTCAATCTCTCACTATTCTAAGTTCAATTCGGGTGTGATCCTCAATCGCATAGTCATAGCATTATTTTTATCATAAGCTTGGCGGTTACACAAATCCTCCACACTAGAGTTAAGGGCTAACAATTCTCGAGGCATAGGGTTTTACCACGACCAGTTTAAGGGGTGACCCCTTCTTACTAACATGTCACGCGAAGTGGACAAAATCAATGATACATGACCAAATCCATGGCCAAGACACCAATAGATTGCTCGTTCATCCCCTAGACACGCTTCATGACTAAAGGG